>CM076582.1:389790775-390512816 GCA_034641835.2 Pinus albicaulis | reverse complement strand
TTTCAAATGAGACTTATGTAATTCGAAAAAAATACACACCTTTTTCTTGCTTTTGAGGAGCGCGATATTGAAACTGAATTATCTCTATGATTTCAGATCTTAAATATCTGAAATTTGGTATTGTGGTAGCCCTCTGAATTCGATTTTGAATGCCACAAGTCATACCTGATTTGGATTCTTGAAGACAAAGTTTTTCCCGATCTCCTACGATGACCTAATTATGGACTAGTTAAGTAGAGCGAACTTGTATGACTTGCCATGTGTCACTGCTTCCTCCTTCTACTATGAAATAGATAGATGGGAAACTACATTCTATGTGCTTATGTCCACTTTTTACAGAAATTCCAATCTGATGCTCAAAGAGAGAGTTATGAATATTTTCCCACGATCACCTCTTTGAGATGAAATTCGAGAGCCTAAACAAGTCCTAACTTTCACAGACCATATCTCCGAAAATATTGTGACCAAGATCTGAAATTTTGTGATGATGTTCCTCATGATTTTGGCTTCGTTCTCTAAACATTTCATATTCTGAGCCTTCGTAGAAAACAAGTTATAGAGAAAATTCCGTGATGACCTGTTTAGGTTAAATTGAGGAGCCTGCAAAAAGACCTAACTTCCACAGATCATATCTCTAAAACTATTGCAAACCAACCTCTGAAATTTTGCGACAATGTTCCCTAGGATTTTGGCTTCGTACTCTACAACTCTCAGCTTCTAAACCTTTATATAAAAAAAGTTATAGCGAAAATTCCACGATGACCTGTTTGGAGCAGCGAAACCCTAGAATCCAAAGCTTTGATACCAAATGTTGTGAAATCAGCTCCAAAAATAGAAGAAAATATATATCAACTCCTTATAAATAAGCCACTTAGAGGGGGCAACCTCCAATACATTAGATGAATGAAAAATTCTTGGATGATACAAATGACAAAACCTCCTTTCTATATGGGAGTCCATGGGGCCACAATGTAATCCTAGCCAACCTAACAATAACAATGTAAGGGCACAATAATAACAATATTGGGGTTAGAGGGGGCTACAATAATAACAATAAGGGGGCTAAACTAATGATCATAACGGGCTAAACTAGTAATATAGGGACCTAACATACATTTTTATGGCTCAACAAATAATTAGATGCCATAATTCCATGTCATTAGTCAAAAGGTCAGTACATTGTAAATGCTCACTTTTTACTTGCAATAATATAAGAAACCCTTATGGTGGAATAAACAAAACTTTAATATTTTCCTATGGTTTCTGTAATCCTTTTATCTATATTCATCTGGTTTATTAGTCCACTTTCACAAACGAATGTTTCATGAATGAAAAATATTTCATATTAAACTAGAATATAAATTGTCATTTAAGTGAGGAAAAGAGGACCAACAACTCTAAAAGCACCAAAGGCCTAAACTAGTATAAAGATAACTATAACCAAATAATTACCATGATTATCTTCTCCAATGAAGCTTTTACAGATAGATTTAAGGAGTTTAGGTATTACATTTGGTGAGCACTTAAGAAGGAATGTAGAAGCACCCACAATTGATCCACATGTCAATTTCTTGGATGTCATGATTTTTAAGGAGGGTAGAGGGTAAGTTTAAATGGTTTTCACTTACAAAAGGTTAAAAAGAGATCATCATCAATCTAATGGAGTAGTTGTAATTTGAAAATACACTCATTGATTAATTGAAATGTTGTGACTCCATTTGAATTTTGATGGTCTTATCCCTTGAAAGTTGTCATTAGTGATCTCGTGATGATAGGTTGAAAAGGTAAAATGTCATCTTCAAAAGAAAGAAGAACATAGAAGAAAATCATTGAAAATTTGTTTCTTTATTTGTCCCATAAATAAAAGATATGGTTGTTCTAATTCAAAGTCACAAAAGATGATGAAGAATGAAATATTTAATTACCATTGCCTTAATTATGAGTTTTTATTTCAATTTGACCATGTACATCTCATTCATACAATGGTAGATACGATAAACATTGTTAATCCCTTGAATTTCATTAATGTTCCACTTCACATTGTGTTTATTACATTTTTTATAACATTATAAAATAAAATAAAAAATATTTCCTTATCTTATGTATAAATTTGTCAATTAGTCGTCTCAGAGATATATAATCATATCACTCTCTCGCTTCAGGCAAGTCATGACCTTTGTTGTTTCAGGTGTGTATAGTCTTGGTATATGCCTTTAAAGATTAAATTTTTTTGTATGGTTTATTTGTAGAAACAAGATTCTCACTTGGGAAAACTTGTGTAAGAGAGGACTTGAATGTCTTGGGAGATGTTATCTATGCAAGGAAGCTTTTGAAAATGTGTTACATCTATTCTTCCAATGTCCTTTTGTCATTTCTTGTTGGATTAGTGTTTTACAATGCTTAAATTTAAATGTGTTGGTTTTCTACCTCTATAGAGGAATGCTAAAAATGATGGATGAAATAATGCATAGAACAACACACTCTTTTTTTATTTTATTTTATGGGGCATATGAAATGGTAGGAATACTCTATTTTTTAAGGATCCAAATTTTGACATTGGTCATATTTGTGACAAGAAATGTGCGATATATAGTGAACAGGGATGGAAAAAACACAGAAAAATCACACAGATACCTATTTGGCATTCCAAATGATCTATTTCTAACTGATTACTTTGATGGGTTTGCATAAGGGAGACACTCTGGATGTGGTGCTCTTGTCAAGTTCTTGTAGTTTCTTTAGTAGCATTCTTTTTGGAGTTGTGGTGTCAGGATGAACACAAGAACATATATAGTCACACTTCGGGGGTTGTTATATTATGCCACAAGAATCTTAATCGATCTTATTCACATTTATTGGATATTCTCGGGTTGTCATTGATTGGATTAATGGCAGGTCTTCAATGGTATCTCCTTTTCTGTCCAAATAGATATGTATGATTCGAATTTTGAAGCCATTTTCAAGGTTTTTAACTTTTAAGCATATTTACAGGGAAAATATATGTGTGCAGATGCCCTATCTAAAAAATTCCTCACGTCGAAGCCAGGAAAAATCCATTTCAATGTTCAGAGTCACGATATTCTGTGAAAGGAGGGTTCGTTTCCATCAGTATGAATTTTCTATGTCTTTTCTGAGTGCATATACTGCTGGACTAATTTTGAAAAGGAGGGTTCGTTTTCATCAATCAATAGGGAATTTTGAGGTCTAAAATGGGTCTCCTAAGGAAATTATAAAATAATAGTAGAACTAATAAAATAAGATTAGCCTACATCATCAAAATTTAGAGGGAAAAAAAAACTATTTTTTCAACTCGTATTTTCAACTTATCTCCCTATGTGTTTACTCAAATTTTAAGAAGAAACACTCATTGGATGAATAATTTGATTCTTCGTCCAAGGAGTACCCACGTTGCATACTTTCAATGGACCCTATTACATGAAAAATGAGAAATACATTAAAAATGTGATTGCAAGCACATTTTTTCATGTATTTCTCATTTTTCGTGTCCATCAAAAGTATGCAACATGGGTACTCCTTCAATGAAGAATTAAATTTTGCATCTAATGAGTAATCCCGCTTGAAATTTGAATAAAACATTAGGGAGATAAGTTGAAAATACAACTTGAAAAAATAGTTTTATTATTTTATTATTTTTTAATCATTTTATTTTTTCACCTCAAAAATGATGAATTATTCCCCATGGTTGACATAATCATCTTGAATCCTTTTGGTTCTTATAAAGTTTATTTTGGTTGTACATTTTTCTTAGGAGACCCATTTTAGACCTCAAAATTCTTTAAGTGATGAATTTTCAATGTCTTTTCTGAATGCATATACTAGATTTATTCCGAATAGCACTACATACCTGTAGATTTATTTTCTTTATACACTTATTTTTTTGTATATGTTCATGTTAGTGAAGTATATATGTGATATGAACTAATTATATGGATAAAAATTTTTAATATCATTTGGTTGGATATGGATGATGGACCATCTTGGAATGTTATGTTTTTTATCTAATTCTCGACAAGTTGGGATGATAAACTGTCATATGATCTATATAATTTGTTTTTCCTATTTTTAATAAAATAAATTATGTTTTTTTCTTCCACATACACACACACACACACACACACACACACACACACATATATATAATACGTTAAGCCATAACTAGTTCTCATTCGTTAGGTGAAATATCTCTAGATTCGTAGCCAAAATCTTTATGTGTTTTTTTATTTTTATTTATTTGGAATAAATGAAATTGAGATAATAACATTATTTAATTATAATTTTTAAAATTAAATCATATTTAAACAAAACATTTTTATTAAATTTAATAATTTAAAATTTTTAATATTTTAGGATATTGTTTTTTTTTTTCATAAAATAATTGATAGGTGTAGTATTAAAACCATCCAGTGTTATTGATTCAAACAAATTATTTTAAAAAATACAAATATTTTTATTATAATAATAAAAGTGACTCGGGAAATTTTAATTTAGTTTAATTTTAATAAGGATTTGTTAAAATTATAAATATATATTGTGCAATGTAAATTTTTAATGATTATAAATAGTTGTTTTTATTTTGGATAGAGTTTTTAAAATTTTAATTTAACTATTAATAATTATTATGTGGATAGTAGGGATTTCGTAAATATTTTAAAATTTGAAATTTATTTACAAAGTAATTATGTCTTTTTTCTCTTTTTAATTTTTTTCTTATTTTTAAATAACTAGAATTCACAATTTCACTTAAAATTATATCATATCATCTAAATTTTAAAAAGAAAAATCAAACTTAATAAAATAAACAAATGTAGAAATTTGTTGAATAATGATATTTATCCACCGAGATTATCCTGATCACATATCAATTCGAATTCATGTGCAACACATAATCTCTTCCACTCAAACAACTCAGATCATCACACATGCGGAAATAAAATCAAGCGATAACACATCAAATCATCATACACATTAACACAGTATGTATGGGGAAAGCTTATAGCTGAAAACCCCGCAGCTATTGTGTATATTATAATGGAGAAATCATATAACAAACTCAGTACAATACTCCTCACAAGTACTCAGTACTTTCTCATAAAGTTACACACAATCTAGCTCAGTTTTGAACAGGTTACTGGTTCAAAACTCACCGCCAATTGCCTTGCCTCTATTGCACAATCATGGCCTGTCTATATAGAGATCCAAGGTTAGAATCTCCTTGGCTTGACTGCGCAATTGTCATGGACAAATCCTCCAAGTGTGGTGCAAATCTCATGCACAACTGATGTCGCCACTGATAGCTCACTCCACCCTTTCATCTACCTCTTTCACTGGTCTCCACTGAACTGATCATGCACTGTAGTGAACTGATGTGTTCTTGAGTTGAATAATGAGTTACTAATCAATGAATTAAATAATATTTAATTCACTCCACTCATAACTAATTGATTAGCTAGTTAAACTAATCTCAACTAGTTCAACTAAAATAAACAGAACACAACTCCACTAGCTGCCTCATTAACTCCACCAAACTTCTGCCACTGAAGTCCTAACTGAAGTCAACCATGCATGATGCCATCAAACCCTTGGGAATAGCGTAATTCCTCTGTCAGATGCATGAGCCACTTCCAAGGCTCGAATTGAAGTGCTCCAAGAGAGTAAACTGAAGTTTATAGTCCAAATATTATTAAGGGTAAATAATATTTGACTTCCCTATTTTAAGGAGAGGCAGTCTAAAAATAGACTTCAACCTATAGGTCCAAAAAATAGAGGTCCATCTATTTTACCAACATGAAAAATACTCCAAGAATAACATACTGCAATCCCTGGACCATGCTCCATATGTCTAAAAATAGACATAGTCTAAAAATAGACTTTGCGCCAGAATTTGCCTGTGGGCCCACTTAGTGAAGGCGACTTCATTTCACTAAGCTCCATCATCTTGCCGCATTTTCAACAACAATGAAACCTTTACATCATACTTACCATACTTATATTCTTAGATCATGCTTACTTTCTCAAGTAATACTTATATTCTTACGCAAAACTAATTGTTGCCCATGCCACACTTCCATTAACCCCACATAGTTTCAAATCAATTTATTAATTAATTATCAATTTTGTGTTTCTTGGTAGTCCAATGCAGGGTTAGAATTTCAAAACAGAGCTACCTATCAAATAATGGTTTTCACACCTTTGTGACTCGCCTTTTCAATTTCAAGAAAGGATGTTGATGGTTTTGTAAATTTTTAAATTATATTTGATGGAAAAATCACCTTAAGATGGTCAATTTTCTCGTCACACTCCATCCTGACATCACATTGTTTTCATAAAATTTACTTATGTACACGATTTTAAATAATTCAATTATAAAATCACATGTATATATTATTTTATTTTTAATTATCAAATATTTGAAAAAAAATTGGAAAGTTTTCAACTTTATTTTCCAATCTTATTTTTCTAGAATCCCTTAGGGATTCATTGAAATCCAAAGTTTGACAGGTGAAATATTCACAATCGAAGTGCCTCGAGGTTTTATGTAGCAGTTTTATGTAGTAAAAAAACCAGTTTAAACAACACAAATCAAGATTTGACCACAAATGTTTTTGTCCAATTCAGACCAGAAATACGTGAAACTCTAAAAAGTTGAACTTAAAGACTAATCCTTTTATTTTTATAAAGTGAGTTTATTCTAAAACAATGAAAAACCTATCATAAACTACTTGTCAAATCAATAGTGAGGACTGTTATGGTGTGTTTAGTACATGAGTGTACTTAAATACCAGTGCTTGATAGGAATGGTTGCAACCTACAAGAAATGGTCATAGGCAGAAAGATTTGTTAGCTGGTTAGTGGAAACATACTAACATGTAAAACAAAATATTTTATGGAACATAGTGTGCTACAAACAATAAGAAGAAACAAAACATAAATAAAACATAAACACAAGCTCAATCGAGTTAAATGAGCCAATAATCCGAATGGATAACTAATACACTCTTATTAGCCGCTATTAGTAAAGAAGCAGTAGAACGTTACACACTTACAGTGGATCCTTAGAGCTATGGAGCTCTAATACCCAATGCAAGGAGGGCTTTACCCTTGAGTTGGTTCTGCAAGGCCTCTCTCTTCTCCTAAGGGACTTGAGTTGTTGGGTGGCCAACAACTGAATCCTATAACTCTATTGATGCTTTGGATAACACACTGTTGGTTTTCTCATGGGAAATTTGGCTAGCATAACAATGTGTTCTCATTTTGTTCTTCTCATGGTGGAATTTTATAGGTAAATTAAAATCCTTCTTCCCACTCTTGGTACACTTGTGGATGGTGACCCAAGAGTGGGGGTTGACTCCATTGTGTGCTCACTTGAGGTCTCAAGGTGGCTCTAGGCAACTGTCCTTGGGCGGCCTCAAGTGGAGAATATTCTCCCGAAGTGTGTCAAGTGGTCCCGGATGGTGACTTTCCACCATGATCAGGACTGCGCGGCTTATTGAGGGAAATCTGCGCAGACCAACAAGAATATCGAAGGAAAATGCACACAGAGCGCACTTTGTCTGTGTCTTCTATGCACAATTTGATATTTTGCCTCTTGACCTTAGATATTTTTAAATTTTCCAGATTCTCTAATGTTTCTCAACCCTGTAAATCCTTCTGCTTGACATTTCATGATGTATTTTTCTTGTCTGATTTTCCAGTGATAACAGTTTCCCCCTAAAGTTTGAGGTCTAGGAAGAAATCTATAGCCTAAATACATTATAGTTTATGTTCTGTGTAATCAATGTAGAGAGAGAGAGAGACCTGCGTGCAACCCAAAGTTGGAGACCCCTTACAGTGGGTACAAGAGGGACCATGTTCCCAAGCTCGCAGGTGTTAGATTGACAAGACATGTTCTAATAGGAAATACATGTTCCCAAGCTCAGAGGTGTTAGATGGACACTTGGATTCGAATTTTGACACATATGGAATCTTGTAGAAGGTACTGGCGATGTGGAGATTCTAGAACAATGAGAATTTCGCTCCCATTTGACCAACACACTCTTGAATTTCGAGAAGTGCTTTGCAGAGCACCCTTGAATGGAGGGAGCTACATATGAAAAGCAATTATTCCCTTGAGAGGCTGCGTTGGTGAGCTCATAAGTGATATAACATATACTTAAAACCTTGGAAACCTTGCAATGGAATTCATGAATGGTTTGTTCTTATCTTAGGGCATGTAGAAACTGAAATTATAGGGGATGATAGACCCTATTTCATTGGTCCTGGGGTCCAATTTGACCAGGTCATTGGGAGTGATGCCCAAATTGACCTATAACAACTGCCCCCTAAAGCATGAATTCAAAATAATAACAATATTTTTTGAATGATATGCTTTACGATGTGATGGGCTAGAACTGAATCGGAGTGGAAACTAGCATCAGTCTTACAATACATTACATCAGGATATATCCTCTTGGTCACGAATTGCTGAGGGAAGGAATTCCCATGCTCAACACATAAACTATATAATAACATGTACATAGTGCAAAAAGTCATCTACATTGGAATGTTTCCCAATACAGACATGCCTACAGATATAGGCCCATGTTTAGATGACGATATGTATGTAAGGTCACTGTATAGATAATGTGTACAACAATCTTGAAATCACAGCTCGGATGGCTGAAACTAGATCCGGGGTCTTCTTATCTCATTCACTCGATCGTTTGGGTACAAGTGTAGCCATGCGAATATATGATTTGTAGTCGAACATGGTAAGACATCGTTTGGTTACCAACCAATGATGTGAGTTGTTAACAAACACGAGAGAACCACCATTGATGTTAATGACTCTCAAGGTTTTGCAGTACATTTTGTAAGGCGTGAATAGATGATTTGATGTCAAATTCCAAACAAAATATTTCAGTCAAAAGTTCGGAAGCGAGGATCTTGTCGATGCTATAACAAGGCTCATGGTACTGGAAGATGATGTTTCTAAGTAAACTTCCTGCATGATGATTTGACTTCGATAGGAAGTCACTTTATTGCGAAACGAGAGTTACTGATTTCAGAGACAAAATGTGACTTGATATAGCAATTTTCAGGGATAACTGTCATGAGAATGAAGGTTTATGAGTATTGCAGAAGGATGAGTATTCATTGGATGACTTCTCTTGAACATATCGACGACATTGAGATGAGTTGGCAGCATTGACCCAAAACCGAAGTGAAGGTATGAGGAACCATATGTATGAATGAGTCGTCAAGAATATTACCCAACCCAAACAGTCACGATGATGGAGTGAAGTGTCATGTTCAAGAGCGACCTGTTATCGTAAAAGTTCTGTTCACTTTCCCAAATTTTCCCCGGTCATTTGTCGACCAGTACCTCTTTATTTTTTAACAAGCTTGAGGAGGATAACATATGCTTGATCTATAATTCAACCCTTCGGGGAATAATGTATCTCTATTTAATAATTTAATGAGTCTAACAATGAATGAAACTCGATTCTTGCCATGATTGACAAGCCTGTCGCTATTTTATGTTTTAATGAGCCTAACGATAGTGACAACCTAGTCATTTTTCATATTTAGGGAGTTTGAAAAAGAGGACGAAAGAAAACTCCATAGGTACTTTTTTGTAAAGTTGTCACTCAGATCCGAAAAAGTGTAAAATAATATCTGAGAGAACCTCCTAGCCATGTTGAAATAAGGCATTCCTTTTTCATAAATAATCTATCTCATTTCGGAAAAGGGTTAAATTTATACTGAGTAGATATCAATTCATTTACTTTTACGAGCTCGAAAAGACAAGTGATCGATAATATTTTCACATTATTAGAGACTGAAAAGAGCTAAAAGAAGACTCCACGGGTTCCTTTTTTGTTGTTATCGAAGCTCAAAAAAGAGATAAAAGTGTGCTTCAAGTCCTTTTTCATTTTTATCAAAGCTCAAAAAATAAGGATAAAATTATTCTTTGTGGTAAAATCATTCTTGAAATAAATGTGCACGACTAATATGCTCATCAGTTGCAAACTCGTTCAGAACAATATCAAACGGATTAAAAATACCCGTTTCATGATTAAATTTGAATAAAACCATAGTCATAGCAATAAATATGATTTGAAAATAATTAAATGACTAATTAAAAGGGTTTTACTATTCATTTTTACCATTTGAAAGTTACCATTTTCATTTTGGAGCTCTGAACCTGTTTTTTCCCCTGAACTTCAGCTATTGATTGTGATCAATTCTGTGGACAATTTACATCGTTGTTTGATCCAGGTTTGTTCCATAAACCCCATCTTTCTTTCAGTAGTCATTTCATTTCAAATTTAGGATTTAGTCTTTAGGTAAATTATTTTTCTAAATAGGAACACACCCTTGGGCATCGAAAATGTGTTGTAATGCATCAATGAAGCGCAGCGAGGCAGTAACGATCAGTTTATTGATCAAGACTCCATCGGGCACAATTCCACATTTTTTATTCGCATTTTTGTTATGACCATTTTTTTGGTCATCTAACCTATTATTATTGTGATGAACTCAAGTACACCATGTAAGACCAATTTTATCCCAAGTAAAATTGCTTTCACCACATAAAATAACTTATTTGGTCATATTTAACCCAAAGCAATTAATTAAATAAATTTTATTTATTTAATTATTTCCTAAGAACAAGTTATTATTTAAATCATTATTTAAATAATATTCTTAGTTAAATTTGACTAAATCATCCATAAATAATCAAATAAATCATTATTTATTCCCATCATTCCCCTAAAATGATAAATAAATCATTTATTTATTTATTATTTATAACTAAAGGAATTGACCCAAGTCAAGAATCCTTTTCCCTCCAACAAATATAATAAAATATTCCTAAAAGGTGCTTCTACAATTCAATTAATAATATTTTATTCATGCACCGAGTTCTAGACCACCCCAATATTTTGTTATAAATAGGGGGGTTTGCCCCATTCAATAGTCACCTTCATTGCATTAGATCACTCTGGATCTTCTCTTGGTCACCATTTTCCATTTTACTTTGTGAACTCCCATTGAGTTCCATGTTTAATTTTCCACGTCCATAAGAGAGAGAAATGCTAGATCTAAAACACTGAGGACTTCCAAGAACCCATCCCACTGAGGAGAACCGGAAAACACCTTTCTTGTTTTCCTCTCAGGTGACTCATTCTTTAATATAATACAAAATTCTTTCATATACATTCTTCTTGTCTTGTTCATTGGATCTATGGAGCTATGTTATTTTTTATCTGCTTAATATCTTTTGTGCTTACATCTGAATTTGTGCAGCAACCTTAAAGATATTTTGCAGCCATAATCGATGTTAGGTCTATTTGTTATGTGTAGCTAAAGTGATCTTTTACAACGAAAGATTCATACTAACAATTAGCGACTCCACACGGGTTTTCTTTTGCGACCACTGTCGTTTTATCTATTCCTGCATATCCAACTATTTCAGACCCTAGGGTTTCTCTTCAATTTTTTGTTTTTCCTATTTTTATGGTGATTTTCACCCCTAAAAGCCTTAAACAGTCAAATTTTTCACTTCCGTGTGTTTCTGGCCTTATTGTGTAGGTGACAGACATCAGCCGCAGCTGAGACGACAAATTTTTTTGAAATCTTCCGCTGAAAAAGCCGGATCCACAGGTCGCACTTATCGGCCCAAAAAGTGAGAATTGAGCCTCGGGACGCACATTTCCGCCCCAAATTTGCGACCTAAACTAAAAAAAAGTCAGAACCTGCGACCTGCACTTTTTCTGCAAATTTTTCAACACTTTTTTTGGGTTTGTCTGAAGCTTTTGTCAGGGTTTTCCAGCCTCTGTCTCTGCCCGTTTGGACTTGTTTCTGATCTGCTCCACTCAAACTAAGAGTGAATCTTGCCCCTTAGGGCTCTAGTACCCTCCAATTTTTGTGGGCGGGGCTTTGCTGTTTTCAGAAGTCTGAATTTACAGAATTTCAGCCCTATTTTTCTCAGATCTGATACCTCCTTTTCAGATCCCTTTAGATCAGCTCTTCTCCCTCTCAAAACACCTCATATCGTTTTGTTTGGGTTCATTTCTAAGGCCACTGCCTTGTATCCTCTATCTTTAGCTGATCTCCTCCTTTTTAGCAGCAACCTTGCCTCTGCCTCTTTTCTGTTCTCTGCACCACTTTTCAGCAGACTTACCCTTTAGATCCTAGTCCCTCCGGACCTTAGATCTTTTGGCCTCTTTTCAGTGTGTTTTGACTAGATTTTTTCCCCTTTTTTAGACTAGTTTTGAGGGACCCGCCTTCTTGGGTTAGATAGATGCAATAGTAGCTGTTAATTTTCTTCTGTTTTTTTTTTATTTATCGTAAATTTCTTTTTCCATTACGCGCACACTTTTTTATTTTTTTAATCTCAAAACGTCTGCTTAAAAAAAAAAAACAATTAAAATTAACGCATGCCACACACCGACCCTAAGAAAAGAAGCGCATGGTTAACACCGCCTGGCAAAGACTTTAAAATCAATTGTCACTGCGACTCTATGCCCTTGACCTCACTTGATTTTGTCTCGCCTGCTTGCTTTTTCTCACACACACCCCTGCGCTTTCTTCTTTGGATTCTTACCTTTTCATCCGCTTTCCGCTTGGGTCGACTTCCTCCTTCCCGTCATCGAGTACGTCCTCCCCGAGTCCACACTCCAACTATTCCTTGCCAACTATTCCTCTGATTGTTCGGCCTCCACCATGTCTGGTCTAGGGCCTAATGCTAGTGGCCACCCCGGCCCTAATGCTGGGACTATTACTAGTGGAACTGCCATAGGAACTACCTCGACTGCTCCCTTGCTCCCCTTCATGGCAGGCCTCAGTCTCCCCAATTTCAATCAGTTGATCAATGATCCTATCCGCCACGATATTAGTTGGCATATTATGCCAACCAAGCTCCCCTCTGACATTCCCAAGTTTGAAGGCCTTGCTGGAGAAGATCCCTCCAACCATATCCAATCTTTCCACATGTGGTGTTCATCCCATTCCATTATTGATGATTCCATCTGTCTTAGATTGTTCCAATGTACGCTTACAGGCGCAGCTTATAAGTGGTATGTTGATCAACCCACTTCCTCTCATACCACCTTTTAGACTCTTTCCTGGGCTTTTTTATCTTACTTCCAGCTTCCCCTTCGTTATGACACTGGTATCGAACTTTTCACTTCTTTCCGTCAATCATCTGCGACCAGCCTATCTGATCATGTCCAGGAATGGCGGCGAAGAAAGAGCCTATGTCAATCTCCTACCTTCGAAGACCGTGTCTATATGGACTGGTTCCTTAGATCTCTCTTGCCACCTATCGGGAAAGAGGTCACATCACATTTTCCCCAAACCGAAGAAGCTGCCCTCCAAATGGCGTTAAAATATGACCTGGTCTATGCTCAGACGGGTTATGTTTATACTGTTCTACCTGACCTCCCTAGACCCGATAATGCCCATGCACCGGGGGCACCTCATGCCGCTAACAGTATCGTTGGAGCTATCTCTCATCCATCTGCTCAACCTCCCATGAGCTATGGTTTCCCTGGGGGAGGGGGCACCACTTCCTGCACTTCTCCCCCTCCCGGTAGCTCGCCTCCAGGATCCAGCATGCCTCCTCTTTCTGCCCAACCCCCTGTTACCCAACCTTATTATCATCCATATCCACAGCTAGTGCTCCAAATCCTACAACATTAGCACTCCTGCCTCCCTTGTCTTCTCAACCCCCGCAACAGCAGCCACCACCCCCTTAGGGGCAGGTGTATGCACAATAGAGTGCAACCAATCCTTTCCCGCAGCCAAGCTTCGTGGCTACCCAACCACCTCACGGACCGTTACCCACTCAACCTCATACATCTGGTAACTCTGATTACCAGATCCTCGTGATGAACTCTGACCAACCTATAACCACCGACCTTAACCTTCACACTCAGTCTCATCTGTACCCCCAACCTCCTGCTCCATCTGTCCCCGAGTTACCTTATTCAAGTTCTACAGAGCCTCTTTTGACAACTTATGGTCCCTTGCATATCCCTCTGCCCAAAGACGAGGTTCATACCAAGATTCTTAAGGGACCCTTATGCCGAAATGCTACTTCTGACCAAGCTGCCCATTCGTTTAGCATAGTAGATGAGCTAGTCCAATATTTTGTTTCCATTTCAACGTTGGAACTCCTCTAGTTGTGCCCCTCCCAAAGAAAATCTCTACTATCTGCCCTGGGTGCTGTAGATCTAGCAGATGACCAATTGATTGTTTTCGATGCCCATTAGTCAGAGTCTCCTCCTCTTCCTGCTTCCGTAGATTTCCAAATCTCAGTCAAAATCTGGAATGCTAACATTTCCCGGTGCATCATTGACGAGGGGCCATCCACCTATGTGATGTCTGCTTCGGTTTGGAAACAACTCGGATCTCCTAAGTTGGCCCCTTCCACGATCACTCTTTGAGTGTGGGATGGCCATGCCTCCCAGCCCATTGGCTTTTTACATAATTGGTCCATCACTCTTGCGGGCAAGACTGCTTGCATTGACGTTGAAGTCATCGACGCCCCTCTTGATTATAACATTCTTTTGGGGCGTAGCTACACCTATGCCATGTCTGCTATCCCATCCGCGGTCCACCGCAAGATTTTTTTCTCTCACAATGGAAATATAGTCACCATCAACCAGTTGACGTATCATGAGCCAAAATCTCAGACCTCCCCTGAGTCAACCCTCTCTTCTGTAACCAATAAACAAACTGTTGATTCTTTGACCAATGTTTCCTCTGGCGTCTACAAAGACTCCTCCTTTCTCGAAACCTTCCTTGGTCTTCCTCCTCCTCCTGTCTCTGATCCCAGCTTAGCGAATGTTTTCATGATGCAATCGTCTCGGGCTAACCTTCAATAGCCCACTTCGGCTAGTCAGCAACCTCAACCTCACCTGCAGCAATCCACTCCTAGCCCTTCGCCTTAGCTACCCGAACTTCTTCTCCCTGGACCTTCCCATCCAGCTAATACTCATGAGCCTCTTTACCCTCCTAGAATGGTTCCCCCAAGCCTTAGCCATTTAGGAGTCGTCCCACCTGGCCATTACCACTCTAGTCAGATACCTTTCCTTGCTCCCCCTCCCAGAGTTTTTTCGATCCCTCTCTTGGCCAACCTCTCCCTCCCTAACTTGACCTTGGGTATTCCAACCACTACCCCGTCTGGTCAACCCAAACCTTATCTTGCATCGACCCCGTTTCAACCGGTCCCCATGACTTCTCTCGCTGCAACAATGCCTCAACCACCTCAATAGGAACTACCTCCTGTTGCGACCACTTCGGGTACGACTGGCAAAGCTCGCAAGGGGGCATCAACCGAAAATACTGCCCCGAAAAACCCTGCCCCTCCTTGGACTCCACAACCTACCACCCAGTGTGCCTTGTGTGATGTTGTTGGTCACTCCACACATACTTGTCCTAAATTGCCTCATCTCAAGCCCATGGTTAATGTCGCGTTCCCTGAGTCCACGTTCCCAAAAGCCTTGGTTCCTTCCGTGCCCGTGGCCAAGAACCCCAAGAATATTCACACCAACCACCCCTATGCTTTGTGTGATCTCCATGGCCATTACACCCACCTTTTTTCCCGCCTCAAGGACCTCCACACCTCTCTAGCCGCGGTCCGCCAATTTGAGCCCAAGCGCAACGAGTCCACCTCTCCCCTACTTGCGCATTTTGCTTCGGCAGAACTACTAGACATGACGGATCCCATTGACATTCCCCCTCCTGATGTCGAGATGATGGAGCCTTTGTCCACCATCTTCTACCTATCATCATCCATGAGACCCTCGGGGAACATTCCCTCTGAATCCTCTCCTGTTGTTTCGCTTAACCTTCATTCAGCGATCACCTTGGGCTCAACATTGGTAGATCCTTTATCTGCTTACTCTTCGGTCACCCCTTGTGAAAATGCGCATGTGAACCTATCTTCTCATGATGATGAGTTAGGTAGCTTCGCCGTGTCAGGTGATCCTTCTTCCACCAGTCACCCCATCTTCTATCACGATGATGACCTTATGGAAGGAATCATCTCCCCTGACTTTCTCTCTTCCCCCTTACATCGAAACCATGCATTTGAACCACATACACCTTGTGGCCATTACATTGCAACCTAATGTTTGGGTAAGGGGGCACCCATATTTGAGAGACCAGGAGAAGTAATTCTCCACAACTCTCCTAGTGTATCTGGTTATGTCGACTCTAGTACCATTATTCTTCCACATTTAGAAGAACCTCTAGAGCCCCATACCCCTTCAGATCACTCTCGGGATGATACCCCTTATCGTTCCTTCATTTTACATTCGCAACCCAGTCTCTTAGACATTGTTGTTGACCAACCTATAGGTTTTCTAGGAGAGCATCAGTTCATTATCTCCAAATCCTCTATTTGGGATCGTGGCCCCAGGTATTCCAACCTAGCAACTTAAATTCCATTTGATTCATATATGCAGTACTAAACGAGATTGGTAATCCTCCATTGCCTTTCTCAAACTGCATAACCATAACGAAAACAAATGGCGCACCATATCCTTCAAACGTGTTTAAATTACCCTTTTTCTACACCTATGGCCCTATGCCCCTCAACCATAAATATCCCAGATCTCAGCCAAAAAACAGCACTGAAACCCCCTTTCTCTACCAGGTCGCACTTTTCAGGTCATTTCCTGGGACAGGTCGCAGTTTTCTGCCCAATACCTGCTACCTAGGACACAGAACAGACCCCAAAAAGTGCGACCTAGCCTGTTCATGAGCTCTGGGTACCTTTTAGGTTTTAGTACCTTGATACTTCACCAGGACACATTTCGTCCACCAAGAGTCTATTCACCTCTCCTACAAATCGAATTTCTTCACTTACGATACTTGTACTTGGGACACCCCTTTGTCTCCTTACTTGTCTTTGTTCGTGTTGATTTTCGTCATGAGATACCCTATTGTACTCATGTTTTTATGGTTCCCCATTGGATCTTTACTGTGTGGCAGCACCATTGAGTCACCCTTGTTGAAATCATCTAAGTTGCATCATCATCAGTCATGGAGTCTATCTCGCGTCCCTTTGTATCCCACTATAGTCCTCCATCCTTCATTGCTTGGTCCCTCTCTCGTGTTGCACATTATGGCCTTCAGTACCATTGTCCCCTATCCCTCATGATAGTGTGTTAGTCACTGCCAAGCCATTCATGCCCTTTATGCTCTAACAAGGGAAGTCGTCCATCCACTACTCAGTATTCCTCATTTCATTATCATCATCCATGTCTATCTGTTAGTCACTCTACTATTTTCTCCCGTGCCTTAGTTGAGATTCCCTTGTTGCCTCACCTATGGCAGACCTACTTCTGTCGACATCAACTCATTTATTCCAGAATCCAGGTCTAGGGGGTAGTGTACCTTGGTTCGAGCTCCTATCAGCATGATCGTGATCTATACACTTGATAGTCCAGTGATGCAGCAGCAGCTATTGGTGATTCTCGGGCATGTGTGAGATGTCTCAACCCTCATGAGGGGGTGGCCCTGCAGGTAACCCCCCACATGCCTGGATGACTTCATTTCCGCCCCTGTCAGAGTTCGCGAGCCCTTCCCCGCGTATAGGGGGCATTTGGGTGTATTTGTATCCCTTGTACTACCATATTATTGTATCAGTCCTGACGATTATTCCAGGCATCACATGTATGTGGGATTCAACATGTTATTTATCTGGCTCATGTTCAGGCCAACACATGCTTCATTATTGTGTTTCGTGGTTTTCCGGGCGCCTTATTCTTTGTACTTATTGCGTTCCGTGGTTTTCCGGGCGCCTTATTCTTTGTACTTTGTCTCGGCAGGCATAGGTATGCCTCCCCGACCACCTTTAGCACAGGTACCACTTCATAGAGACTTGTTGCACCTGTAAGTCTCGTCTCCTCAGGGTCTAGTCCTTTAACACATCAGACACCATTACACTTCTCTCTCTCACTTCCCTTTTGATATCTAGTGATTGAGTTCTTACAACGTACTTTGGTCATACGATTTGCTCCTAACACTCGTACGTTGGGGGGCAATCTGTTACACCATTTTTTTGGTCATCTAACCTATTATTATTAGATGAACCCAAGTACACCATGTAAGACCAATTTTACCCCAAGTAAAATTGCTTTCACCACATAAAATAACTTATTTGGTCATATTTAACCCAAAACAAAGAAATTAATTAAATAAATCTTTATTTATTTAATTATTTCCTAAGAACAAGTTATTTAAATCATTATTTAAATAATATTCTTAGTTAAATTTGACTAAATCATCCATAAATAATTAAATAAACCATTATTTATTTAATTATATTCCCATCATTCCCCTAAAATGATAAACAAAACATTTATTTATTTATTATTTATAAATAAAGGAATTTACCCAAGTCAAGAATCCTTTTCCCTCCAACAAATATAATAAAATATTCCTAAAAGGTGCTTCTAGAACTCGATTAATAATATTTCATTCATGCACCGAGTTCTAGACCGCCCCAATATTTTGTTATAAATAGGGGGGTTTTCCCCATTAATTAGTCACCTTCATTGCATTAGATCACTCTAGATCTTCTCTTGGTCACCATTTTTCCATTTTGCTTTGTGAACTCCCATTGAGTTCTATGTTTGCTTTTCCACATCCATAAGAGAGAGAAATGCTAGATCTGAAACACTGAGGACTTCCAAGAACCCATCCCACTGAGGAGAACTGGAAAACACCTTTCTTGTTTTCCTCTTAGGTGCCCCATTCTTTAATATAATACAAAATTCTTTCATATACATTCTTCTTGTCTTGTTCATTGGATCTATGGAGCTATGTTATTTTTTATCTGCTTAATATCTTTTGTGCTTAGATCTGAATTTGTGCAGCAATATTAAAGGTATTTTGCAGCCATAATCGATGTTAGGGCTATTTTTTATGCATAGCTAAATTGATCTTTTACAACGAAAGATTCATACTAACAGTTGACCCAAATTTACCTAATTTTTCGCATGAAAAGGAGTCTAATGAGTCTTATGGTTATGTTTTAGGTATTCATCAAACTAGAATGAAGATTACTTGGAGAGAAAGAGAGCATGAAAAACAATATATGATTGCCCTTAATGATCTAGGTACTGTAAGAGCCCTAAGTTATTGTGGGTTATTAAAGTACTTCCACTTATCATGTATGAGGAAACAAATGGAACTTTTGGAGTTCCTTGTTCGTGCATGGGATTCGGCAATTGAGGCATTTCCAATTAGGAACAAAGTGGTTCCAATTACAGTGGAGGACATATATTTTCTAATAGGCTTGTCGAGGAGAGGCTTACCCATTTCTCTCTCAAGGTCTTCTCTTGGAGGAGAGACGGTGAGAGACTATATTTTCCAATATTACTACCCAGGGGTAAAGCCTAGTAAGGATGGGAAAATAAAAATCTGTGACATTCATGATTTTCCATTGAGAACAATTCTATTCACGATCATAAAGTCTGATGGTACCGTTACACTACATGTAGTGAACATATATTATATGCAGTATGCGCTAGAGTGCATGGAACCAACATTTTTCAACTGGTATGAAGCTGTACTCTCTCAAATAAAAGAACAAGTGAGCAAGGAAAAGGAAGGAAGGACGAAAAACTTCAATTATGGTTTGATCCTCATTTATTTTTCCTTAGAGTGGATTCCACTGATGCAGCCTTAGCATGTGACACTGGATGTATCTAACCCTAAAGATCCAAGGATGCAAAGATGGGTAGAACTGATGGATAGGCATGCAGGCCAATCGTCCATCGTGTTCTAGACTGCATTCTTCGCCTGTTTTAGGTGACAAATTATCGCCATCGATGAGTATGCATATGCAGGTGTTAATTTCTGAGGAGATCCAAACTTAGCTTTACCAGAAGGTGCTTAGTGGGGCGCAATCGGTAAGAATTCTTTGACCATTTTTTTGTTATTTTTCTAAGGTTTATACATGTTATTGTATTTTTATGTTTTCCCAAGACTAAACTAAAGTTTTAATGAAATGTATATGTGGGTCGAGTTCAACCAGTGGAGGAACCAGAGCATGGAGTAGATGAGCCAGTAGAGAGGGCTGTCGGGAGAGCAATCCTTTAGGATTTAGACATGGCTGAGACTCTTGTTGAGCTTCGGCAGCACATAGAGGGATTGACCTTTGGAATTACGGATTGCTGGATTGAAGAGTGACCCATGCGACTGTAGCACCATATTATTGGCATTCCTAACTGCTAGATGTGGTTACTGTGTAGGATAGCTAGATCGATAACATGTTACCATGAGCATCACTATTTTACTTTTGACATGTTGCATACATTTTGAGGTCAGATGACCAATGTGTCTTGGAATTTTTTTTTATAAAAAACTATAACTATCTATCTATTTGATTTCAATGTTTTCCTATTTTTATTGTGCAATCCTATTCAATTATGTGAATGTATCTTTACATGTGTTGCAAATGTCTATTTGTAACATAATTCGCTAAAGAATCAGTTAATGTGTTCAAGTTTTTGGAAATGTGTTGATATTGAATAGAATCAAAATGTCTTTCCAAAAGTTAAAATTTTAGGAGCATACGATGCAGTGTTGGATTTCTAACAATATAAACACTAGTAAGTTATAATACCACAAGTTGTGAGTCTAACCTTATTATAATGCAGTTAATACCAAATGATATGGCATCAGAGAGAATTTAGATCAATGCACTATACTCAACGATATTGTTTGTCGATCTACTGATAGAAATCCCTTGAAAACTCACTAAATCATCGTTCAGAGTGAAAATGGCCCATGCTACGGAGGATAGATTCTGCGTACTACGACTAGCACCATCAGCATACCCAACAAATGGTTCCAAAGATTCATACATCTGCGATGAAATGTAAAGAGGATTACTAATGTCAAGAAAAATCTAAAAAATAAACTAAGAGAGTGAATGTAAATCAACAACATATATATACAATATAATACAAAAAATTACTATGCTCATGATTAGGCATAGTAACGTTTTAGATACAACCCATTTCGGGGTTGCACCAATGGAATTCCATCGTAATCTACCAACTCGTAGGCATCTTTAGCAAGAACTATTTTGACAATATAGGGGCCATTCCATAATGGCTCAAATTTCCCTGTACCTATTACATGACCTTCCTGATCATAAATAAGGACCAAGTCGCCCTCTGAGAAAATACGAGGCTGGACATGCTTTTCGTATTGCGCCTTTATATGTCTCTTATGCACTTCATTGGAAAATTAGGCTTCACGACATGTTTCATCAATATAGATGAGGTTAAAAAGATGTGCTTCTTCATCTGAGGTGTCAGGTAACAAGTCGATTGCGAGTTTTAATGACGATATTTCAAAATGGATTAGAAATATATCTTCCAGACCATACACCAACTGAAAGGGGGTAAATCCGATTGCATTTCTCACTGAGGTTCAGTATGCGCACAAGGCCGAGTATAGGATCAAATTCCATATTTGTTTATTAACTCCTATCATTCGTTGAAGCATTTGTTTAAGAATATTGTTAATAGCCTCAACTTTTCCATTTGATTGTGGATAATAAGGAGTAGAACTATCATGTGACAGTCCTAACTTGGCATCAACTCAGTCATCATGTGATTACGAAAATGCTTACAATGATCTGTGACTATATCCTGTGGGACCCCAAACCATGCAATGACATGATTGAAGAAAAAAATGCAGTTGTTTGTCCTGTGTTGTTGAATGTAGGCATCGCTTCGGCCTACTTGGTAAAGTAGTCTACTACGACAATAATATAACCATGCCCCCCAGATGAACGAGGGTTATAGGTCATGAAATGAATGCCCCATTTTGAAAATGGTCCCACAAAGAAAACATGATGCATGGCGTTGGAAGCTTGCAAAGTTTATGATCAAATATATGGCACGCATGACAAATTTTGACCACGAGGATGCAGTCGCGAAAAATGGTAGGCCAAAATTAACTGGCACGGAGTAGCTTCTACGCGGTAGCATATCCAGACAAGTGTCCACCACAAGCCCCAACATTACAATCATTTAAAACCTTTTCAGCCTAATCATGATTCAAGCACCTTCTTAAAATTGTATTGACACCACAACGATAAAGTGTATCACCGACAATCAGATAATATTTGGCTTGGTATCGAATATGTCATAGATCAGAGTGAGAGATATCAGGCTAAAAATTTTGGGTCTAGATATAAATGATAAATCCCCATACCAAGGACTGGATGATCCAATCAGAAACAGAGACTCGTCAGGAATAGATGGTTCCGACGTAGTAGCAGTACTATCAAAGGGAATGTCACAGAGAAGCTCAGAAAAAAACAAATACTTCTTTGACTTGGATTTGATAAATTCTAAATCAAATACCTGCAAAATGACAATCCATTTTGAATATTCCCCCCCTAGCAATTGACGTGATAAGATGTAAGTCATAGGGTTGCAATCTAAAATGACAATGGTTTTTTGGAACAAGATATAGTGGCGAAATCTTTGGAAAGCTTGAACAACTTCCAATGCAAGCTTTTCTACGTACGAATACTTTACTTCCGTATCATTGAGATTACGATTCAAATAATAGATCGGATGTTATATCCCAATTTCTACCTAGACCAATACCATAGCAATGGTCGTATCAGCCGCGACGATATATAATAAATAATCACTCTGATAATTGGGGGGATATATTAATGATGTCGGGCAAGAGTATCCTTGAAAGCATCAAAAGAAGCTTGCGCAACTTGGTCACAATGGAAGGGAATCCAATTTTTCAAGAGCCAAGTAAATCCTTTAGCCATTTCAGTGTTGTTGGGTATGAACCTCCTTAGGAAGTTAGCCTTTCCCTGAAGTTTCTATAACTGAAGCAAATTTGATGGGGCAAGAAAATCAAGAATGGCCTAGAACTTCAATGGATCTATTCGAATTCCTTCTTTTGAGATGACAAATCCTAGCAAACAACCATAACCAACACAAACACAAATTTATGTGGATTGAGGCGCATTTGTGTGTCGACACAGAATAACAGAAAAAGATAGCTCTCAACGACTGTGATCAAATTCGATTTCGTAATGCACGCTTAAATCATCTAGATAAGGTTGAACAATGTGCTTGATGTCATTGAAAGCATAATCCATTGCTCTCCTCGAAAAGTTGCCCCAACGTACTTTAAACAAAATACGGGGAGTTTCAAAGAAGATAATGTTCCCTGCTTATCGGTGAATGATGTCTTATATTGGTCCTCTAGGTGGATATTGATTTAATTGTAGCTAGCAGTAACCATCCATGAACGAAAATATTTCACATCTAGCATAATCGTCAATAATTTGGTCGATAAAGGAGTAGGAAAGTTGTCTTCTCGACAAGTACGATTGACATCTCGACACCGATGCATACCGATGGTTCCTTGTTTACAACAAGAATGATAGCTGAACGCACTTAGTTAGCGGAACAGTGTAAATGAAACCAGCACGCATAATTTTCTCAACTTCTGCTTTAATGGCAGTAGCCTTCTTTGGATGAACAGGACGAAGGCATTGACGTATCGTTTTGACATTAGGATACATATTAATAGTTTTCAATGATACTAGTATCTATGCCTGGCATTTCCTCGTAAGAACAATCAAATACATCACGGAATTCACGAAAGAGAGAGCAATATGTTTCGAGTCCTCATGAAGAACAAGATACACTGACATGAATATTTTCTATTATGCCAGGTTTGGTCAAAATATCGATAGAAATGGTTTCTTCAATATTTGACAAATTTCGCTCGAGATCGATTCCATTAATAGGTAAAGAATTCGAAAAGAAATTATTGATTAATGGGTGATATAGCTCACTAAGATAATTTTCTTCATAATCAGGAAGATGCGAACAATGATGATAATCTTCCCATGGTTCTCCTTCTGACATCATGGTTTCCAAAATATTCTCATCTGTCAAGAAAGTTGAGGAAAAAGGATCAAATGGAGTACGAAAATCTAAGGAACGATCAACCCAAACAACCAGCGACGCTGATTTCGGATTCGCCGCCCAAGCCAGATAGATTGATTGCTATGCTGCATTAACAAGGTCACGACAAAGACGCATCCAATGTAACAACTTCGTAATTGTAGAAATTAATAATTTTCCGGTAATTTATTCACCGAGATTATCCCGATTACACACTATTTAAGCTTCATGCATAATACATAACCTCTTCTACAATTGATCATCAATATTCGGAAAAAGAAAGCAGTCGCATGCGCTCATTAAAACATAATCAAGCACACATATCAACACAGGATGTAATGGGGAAAGCAATAACTGAAAACCCCCAACTATCTGTATATTATAATGATAGAGAACATGTAACAATACATAGCACAAAGCTCTCACAGCTCTCAGCACTATCTCACATGCTACACACAAACTAGCACGGAAGATGAACAAGTCACAGGTTCAAATCTCCTCCACAAGTTTGCCTGCCTCTACTGCGCAATCCAAGATGAATAATGATGAGATCCAAGTTCGAATCCCACTGGCTTGTACTGCGCAATCCTCGTTGGAAATCTCAATCAATGTGTGTGCAAATCCCATGCACAGCTATAGTCACAACTGATAGTAGACTCACCCTTTCACCCACCTCTAACACTGGTCTCCACTGAACTGTCCATGCATTGCAGTTAACTGATGTGTTCTTTAGTTGATTTATGAGTTAATAATTAGTGAATTAATTAATAATTAATTCACACCACTCAACACTAGTGTATTTATCAGTTAGACTAAATACAACTAGTTCAACTAAGTTAAACCGAACACAACTCCACCAACTGTCTCATCAACTCCACCAAACTCTGCCACATGAGTTCTAACTAAAGTCAACCATGCAATAGCTCAAATAACCCTTAGGAAAAGCGTATTTCCTTCTGTCAGCTGCATGTGCCACATCCAAGCATCAAACTGAAGTGCTCCAAGAGGATAAGATAATGTTTATAGTCTAAATATTATTAAGGGTTAATAATATTCGACTGTTCTATTTTTAGCTCGGCAGTCTAAAAATAGATTCCGCCCAATGTCTAAAAATGTAGGTCCATATATTTTTACCAACTTGACCAATCATCCATAAATAGCATCCTGCAACTCATAGACCATGATCCATATGTCTAAAAATATACATAGTCTAAAAATAGACTTTGCGCCAAAAATAGCTCCCCCAAGGCCTACTTAGTGAAGGCGACTTCATTTCACTAAGCTCCATCATCTTGCTGCATTTTCAACAAGAATCACCCGTACTCTTCCTTAAGCCAGATGGAGTGGAAGAGATCATCTAGAAGGTCTCTATACTTGAAATTTCTGCCAACGTTGCAGGCAGAAATAATGCAAAGTTTCCCATGAGAGTGGAATCCTTTAGGAGTCCTACAACAATGTTTTGAAGTGCGAGTTGGGGTGCGTTAACTAACAGAACACTTCCAGTTACCTAGGAACTGGAGGCGAGGAATGATAACTAATTGATGACTGTGATAACACCTTTATGTGGGAAGGCGGTCATTCTAAAATATGTAGAAATGATTGTAGTCATATCATATACCCATGGCCTTCCAAGTAAAATATTGTAGTCAAGGGGTCTGTCAATGACCTCAACTTCAACATTCATTGTTTTTCCCCCTATTTCAACATGCAGGTTATTGATAATACTGCAAGGCTTATATGTACATCTATCTAAATCTTTCAACGTTGTTGGTGATTGAGATAAGCGTAGTGAGCCAAGTGATTTCAATAGCTTAGAGACATAATGCACATAGATGCTCCCTCATCAATAATAGTACGATGAACAAGGTGATTGAGAACATTTACTTGGATGGAGAATGCCAATTCTATTGGTAATTGTGACACATAGCTCGTATGATTAAAGACTACGAGATTAGAATCAGTCGGATCAATTCCACCAATTGCTGAAAACAAAGCCTGTTTCTGGGAGGGAAAATTTTGTAGCACCTCAAGTGCTAAAATAGCTGAAGGGGATTGAGCCAAATATTCAACTATATTATAATTTTGAGTAGCTCTGGCTCGAGGATTAAATGTCGATTTATGAATGACTCCCTTCGGTGGCTTGATTGTCAATTCAGGAATAACAGGTGGTGGTATTGATTCCATGGACGGATTCGTGGTTGCGGTAGTAGGTTGATCAGTGGCCTGACTATTGTAATATTTATTACGCGTTGACACAAAAACATTTTTTGATGGCTTCGTGACATACAACATAAGCACTTGTGAGCTAGAAGCTGGATCCGTAGCAACCAAATTTGTGTCTGGATTCAGAAATGGATCTGTCAACACAACTGATGCATGTGAGGTCTTAACCATTTTTGAGACTTCAACACAGTGAGGAAAATGCTAAACAAAGTGTTCCTCATTACAGATTATGCAAGGGTAATGAGGTTTCCGATTTCTAGATGATTGATCAAATGATCTTTCCTACAGGGTAGAAGTTTTCTTTTTCTTTGATTTCCCTTTTTTCTTACTTCTGGGTTGCTTGTCACTTTTTCCCTTCTCAGATGACACGACATGGATTTTGGAAGAATTCATAGGATCAGATGTAGAAGTGTGATGTGTGCTTGTAGTACTGATCATACCGTCTCTGGCATGAGAGTCCTTTGATGGAGGAGGAATAGCAAAATTAGATCTCGGCACATTAGGAATTTTCTCATAAAGCGTGTGAGACTGAGTATAAATCAAGTCTAAGTATTAGGCATGAGCAATGACCTGCTCTTCAGTGACGAAGCCACCCTTAGCCACATCCCCAGTTATAGATGGTAACCGGGACTTAATGAACCACTTAGCAAGGAGCTAATGAGGAACAAATGTCTTAACCATTCTACGATGATGACACGACTCATAAATATGATCAGAAATTTGAGTAGCATTAGTCTGTTTAAAATTAGTCAAGAGTTCCGTTTCAACTTCATATTGTATGGGTAACTAGAAATGGGTCAAAAAGGCAGTAGCTAGGGCAGTGAAATTATCAAAAGAAGCTCTTGGTAACTCAATGTACCATTTTTTGGCCGGACTAGTGAGCGTACGCTGGAAAATATGTAGTCGAACAAAGTCATCATTTAGGGAGTTAGATGAACACCAAAAATGATAATTCATAACATGAGTCAACGGGTCTTCCCTAAGGGTTTCCATTGAACTTAGGAATATCTAAGGGTAATTTATGAGGTATCACCGACCACCAAGGAGCATATTTGATTGGATCATTGGTGAGCCGATTTAAATCTGGTAACTCTAAAGTTGCAACAAAGGGAAACTGTCGATTGAGGTCGAGTTGAGCGTAACCAGGGTATGATGGAATTTCTTGGGAAAGAGGCCTTTGAGCACCAACATAAGGAACCTGTTGCTGGTAACCCAGATAGGGGTTGTTTTGATAGGAAAATGCTTTAGGATTTTGTTGACCAAAACCTAGATACGATACTTGTTGAAATGAAGGTTGTGGCATTTGCACCTGTGGCTGTAAAGGGGTCTGTACACCGATGTTGTAACCCAAGGATAACTTGGATTCTGTAGAAATTTAAACAATACAATGATGTATTACCGGATTCTCCTAATATGACAATTAAATCCAATGTTAAATACAAAATTATTCTACTCAATTCTTTGCGAGAATTAAATCGCCAATTGCAAACACATGAAGAAAAATAAATCACACATAACAAGATGTTTTTACCGGGAAAGCTTAAAGCTAAAAACCCCAACTATCATATATTATGTATATCATGGATCATGAAACAATATCATACAAATATCATCTCATAGAGCTCTCAGTACAATATACAATTGTCTCACACTGTCATACAAAAATTGGTTTACACATGCACCAATTTACTGCCTCCTGACAGCCTGCCTCCACTACACAATCCCTGCTGATGAAGATACCTGAATGAATTTGATCTTGCCTTGCCTTGACTGCGTAATCCTCATTGGCAACTCCAATGTGTGTGTAGATGCATTGAATGCACCACCATAGTCACAACTGATAGTCAAATAGACCCTTTCACCTATCTCTCCACTGGGTATCCACTGGATCTGACATGCACGTAGTTAACTGTTGTATTTCTTCAGTTGCATGTGAGACACTGCTTTTGAATTAATTAAATAATTAATTCACTGATCTCTCACTAGTGTATCTTTAGTTACAACTAGCACAACTGAGTTTAGCTCACTTAACTAAGTTAAAATAAATAAAAAGTCACATAACTACTCCTCCAACTCTGTTACAACTTTGTCACACTCAGTTACAACGAAGTCCTTTGCGCATGTCCCACCAACCAACCTTGGAATGCATAATTCCTTCAGCCAACTAGTTTTCCACATCAGTTAATTGAAATAAATTGCTTCAAGAGAATAAGTTGTTATTTATTGTTTGACTATTATTAAGGGCTAATAATAATCGACATGCATTTTATTTCTAGATATGCGATCTATAAATAGACTTCGCCCATGATCTAAAAATAGAAACTGATCTAAAGAGAGAATTTTCTCAACCATCTAGAATTAGTCTCCTGCTAATTTTAGAATATGCTCACCATTCTAAAAATAGACATACACCTAAAAATAGCCTGCGGGCCCCCCCTAGTGAAGGTGCTTAATTTTCTCTAGGACCATCATCTTGTTGAATCTCAACACTCCCTCTCAACAAGAAAGGGATTATCCTTCACCCCGATCCTGTCTCTATGGTATTCGAATTTTCTCCTAGTGAGTGCCTTCGTCAGAATATCTGCATCCTGATCTTCCATAGGAATGTACTGAAGCAACACGATCTTCCGCTGCACACAATCTCTAATTTGATGATACTAGATATCTATATGCTTAGATCTATCATGAAACACAAGATTAATCGAGAGTTTAATGCAACTCTGATTATCACAATGAATCACTGTAGGATCTAAATGAGAATCAAACAAACCGACTAGGATCTTCCTCATCCAGATAGCCTCACATGCAGTTTGACTTGCTGCCATGTATTCTTCTTCCACTGAACTGAGTGTCACAGATCTCTGTTTCATGATGTACCAAGAAACAACTGTAGATATGATACTAAAAACCCCTCTTGATGTTCTCTTTCTATCCGTTGGGTTGCCTACACAATCTGCATTTGTGAAGACATGAAACTTCACCTCATCCATCTGTCTGTACCATAAGCCATACTCAGATGTGCCCCTAAGATATCTCAGGACATGCTTTCCTACCTTCTAAAAGAGCTTGGTAGGCTTAACCATCGCTTGACTAAGTTGGTTCACCGCATAGCATATGTCCAGTCTTGTATTATCTAAATACATGAGCGAACCCACCAACCGTTGATAGAAAATAGCATCCACTACCTCTGCCGATGTAGCATCCTCTTTCCTCCAGTTTCCTGGAAGAGGAGTATCCATGGGTTTGCAGCCCTCCATGTGAAACTTACCGAGTATCTCCCTTACATACTTGCCTTGAGACACAAACAGTTCACCTTCTTGCTGCCATATTTCCAATCCAATGAAATAGTGAAGTAGGTCCATATCCTTCATCTCGAACTCCTTTGCAAGGTCCTCCCTTCATGAGCTTATCAGCTGCTCATCACCAGTCAGTATTAAATCATCAACAGAAAGAACAATGATTAAAATCTTACCCTCCACCACAATTTGATATAGGTTTGCATCCGCCTCACTCTTGGTGAAGCCAAGTCCAGTGAAATAGTTGTCAATCCAAGTATACCAAGCACGAGGTGATTGCTTTAGCCCATACAACGCTCTTTTGAGTCTGCTGTAATATTCTAAAATTTGCATGCAACAAATTGGAATATTGATTTTTTCTAATTTCACTTAGGAGAAGAATAAATGGGTAAGGAGGCCCATGCACAATAAAAATATAAATAAAATCTCTCAGAATGTGAAAAGGGATCAACATAATAACTGGATTTCACATCCCATGTGTGAACAGGGACTATTTGCATGTGGACAAAGTCAAGTTTGACTAAGTCAACAACATTCATATTTGAGGAGTGGATCCTAAACAAATCAATGCTCAATATGGACAAGGATAAATCTGAGCTATTTTCATAAGCACAATTGGGTGTGAAAGAGGCTGGATCACTTGACCAAGTCAACCAAGACCAAATCAACAATGCTGTCTAGATGCAATGAACCTCTTAGACGCACAATGCAGTCTTAGTTGGAGGCTACACATGTGAATGGAGCTAAATCATTGAGATGGTTTAGGGTTTGGAAGGACTTCTATCTTATAAAAGGAAGGGGAGGACATCAAGGGAAGGTTGTTCATGATATGATATTTTCTGAAGATATTGTCTGTTTAGACATTTCTTATTCTCTTGCTATTTAGCTCAGAATAGTGTTGTTTAGCACTGGGTGTTCCTGGGCGGGAATCCCACCTCTTCCATTGAGTAGCTCAAGGAGAAGCCTTGCTAATCTTGTCCACTATCAGGCATTTGGTCAAGCTATATCTTCCAATTACAACTTAGATCTTGTTGAGGGTTTGGTTGTCTTTGTAAGCTGCAACAGGTGGAGGCTAGATCTACTCAAATCTAGGCCAATCTAGTGCCTCTTTTCAGTGGGAGAGTCTTCTATCTCATTGACAAGAGTGTATTGGATATTTGGAGCTACATTTTCATATATTGGCATTAGGCCAAACCAGTACCAGAGCCTACAACACAGTTTCTCTCCCATAACTGCATTATTTGCAAGCATAGATTTGCAGGGAGTTTTGGCATACTTTGGAGGAAAGATCTCTGTTGTTGGGGTTCTGCCCTTCACTGTGGTGATCCATGGATTAGGAATCTAATCCATGTCATGTTCAGATCTGATCTAACTTATATTGTATTTTCTACAGCATTTCTGAATACTACTGCAGATGTGCAACTTTAGATCTCAGATCTACTCTTTGTGCTTCATGTTTTGTTCAAAACCCCAAGGGGAATGTGTAAAGGAGCTCCTCTAGTGTACAAATATGATTTAGATCTAACTTTTTGTACACAGATCTGCTCTATATCTGGAGTATAATATAAAAATTCTTCAGCTCATTAAAATCACGTTGTCAAGCCTTGCAGTCTTAATATATTGTTGCGGTGCCTCATACTTGAGGGTTTCTTCATCAAATCTTCCATTTTTCTTCATGTTCTAAGAAAAAAAACTCTATATCTGATGTTTGAATCATATTATATCAGAAATACTCTTTAAAAGACGTTGTGCATGCTTCAGAAAATTTTTGTTTAGTCAAGTCATGGGATTTCAGTGTTTTTAAGCCATACCGGGACCGGGAGATCTTTTTAACTAACCAAAAGTGATTTTTTTTCAGACATTTTCTGGGTGTGAGTCCAAAATTACCTATTCTAAGGGATCCCAGTGTTATTTTTCCCAATTATCATGCAAATATCTGAAAATAACGTTTTTAGGGCATAAATAACTGCTTTTCCCCGCTTTTGGTTGATATAATGGATTAGATTTCTTCTTGTTGTACATGTAATTGATGGCTATGTGTTTCAAACACATTTTATGAGTTATTTCTCATTGCTATTCCAGAATTGTGTTCAATTATTGCTGCATCCCTATTTGGGAATATTACAGTGGTATCAAAGCATAATCTTGACTCAGCCTGTGAGTTCCAGCCATTATGAAATCAAGAAGATAATAATAAGAAGAAGAGCTCAGAATGATGAAGAGAATGAGCTTGATCTCATCACTTTTCAGATCTAAGAACTCACCAAGGAGGTCAAGCAAAGAAGAAGTGAAGCCAAGTTAGGGTTTCAAGATGAGGAAGGTCCATGTACTTCCTATCAGCAAAAAGAAGATCCGGTATTGCATAAAGCTCCAAAGAAACATACTATGGCCTTTTATTTGAAAGATAAGAGGCATAGAAGTGAAGAATACTTAGATCATGAGATTCTAAGTGAATATCTTGCAGAATATAGGTCTCAACCTAGAGCTATCAAGAAGAATCTGACTCTTCCAGAGTTTATTCAACTAAAAGAAGAAAGGAGGCCTTGCAGAAATAGAAGAATGAAGGGAAATATATTTCTATTGTATACTTTTTATGGGTCATCCTCATGCACAACAAAGGCTTGAGGAAAGAATTTTGATGCATTTTTTCTGCTACATCCAGTAGTAGAGAAAGAAGCTGTTGAGATTGCAGCGCTGCACCTTCAAGGTGAAGCACACAATTGGTGGTTCAGCCAATTGAGTCATGCAAAAGGGACTGCATATGCAGATTTTACTCAAAGGTTGATCAAGAAGTTTGATAAGAAGAAATCAGAGGGGAAGAAGCCTTCACCACCATTTACTGCAGGAGGACTTGTTTCAGGAGGAAGGCCACTTGCACCTTTGCAAGATGATCTTGATCTCTTGATATCTAGAGTCCCATGCACCATTCTGGAGATGCATGAAGAAGAAGAGACTTGTACCAGTGTTGATGAAGCCATAGAAGAGCATCCATCATCATCAGTAGTTGGAGAAGCCATCACACCGGAAGGAGGAACCCTTGTATAATTACAAGATGTTCCCAAGTTGTACCAAGGTATGCACATGTTTCCATTTCCTGTTATTTCGATGCATCATGTGGAGAATGATGGGAGTGTACCATTGCATGACCAAGGGTCAAAATACATTACTGATTTGGAGTAGAAAACTTTCACTGCACTGAGCAGCCTTGATTCATTCAAGGAGGAGGCAAACAGTCATCCTGATGTATCATTGATGAGCAGCACACAACCCTTGAGGTTGGAATGTAGTTTCTTGGAGGATGGGATGATTATTTTCTTGAACAATACATTGCAAAACTATATGTTCATCATTGGATCTGATTTTGAGGTAGAAGATACACCATCATGGAGATCAACTGCGCTGTCATTTAGCAACAGTGATGAGTTGGGAGCCCAACCATTGTTGGACTATTCCAATGACCTTCCCATATGCATAACAAAGGGGGAACATATAGATGACGGAGGAAATCTTAGGATGGATAACATATTTCATGTTTGTGTTGGATACTTCTTGATGAGCCCTACACATCATGATGGGAGGTTTTTTCCTACCACCTATTTGGATCCTTATGGGATCAACTTGGTCATTGAGGAGATTTCATTTCAAATTCCCATGAAATGAAAAGACAGAAATCTGATTTGGGAGGATGGTATTCTCCATTGGTGGAATGCCACTTATGGACATGATGATAGACACTCACCATGGGTTGGATGGGTGATGTTGATGAGCAAGAGGTTTGGAAACCACTTGCAGATCTATGATAATGGACAACAGGATGCAAGACTACGTTGGTTACTCTTGAAAGAGTTTGGTCATCCTATGACACATTCTATTTCAAAGGGTATGTGGATGGATGGAACTTGGCATGGCACTTACTTCATATGGAGGCAAGGAGTTTGGGTGTATTGGAATGATATGATATATTTCATATCAAATCTCATGTTGATGCTCCATGACTTATATGGTGATGTTGTGGGGAGGCAACTAGATTTGTTGTTGCTTTGGTTGTTATTGAGAGAGTATGGGCTGATCTTATCCCATACTTTGCATGATGTTTCAGGAGTAGGAGGTGGTACTATCATGGTGCAAATGGGCTACTCTCTAACCTTGGAAGATGAGGAGGTGCTCCCACTTTGGGAAGGATATCTCACATATAGCAGCATTGTGTTTGATGATGACCTTGATATGTGGGATGTCAAAGGATGGAGCTATAAGATGACAGAAGCCTTATTACTAAGGCCAACAGCGCTGTCACTTAGGAGCTTGGATTGTTTGATGGAGTGTTCCCAGGATCACTTCATACATGATGCACTTGATGAGCATGTAGGAAATGAGAGTGATGGAGTAGTGGATGGAAACATCTATTACCATGTTATGATCTTCTTGACTTGGATTTTCGAGTGTAAGAAGAGAGATCTACATGTAGCACTTGTGGGCTTTATTTCCATGCACCTTGATGCATATCATTTCTTACTGGAGGAGTTCACTTGGGAGGGCATCCAACAGGATGTATATCAGCATATGGAGAGATGCATAGCCTGGAAGATGATGGAGAGGTTGGCACAACCACTTCCCTACTCATTTGGAGTGAGGGAGAATCTTCAATTGAGCCATTTCAGCTCAATGACCAAAGTGCATGATGGAGGATGCATATTTATGTTTCATGATTTGTACTCCTTTATTTTTATGAGCAACATATTGTACCAAGGAGTGTCTTCCCTTCTTGTATATTGTATTTTGTTTTACTTAAGGCCATTTGCAGCATTGATGTTGGCCATTTTATTTGTGGTTTGTGGGGAAGTGCCATATGATTTTTGGTGTGCATCATTGGCACCAAGTTGTACTTTCATGATTCTATCTTGTAGGATGATTGTGGTAGCAAACAAGTGGATGAAAAGACACTTGTTACATTTGTTTTGAGGTAGGAAAGGGATGCACTGTGTTGGTTCCATTTATGGAACTATGTTACCCATTATCACTCAGATTTTCCTTGAAGTTGTTAAGAAGAGGAAAGGGGTCCGAGGTAACGACAAACCAGCTTTTAGGTACAGAATCTAGCCAATCTGTACCCAGAGAGGGCTCTCTCTGTAAAATTTAGCTTTGTTTTGGAAGATATTAGGCTAGTTATAATGTCTAGAGATTTTGGTTGAATTTGGGTGATGGAATTGAATAGCTGAGGGTAAGATTGAGTAGTTTAGGCCATTGGGCTAATGGAGTCAAAAAATATGGCTTAAATGGATTAATTTTCTTAACAAAAGATGGTTTCACAGGGCAAGATAATCAAACAGGGAACAATTATAGATCTTAAAGTGAATGGGATGGAATCAAAATGGATGAAGGGCAATTGAGAATCCTTCAACACATTTATAAGAGGAAAATTGAGTGATTATTAATAAAGAGCAATTAATTATTCTTTACTAAATAATCAAAATGCATAAACTAGAAAAATAGGAGCAATTAAGAATTCAATGTTTAAACCAGTTTAGAAGAAAACATTTAGAATAACAATGATTAAAATCAGATTACACTTAAGCACTTTCTGATTTATTCATTTTCATTAATCATTCAGAAATGAAACACAGATGATATAATAAACAAATATAAAGACTTTAAAACATAAGAGATAGATGACTTATTGATCTGTTATCTGACACAAGAATCCTGTAAAAAGTCTTTTGCATCAATTCATCATCCAGCTAGCCATGCGAAATTTCTCCAACAACACTTTATTTCAAAATAGTCAATGTTACAGCAAAGTCTAAGAATCCACACCCCCTCAATACTCCAATTGAGGGAGTATTTATACAAAAAATTACAAAAAATATCTCATAACAAACTCAGATATAATCTAGGATGAATCATAAGTATTTTACAACAAACTAGAGACAAATGGTCTCGTAGATAAGAGAAATGATAACTGATGTTGTGCTGTTTCCTTCTTTTGAGAATGTGCTGGAGGCAGGCCCTATGATTTGGCTTGTTGCTGTCCTCTTTAGTAACTCTGTGCTAGCTGCTCTGTTTTACTGATACTCTTTATTTGCACTGATACTCTTTAACCTCTGTTTATCCTTTTATCCTTCTTATCATGACTTACTGTAGTACATAATCAAAAATTCATGTAAGGATACTTTTTACAAAATTTCTAACATTTCTTCCCACCATTTAGCTTCCGATATTCTGGTCCTTTACAGCTTCCTCAGAGTTTCATCTGTCTCTATATATCTAAAGAAAGTAGGTTGAATTGGGAACAAATGCTTTACCTCATGCTCGAGATAAAACAAATTTTCCAATCTATCATGAAGATTTTTTCTTGTAGGCAATGCTGCTGCTGATGAACTAGTTGAGGAACTGGCTTGATTGTCAGCATGCTTGTCCAATTTCTCAACATAACTTTCAAGGTCCATCAATTTATCCTCTGAAACTAAAGGACTGGGCAATCCTTTATTCAACAAAATATCAAATCTTTTCAGGAAGGCATTGATTTCTTCTTGCATATCAGAACATCTTCGTTCTAGATTCTGCATCAGAGTTCTTTTGGTAAAAACTCTTTTTATTTCCAAAATTTTTCTTGTCCTGTCTTGAATGCCAAGTTCTTCAAGTTGATACTTGTTCTGATTATTTAAAAAGCGGATAAGTTTATTAGCTTCTTCAGGCATATTTCCCAATTCTTCTCTTGCTTTTAGGATTTCTTCCAAAGCCAATTTGACCAAATCATTCTGTTCATACATTATTTGAATTGAGGGCTAGAAATATTTTATTGACTTGATGATGTTGTCCCAAAGAATTTCATTTATTTCCTTTAAAGGCTTCTCCAATGTGAGATCCTTCTCCAATCTGTTAACCAACTTTTCTAATCTATTGACCTCTCTGGTTTTATCTGCAACACTCATCTCCGAGAGATCATATTTCTGTTCCAAAGAGGTGAGTTGCACCTTTGTTCTCTGTAGCCCAGTCACCTGGAGTTTCAATTCCTCCATTGACTTTATTAATTCTTCTGTACTTCGATTGGAAGTATGCACCTGTGACAATTCTGTTGGCTGACCTGTTGTAGATGTACCTGTAATTACTTCTGTTGTAGATGCTGGAATATTAGGTTGCTTGTCTTTTAATGCTTTTTCAAGCTCTTTTTCAGTTTCATTAAGTCGCTCATTCAGTTTTAAGAGAAAATCCATCAATTCTTCTTCAAAATTTTGTTTTATGATTTCTGCAGTCTGTGGATTTCTTGAGGCTGGTAACTTCAATTATTTTCTCAAAGATGCAATGTCATCATCTTTTTTCTTGATCAAAGCTTCTATACCCTTGACATCCTTGGGATTATGACCCAACCCAATTATTATTTCCTCCAAAGTCTTTATCTTGTTGTCCTTAGCCTGAGAACAGGCTTTTTCAAGATTTAATTGAGCATTAGTATTCTCCAAAGAATCCTGCAATTTCTAGGTCATCATTGATTTATCCATCAGAGTAGAATAAATCATCTCACCTGTCTGTTTATGCAGCTCAATTTGATCCAAAGGATGAATATCCTTTGCTATGACTTCAAAATTAGTCCTGATATAATCTACAGCTGTTTGAGGTTGCTACACTTTGGGTTTGAAGTGACTCATTACCATTTTACCTTGTTGAATGTCATAGGCTGACATCAATCTCTGTTGATTCTTAGGAGCCATCTTCAAACATTGATTGTATACTTGAAGTCTGAGTGGATCATTTCTGGCCTTTATATTTATGAATGTTCTTTTAATATCCCAGGCATCTTTCACTGGTGGTTTGAAAGATGATACATCTGCACTTTACTGCCTTTGCAACTCTTTTCTCTATAAAGTAGTGGATGTCCCACTGATTGTACATGTTTGCTGACTACCCAATTCTTCTCTCCTCTGACTATCAGAGATTTCATGAACATATTCTACTTCTGGAAGAGGATTCAAATTTTGTCTTTTAACATCAGGTTGTTCAGAAGATCCACTGACAGGAGTAGCTGCTTCAGCATCTCTCTTTTTTCCCTTTTCTACATTAAGAGGAGTTTGTAAAATTGACACTTCTGCCACATTGGTATGAGTAGGAGAAATCTGTACTTGACACTGTTCTTTAGAAGTTTCAGGTTGTTCTGTCATTATAAATTTCTTTGTAACTTGTATATCAGCCTCTTTTTCCTTTCCTTTAGATGCTACCGTAGCTAATACACTGATTTCCTATAAATTTTGTTGAGAAGTCCCAGCAGAAGAAGAACCAATACCTGGTATCTGTACCTGTCCAAAAGAGTCTAGGTCAAGTATTTTTTCAAGGTCTTTCATTACATTTTCAACATTGACCTGCTCACTATCTTGTTCTATCAATGTCCCTTCCATCCATTCATCCATATTGGCATACTGTTCAATTTCTGGGATTCTTTGATGAATGTATGGTGATAGTTTGTTTTTCATTCTTCTATCACAAATAAAGTTGTTTGGGTCATAAGGTACCCAGTAGATTTTTTTTTGTAATTTAAGATAGTCTTCTAAGATTCTTTCAGCTTCCTTTCCAGCATCTCTAGAGTTACAGACAAAGGGACCTAATTGACTTTTAATCTTGATTTGAGCCTTTTTCTTTGCATTGCAAAAATGAACTATGTCTAAATTAATATCTATCTGAAATACTCTAATGCAAAGAGTCTCATTGGGACATATTTTGGTAACTTGAATGGGCATAGCTCACATCCATATATTCTGATTTCTGTGTGATTCCAGTAGAGGTACCAGTCACCTACCCAGTATTGCTTTGAGAGTTGAAGAATTTTCTTGATTTCACTATTGACCCTAGGAGGGGAGACTCCTATCAACAAGGTGGTTGCAGGGTGTACAAATAGGTCAATAAACTCCTTGTATGAATAAGGAGAATCAGAGGAATTATGAGTTATGGCAGACCAAAAGATTACAGACCTAGGATTTCCTTTGGCATCAATATTTTTAGCATGGAAAGGGAAACTTTCTGATTGAAAGTAAAGCATGAGATGGTATATAACAGAGGAATAATTGAACACTCTTTCATTCTCTAATATCATGAACTGATCATGGATTTTATCTGCAATGTAGGAAGCAAAATCATACTTGACAGCAGGGGGTTGTCCAGGGGTAAAAATTGATAACAATACTAGGGTTAATTGGTCAACATATTCACTAGTATTGAAACCCATTATAGAGGATATCATATTCAGAATAAGCCTACCCACATCAGTGAAAAAGGTGTAAGCATAAGGGGGAGGGCCTTTGGGCTGATGTTCTGGCAACATGAAGGTTTGGCAGAGGCGATTTAACTCTTCATGGGATAAAATGGTAGATTTCTCAAGTAATTCTCCCATGGACAGGGGAGTGAGGGCTTGACCGGGTTGAAATTGTAACATCTCGTTGATAGAATGAGCAGTTATGGGAAAAAGGACAGTCTGACTCGGGGACAAAACTGCTCGTTGATTGGGATCATAGTTTGCATGGCAGTAATGAATTATCTCAGGAAAAATATGGACTGAGGGGAGAAGATACATGGGAAGATTGGATTCCCATAAGCCAAAAATGTCAGAACCTTTCAAATAATTATCTCTGCAGTAGCAAAAAATTCGAAGGGGATTTTCACTGAGAACCAGGTCTTTAATTTTGAAATCTTTGTCTACTAAAGGTAGATAATCTAAATCTCTGTGAGGGGCATTGAGGGGTGCGAATTCAGAGCCACGAGAATCTCCATTTCTAGTTCTTGTGGATTCAGAAATGAATTCGGGTTTTTTATGAAAAACGGGTACAATCACAGGTTTGGGAATGCAAATGCATTTTTGGGAACTGTCCTGAACTCTGTTTCAGTTTTCTTATGAAATTCAAAACAAAAACCAGGTTTTTTACAGAGTTTGACGGGAATTTGGGTAAATAACTGTTTTCCGGGAATTAAAAAGTGATGAAAAAAGGTGCTGGAAATGGCGAGTGAACTTTGGACTACTCGACTACAACTGTCTTCAGCAAGGTAGCGATTGGCAAATTTCGACAGTTGATTTCAAAATTCGTTTGCATGGGAGACTGGTCACTGCATGAGAAAGTGAAAATGATGTGGTTTCTTTTGTTTTATTCACAAAGTCAAAAGGTTGGCGGGTTTTTAATTTTTTAATGGATGACGTCAACAAGTACGGAGGTTTCATCAGGGGAGGCACCAAATAAGTGGTTTCCATCGCACCGCTTTTTAGGAAGGGCGGTTTTCAGCAGAGGGTGAGCGATTCCATACGATGGACGACGCGTGGCACGGTACTGTTCAGAAAACTGCTTGGCCATCGCGCGTTATCGTTCGGACGAGGATGGCTAGCGATATGGATGATAACCATAGATCTGAGATGAGTTGATCGGACGGTCCTTGGGAAAGGAAGATGGCGGAGAATTAAAATGGCGGGCCCAATGTGATTTATTAAAAATAATCACATTGGGGATGATTTGATTGGCAGATACAGGTTATTAATTAATCATGAGGATTAATTAACCCTTTTTATATGGCGGGGATGTGGATTTTTGTTTGGATTAGTTAATCAAAGTATTAAGGTTATATTTCAACCAACAGGGCAGGATATTATTATTTAAATGGGAATTTTATTATTAAAATAATACGGGAAAAGGGGAAAATTGCATAGGGATTTAAATAATAAGTCAGAAATTAATATGGAAAATGAACAGAAGTGCTAAGTATAAAACATCAAGGTAATGTATTTAACTTATGCTTTTATGAATAGGGTTTTTATGAAATATTGTATGATTTTTCTAAGTAAAATGGGATTTTACTTAGGAAAAGATTTTTTAGAAGTGAATGAATGTCATGATGAATAATTTTAAGTACTTAGGCTTTTCCAATTATTGGGCCAAGGGTCCGGTCCCTCCAAAAGTCAAGGAAATGCCTTGAGCCCCTCTAATTTTCAAATGCCTTAGTACTTAGGGGAAATTAGTGAAATTTTTAGGGAAAAATGAGAAGGGAAGTTAATAATTTGACTTTGTTTTGCTTGAAATTCTTCCAGTGTAGTGTCTGCCTTTGTACTTGTGATGAAAGTAAAGATTTAACACATCTAGAGTCATTATCCATCACATGTAATTCTGCAACAACATCTACCTACCCTACCTACTTTAACCTACCATTTTTTCTTCTTTATTAGGGTGCACTTAGACTGGCAAACCCTTATCACATTTTTTCTTTTACATGTAGAAATCTATCTAAATCTAACCTTATTACATCCAAGGGCTCAGATTAAACTGTTGAGCTCCTTTTATTTACTCTACCTATCTACTTATCTACCAAGATTAAACAGTTTGGTCATATTTTATTCTCTATCTCTAAAACATAAAATTGAAAGATGAACTAGCCAAGCTTAAACTGTTTGAGTGTTCATAAATTGTGGCATAAAATACAAGTTGCACACAATTTTATTTATTACATAAGAGCAAAAAAGTAGTGGCATTTAGGCTTGCACACTTTCCTTGGCCTTTATTTTGGTGGGGTTCATTTTCTTTCACTTTTTTGGCCATTTTATTCTTTTCACCCTTTGATTTTTCTTTTAGGGTATACCCTCTTTACATTTTTTAAATTTTTTGATTTTTTGAGAATATGGAAAACCTTTGCAACAAGAAAAGGTATGAACATATTGCATAGCCCATCAAGTCAATCATGAAATATGACACCTATTGGTATAAGAGTCTAACATTGTTCCACCTCCTAGTTGTCACAAGGCAACTTGCTTTCATTTCTTTATGCTTTCATATATTGATGATGTTCCTATGCTGATGGGAAGCTTTGTTGGGAGAGTGGCACAAGGGTTGGAGGTGCCCATTGGGAGTATGTTTTTCCATACTTCATATATTGCATGTTTCAGGAGAAAGAATGGGTAAACCATGATTGTCATACTACACCTCTTGTCTTCATGTGGGAGGAACCATTTGGAGAGCTTGAGTTTTTGGTAGGGGCACTTCATGGATGTTTTGATTGATGGGGTGACTTGGATCATTCTTGGAGGCCGTGATATTTCAGCCCAAGGTCAGCAGAAGCCCCATACATATCATAAATGGAGAGAGAAGCAACATGGGATGGACATTCTAGTCCCACAAATTCAGTCATACGGCCCACCTTCCTTGCAGGAGCTCAAGGTGGAGGAGATGTTTCATGAGTTGCTATGTTGGAGGGTGACTCAATTTTTATGGATGATAGCTTGGGGATGGAGGCTTCACATGTGGATGATGATTCCCAATACATTTATAATTCCATGCCTCAAGAAGGCCTCTAGACTACATGTTGTTTCCATGTATATCCCACTTTATCATGTTGAGAGGCATTTGGAATTTTCACTAAAGACATACTTTTTCACAGGGGAGAAACAACTTGAGGACACATTGTTGATAAAGCATCTTGTTATTTGGAGGAAATTATCACTTGGGGTTTCTACAAGAGGAAGAGGGGAGGCTCTTTAGTTCTATCCTTGCAGTTTCTTGAGGACAAGCAACATTTGGGAGGGGAGGACTGTAATATTCCAAAATTTGCATGCAGCAAATTGGAATATTGATTTTTGTTGATTTCACTTGGGAGAAGAATAAATGGGTAAGGAGGCCCATGCACAATAAAAATATAAATAAACTCCCTCATAATGTGAAAAGGGATCAACATAATAACTGGATTTCACATTCCATGTGTGAATAGGGACTTTTTGCATGTGGACAAAGTCAAGTTTGACTAAGTCAACAACATTCATTTTTGAGGAGTGGATCCTAAATAAATCAATGCTTAATATGAACAAGGATAAATCTGAGCTATTTTCATAAGCACACTTGAGTGTGAAAGAGGTTGGATCACTTGACCAAGTCAACCAGGACCAAAACAACGACGTTGTCTAGATGCAATGAACCTCTTAGATGCACAGCGTAGTCTTAGTTGGAGGCTACACATGTGTATGGAGCTAAATCATTGAGATGGTTTAGGGTTTGGAAGGATTTCTATCTTATAAAAGGAAGGGGAGGACATCAAGGGAAGGTTGTTCATGATATGATATTTTCTGAAGATATTTTCTATTTAGACATTTCTTATTCTCTAGCTGTTTGAGAATAGTGTTGTTTAGCACTGGGTGTTCGCGGGCGAGAATCCCACCTCTTCCATTGAGTAGCTCAAGGAGGAGCCTTGCTAATCTTGTCCACTATCAAGAATTTTTCCAAGCTACATCTTCCAATTACGACATAGATCTTGTTGAGGGTTTGGTTGTCTTTGTAAACTACAACAAGTGGAGGCTAGATCTACTCAGATCTAGGCCAATCTAGTGCCTATTTTCAGTGGGAGAGTCTTCTATCTCATTGACAAGAGTGTATTGGATATTTGGAGCTGCATTTTTAAATCTTTGCATCAGGCCAAACTAGTACCAGAGCCTACAACACCGTTTCTCTCCCATAACTGCATTATTTGCAAGTATAGAGTTGCAGGGAGTTTTGACATACTTTGGAGGAAATATCTCTGGTGTTGGGGTTCTGCCCTTCACTGTGGTGATCCATGGATTAGGAATCTAATCCATGTCATATTCAGATCTGATCTGAATTATATTGTATTTTCTGCAGCATTTCTGAATACCACTGCAAATCTGCAACTTTAGATCTCATATCTACTCTTTGTGCTTCATGGTTTGGTCAAAACCCCAAGGGGAATGTGTAAAGGAGCTCTTCTAGTGTACAGATATGATTTAGATCTAAATTTTTGTACACTGATCTGCTCTAGATCTGGATTATAATATACAACTTCTTTAGCTCATTAAAATCACGCTGTCAAGCCTTGCAGTCTTAATATATTGTTGCAACACCTCATTCTTAAGGGTTTCTTCATCAAATCTTCCATTTTTCTTCATGTTATGAGCAATAAAAATCCAGATCTAATGTTTTCATAATATTACATCAGAAATACTCTTTAAAATACACTATGCATGCTTCAGAAACTTTTTGTTTAGTCAAGTCATGGGATTTCAGTGTTTTTAAGCCATACCGGGACCAGGAGATCTGTTTAACTAAGAAAAAGTGATTTGTTTTCAGATATTTTCTGGGTGTGAGTCCAAAATTACATATTCTAAGGGATTCCAACGTTATTTTTCACTATTATCATGCAAATATATGAAAATAACGTTTTTAGGGAATAAATAGCTGCTTTTCCCCACTTTTGGCTGATATAATGGATTAGATTTCTTGCTGTTGTACATGTAATTAATGGCTATGTGTTTCAAACACATTTCATGAGTTATTTCTCATTTCTATTCTAGACTTTTGTTCAAGTATTGCTGGATCCATATTTGGGAATATTACATCTGCACACATGTGACTCGCTGCTGAAGATCTCAAATCCTTCAGGATGCTCAGTGTACACTTCTTCCTCAATGATCCCATTATGAAACAAAGTCTTCACATCCATCTGATGAATGTGCCAACCCATCTGCTCTAAGAGAGAAAGGATGGTCCTTATGGAAGAATACCGTGCAATAGGTGCAAAGGTTTCTTCATAATCAATCCCCTCTATCTGTGAGAAGCCTCGGGCCACAAATCATGCCTTATACTTCTCAACAATCCCATCAGCAACTTTATTTACCTTGTAGATCCATCTTGAACCTACCACTGATTTATCAACCGACCTTGGAACAATTTCCCAAGCACTGTTTCTAACAATGGAGTCATACTCCTCCACCATTGCATCTACCCATGTGGGCTCTTGAACTGCTTCCTGAAAAGAATATGGCTCTGTCACAATACATTTTCTCATGAGAGCCATTTATCCAGTGAATCGGTTAGGAGACTGTCTCTGTCTGCGCTGTGAAGTAGGGGCTCCTAGGTTCTGTGTCACAACAAGCTTCAACCTCTCAGATTCTGTGGTACACCTTCTGCCAGTTATGACGTTTGGCTCTGCGTGAGTGGACTCCTCCACTCTATGAACCTCCTCCTGTGGCTGATTCACATATAGAGACTCATCTTTGGGAATAATCAATTCCTCCTCTGCATGCAAGTCTAGCTCCCTCAAACGACAACTTCAGGGTTTTCTCCCCATTGAATTTTGTATCCAGTCGCACCACAATCATTCGAATGTTTGGAAAATACACACAATAATTATGGGGTGTTTCTGTGTACCCCACAAATATCTCAACTTCAGCAGTCGGCTCTAGCTTCTTCCTGGAATTCTTAGTCACATGAACATAAACAAATGAGCCAAAATTTTTAAAGTGAGAAACATCTGGTTTCTTACAAGTAAAATCTTCTTCACGTGTACTCATGCCAAGTACTCTACGAGCACAATGGTTTTGCACATAAAGTGTAGTGTTTCATGCTTCCACCCACAAGTGCATTGGCAGGCCCTGATCATGCAGCATAGCTCATGCGGCACCCACGATCGTTTTGCTCTTCCTCTCCATGACCCCATTCTGTTGTGGGTTATGAGGCACTATGAGTTCTCTTCGAATTCCTTCTTTGCTACAAAAGTATTTTAATTTGTTCGAGATATATTCACCACCATTATCACTTCGCAGAGCCTTCACTTACTTCCTCGATTCTTTCTCCACGAATGATTTAAACTCATAGAAATTTGAGAATGTTTGATCTTTCTTCTACATGAAGAAGATCCAGCATCTATGAGAATAGTCATAAAAAAAATAACATAATACCTGTGTTTTGTTGTTGAAGCAACCAATAATGGACCACACACGTCTGTGTGAACTCTCTCTAGGATCACCGAAGCATGGTTCTTTTTTTCATGAAAGGTGGTCTTCACAAACTTACCCATAGTACATCCCTTGCACTGATAATTCGCCCTCATCCCGGCTCACCACTTCTTCTTATTTGCCCACCATTGCAGCACAACCATCTACCTCTAGCTTGTATAGATTCTTGACTCGAATCCCTATCCTCTTGGTTTGACCCATTGTTTTATGTCGTAGGAAATCTTTTCCATCGCTGAAAAAAACGTCATAACCTCTATCCTCCAACATCGCAACTGAGACCAAGTTCTTCTTTAGACCTGGAACATGCATAACATCTTTCAACAGAAATGGTTTACCTGACTCCCTCTCAAAGGTAATGGTACCAATTCTGGTTGCACTGTATCGTCCATCGTGGCCCATCTCTATATGCATTTGGAGATCTTTCTCCTCCAAGTCGCTGAAAAAGATCCGTATCTCCCGTCATGTGGAAGGAAACACTGCTATCAAGATACCACACCGATCCCATTGCGCTTGAAACCAAGCATGCGATCAAAGAGAAATAAATTTCAAATTACGAGTCAAGGGCCTCACCAGCTGCAGTTCCAGCAACCTTCTTGTTCTTCTTTTTCTGTGGGCAGTTAGTGGTGAGATGCCCATGCTCGTGACAGTGAAAACACTTCACCTTGGACAAATCCAGCTTCTTGCCTTTAGCCTCAGATTTTGAGTGGAATTTCTTCCCCTTCCCTTTCCTTGCTTTGGCATCCAAAGCACAATGCTCTTCATCATCATGCTTTGATGAAGAACCATCCCTGGTGTTCTACCTGAACTCCTCCTACACTAGATCCAACCACAGTCATTCCCAATCCGGAAGTTTTTCCTGTTCGTTGACAGAGTCTTGATAACTGTGCCAAATCTTAGGAAGACCCAAGAGAGCCAAGCTCACCAAATCATCATTAGCAACTGTGATTCCCACACTCCCCAGTTCATCCCTACATTGGACAAACTTCGTGAGATACTTTGGAATACTGTCGCCCTTCTCCATTTTGATTTATCTGAGTTTATCCTTCAGCGCCAACTTCCTATGGTCGCTGCTGCTTTGGAGAAGAGATGTAAAAGCCTTCCAAATTGTAAATGGAGTGGCTTACCCATGAAGGCTTGAGACGATATGGTCTTTCACACCTTCCAACAGAATCCTTCTCATCTTCACTACTTTCTTTTGCCATGTCTCAAGTAATGCAACATCCATCAAAGTGGGCTTAGGAACATCACTGTTGATGAATTCCTTCAAGCCATTATCTTCAAGCACCGCCTCCATCCTATACTTCCATGCAATGTATTTTGAGCTTCCCTCGAGTGCATACTCCAATCGCAAACCATTGAAATCCATTTCGATGTTTACTCAACTGTCGCACCAAGAAATTCTTGCAGCAAATTCGAATTGTTCCACCAACAAAAATTAGCACTGCTTCAATATTGTAATCTTTAGTGATTAACACTGCTCCAATACCATGTAGAAATTTAAACAATACAATGATTTATTTCTGGATTCTCCTAATATAACAATTAAATCCACTGTTAAATACATAATCCTTCTACTCAATTCTTTGCGGAAATTAAATCGCCAATTGCAAACACATGAAGAAAAATCAATTGCACATAACAAGATGTTTTTACTGGGAAAGATTAAAGATAAAAACCCCAACTATCATATATTATGTATATCATGGATCATGAAACAATCTCATACAAATATCAACTCATAGAGCTCTCAGTACAATATACAATCGTCTCATACTGTCATATAAAAATTGATTCACACATGCACCAATTTACTTCCTCCTGACAACCTGCATCCACTGTGCAATCCTTGCTTATGAAGATCCTTGAATGAATTCGATCTTGCCTTTCCTTGACTGCAATCCTCATTGGAAACTCCAATGTGTGTGTAGATGCATTGAATGCACCACTATAGTCACAAATGATAGTCAAACAGACCCTTTCACCTATCTCTCCACTGGGTCTCCACGGGATCTGACATGAAAGTAGTTAAATGTTGTATTTCTTCAGTTGCATGTGAGACACTGCTTGTGAATTAATTAAATAATTAATTCACTGATCTCTCACTAGTGTATCTTTAGTTACAACTAGCATAACTGAGTTTAACTCACGTAACTGAGTTAAACTAAATAACAACTCACATAACTACTCTTCCAACTCTATTACAAATTTGTCACACTCAGTTACAATGAAGTCCTTTGTGGATGTCCCACCAACCAACCTTGGAATGCGTAATTCCTTTAGCCAGCTGGTTTTCCACATCAGTTAACTGAAATCAAGTGCTTCAAGAGAATAATTTATTATTTATTGTCTGATTATTATTAAGGGCTAATAATAATTGACATGCATTCTATTTTTATATATGCGATATATAAATAGACTTCACCCATGATCTAAAAATAGAAACTCATCTAAAGACAGAATTTTCTCAAACATCTAGAAGTAGTCTCCTGCTAATTTTAGAATATGCTCACCATTCTAAAAATAGACATACACCTACATATAGCATGTGCGCCCAACCTAGTGAAGGTGCTTAATTTTCACTAGGATCATCATCTTGTTGAATCTCAAAAGATTTGGTTGAGGATAGGTATAACCTGGTTTTGGCTGTGACATCCCATAATATGGTAATCCAGCTTGTGAATAAATGATTCTGGATACAAGCGGTTGTTGTAAAGTAGCCAAAGGAGTTGGAGTCTAAGGGCCCAATAATTGAAGGTATTGAATTGAAGGACTCGCCTGAAACAATTGAGGTACAATAGTTTGAGTCTGTAATAGGGGTAAAGATGTATTAACAAGTGGAGTTGATGTGGGTGCAATAGGTTGAACCGGTTGATATGAGTGTACAACTGTTTGTGGTTGGATAGGCAAAGTGGGCTGCCATTGACAAACATTTATTTCGACATTAGGATGACCAAATAATGATGGAATACTGTCAAAGTGCGTGACCATAGGTTTCCCCCCAACATGAGGAGTATAATAAGATGGCAAATATTGTTCTCCAAGCACAGGGATGTTGAGATTCAACAAGATGACGAGCTTAGTGAAAATTAAGCACCTTCACTAAGTGGGGCCCATAGGCTATTTTTAGGTGTATGTCTATTTTTAGACATGGTGAGCATATTCTATAAGTTGCAAGATGCTATTTGTAGATGGCTGGTCAAATGTGAAAAATAGATGAGATTCTATTTTTAGAATATTGGGCGAAGTCTATTTATAGATTGTCAATCTAAAATTAAATGCATGCCGATTATTATTAGCCTTTAATAATAATCTGACAATAAATATCAACTTATTCTTGTGGAGAACTTTATTTCAGTGAAAAGATTTGGAAAATCAGTGGGTTGAAGGAATTACACAATTCCCAGGGTGGTTGGGGACTCATGCATGGAGGACTCAGTTAGAACTGAAGTGGAAAAGTTGTAACAGAGTTGGAAGAGTAGTTATGGGAGTTGTTATTCAGTTTAACTCAGTTAAGTGAGTTAAAATTAGTTGTGCTTGTTGTATCTAGTTCTAAATGAAGATACAATAGTGAGATTTTAGTGAATTAATTATTTAATTAATTCACAACTAGAGACTTACTTGCAACTGAACCAATACAATAGTTAACTACTTGCATGTCAGTTCCAATGGAGAGATAGGTGAAAGGGTGAGATGGACTATCTGTTGTGACTATAGTGATGCATTCAATGCATCTGACACACATTGGAGATGCCAATGAGGATTGTGTATTCAAGGCAAGGCCAATTCGAATTCATTTGGGGGTCTTCTTCAGCAGGGATTGCGTAGTGGAAGCAGGCTGTCAGGAGGCAAGAAATTGGTGCATAGATATGCAAATTTCTGCATGACAGTGTGTAATGATAGTTGATTGTACTAAGAGCTTGATGTAATAAGATTTGTATGAGATTATTACATGATCCATTGATATAAATAATAAATGATATTTGGGGTTTTTAGCTTTAAGCTTTCCCATTAAACAACTGTGTTTATGTGCGATTGATTTTGCTTCATATGAGTTTTGCAATTGGCGATTTAATTTTCGCAAAGAATTAAGTGGAAGGATTCTGTATTTAACATAAGATTAATTTGTTAGATTAGGAGAACCCAGTAATAATATCATTATTTGTAGATTTCTACATGGTATCGAAGAATTGTTAATCACTGGAGATTGCAATAGTGAAGAGGTGTTGAGTTTTTGTGTTGATGGACATTTTGAATTTGCTGCAGAAATTTATTGGTGCGACAGTTGAGTATTCATTGAAATGGCTTTCAATGGGTTGCGGTTGGAGTATGCCCTTGAGGATAGCTCGAACTACATAGTCTGGAAGTATAGGATGGAGGTGGTGCTTGAAGATAATGGACTGAATGAGTTCATCGATAGCGATGTTCCTAAGCCTACTTCTAACGATGATGCATTACTTGACGCATGGAAAAAGAAGGTAGCGAAGACAAGAAGAATTTTGTTGGAAGGTGTGAAAGCCCATATTGTGTCAAGCCTTTATGGGAAAGCCACTCCATTTGCAATGTGGAAGGCTTTGACAAATATTTTCCAAACCAGCAGTGACCATAGTAAGTTGGTGCTAAAAGATAAGCTCAAAAAAATCAAAATGGAGAAGGGCGACAATATTCCAAAATATCTCACGAAGTTTGTTCAATGTAGGGATGACCTGGGGAGTGTGGGAATTATATTTGAGGATGATGAATTGGTGAGCTTGGATCTCCTTATGTTTCTGAAGATTTGGCACAGCTACGAAGACTCTGTCAATGGACGGGAGAAACTACTGGATTGGGAGTGACTTTGGTTGGATCTTGTGCAGGAGGAGATAAGGCAAAATACTAGGGATGGCTCTTCATCGAAGGATGATGATGAAGAGAATTGTGCTTTGGGTGCCAGAGCAAGGAAAGGGAAGTGGAAGAAATCCCATCCAAAATCCAAGGCTAAAGGCAAGAAGCTAGATTTTTCCAAGGTGAAGTGTTTTCACTGTCACGAACATGGGCATCTCACTACTAACTACCCACAGAAAAAGAAGAACAAGAAGGTTGCTGGAGCTGCAGCGGGTGAGGCCTTAGCCTCGCAATTTGAACTTTATTTCTCTTTGATCGCATGCTTGGTTTCAAGCGCAATGGGATCGGCGTGGTATCTTGATAGTGGTTCTTCCTTCCATATGACGAGAGCCAAGGAGTTGTTTAGTGACTTGGAGGAGAAGGATCTCCAAATGCATATAGAGATGGGAGACGATGGTAGATACAGTGCGACCGGAATTGGAACCATTACCTTTGAGAGGGAGTCAAGTAAACCATTTCTGTTGAAAGATGTTATGCATGTTCCAGGTCTGAAGAAGAACTTGGTCGCAGTCACTATGTTGCAGGACAAAGGTTATGACATTGTTTCCAGCGAGGGAAAAGCTTTCCTGCGACATAAAAAAAAGGGGTAAAACCAAGAGGATAGGGATTCGAGTTAAGAATATCTACAAGCTGGAGGTAGATGGTTGCGCTACAATGATGGGAAAAGAAGAAGAAGTGGTGAGCCGGGATGAGGGCGAATTATAGCACAGGATATTGGGCCATCTTCACCATGGTGCCTTGAATATTTTGCAACAGATTTCTAGTAGAATTCCCAAGGGTACTCTTGCGTAGTCAGATCAGTGCAAGGGATGTACTATGGGTAAGTTTGTGAAGACCACCTTTCGTGATAAGGAGAACCATGCTTCGGTGATCCTGGAGAGAATTTACATAAATGTGTGTGGACCTTTCTCGGTTGCTTCAAAAATAAAACACAGGTATTATGCTATATTTGTTGATGAATATTCTCATAGATGTTGTATCTTCTTCATGCAGAAGAAGTGTGAAACATTCTCAAAGTTCTGTGAGTTTAAAGCATTGGTGGAGAAGGAGTCGGGGAAGAAAGTGAAGGCTCTGCGGAGAGATAATGGTGGTGAATATATCTCGAACGAATTCAAAGAATTTTGTAGCAAAGAAGGAATTCGAAGAGAACTCATAGCGCCTCATAACCCACAACATAATGGGGTCCCAGAGAGGAAGAACAAAATGATCATGGGTGTTGCATGAGCTATGCTGCATGACTAGGGCCTACCGATGCACTTATGGGCGGAAGCATGCAACACTGTGGTTTATGTGCAAAGCCGTTGTCCTCATAGAGTGCTTGGCATGAGTACACCTAAAGAAGCTTTTACTGGTAAGAAGCCTGATATTTCTCATTTTAAGATTTTTGGCTCATTTGTTTACATTTATGTGATAAAGGACGCCAGGAAGAAGCTCGAGCCGATTGGAGAAGTTGGGATATTTGTGGAGTATACAGAAACACCCGATAATTATCGTGTGTATTTTTCAAACAGTTGAATGATTGTGGTGCGACGGGTTATAAAATTCAATGAGGTGAAAGCCATGAAGTTGTCGCTTGAGAGGGAGCTACACTTGCATGCAGAGGAGGAGCTACTTGCTCCCAAAGATGAGCCTCTATATGTGGATCAGCCACAGGAGGAGATTCATGGATTGGAGGAGTCCACGCATGCAGAACCAAACATCAGAACAGGAAGAAAGCGTACCACAGAAGCTGAGAGACTGAAGCTTGATGCGGCACAAAATATAGGAGTTCCTACATCACGACGCAGATAGAGATAGTCACCTGACTGATTTACTGGATACATGGCTCTTACGAGCAAGTGTATCGTGACAGAGCCATCTTCTTTTGAAGAAGCAGCGTAGGAGCCCACATGGGTAGATGCCATGGTGGAGGAGTATGACTCCATTGTCAAAGGAGATTGTTCCAAGGCCAATTGGTAAATCAGTGGTAGGTTCAAGATGGATCTACAAGGTAAAGCAAGATGTTGATGGGAGCGTCAAGAAGTATAAGGAAAAATTTGTTGCTTGAGGCTTCTCACAGATCGAGGGGATTGATTATGAAGAAAAGTTTTCACTTGTCGCATAGTATTCTTCCATAAGGACCATCCTTGCTCTCTCAGTGTAGATGGGTTGGCACATTCATCAGATGGATGTGAATACTATGTTCCTTAATGGGATCATTGAGGAAGAAGTGTACATTGAGCAGCTTGAAGGATTTGATATATTCAGCAGTGAGTCGTATGTGTGCAGACTCAAAAGATCGTTGTATGGGCTGAAGCAAGCACCTCGTGCTTGGTACACATAGATTGACAGCTATTTCACCGGACTTGGCTTCACCAAGAGTGAGGTGGATGCAAACCGGTACCAAATTGTGGTGTAGGGTAAGCTTTTAATCATTTTTCTTTATGTTGATGATTTAATACTAACAGGTGATGAGCAGTTGATACACTCATGCAAGGTAGATCTTGCAAAGGAGTTTGAGATGAAGGATTTGGGTCTCCTTCATTATTTCCTTAGATTGGAAATATGGCAGCTATTATTCATCAGTAATTTTTACTATCTGAAGATGAATAAATTTCAGTCCTAGATCTCTAAAAACAAGATTCATGAATATTGTGAGTTTTAGAAATCTCACTGCCTTCATTATCCTTAGGATAAAAATTTTCACTATTTCACTATTCTATCATGTCATGGTCAACTTACCACTCCTAGAAGACCCCTCATGGGCTCATTCCATACATCTTTATCCTATTTTCCCACCCATAACCTCAGAACTTAGTTTAAGCCTTTACCTCACCCCTCCACTTGCCCACTAAGATCACCAAACAGCCTACTCCTTCTCATATTCACCAAATGCCTCAAGCATTGATGGTCTCAAAACTGTCCCTATAGGCTATTTAGATAAGTCAAGTACATTGGATTTTGGATCTTCAATACATCAAATTGTCAAAAACTCTGTTTTTCATACTTGAAGATCCCAAGCCAAGCTTTTAGTCAAAGATCAAGTCAAAAGAGCCTCCCACTAGGTTATTAGGATTTCATAGGTTGTAGGGTTATCTTTGGTGTTATAAATCATTGTTTTTCATGTGCTAGAAGCTGAATCAGATGTGAAAGAAAGTCAGCACCTATTTTTCCAAGATAGATCAGAAATATCTCCAAGGAAGATCTCCTTAATCAAGTACAAAATCTGCAAAAGACAACTGTCCATTTTTTACATTTCTACAAGAGTGTCAAGGTGGCTATCAACAGAAAAATAGGTAAGGTGAGAGGCCTGCTCCTCATTAAAGATATACATGAGAAAATGGAAGAGGAAGCAACCCAGAAACCTAAGGTTTTGGTAAGATAGACAAGGGAGATGAAATAAATAAGGTAGAATTATATGATGACAGCAGATACAAAGTTTTAAGAAGCTATTGAAGGTGACTTCCAGGGTTTTCCAAGGTAAAGTGTTTCACTACCTCAAAGGGAAAGCATGAAAGAGTACCAACGTAAGGAAGGTCAAGAATTCATTTTCAGTCATTTTCCCTCAAATGGTCAAAGGAATAAAAACATAGGGTTGGGTTTCAAGATAGAATTCCAAGCTAAGCATGAGTTTACTGTTATATGACTGAAAGTGTTAAAAACCAAGAAACATCAAAGGAAGGAAAAAATCAGTATGACATGGCACCTGCGAATCAGAAGTGGCCACAAGAGGCTACAACATACAGGAGTTTGAAAATTATGGTGCTAGCCAAAGATGGATTTAGCATGCCTAAATATCAATGAGAAGGATGAAAATAAATTCTCTCAGTCAGCCATCCAAAAAAGGGCCATTTGATATCCAAGATAAAAACATGGAATTCCTAAGGATGCTGTCACCATGAAAAGTGCCTAAAAAGTTATGAAAGTGATTGGAAGACATAAACAAGCCAAAATAAAGCAAATCATGTAACTGAAACAAACATCTGCAAAAAAGTGCTAAAGGCATAAACAGGTCAAAAGAGGTCAAAATCCATCTTGTCATAGAACTGAAGAGCAGCAAAGAAAAATGGTTAGGAGGAAAAGGGGGCCATTTTTATGTTTTTAAGTCACCCACTACAAAAATTAAAAAGAATATTAGTGAAGTGATAAAGAGACCAAAAAACATTAGAATGTGGGTTTGCAAGAGGTAAATGTATCTTCCTAAGACTATAAAAAGTTGATTTGTTTATCACTCAACTTCATTTGTCACCTGCAAGAGATTGAAAATCATTCAAAGAGAAAATTTCCTGAGTTTTGTGAAGTTCTGGGCAAAGTCACCCGGCGCTACGCTTTGGAGCAGGCGCTACACCTAGGGCACCTGGTGCTGTGTGTAGAGGAGAAATCGCAGTGTAAGTTTACACTTTGCTGTGCCTAGAGCAGAGCGCGTTGTGCTTAGAGGTGGGCGCTACCCATTCATCTAGTTTCACCTGACAGGAAGGATCTGGTAGGTCTACATGCGGGCAGCGCTGTGCCTAGGAGGACCTGACCCACCCAGAAACCCATGCAGCGTTGCGCATAGGAGCCCAGCAGGCCTGCACGCGGGCAGCGCTGCGCCCAGGAGGACCCGACATGGCCATGTTTCTGCCCATCGCTGCTCTTAGGGCAGAAAACCCTCTTCACTTGCAAATTTCCCTCAAAAGGCCAAAGATACCCCTCCAAGCTGCTTCCAAGAACCTGCAAAAGAGTCAAAAATTGGTAAGTGGACATTTTCCCTACTCCTCAAGTGAAATTCATGAATTAATGGTTAAAGGAAAATGATCAAAACTTAGTGCCTACAAACCCTAATTTATCATGGTAAACCCTCTATTTTGACCTCCAAACAAGGAATTTTCAGTTAAGGGTAGTGTGAATTAGGGTAACTGCAATCAGTTCAAGTGAAGCCCTCCTCCAAGCTCAAAACAAATCAGTCTTAAACCAACCTCCGTCTCACTCATTTACAAGAGCTGCCCTCACCATCATTTCATTTCACTCCTCCTACCTCAGTTTCACAAGCAGACCTGATTTTGTCTAAAGGATGCCCTAGTCACCATGTCAGGAGAAGAAGGAAGTATGAGCAGTGAAGGAGGTCAAGTGCCTATGAGGCCAAAGCACAAGGGTGGGAACGTTAACATATTTTAACCCCAAGACACAGTGGAGATTACTTCCTCCCCCATGATTCTCACATGCTTTCAAAATGTGGGGTGTTTCCAGTTTTGTGAGAAAGTCAAACAAGTGGAAAATCACCCAGAGCTCACAAGGTTGTTCATTTTTAACCTACATAACAAACAGTCAAGCCTTATAGGGATATTTTGAGTTATCAGTAGATGCCATCTCTAGTGCTATAGGTATACCGGATGTTGGTGAAAAGTGGTTCAAGAGAGAAAAGTTGGACATGAGCTATTATGAGCCATTTATCAAACCTAGGTACAAAGAAGGCTGCAAAACCATTTTCCCTTTCTCACACTTACTAGAGAGGTATGCACCCCTAATGAAGGTCATCATGAAGTACTTTACTTGTGAGGGGAGATACTCTAGGATCTACTCCTACCATATCAAATTACTCATGCATTTTACCAAGGTTAAAATGCTTCATTTTCCTTACTACTTGTATAGGAGTATTGAAAAGATGCCTTCTGTTGTCTGGAGAAGGAACTATTCTCAGAAAATGCATAGTTTTTTCCACCACTCCTTGATCAAGATGGTGGTACTACATCAGTTGGAACAAAAGGGCATACCTTGGGAGGTGTTCATAGCTCATGAAGTATTCACAAGCCCTCAGCCCCATCATCAGCCTAATTTTCCCTCATCATATCATCCTCCTCCCTCCACTCCTCCATCTCCTCCTACAGGTCATCTCTCATCATCTACCCAAGTATCCTCTTTTCAAGAAAACCCCCCTTCCCCATCTTCTCTTGATGCATCAGATCAAGAAGAAAAAGGCAGTGAAAAAGCAGAGGAAGATGAGGAAGAGGACAATGATAAAGAAGTCAGCAATGAAGAGGAGGAAGAGGAAAATGATGAAGAGGCAGAAAATGATGAAGAAGAGGCAGAGGCAGGGAGTGATGAAGAGGCAAAAAATGAAGAAGAGGAAGAGGCAGAAAATGATAAAGAAAAGGGCAGTGATACAGAAAATGATGAAGAAGAAGGCAGTGAACAAGACAATGGTAAAGAGGATAGTACAAAGGCATATGAGGAAGAGGAAAATGTTGAAAAAGAAGACATTATAGAGTACAGTGATGAAGAAGAAACCATGATAACTGATAGCCCTAATAATGATGACAACATTGACACTAAGAGCCCTAATGATAGTCAAAACAATGAGGCTCCTAGTCATGACAGAGATGAGGGAAAATACAATGAGAGAAACCCAAATGAAGTGGATGACAGTGCAGAAAATGAAGAGGATAACAATGAGGAAAATGAAAAGGCTGAAGGAAACCATGATCAAGACACTAAAATGACCACAATTAAACCTCTTCTGCTGACATATCAGACAAGGTAAGGCATGTGTTTGCTACCTCTAAAATGCAAGGGACCATGCCATCTACCTCATCTCAGCCACTAGACAAAGGAAAACAAAAGGTAAAGGAAGAAGAGAGGATCATGAGTTTGAGAGGGAGTTTGAAATCATTCAGGTGGATAGTGATGAGGAGAATGAAGCAAGGATCTCAAACTTTCTCATCCAGAACAAAAATTCCCTAATTGAAGAACTCCAAGTAAATATAGATAGGGCCAAGAGTGTGAATGATGCCCTTGAGATGGAGAATAGGAAGCTAGGGGCACAAATTGCAATTTATGAGGCTAGATCCATCAGGGCCCAGAAAGAAGCTTAAAGGGCATAGGTAAAGCTAGAAGAGTTCATGGACACCAATGAGGAGAGTGAATATGAAAAGGGCAGACTAGGAGGAGACCAAGAACCATGGGTTTGAAAAAGGCATTGGAAAAACAAAGAGAACAAGAATCAATGTTAGTAGAGAAACTCCCTCTAGATGAGTTATTGGCCATGGAGATAACACATGATCGGGAGCCTTGGTTGGAAAGGGCCAACATACACTTGGAGGATAAATTGGAGAAAGCTAACAAGGATCTTGATCTCCAAAGGAAAATGACCAAGCATTATGCTCGAAGAAACCAAGTTGCAAGGGCTAAACCCAAAAAGGCCCAAACCGAGATCCAAGCACTCAAAGAGGAAAAAGGCCAAGCTAACCTTGGAATTTTGGCACAAGCTTCTCTACAGGTCTCTCAAAACGCATGAGGCACACATCCACCAAATTTGAGAGAATTTTGACAAATTTTGGTTTTTTGTGAATTTGGAGGCCTCTAAGCGCAGCACCCCTGGCACTATGCTTTCATCTCAGGCATATTCAGAGGAAAAAAATTTCATTTTTTGAATCCTTACATCTATTACAGTATTCTCACCAAATTTCAAAGCATTTGGAGCATTTTTGACCCCTCAAAAGGCCAAAAAACGCCTCATTTTTCACCTTTCTGCCTCATTTTTAGGCTTGGCACTGCACCTAGAGCAGTCTTTGGAATTTTGAATTTTGGAAAACTTAGTGGAACTCAATTAAGAAACGAAGGGTAGATTTGGAAATTATACTTAGCAAACTTTCCAACGGGCCATCACGGAGCCAATTCCGACATCGGGAAGGCCATCAAAACTTGGCTGCAAGTGGACCCAGTTTTCATGTGCAGGCGCTGCGCCTAGGCCAAGAAACACATCCTTAAATCTCAGTGCTATGCCTAGACAATCCAAAAGTAAAAAATGTATGCTTGGAAAGTTTTTGGAGGCTTGGCAGGGCCCAAATGTCAATTTTTTTGCCAAAAATAGTCGAGAAGATATTTTATGTTAGATATTTTGTGCCTTGGGCCTTGTAAAGTCTCAAGGGAAAAAGTGACATTTTTGATTAGCCAATGGGCTTCTAGAGACTCTATTAGGTTTTCTCCTCCTTTATTGTTAAATAAAGCATTGAGGGTTCATTTTTTAATGGTTTTTGTTATGACTCTTGTGAGTAATACATAGTCTTTTGGAGCTTGAAGAGAAATTGGTGTTGTGGAGCTTGTGAATGGCTTGTTTTGCTTATTGATGGAGAAGGCTTGCTTGCAGGATCCATGAACTTGGTTAATGGTGATGTGATTCTATTTATTTATTGTTTCCTATGTATAATTTTGTTTCATCTTTCTGTTAGCCCCCTAATTTTCTCTCTTTTTACTACTTTTCCCTTCCTAAACCATAACCATTTACCCCTGTTTCACCTCCTTTATGCACCCTCATCCTGCACCAGTCCAAGCATGGTGACATATTTTTCACAAAACTTTATTCTTCATATTTTAATTCGATTTAGCATTTATTTAATATTTATTATATGATTTCTTACTTTTAAATTATCCTTTGTAACTTATCGATATCTCCAATGTTGTTTGGTGGTTAGAATGCTTATCATGATTGATGATCATAGCGCAGGATTGGATCCTGTACCGTGACCAGCACAGCAGATCTTCACGGCGGATCTGACCCCCTCTATCACTACCTTGACTCAAGCAGTTTTCGCCACGACAACACATAATCCGAAGGCAGCCAGAGATTAGATCCGTGAAGTGTGGAAGCTGAAGGCTAGTTTTGCAGAACCATTTTATTTCAAAGACCAAACAATCTAAATTATGCATTTTGTTATAAAGCGGTTGAACGATCTATTTCAGCCTTAGGCTAACATATCTATATAATGTAATTTTTAAATAGGACTTAGGAGTGAAAGTTTTAAGAAAATAGAGAAGAACAGAGAGGCGATAACAGGTTATTTTGTTGTCGCCCAAATCTGGGTTGAACGTGTATTCACACATGTATTTGCCTCAATGATCTAATAAAAAGGAATTTCGCCTCGGCTCTATGAATCGTGTTTTATGGTTTGGCTAATTGCTTAAATTAAGTGTTGAGTAGCATTTTTTATTAAGAGGGAAACACGCTGGTTGGCTAGGGCCCAGCCAACCCAGCACGTTTTCCCCATTCCCTTCTTTTTGTAATTCATGTTTTATTGTCGAAGTGTGATTTACCTCTTAGCACATAAATTTCTGTCTATGTGAAACGTATCCGTTGCGTAGAGTAAATAGAATTTATTTTCCTGCAATTCATTTTCTTGCAAGTTATTTTCCTGCAATTTATCTTCCTGCAATTTACTTTCCTGCACCGATTTCGAATTGGCTTTCTCTGCCTGGTCCAAGCAGGAGAAATCATCCTGCACCAGTGCATGTTGGTGTGACATTTCTTTTCTGTAGTTTTGGTTTATTGGCTTTCCCGCCTGGTCCAAGCAGGAAACATACACCTGCACCAGTGCATGTTGGTGTGTTACAGCAAGTCTCTATTTACTTTCCGTAACTTTTTTTCATCGAATGGTTATGACACGATAGATGTTTATGTTTCCTTATTTCTGCGCTTCATTAATTTTAGAAACATTTACTTTTCATATATGCAATCTGGTTTTACAACAAAGTAACACTTGTGACAATTAAACAAATATTTCAAGAATTAAAATCTAAGTGTAGGAAGCTCCGATTTGGTGCAAGAACTAGTTTCTTGTCACAGGATCTGAGTGCTCTGAACCTTGAACAGTTAGAGCCCTTGCATGAAGTAGAAAAACCTTTAGTAAAGACACTGTTTATACCTTCTACATAAAACTTTGATCCTGCACTAGTGCAAGACAGATTAATGCAAGAAGGAAATCTCTAAGGAAGCAGATTTAAAGGCCCATCTAACGAGACTGCTAAAGTGCCTCTGCTGAAGAGAAACACACTCTTAATAGTTAAGCATAATCAGCTAGAGTGATTTCCTTTTTATCTTTGATCTCCTTTTCACAAGTGCATTCTTTCTTGTTTCAGTCTTAGATTATTTTGGTGATTCAAGTTATCTTTTTCTCGTCTTGATTTAATTCTGAAATATTTTCTTCGAAGAAAGTAGGGATTTATATCAGAGAGATTCATACCACCTCTGGCATTTCCTGTGCTTCATCTCTAAGTTTATGAATCCCCCGGGTTGACAATTAAGTGTTGAGGATTTTGCTTAAGTGTAATTCCTGCACCCAACATTTTGGCGCCGTTACCGGGGAGGCGATTTGATTTGGTAAGAATTTTCTGAATAGACAATAGAGGTAATTTTTTCCCTTATTTCTGCAGCATTGATTGGAAAATTTTTTGAAGGAATTGTACTGGTGTTAATTGATTTCTTACGGCATTTTTTAGAAGTTGTCTGTTATTTTTCTTTCTTTTTTATTTTTGAAATGAATGCCTAGGAAAGGTAAGGGTTCAAATCCCACTAAGGGCCAAAAGAATTTTTCTCATATTGGGTATCCTTTTGCAAGTAGGAAGCCCAATCCAATTCAAACCCATCACGCAGGAACAATCCACCTGGATTCGGGTAATAGCAGCTCAGGTGTGGATCAGCCTATGGAGAGTAGTACAAGTAAGAAGGGAACAATGGTGGACCAAGAAGATCATTTGGAAGGGACTAGTGACAACCAGGTAAGTGAAGGACAATCCACTTTTGTGTTTCCAATTGTGGATCCTGATACTGTATCACAGATGAAGAATATTCCACCATCATCTCTCCCTCATTTTCATGGTAAAGTTCATGAAGATCCCGAATATTTTCTATTTGAGTTTGATATTCTGTGTAGAAGTTATGATTATGAAACTGAGGCTCATAAGTTAAGATTATTTCCTGTTACCCTTAAGGACTCAGCTCTTCGCTGGTTTATGGGGTTAGGAGGAAACACCATAACTTCTTGGGATCAGATGAAGAGAGTATTTTTGTCTAAATATCAAGAATATTGCAAAACTCGGAACATGCAGGATGAAATTTCTACAATCATACAAGATGATGATGAAATGCTTGAAGATTATTTAGAAAGATTTCTATATATTTTACAAAGGTCAAAACTCAAGCTTGATCTTAACACTATTAGAACCTTGTTCTTAAGAGAACTTACTGATAATGCTAGAAACAATTTGAATCTGTTAGGACAAGGTGATATTTCTCAGCAAACTTTTGATCAAATTTGTGAATTATGCCAGAAATTTTCAAGAAATCAATATAGATCTAGTAGAGGAACTCGAAACAAAAATAGAAAAACTGAATCTACCGATGCTATGATTATTGGACTAGAAAATAAAATGGAAAACATGAAAATTGATATAATGAACACTGTTACCAAACAGTTAGACTCCTTAAAATTCTAGCAGAAACTCATGAAGGAACAATAATCATTATGTATTTTCTGTCCTAAATTTAGAGACAAGCATCCCCCTAAAAAGTTTCCTCTTAATTTGAAAGAAACTAATAAGTGTGCTATTTGTGCAGAAGACCATATCACAAAAAAATTTCCTTCTATACCAGGACTTAAAGCTGTATTTACAGGGGGACAGCTTGAAGCTGAATACTTTAATGCTATGGGAGCAAGAAGGAATTGGCCTCAGGTAGGTATATGTATGGCTCTTGAATTTCCTCCACACTATTTTGGTTATAATTCGCATGCATATTCTTATCCTAACTCTCATCAGCAGTGGCAGTATGGGAATCAATATTAGCATGGGCAACCTTCTCAACCATGGCAACAAGGTTGGAAAGGGATGACTCATTTTCCTTATTCCTACCAACCACCGATGCAATCATACCCATCTACACATGCACCTTATTCAATGCCTCAACTTCCGATTCAATCCACTCCACCATTACCTTTACCTCCACCTTTTCGACCTCCTAAATTGCCTGCTCAACCTATGCCCAATCCTAATAATAATAAAGCAGTGCAAATGATCCATATAATAAACCCACCTTTACTATTTGAATGCCAGTCTATTCCAGTTGGGGTTCATGATTTTCAATTAAGATCGGGAAGGACTGTAACATCAGAAAATCAGAAACAACCTATGGTGATTGTTGAAGAGAAAGGAGAAGAGGAAAATCTTAACCATTCTCTGAAAGTTGTCACTAAGCAGCCCTTACCCTCTGAATCCTTGCCATCCTCTTCCAACTAGACTCCCTTCCTAGATAAACTAGTAATGGAAAGGAGTGAGCCTATTTCTGAGACTAGTTTGGCATCTGAGCTTCAATTTTTTTTTATTAAGATACCTTTGCTTCAAGCCATCAAAGAGATCCCTATTTGTACTAAGATTATTAAGGAACTCTGTCTCAAGAAACCTGGGAGGAAGATATTAGAACCCCGAACCATTCAATTTGTTGGTAGGGTAGCAGAGTTGATGACGGGATGTGTGTCTATGGAAAAATATACTGATCTTGGAAACCCTGTTGTCACAGTTCAGATTGGTAACGTCCTTGTCTCTAATGTTCTTATAGACCTAGGGGCAGCCATTAATGTCATGACTAAGAAAACCATGGATCAACTTCAGTTATCTCATCTTCGCCCTACTCCCACTATGCTTGAATTAGCAGATAGATCTAAAATTAAGCCGGAAGGAGTATTGGACGATGTGATCATCTCATTAGATTCCTGGGAATATCCTGCTGATTTCATTGTGCTTGAGCCAAAGAACCTAGTAGGAGGACATCCCTTGATCTTGGGTCGACCATGGCTTGCTATGGCTGATGCATATATTGGATGTCGTTCCGGTGATATGTATATCTCACATGGATATTCTAGGAAGAAAGTTACCTTATACCCCCCTGCCAGATCCATTCAGGACCTTCGAGATACCTTATGGTTGGACCAAAGAAGTGATGATGAGACTCAGTCTATTTCCCTTATTCATCATTATACTAGGTCTTCAAAATAACATGAGATTCAAGATTTCCTAAATAATCTAGACATTATGCCTAAAGCCTTTGAGCCAAATTTTCAACCTAGATTTTCAAGAAAATCATGATTCTCATTCTTCTGTGCCACTGCATTTGACCACTCCCTTAAGTAATCCTAAGCCTGATACCACTCTTGTTGAGATTAGCCCTGGTAAATCCTTGCATATTAGTTCATATTTGGACTCATCTTAGCAAGAGCAGCTTGTGAATTTGTTGCAAAAACCATATTAGTGCCTTTTCTTGGGGTTAGGAAGATATGAAGGGTATCCCTCCTGAAACTTGTACACATCACATATATATTCAGGAAGGAACCCGACTTGTATAACAACCTAAAAGGTGAATGAATCTAGCTCTAAGAGACATTGTGAAGGAAGAAGTACAGAGACTCTTAGATGCTGGTTTTATTTATCCTATTTCCGACAGTCAGTGGGTCTCTCCATTAGTACTAGTACCTAAGAAAGATGGAAGATGACGTATTTTTATTTATTATCGAGAATTGAATAAAGACACTCTTAAATATTACTTCCCTCTCCCTTTCATTGATCAGGTGCTTGATACCCTTGCTGGAAAGAAATATTTCTCCTTTTTGGATGGCTTCAGTGGTTATAACCAGATACAGATTGCACCCGAAGATCAGGATAAAACTACTTTTACATGTCCACGGGGGACATTTGCCTACAAAGTGCTTCCCTTTGGTTTATGTAATTCCCCAACTACCTTTCAAAGGGAAGTCCTAGCTATATTTGCTGATCTAGAATTTGTAGAAATTTATATGGATGACTTTTCTGTGTTTGGTGATTCTTTTTAGGAAGCTCTTAAAAATTTGGAGAAAGTACTTCTTCGTTGTCAGGAAGCCCATCTAGCTTTGAGAGATAAGAAATGTAGATTAATTTTCAAAGTGGGAGTGGTGCTTGGCCATTTGATTTCTGACAAAGGTATCCAAGTTGATCCAGCAAAGATTGAAATCATTTTTCATCTTCCTGCACCCAAAACTCAAAGGGAAGTAAGAGATTTTTTAGGACATGATGGTTACTATAGAAGATTCACTAAAAAAATTTCAAAGATAGCTGCTCCTCTTTTCCGACTTCTAGCTAAGGATAGTGAATTTTCTTGGTCCACAGCTTGCCAATAGTCTTTTGAAACATTGAAGGAAAAGTTGGTACAGGCACCATTTTTGCAAGGTCCAAACTTGTCTCTGCCTTTTCACATTTCCTCTAATGCTTCAGATTTGGCTATTGGCATAGCTTTAGGACAAGAGGAAGATAAGAAATCCTATGCTATTTATTATATTAGTAAAAATTTGTCTTCCGCTGAATTGAATTATATAGTTACAGAGAAGGAGTTTTTAGCTGTGATTTTTGCAATTAATAAGTTCAGACACTATATTACAAGATATGAAGTATTTGTACATACTGATATTTCCGAAATTAAATATTTGATGAACAAACCATTGACAAGAAGTAACAGGAGTGGTTTGCTAACATTGCTAATTACTTGGTTACTGGAAATACACCACCTCACTTATCCGCTCGTGATAAGCGGAATATTATTCAGAAAAGTGTTGCATATTCCTAGATTCAAGGAGACCTCTTTTACACTGGTCCAGATCTGATTATCCGTAGATGTGTAAGAGAGGAGGAAGTGTTTGACATATTGAAATCTGCTCACGATGAACCATGTGGAGGCCACTTCACTGATAAGCGAACTACATATAAAGTATTACGTGCTGGTTACTTTTGGCCTTCCTTTATTAAGGATGCCAAGCAGTATGTCAAGCGATGTGATAGCTATCAATGAATGGGCTAGCCTAATCAAACCAATGAAATGCCTTTATTCCCCCAAGTTATGATTGAGCCTTTCGAAAAATGGGCTATTGATTTTATAGGGCCAATAAATCCAACATCTTTAAGTAAAAAGCATATTTTGAGTTGTACAGATTTCGTTACAAAATGGGTAGAAGCTAAAGCTATTTCTTTTGCTACAGAAAAAGTTGTTGTTGATTTTCTTTTTTCTGAAATCTTTACTAGATTTGGTGTGCCTAGAGAAATTGTTTCTGACAATGGTCCGTAGTTTATTTCTAATCTGGTACAGGGTGTGATGGAACAATACAAGATCTGACACAGGAAATCCACGCCGTATCACCCGCAAGAAAATGGCCAGGTGGAATCTACAAACAAAGTGATCGAGTCCATTCTTAAAAAGAAAGTCAATATGCATCAGAAAGACTAGGCTGAAAGATTACCAGAAGCTTTGTGGGCATACAGAACCACTTGGAGAAATAACACAGGACATACACCATATGAGCTGGTATATGGCAAATAGGTTCTGTTACCAATTGAGTTCCAGATCAAAACCTTCAAAATTGCAGTTCAGTTAGGATTAGATCTCTCCAAGGCACAACAACAACGTCTTCTTCAATTAAATGAGTTAGAAAAATTTCGTAGAGATGTTGTTCAGCAAAACATCCTAATTCAGTAGCAACGGAAAAGGTGGCATGACAAGATTATTCAGAAAAAGCAGTTCCAACCAGGTGATTGGGTACTCCTCTATGATTCTAGATTTAAAATTTTCAAAGGAAAATTCCATACACATTGGATGGGACCTTATGAAGTGATCCGAGTATTCAAGAATGGAGCAGTAGAATTCAAAACTATTGATGGACAAGATTCAGTATTCTTGGTAAATGGGCATAGATTAAAAGAGTATTTTCAGCCGTTTACCAAGAAAGATTTTACACAGCAAGTCCAACAACAATTTGGGACGGTAGTGGTAAACAGTAAAAGCAACCTTTTGAAACCATGAACTCTTCTTCTTCTCAAAGAAAATATAATAAAATAAAAAAATAAAAAAGTTAAGAAAAAATAATTTCCTGTAATTGTGAAAATCAGCTCACTGACATGATTGCAGAAGGGTCAACCTGAAAACCAGCTTGCTAGCAGGAAGATAAAAAATTTCTAATAAAAAGAGAATGTTGCTTGATATTTAGATATGCTAGTAACCACCGAAGTAAAAGCAGGTTCAACAGAGCCAACCTTTATACAATTGGGGTAATTAGCATGGATATTTTTATTTTCAAGTAACACTTAATTCTCGCTGCAGTTAGTTTTTCTTGCACCAGTGCAGGTAGACCTTCCAGAATTTTTTTTGCCTTTCTTCATATCCCATTTCGTAATGATCCCTCAGTTTTCTTCTTGAAATACCAATATAATTTACCTTCCTATATTCTTCTAAATTTACCCTATCTTCTCCGGAAAAATTCCCACTTACCCCTAAATTTTTTTCCCTATCCCACTTATGTTTATTCCCTCTATGGTACTATTCCTAGAATCCCTGTAATGAAATTCCTTCCCATTCTAAAAATTCCCCTTTCCCACTTCTTTGTTCCCTCGTGAATTTATTGTAGAATATTATACACAGAGAAAAAGGATATGCTCTGAAGCATCAAGAAAGGGAAAAGAAAAATTCCAGAGTTGAGAAAACTGTTAGAAGTTCAGCCTATATTTTATTTAAATTCTCTCTTTTTATTATGCTTGCACCAGTGCAAGCATGTTGTCCTATATAACAATGTAAACATATATCAACAAAATAGCTTAGTCAAGCTGTGTAAGCATAACAGTGCAAGCATGCACCTCATCCAAAGCAAAATATTTTCTCTTTTCAGAAGTGTACGCCATAGGAAAAGTGGTCATCATAGAAGTTATAAGTAATTCTTTCATTTAGTAATAAGTACCTATGCTATCATATTAACTAGGAGAAATATTTTCAAAGTACAAAGTGTTTTAAGAGTTAAGAGTCATAATCATTTTTAATAAATGCTAGAGATTTTTTTGAATTATGAAGGAATGTGTGAATATTTAACTGTTGCTTACGCATAATTACTCCTTATTTCACCATAAACTTAATGTCCTTTCACTCATGTCATTCCCTTACCTAGCCATTAGAACCGCCGCCACCAGTACCAATTCGGCACGATTCAAAAAATGTTGCGCAACTACGGCTATTTCAGTGGAAGGAATTAGTGATGAGACAGAAAAGACGAGAGGCGGTTGGATCCCTATTTATAAAAAGCTCAATTTTCTGGTGTTGCATGCAACTTTCGTTGGACTGTTCATGACTGTTAGCAGCAATTCCGCCTGTTCTTTGTGAACCGTCATCCCTCGGTGAGGTAGATCAGACCGCTGAGTTTTGCAATAGTCTTGCACTATTGCGAGACTCGGGCTTTCTTCCGTTCCTGCGAAAATTTAAAGGGCACAACAGGGAGGTGGCCCTACAATTCGCATAGAGTTTTAAAAATGGCTGTGTAAATATTGGGCCCCTGAGATTTAAAGTCATGGAGAAATCGATAGCAGCAGCGACGAGATTACAGAACACTTGTGTGCAGTACTTTAAAAATCAGAAGCTCGAGAGGAAGTGCTGGCAGTGTTTTTTTGTTGATAAAGACATGAACGTAAATTGGAAGAAAGGATTTTCGTGTAGCGCCCTGTTGGGGAAATGGCGGGACCTCCTTTTTATTCTTCATAAATTCGTGACTTGTGAGGGGAGGTACTCTCTCACCTTTGTGTATCATTTTAGGATGCTGCAACATTTTGAACCCGGCCGACACGTCCGATGGAGGATGGATTTCACTTAATTTTTGCTTAAGAGTTTAGAGAATATGGCCAAGGGTGTACAGGGAGCATGGGCAGACCAGATCGATAAGAAATTTTATCATCATGGCCTAATCAAGATCTTGGTCCAGAAAAAATTGAAGACTAAAAACATGACCTAGGAGACGCTATTGGAACAGCTAAAGGAAATGGAGAACCCCACCAGTACGAGCAAAGGACCGAGTAAGACTGCAAAGAAAAGTCCGTCTTGCACCAGTGCAAGAAGGAAATGAACCGTGAAATTAGCAGAAAAAATGGTTCCATCTCCAAAGAAACAGAAGACAGCAGGTACACCTATCGAAGAATATCCACCAGTACATGAAAAAACCCCTGAGGAAGACGATTTTTTGTCAGTCCTTGCAGACGCAGCAAAATCTGTAGAAGTCGAAGATGATATACTACTGGCCGATTCCTTAAACAAAGCTGGAAAAAGGATGATGAACCTGATGTGGGTGTGGAACCACAGTCTCCACAAGACATTGAGTCCCCTCCTGCACCAGTGCAAGACGGACCAGAACCAGAAAAGATGGCACAGGAACCGGAAGAGTCGGCACATAATAAGAAAGAGTCTGCACAAGAAAAGGAAGAACCGGCACACGAAGAAAGAGAACCAGCACAGGAAGAAGAAGAAGAGCCGGTAGAGTTAGAAGACGAAGAAGAACCGAAAGAAGTAGAAGGAGAAGAAGAAGAACCAGAAGAAGTAGAAGGAGAAGAAGAAGAACCGGAAGAGCTAGAGGATGAAGAAGAGCCAGAAGAAGTGGAAGTAGAAGAAGAAGAGCCAGAAGAGCAGGAAGAATAAGAAGAGCCGGAAGAGTTAGAAGAAGAAAAAGAACCAGAAAAAGAAGAAGTGCTTATTGAAACTCCAAGGGATACTGAGGTTCCTGAAGAAAATACAGCCCCTATTGATATAGAGAAGGAAGAAGATTCGGTAGCTTTTGCTACTCGAATACTTGAGCTCGAGCTTCAAGTACAGAATTTAGAGCAGCTCGTAGCCAAAACACAAGAAGAAAAAGAACAAAATAAGGAAGAGTTCATGACGGATATCCAAAATAAGAAAGGAGAAATTAGGGTATGGAAGTACCGTGCTTCATAGTGTTTCAGATGGCTTAAAAAGGTGACAAAGAAATTGAAGAGCAGCAAAAAGATTAAGTCTGGAACACTGCAGACTGATGATAGTATGTCGGAGCAGGAGTGAGCTGGAACACTCAAAATTTTGAAGTTTTTTGCAGAGGTAAAAAGTTGTGTGAAGACACACAACAACTTAGGGATGGGAGGATGTTAGCCCCCTAATTTTCTCTCTTTTTACTAATTTTCCCTTCCTAAACCATAACCATTTACCCCTGTTTCACCTCCTTTATGCACCCTCATCCTGCACCAGTCCAAGCATGGTGACATATTTTGCACAAACCTTTATTCTTCATAATTTAATTCAATTTAGCATTTATCTAATATTTATTATATGATTTCTTAATTTTAATTATCCTTTGTAACTTATCGATATCTCCAATGTTGTTTGGTGGTTAGAATGCTTATCGTGATTGTTGATCCTAGTGCAGGATCAGATCCTATACCGTGATCAGCACAACAAATCTTCACGGCGGATCCGACCCCCTCTATCACTGCCTTGACTCAAGCAGTTTCTGCCATGACAGCACATAATCCAAATGCAGCCAGAGATTAGATCCGTGAAGTGTGGAAGCTGAAGGCCAGTTTTGCAGAACCGTTTTATTTAGAAGACTGAACAATCTAAATTCTGCATTTTGTTATAAAGTGGTTGAATGATCTGTTTCGGCCTTCGGCCAACAGATCTATATAATTTAATTTGTAAATAGGACTTAGGATTGAAAGTTTTAAGAAAATATAGAAGAACAGAGAGGCGATAACAGGTTATTTTGTTGTCACCCAAATCTGGGTTGAACGTGTATTCACGCATGTATTTGCCTCAATGATCTAATAAAAAGGAATTTCGCCTCGGCTCTATGAATTGTGTTTTATGGTTTAACGGATTGATTAAATTAAGTGCTGAGTATCGTTTTTGCTTAAGAGGGAAACACGTTGGTTGGCTAGGGCCGAGCCAACCCAGTGTGTTTTCCCCATTCCCTTCTTTTTGTAATTCATGTTTTATTGTCGAAGTGTGATTTAGCTCTTAGCACATAAATCCCTGTTTGTGTGAAATGGATCCGTTGCGTAGAGTAAATAGAATTTATTTTACTGCAATTCATTTTCTTGCAAGTTCTTTTCCTGCAATTTACTTTCTTGCAGCAATTTCAGATTGGCTTTCTCCACCTAGTCCAAGCAGGAGAAATCATCTTGCACCAGTGCACGTTAGTGTGACATTTATTTTCTACAGTTTTGGTTGATTGGCTTTCCCACCTGGTCCAAGCAGGAAACATACACCTGCACCAACGCATGTTGGTGTGTTACAGCAAGTCTTTATTTACTTTCCGCAACTTTCTTTCATCGAATGGTTATGACAGGATAGATGTTTATGTTTCTTTATTTCTGCACTTCGTTAATTTTAGAAACATTTACTTTTCATATATGCAATCTAGTTTTACAGCAAAGTAACACTTGTGACAATTAAACAAATATTTCAAGAATTAAAAGCTAAGTGCAGGAAGCTCCGATTTGGTGCAAGAACTAGTTTCTTGTCACAGGATCTGAGTGCTCTGAACCTTGAATAGTTTGAGCACTTGCATGAAGTAGAAAAGCCTTCAGTAAAGACACAGTTTATACCTTCTACATAAAACTCTGATCCTGCACTAGTGCAGGATAGATTAATGCAAGAAGGAAATCTCTAAGGAAGTAGATTTAAGGGCCCATCTAAAGAGACTACTAAAGTGCCTCTGTTGAAGAGAAACACACTCTTAATAGTTAAGCATAATTAGCTAGAGTGATTTCCTTTTTATCTTTGATCTCCTTTTTGCAAGTGCATTATTTCTTGTTTCAGTCTTAGATTATTTTGGTGATTCAAGTTATCTTTTTCTCGTCTTGATTTAATTCTGCAATATTTCCTTCGAAGAAAGTAGGGATTTATATCAGAGAGACTCATACCATCTCTGACATTGCCTGTGCTTCGTCTTTAAGTTTACGAATCCCTCGGGTTGACAATTAAGTGTTGAGGAGTTTGCTTAAGTGTAAGGCCTGCACCCAACACCTTCTATATTGCAGTAGGACAAAGGTCTTAGACTAAGAAATGTTTTCAAAGGCACCTTAGCTCTGTTTGTCCTTCACTGTTTCTATGTTTTCCTCTGCTAGGTCATTTTAGAGAATTATTAACTTCTCTCTAGACCCACCCAAGCTTTTTTTTCTTATGAATGGTTTAATGCAGTAGATACCATAGATGATTTATGGTTAGCCCTGCTTGTTTGATATCACTAAAACGTTGTTCTTGAGGTCTCTCTTTGAAGTAACACTGATTAGGTCTACCAAAGAGGCTATGTTTTGATCATACCCTTTGTCCATGCTTGAAGAGTTGTTTCAAAGATATTTATGGCTATGATTAAAGATGTTTAGGAGTTCCCTCTTATTTGATTAAAGCTATTTTTTTATCTTAAATGTTTTCTAACCTTGAAGATGAAGTCACTAGAAGTTAAATGGATTTCTCGCCTTCTATATTTCATTGGATTGTTTGTCTGAAATGCTTATTTGCTTAAGTGGAATCAAAGAGTTATTGGTGTGCCCTGTCTATTGATTACTTCTTTATGATAAATAGTGTTGAAGTCCCTTCTTGTTTTAATTATTTGACAAAGGATCCTTGATTTTCCTTTGCCCAACTTTGTTCACAAACTTGATGTTCATTTCATTTCACACAAACATTGAAAATCCACTGACGATGCTAGATTTTCCCTGTGATGTTTCCTGATCCATTGTTGAACCTTCCATGACTTTTTGTAGACTCCATATCCCAATGACTTGAAAATATCTCATTCCATCTATTCTACTTGATCATTTACCTAAGCCAAACAAACAAACAAACCCTAAACTTAACAACTGGCCTAAAATCGAACCCTAAAAGCAAACAAGTTCACATCCTTTGCAAAAAATAGAGAGAGCCCTCTTTGAGTCTAGGAAGGCTAGGTCCTAGGACTCCAAAGACTGGTCTGATGTTACCCTATGCATTTGGTCTCCCAATCTACTAAATCACGGGACACCTAACAACAACGAGAAGGTGAACTGTTTGTGTCTCAAGGCAAGTATGCTCAGGAGATACTCGGTAAGTTTCACATGGAGGACTACAACACCATGGATACTCCTCTTCCAGGAAATTGGAGGAAAGAGGATGCTACATTGGCAGAGGTAGTGGATGCCACTGTTTATCGACAGTTGGTGGGTTCGCTCATTTATTTAGTTAATACAAGACCAGACATATGCTATGTGGTGAACCAGCTTAGTCAAGCGATGGTTAAGCCTACCAAGCTCTTTTGGAAGGCAGGCAAGCATGTCCTGAGGTATCTCAGGGGCACATCTGAGTATGGCTTATGGTACAAACAAACGGATGAGGTGAAGTTGCATGGCTTCACGGATGCAGATTGGTCAGGCAGCCCAATGGATAGAAAGAGCACATCAGGAGGGGTTTTCAGTATCATATCTTCATCAGTTTCTTGGTACAGCAGGAGACAAAGATCCGTGGCACTCAGTTCAGCAGAATCAGAATACATGGCAACAAGTCAAGCTGCATGTGAGGCTTTCTAGATGAGGAAGATCCTGGTCGGTTTGTTTGGTTCTCATTTATATCCTACAGTGATACATTGTGATAATCAGAGTTGCATTAAACTCTCGATTAATCATGTGTTTCATGCTAGATCTAAACATATAGATTTTTCGGTATCATCATATTAGAGATTGTGTGCAGCGGAAGATCATGTTGCTTCAATACATTCCTACGGAAGATTAGGATGTAGATATTCTGATGAAGGCACTCAGCAGGAGAAAATTCGAATACCATAGAGGCAGGATCGGGGTGAAGGATAATCCCTATCTTGCTGAGAGGGAGTGTTGAGATTCAAAAATATGATGAGCTTAGTGAAAATTAAGCACCTTCACTAAGTGGGGCCCACAGGCTATTTTTAGGTGTATGTCTATTTTTAGACATGGTGAGCATATTCTATAAGTTGCAGGATTCTATTTGTAGATGGTTGGTCAAATGTTAAAAATAGATGAGATTCTATTTTTAGAATATTGGGCGAAGTCTATTTATAGATCGTCAATCTAAAAATAGATGCATGTCGATTATTATTAGCACTTAATAATAATCCGACAATAAATATCAACTTATTCTCTTGGAGCACTTTCTTTCAGTGAATAGATTTGGAAAATTAATGGCCTAAAGGAATTACGCAATTATTAGGGCGGTTGGTGACTCATGCATGGAGGACTCGGTTAGAACTGAAGTGGAAAATTTGTGACAGAGTTGGAAGATTAGTTATGGGAGTTGTTATTCAGTTCAACCCAATTAAGTGAGTAAACTCAGTTGTGCTAGTTGTATCTATTTCTAATGGAAGATACACTAGTGAGAGTTTAGTGAATTAATTATTTAATTAATTCACAACTAGAGACTCACTTGCAACTGAACAAATACAACATTTAACTACTTGCAGGTCAGTTCTAGTGGACACCCAGTGGAGAGATAGGTGAAAGGGTGAGGTGGACTATATTTTGTGACTATAGTGATGCATTTAATGAATCTAACACATGTTGGAGATGCCAATGAGGATTGCGCAGTTAAGGAAAGGCCAATTCGAATTCATTCAAAGGCCTTCTTTAGAAGGGATTGCGTAGTGGAGGTAGGCTGTCAGGAGGCAAGAAATTGGTGCATAGATATGCAAATTTTTGTATGATAGTGTGTAATGATTTTTTATTGTACTGAGAGCTTGACATACTAAGCTTTGTATGATATTATTACATGATCCATTTATATACATAATATATGATAATTGGGGTTTTTAGCTTTAATATTTCTCGTTAAACAACTGTGTTTATGTGCGATTGATTTTGCTTCATATGAGTTTTGCAATTAGCGATTTAATTTCCACAAAGAATTAAGTTGAAGGAGTCTGTATTTAACATAAGATTAATTTGTTAGGCCAGGATAATCTGGTAATACTGTCAATATTAATAAATTTCTACAAGGGATTCCAGTTGAGATTGTACTGGATGGAATATACCTAGATGGACCAGCTTGATATTGCCCTGATGATGGATATAAATGATCAAGCCGTTTAGTACTCACTATAGGTTTACTAGTTAGAAAACTAGACGATGACATTGGTGAAGTCCATGGATTTGAAGATGCACCAGAGAAAATTTGAGATAAATATTTATAACCAGATGGGACCATAGGGCCACCATGTAAATATGACTCTAATGAAGTTGTGAACGTCGACGGGGTAGTGAGAGCAGGTGCTGTCGCAATTGGAACATATGTTCCAACCAAAGATGTTGGTTCAGGCATGGTTACTTGACCAAATGTATACCCTATTGGATCGATGGGAAATTGAATAGGCAAAGGATCAAAAAAATAAGAGGCAGGTGATTGAGGAAAAGACTCGCACAGGTAAAGCTCTGCCCCAAAAACGAGTTGGAGTTAAAGTTGTTTCATATTGTGGTATTTCTTCAATCGAAATTAAACCAGGTAGAAGGATTTCGCCATCAAGCCCAAAGTATATTTCAGGAGGTTGACTGCACGATATGGGAGACTCAATGGCTACAATATATTGTGGGGTGACCGATACAGGAACAACTTCTGGTCGTTCCACCTCGGGATGCAGATGTTCTGGCAAAAAAGAGAGAGGATCTGGATCAACTTCCAGTTGAAAAACGCCAGATTCAGGAGGTATAGTCTCACTGATTGGATGGATCGTGACCACGGGTAGCTGTGAGGACTCCATCTCGACAATAGTAGATGAACCGGGATTTGTAGAAACAACTTGTGTCGACTCTAGTATATGCGAGGATGATGCTTCACCAGAGGTACTGATGGTACTAGTTTCGGTAGAGCGATGTTGCCTTCGCCACCCAGAAGTGACTTTCGGTGGTAAAGGTGGTTTCAATGCAAGTCTATAAGAATGACGGGGAAAGGGATTCTCTTCTTCCACGATGACTGATTTATTTTATGACCAAAAACAAATAAACAAAATAAAAGGGTAATTCTAGGCAAAAGGTTTACCACGAAACTATGAACTACAGAATACCTCCTAGAAAACCAAGAAATACGGGCAGACAATATCCCAAAATGTTGTGTTTAGTGTATCAAAATTTACAAGGCAGCCGACTCGGTTCACTATGGATGGATAGCAACCTAAATTTTTCCTCTCAAATATACCTAAATTTACGTGGAGGCCCAAGTCTGTATTAGCGTAGTCTAATGCGAAACCACGTTGTGAGAGAACCCCTTTATAATTTTTGTACTATAGCATTGCCCAATATACCCGAAGGTATGTGGACAAGCTACAATATACCTACATACATGGAGTGAGGTATAACACTCGGAATGTATCGCATACAATTAACGATAGCTGCTATGTTTAACGACGTCGGAACATGTCTCTAGCCTAGACCTTCTAAATGTTATCGTTATGGTTCCAATGCTTTTTTAGGTAAATTGATGTAAATTTTAAGTTGATATTGTTTATCAATTTTCCTTTCAAGGTTCACAACGATGATGTGATGGAAATTCCTAAAATGAAAACCAAAATGACAAGCAAAATTTTCAATTTTAGTTTTTTTAATGAAAGTCATAGCTGCTAAGGGGAAAGAGCAATCATTTTTGAGAGCAAACAACAAAGAGCACAAACTAATATGAAACTTTCCTTATTTGTTCCTATGCAAAACACACAATTCACTTTATTAAAATGCAGGTTTTTCTTTTCAATACCCTTAATGTGAATACAAAAATGAAACTATATGCATCAAATCAACAAAAAACAAATGCTTTCTTCTTTGAGAAACGACAAATTTAACAACAATTTCTCTTTTAGGATAAATGAAGAATGGAACTAGAATTTTTCCTATAGGAAACAAAGAATTTAACGACAATTTCCTTTACGAAAACAAATGGATCTAATGCAAAAATAAAATACTTTGAATTTGATTTGTCAATGATAAAGAAAAACACTTAAAGAGACATTGAAAAAACTTACTTTTCAAAGGAGGAACAATCAGGAAAATTCACTGGTCTTTATGAGGTATCAGACAATTGAAAACACAACAAAGAAAAGGCTAAGTATGATGGCAATGACAAATTCAAACGGAATTTGGTTGGCTAAGGGGGCAACACAGTCTCTAAAGGGAGACAGTGCATTGGGCGCAACAAAGATTCAAAATTCAAGCTACAAAACACACTTCTAATGCAATTATTTGATTCAAAAGTCTAATAATTGAAAATAGATGCTACTGGATGGATAAAAAGAGGCAGAAACACCAAGAATGATAAGGAAACTCCCCAATGGAGTTGCCAAATTCTTATGCAGAATTATGAATAATGGATAAAACATATTCCCTAAATGTGGTACTATGCATTTAGAACAATAGATCAAAGAATTTGCAGACACTTTCTCTAAGAGTTAATAGACACACAAAAAGATAGAGGAACCTACTTGTGATCCAAGCGCTTCCTATTCTCCTTCTGTCACTTTTGTTGTAGCTTCCAATCCAACTTAGTTCGCCAGATTAGTTCCTACAAGTATAAACACTAAACAACAAAGAGATTGCAATATACAGAAGACTATTTGTCTTAATCAGTTAAATTGATTGAAAATGAAACATATATATCAGTTAAGAGTCCATTAGATGAGAAATAGAAACATAAACATATACATATATGGGAAAATGAGTGCAATATTTATTAATGAGTAGTAGGGGGAGGTTAAAACCAATGATCAATTTGATCTCACCAGCTCCAGATCCATCCCAACCTCATCACAATAAACATCTCACCAGCAACATATCACTCCTATCACTCTCTCAATTGAGAATCCAACAACATTTATTTACCAAATTTCTTCCTTTTTTAGCACTAGGATTTGTGCTCAATTTATAGGGCAACTAATGGTAGTTGCTCAATCAATGAATTTCTAATAATAGGCAAGACATGTTCCCAATATTATAGGTGTTATATGGACACTTCGATTCAAAGTTTGACACATATGGACTCTTCTAGAAGGCATTGTCCATGTGGAGATTCCGGAACAATGAGAATTTTTCTCCCATTTGACCAACACACTCTTGAATATCGGGAAGTCTTTGCAGAGCACCCTTGAATGGAGGTATCTGCATATGCAAAGTAGTTAGTCCCTTTAGAGGCTATGTTGGTGAGCTCATAAGTGATATAACATATACTTCAAACCTTAGAAACCTTGCAATGGAAGTCATGAATGGTTTATTCTTATCTTAGGGCATGTAGCAACTGAAATGATAGGGGATGATAGACCCTATTTCATTGGTCCTGGGGATGATGTTCAGTTTGACCAGGTAATTGGGAATGATGCCCAAATTTACCTATAACAACAATAGTTTTAAAATAGGCATGATGGCGAGAGATGACTGAAAACTGATGATGGGAGTTCAGTGGCCCGAGGTCGAAACATGGAAAAAATCAGTTTAGCGGTAGTCATAACTATTTCTGATGAGGAAATCCCTAGAGTCGTTAGGATATCTAGGGTGGGTATATGTTGGTTATGAATTTCGTGGTGGCCTTGCATGACAGGTGTTAGGGTCCCGTGATTTGGCAGATTGGTAGACCAAATGACATGGTAACATGGAACCAGTCTTTGGAGTCCAAGGACCTAGCCTTCCTGGACTCAGAGAGGGATCTCTCTATTGGGTGCAAAGGATGTGTTCTTTTTTCTCTAGGGTTTTAATTTTAGGCTAGTTGTTAAGTGTAGGGTTTGTTGATTTTTTGATTGGGTAAGATGGTCAAGTGGAATAGGTGGAGTGAGAGCCTGACAAAGCCATTGGGCTATGGATTCAAATGAAAGTCAAGGGTGTCTCAATAATGAATCAGAGTGCAGTGCAAGGCCAATCTAGCAAGGTTAATGGATCCTTAAGGTTATGAGTGAAATGGGATGGACATCAAAATTGGGAAAAACTAGGAGGTCTTAAATACTGATAGTTAAAAGCTATAACTCATGAGGTAGGGAAAACCATTAAGCTCAATGAACAATACTCAAACTGATAAATATCCAAGATAAACATTCCAGTGAAACATAGAAAGCATAAGAGCTTCTAACTTTGGTAAATTCACCTTTAGAATTTGGGAAAACATAAAAGATAGCACAATGACTCAATTTATGAAGAGGGAACTCCTAAACATCATAACTAAAGCTATAAAGAACTCTAAAACAAGTTCATAGGCATGGACAATGGGCAAGATCGAACGAGACCTCTTTGACTTAACCTATAAAACAATACTTCAAAGAAAGGTTCCAAGACAAAGTTTTAGACGGTCTCAAATAAGCAGGGCATACCGTGAGTCATATTTTTTAACCAGCATATTAATCCATAAATGAAACTAACAAGCATAAGGAGGCTTGAAGAGCAACTAAGAATTCTTCAAACACAACCAACTTAGGAAAACATTAAGGCTATAAAAAACAGGAGGACTAAGGTGCCTCAAAGAGCATGTCTCAACCTATACTTTTCTGATTTATAGAAGCTAAGAGGATTGAAACATCATGATAACAAGGAAACATAAACAAATTAATAAGACATCACCATTCACCAAGCTAAGGAATCCTGTAAACAAGCTTCTCCATCATCAAGCCAAACAAGCCATTCATCAACTCCACAACACCAATTTCTTCTCCAAGCTCATAAAACCATACATATTTCTCTCAAAGCTCATCAAATGCCAAAAAAATACATGAGGGCCTCATGCTCTATTTATGGAGCAAAGGAGGATTAAACCCTAAATATGGTAGGAAAATGTCAAATTCAACCATAAATGTCATTTATGGCCAAGAGACCATGCAAGGCCCAAGGCACATAATATCGTAAGAAATAAATCCCAAAATAACTATTTGCACCTAATTCTAGCATGTTTTGCCTCAAAAAACTCAAAAATATCAATTTGCAATAAATGAGTGTGTTTTGTTGACTTTTGGTCCAAAACACACTTAGACAGTCTCTGTGCGCAACACTACTTCAGCAGAAAATAGGGTCTTTTGTGACTAAGTTTTGGACCCCTTCCCGATGTCGGATTTGGCTCTGTGATGGCACGTTGGAAAGCATGATGAGTCTACTTTCTATAATTCTTGATTTTTCCTAAATAAGCGCCATTATCCTGTTCAAAAATCCATTCTCCCAACACTTCTTTGTGTGCAGCGCCACTTCTAGCAGAAAATAGGCTCTATTGTAGCCAAGTTTTGGACCACTTCCCGATGTCGGATTTTTCTCCGTGATGGATCGTTCGAAATATTGTCAAGTTGGATTTCCAGATATGCATTTGGTTTTTTTAATGAGTGCAATTTTTGCATCAAAAAACCCATTCTCCCAACACTGCTCTGTGCGCAGCACCTTGCCTGAAAATGAGGCAGAATGGTCAAAATTTTGGTGTTTTTTGACCTTTTGGGGGGTCAAAACTGCTCCAAATGATCTGAAATTTTGTGAGAACACTGCTGATGATTAGAGGAATCCAAAATGTAAATTTTTCGAGCTAAGGATGCACCAAATTTGTGCGTAGCGCCAAGGGTGCTGCGCACAGAGGCCTCAAAATTTCAAAATAACAAAATTTGCTCATAATTCGCTCAAATTTGGTGGAAAACTTCTTCAAGGGGTTTGAGAAGTCTGTGGAAAATATTGAGCCATGTATCTAAGTTTTTCTTGGTCTTTACCTTCTTTGATTTCTTAAATTTTAATGAAGAGGTGTGATGGTGGCTTTGTAGGTGCCTTGATCATGGCTATGATCCTTGTTGCGGTCCTCAACTTCTTCATTTTCATTAATGGCATCATCAGTAATCATATTTTATGCCTCATAATTTTCTTTAACATTATCAACACTCTCATCCTCTTCACTTATTTCTTCATTGTCATTTTGTTCTTCATTTGAGCTACTTGTCTTTTCATTGTTGGGGTCATTATTTTCACTGGCACCCTCTGCACTTTCATCACTATCATCTTGCTCATCATGAAGACCACTCTCCTCTTTGTCTTTGGCACTGTCATCATCTTCATTTGTCTTCATATCTTCTAACTCTTTTTGACTGTCCTGCTCTACATCACTAAGGATTGCTTCTTGGGTGTCACTGCTGCCCTTAGCCATCTGCATTTTCCTTATTGTTTTGACCTTTATCCTGGCTTCCCTCTTCATCATTATCTGTTTCTGCCTTTTCATTATCAATGCTCATGTTATCTTGACTGTCCAGCTCTTCATCTCCCTCACCATCCTCTTGTTCCTCATTACCACTGTCATCATCTTGTTTAACTCGTGCAAGAGCCTGGGGAAAATTTGAGGAGGAAAAAGAGTGATTTTGAGCAATTTTTGGCAATTTCGGCCAAATTTCCTCTGTGTGCAACGTCGTTCCATTTGTGCGCAATGCAGTGTTATTTAACACTAGCTTTTCTCCCCTGTGCACAGCGCCAGTCTGTCTGTACGCAACGCCCATAATTTTTGCCAAAAATGACCAAAAAAACTATGTTTTTATTCCTTAAGCATTTTTTTCTCTTTTTCAGGGGCTGAATGAATTTGAAATGGAGAAAAGGCACCTTTATACCCTTTGAGAGAAATAAATCAAAGTTCTAAACCCACTTTACTATGATTTTCAATCTTTTTTCCATTTGAATTACAACCTTTTGTCTTTTGCAGGGTTTTGAAAGTTCTTTCAAGGCATCTTTTCTTCTTTTGTGATGATGGCTAGCTGAGGGGATGTAGATGTCATTTTTATCCCCTTTTATTTTGAAATCTTGGGCACTTTTTCAAACTTTCCTTTGGCATATATTCATCAAACTGAAAACCCTGTTTTTACCTCCTTGAGCATTTCTGATTGTAGGTGACCTAAAACATGTCGTTTGCCCTTTGCATATTTGACAGTGATATGTCTTTTGACAGATATGTGGGCATAAGGTTTACCATGTTTTGCACTTGGCCACTTATGATCTTGTGCAGGTGCCAACAAAACATTTGCCTTTGGTCTTCTTAGCCTCTTTTGGAGTTTGATATCTCATTTTTTCAGCAGTGAACCTGTGCTTAGCATGACATTCTCCTTTTGATAATCAACCTCCTGCTTGCTTTTATTTTGATTATTTTGGAGGCCTTTGACTGTAATTGGAAAGCTTAGGCCCTTGTACTGATACTCTTTGCCATTTTGTCCTTTTGGTGAAGTGGAGTCAGTGCTTCTTTGTCAAACCCTAGAGGGCAGCTTGAATACCCCCTGAAATGCCATCTGCTGTTATGAAGGAGGCCCTATCATCATTTTTTGACTTGTTTGTCATTCCTTCCAAAATCCTAGGTTTTAGGAATTTTTCGTTGTAGCCCTTGTACTGATTCCTTGCAATGGTTCACTTGTTCCGCCAAATCAGTCAGAAACCTTCATTCTCTTCAAACATGGGCCTTACTGCCTTCTTCTTTGCTATGGATGATTTCAGTGGTGATTTCACCCTATTACCTTACCTCCTTTCTAGGTTGATGGCCATCCTGATATTTTTCCAGTAATGTGAGCAAGGGCAACTGTCCCTTGCATAATTTTTGCACTAGGCCAAGGAGGCCTTTCTTGAATGACCCTTTGATCAATTTTGAGCAAAGTTACTTGTCCTTATTCTTCTTTGATTATGGATGCAAAAAGAACACTTGGAGGAAAAAGAAAAGTGACCAGCAACCTTTTTCAACTTGTGCAGGATCTTGGGGCAAAATTGGAGGAGAAAAAAACTGAATTTTGGCCACTTTTGGCAACCCTGGCCAAATTTCCTCTGTGTGCAGCGCCACTTCGTCTGTGCACAACACCAAATTGTTGAGGGAATTTGGAGGCCTTCCCTGTGTTGGAATGAGCTCTGTGATAGCTCATTGGAAATCTTGTTGAGTCTACTTTCCAAAACGTCTTTTGGTTTTACCTTTGGTGTCCATATACTTGTCCAAAAACTGATTTTCCCAACACTGGTCAAAAAGTGTTGAATGATGGTGGAGAAATGCAGAGTGTTGTTGAAGACAAATTTTGGAGGCCTTCCTTAACTTCAAATTGAGCTCATGATATCTCATTGGAAAGCTATTCAAGTCTAGTTATTTTTTGACTCATCAAGAAAGTCATTTGGACACTCCAGCTATGAGAAAATCTTATTTTCCCAAGGTCACACTAGCAGTGCAAAAATTCTCTTGGGACACCTGTGTTTTTTATATTGCTCCCAAACCATGATACCTGTATAAAACCTGAAGGATTTTTTTCTTCTTGGGCCTATATTGGAAAAAAACCTCTCTCACTTTTGTCAAATTCATATTTTTTTGGTCAGAAACATAATTTGAAGCAAAACTGGCCCTAGGCGTGACACATGGCTTGTCTCTTGGAATGAATTATTGGAAAATGATGGAGGCATGATGTTTATGAGTTGGTATGGATTTATTATTTCTGACATGATCTATCAAATGAATTGTTTGCTCTTGTGCCTCCTTTTCATATCAAACCCTAGCTTAGTTGGAAGAGGAAATTAGGGTTTGGTGTAGGGGATTTAGGACTGCCTTGTAGAGGGAGGGGAATGAAGGGGTTAAGGGTTGTCTAAATTCTTGGGGAAATTTTGGGGGATAGGGATAAATGTTAGGAATTAGGGGAAAGTGGAATTTTAAGGATTGAATGAAGGGAAGGGGTCCAAAAGGGAAAAACACAGGCCTGGTCTTAAAAAGTGTCAAATTGTGGCAATACACTAGGTTTTGTAGATAAATTATGAATTTGAGGGATAGGAGTGATTGGAAGTGTTTATGAAGGTATATTAAGGATAGGAGGAGGTGTAAGAGCATCAAGATACAAGCCGTGTTGATGTTTAACTATGGAGGTCATGAAACCAAGAAAAAATGCCCTTAAAATCCCTAGATGGAAAATGGAGGAGTTAGGCAAAACAAAATCGAGGGCTGAGGCCAAAGGTGACACAAAAAAGACAAACTGAGTGACATGATCCCATGATGGGTTTTCTGAAATGGGTGATCTGAGCATTGACATGATGGGATGCTGAAATAGTGAAAACATTATCTTAAGGATAATGAAGGTAGTGAGATTTATAGAACTCACAATGTTCATGAACTTTGTTTCTAGAAATATAGAACTGATACTTAGTCATCTTCAGATAGTGAAAATCATGGATGAATAACAGTGGCTCCACTTGGGGAGGGCGGCTTCTTTTCAGGAGGTGTCCAGAAATTTCAGATCTCTGGCTTGATGGAGACCAGTGCCTCACCCATTGGGCATATTTTTACCTCTTTTCTCTTGATGATGCTTGTTGTGAAGTCATGATCTTAATATATTTGAAAAAAATGATAAAATAATCTTCATCTCTACCCACCCAATCTACTTGCCTAACATTTTTTCTTCCTTGGGTGCATTTGGACTAGCCAACCCTTGACATTTTTTCTTTTGAAAGTAAAACAAACTATCTACTTCTATCTTATTTCCTTCAAGAGTTCAGATTATGCTAATGAACTCTCTTATTCTCTACCTAGTCCAATCATTTGTCAAGATTAAGCTATTTGACAAACTTTATTCTCTATTCTACTGACAAGAAATTTAAAACATGATTAAACCAGGATTAGGCAATCTGATTTGCCATGGTCTCTGGAATTTGGACAAGTTGAACAGACACATTATTTTTGTATAATGAAAAACTAGAAAACATGAGGGCTATGATTCAGAATTTTTTATGCATCCCTATCTTTTCTCTTTGGTTCATATTTGAGCATGGATAATGTAATATCCCAAAATCGGGACTGCTAGCTAGGCATGTCTAAAAAATGCATTTTTTAGAAATGGCTGCTATAGAATATGAAATCAGCCATTGGATCCCTTAGATCTGAGTATCTAAGACCTAAATCCAAGAGGAAATCAGAAACAAATCTTTCTAGGTGGGTTAAACAGATCTCCCACACCTAGAAAGGCTTGAAAACCGCCCAAAGAAGGGACTACAACAATACAAAAGAACACTGCCCAGAAAATAACGCAGTTTTAGATAGAAGTAGCAGTAGGAAAATATGGAGGCTCAAAGATCATATGTACAACAACAAATCAGATTTACATTACAGCCCATACAATGTAAAAGAGAAAGTAGAAGACTATACAGGAATAAACCCTCAAAAATGAGGTGCTAAAACCACAAGAAAAGTCTGCAAAAACTTGACAGTGTTATTTTAATGGGCTTAAGTAGTAGTATATTACAACTCAGATCTAGAGCAGATCTGTACATAAAAAGATAGATCTAATTCAGATTTGTGTACAAGAAAAGCTCATCTATAAATTCCCCTTGGGGTTTTGTGCAAAATATGAGAGTACAAGAGTAGATCTGAGATCTAGAGTTGCAGATATGCAGTAATATTCAAATATTCCTGAATCATATAATAGAACAGCAGATCAGATCTGAAACAAACATGGATTGGATGGCCAATCCATGGATCACCTCAATGAGAGGAAGAATCCTATCACCAGAGATCTCTCCTCCAAAATGTAGACAAAACACCCTGCAACTGCAAATTTGCAAATAACACAGTGAGGGAAGAGAAAATACACTGTAAGTTCTAATAATGATTTGGCCTGATGCCAAGGTCTAGATTTGTAGCTCCAATGATCTAGGACACTCTTGCGAATGGGATAGAAGACTTTCCCAGTGAAAAGGGGTGCTAGATGTGCATAGATCTGAAGAGATCTATACTCCACTTACTGCAACTCACAAGGACAACCCAACCCCCAATAGGATCAGCGTTGTAGGTGTAAGGTGAAGCTTGGCCGAAGCCTGATAGTGGACAAGACAAGAAAAACTCCTCCAAGAGCTGCTCTAGGAAGGAGGTGGGATTCCCGCTCAGGAACACCCAATGCTAAACAACATTATTCTCAGCTAAATAGCTAGAGAATGAGAAATTTCTAAGCAGAAAAATTATTCTGAAATAATATCTTCAACAACCCCTCTCATGCTGCTCTCCCCTTCCTTTTATAAAAATAGATTCTTGTCAAACCCTAAACCACTTCATCAATTTAGCTTCTTTCACATGTAGAGCCTCCATCTAGAACTGTGTTGTCCCTCAAGGAGGTTCAATGCATCTAGACTGCACTATAGATATGGTAATGGTTGACTTGGTCAAGTGATCAACCTCTTTCACACTCAAGTGTGTTTATAAAATGGCCCAGATTTAGCCTTTTTTACATTGGGCATTGATTTATTTTGATATTTTTAGGAGTTTTACATGTCCTCCTTTTCACTTTATTCATCAACATGAAAAGCAGAACAAAACAAAGCAAAATTGAATATTCCCATTAGCTTGGGCTAAGTGGGAATATTACAGTCCTCCCCTCCAAAATGTTTCTTGTCCTCAAGTAAATGATAAGGTGAGTGCTGCAAAATCTCCCCTTCTTCTCTTGTGGCCCCCTCATCCAATAGTCTCCACCATTGCTTCAGATTTTCTGCAATAGTTCTATCTCCCAATGGTCCCTACCCAATGTGCAAGTTGGCCTTTGGTGAATAAACCCAATGGCTCCCATCATGAAGGACTGGAAGGTCTATATGGAAACCTCCTTGTTGATCCATGGCCTCCTCAAGATAGAGGTGATGACAATCATGGGGAATTTCATCATCCATGAAAGACTCCCATCTCCATGCTATCATCCAAATGAAGTGAATCACCTCCCATCTTGGCAATTCATAGAAAAATTCCTCCCCAATACTTATGAGAGGAATGTCCCAAACAAACATATGGCTCATTTTACAAAGAAACAAGTGGTCTACCATAGTGGCCATATAATATCCCATGCTCCCCTTGAAACATGTAGTGCAAAAAGTGTGGGAAACTCCTTTCCCCAAGGACACACCTGACCAATGTGTCTTCCCTCCATCCATGTTCCAAACAAAGACAAGAACAATTTAAACATATGGAATCATAATTAGAGTCATGCTAGCTGCCATATGCAATAATGGAGAAGGACAATGCTCCCTTAAGTGCAACCAGCGTAGTTTTACTCCTAACTGCTTTAGAATATGATATGACAAGTGTTTTTCCCAACACTTGTTTGCTGCCCCATCCTTCTTGCATGCTTGGAGAAAGTGCATAATAGTTGGTGTAAAGGAATCACACCATGAATAGTATATCATCTCTCCAAGACCCTTCAAGGAATGGCCAAAATCACCATTATTCATAGCCCCAAGTGGCCTATGAAACCCATCAGAAATAATGCTCCCTCTTGGAGCAAAGCCCTACACAGGAGTGTTAGAAAAATACAAGCGTATAGTAGATACATCAGGATATTCAGAGATACAAGTTCCTCCATATACTTGTTTTACATTAGTGAGGTAACTCATGGATGAGTTCCTTCTCACACTCAATGAATAAGGAGGTGTTGAGGATGTCTTTTTCCAAGAGCTATGTTCCTCCTCAACCAAAAAATGATCCATGCACTTCCTCATATGAGAGTGCATATCCTTATTGAGATCTTCCCACATGAATCCCTCCAATATAGTATGGCATGTTTTAATGAAGCTAGTGGGTTTAGAAATCAAGATCTCATAGGTTGCATTAAGTAGTTTGTCCTTGAGTTTGGAGTTTTTAGATAAGTAGATCTGATCATAGAAATACATGACTCCATTAACTACTTTATACCTCCTATCTATCATTTTCTCATCAAGAACCTTACATGTGAAGAGGTCCTTGGAATATTCCATCAAGAGTAGGGACTCCCAATAAGGATCTAGGCTTCCCAACATTGACAGCGTTGTAGAAGTCTGAAATGAAGTATCTGTCAGATGATGGCTCTCCTCCTTGACATTCTTGATGTCAAGATAAAATGTTGGAGTATTTCCAACTTTATTTTGCTACCCCTCTTGCATTTGATCTTGCTCAAGACAAGATTGAAGTTTAGGAGAGTCATCCTTCTTTTGAAAGGTTCTCCTCTTCCAAAACTCCCACAGTTTTGCTCCTGCATACAAGAATGGAAATACCTTCTTGTCATATTCAGAAATTCTCATTATATATTGGAGTATATCTTTCTACTCCAAGGCTATGGAGTGGCCTTTTGATACCATGCTCATATCAACACAGATTTCTGAATCTCTTCTCTCCAGCGCAAATAGATGAATGGAAGATAACAAAGTCAATTTTAGAAAATTGCTTAGCTCCCCATCAATGATTCTCAGCGCTGTAGTAGCTCCTCTCAAGGTTCCCTCTTTAGAAAAATATGTTGTTGCTGCATATAGTTGAGAGAACACTTTAGCTTTCTTCCAATCAGGGGTTCTCCCTGGTGGAATGCCTCCATGCAAAGAGACATCAAGGCATAGAGTAGGATACATAGATGTATGGATTGATTTGTCCTTGCCTTCATTGCATAGATCCTCATGCCTTCTTTGTGCATCAATATTTTGAAATAAAGATGGGTGTATAATCCTCATCATATGGTGCTTTCCCTCCCATTTATCTTCTACAATATTCAGATTCTCACCATTTGATAATGTCGGCACATGCTGCACATGGATTGTGCCACAATCTCCATATGTGAGATTATTTGGAGCTTCTTGCAATAGTGCAAGAGTTTCTCTCCTTGGAGCCATTTCTCCCTCTTTCTCTCCATGAGGGTCTAGGTGTGCCCTTGTCATGACTATGTTGTTATCCCCGGTATTCTCTTCCTTGATCTTGCAAGACCCTTGGAAGTTCAAGTGATTCTCTCTCTTTGGCACATATCCTTCCTTCCTCTTCATGAAGAAGTTGCTGACAGAACGTTGTAGATTTGATGATATGGCTGAGTGCTCATATCCATGAGATGAGGACTTAGAACCTTCCTCATATATATATCTTGTAGATCTTGTTGAGGGATCTCCATGTTTTTCCCTCCTCATTTCTTTTATATCCTTGCTAATACCCTACAGAGCTTGAGATAGAAGTTTTGTGAACCTCTTCTCTCTAGACAACAAGGTTTTGCTTTGATTTCTCTTGTATATCTCCTCCTTCCCATGAGAATACTCCATACTACTTGAAGCTCACAGGCTGAGCCAAGAAATTTGTTTTGATACCATTGTAATATCCCAAAATCGGGACTGCTAGCTAGGCATGTCTTAAAAACGAATTTTTCAGAAATGGATGCTACAGAATATGAAATAAGCCCTTGGATCCCTTATATATGAGTATCTAAGACCTAAATCCAAGAGGATATTAGAAACAAATCTTTCTAGGTGGGTTAAACAGATCTCCCACACCTAGGAAGGCTTGAAAACTGCCCAAAGAAGGGATTGTAGCAATACAAAAGAACACTGCCCAGAAAATAACACAGTTTTAGATAGTAGAAGCAGTAGGCCAATATGGAGGCTCAAAGTTCATATGTACAACAACAAATCAGATTTACATTAGAGCCCATACAGTGTACAAGAGAAAGTAGAAGACTATACAGGAATAAACCCTCAGAAATGAGGTGCTGCAACCACAAGAAAAGTCTGCAAAAACTTGACAGCATTATTTTAATGGGATGAAGTAGCAGTATATTAAAAATAAAATCTAGAGCAGATATTTACATAAATATATAGATATAATTCAGATCTGTGTACAAGAAAAGTTCATCTATACATTCCCCTTGGGGTTTTGTGCAAAATATGAGAGTACAAGAGTAGATCTGAGATCTAGAGTTGCAGATCTGCAGTAATATTCAAAAATTCCTGAATCATATAATAGAACAGAAGATCAGATCTGAAACAGACACGGATTGGATGGCCAATCCATGTATCACCTCAGTGAGAGGAAGAATCCTATCACCAGAGATATCTCCTCCAAAATGTAGACAAAACACCCTCCATCTAGAACTGTGTTGTCCCTCAAGGAGGTTCAATGCATCTAAACTGCGTTGTAGATATAGTCATGGTTGACTTGGTCAAGTGATCAGCCTCTTTCACACTCAATTTTGTTTATAAAATGGCCCAGATTTAGCCTTGTTTACATTGGGCATTGATTTATTTTGATATTTTTAGGAGTTTTACAGGTCCTCCTTTACACTCATTCATCAACATGAAAAGTGGAACAAAACGAAGCAAAATTGAATATTCCCATTAGCTTGGGCTAAGTGGGAATATTACAAACAACCAATATCTTTTCTTCCTAATCTATTCCTACTAACAAGTCAAGTTTAGATGCTTTGATAAGTTCTCTTTCACTAGCCTATCAACAATAAATTGAAAACATGTTCAACCATGATTAGGCTAGATGACTGAACAAGACTTTTTTGGAACAAGTAGTGGCATTTAGGCTTGCACACTTTCAGTAGTACTCTTTTTTGGGTATGGGGCTATACCTTTTTTTTTCAAATCTGCCCTCTTTTTTCATCTTTTCTCTGTTTTTGTATTTTCAAAACAATCTATAACTAAAATATGCTCAAAGGCTGAGCTTATTTGCATGCATATCTATCCTAATCTAATTTATACATGATATATACATTCATTTGGTGAAATCTCTTTTCCAATACAACCAATCAAGCAGATGATTGCATGAGGAATCTTGGTTCAACTCTTTGAGAGTGCTGACAAAATTAAAAGGTCACTTCCACCTCACTCGTTTTCGGGCAGTAATGCTTAAAAATTTTCTCACACTTTGTAACAAACTGTCCTTGGCAGAACACACTCCTCCTTTAGATTTCTCAAGGAAAACAAAAAATGGATCTTGGAATAATACCTGATATAGAGGATTTGAGACATAAGCTTCATTCAGGACTACTCCTTCTTCCACTTGGCTATGCTTGGGACTCTTTTGGGAAAGAAACTCCACATCTTCCTCATGATCTTTTGAACTGGTAGATTCATCATATATGGCAATGTTATCCTCTAACAAACCTGATGTGCTTTAATAGAGTGAGCTTAGCTCTGTGTGAAAACCACCATGTTGATGAGTAGGAGCATTCCTTGGAACCAAATCTTCTTGAGAAAGAAGTGCAACAAATTTCTTGTTATCATTAATTTCCATGCCTTCATCTGCAATTTGTAATTCAAAGGAACTTGGTGGCTACAAATCTGGAGTTAAGGAGGATTCCATGTTCCAAATTATTTCCTCAACCATTTCAGGAGAAGGCTCCTCATTGACAACTTTCTCAAGAATTTCCTCATCGTCCTCAACCTCAACATCAAATCTGAAAGACTATTGATTACCAATTATGTGAAAGTTATTTATGATGGACTGAAGTGAAGTAGATCAAAGAGTCAAATACTCTTCACTTACTTCTAAAATTTCAAGGCTTTCCTCATCAGTGTCATAGGTGATCTTTCTTGGCTGATTACTGCTTTCAATCTGATGATATTGAACTTCATCCCACAAATCAACTGCTGATGGCTCTGCAAGGTTAGCTTCTGTTTGGAGAACATCATCATCATCAGATTGATCAAAATTTAGAGAATCATCAACATAAATAATTTCACCAATAAAACATATTGGGTTACCAGTCTGTTCTTCTTTGAACTGATCTACAAGTTCACTTTCTGATTTATGGAATATGGCATTAGTAGGAGGAGGAACAAGAATGTTTTGTTCATATGAAGGCTAAGAGGATGGCTGAATGTTTAGCATATGATTTATTTCCTCTTTAGTCAAAAGAGGAGGAATTTTTCTCTTTATTTGGATAGAAGTACAACAGTTCTCTTTATCTTGTGAAGGCTGATTTTGAGGCTGAATGTTTTCTTGAGCCTCACCTAGAAGATATGGTGAATCATTACTTGTGCCTTCAGAGAGATTCTGTGGGTTTCCTTATATTTCTTGATTGGGTTCTGACTCCTCTAGGTTGTCATGATAACTATCTTGAGAATGAAATGCATGGAGTTCTTGTAATAAATATTTAGGATTCCAATTCCCTAAATCTTCATCAATGTTTACAAGGTATTGTATGAGGTCTTCGGATTGATAAAAACAATTTTCAGCTAATGATAGAGATGGATAATTTTATTTATAATTCTCACAAAATATCTTGTGGAGATATTTTAAGGAAAACAAACTAACATATTTTAGCCATTCATACCATTCTCTTGCCTTACCCTCTAAAGTTTCCATAAACATTTTCATGAGGCAGTGCTCTTGCCATTCAACCTTTAACCTCCATACATGTAAATGAAATTTGATGAGATGTAACAAGGGGTCATCATATTTTTCATCTTGAAATATAGGTAGGTTTTTCATCCAATTTATCTAAGGCATTTTGTGTGGGAATCCAAGGATATGATCTCTGTTCACTGAAGCATATCTCCTTTGTATCCTTGGATCCATGTTTGTAAATAAGAAAGGGTCATTGTATCTTTTCAACCAGTCTAGAGTTCTCTACCAGTGGAGTCGTCGGGTGGAAGATTTGAGCTTTCTGTCCACCATCAGCATGATTGGGATTGCTCAATGCATTCCTGGGGGAGTTTATAAGAACTAGTGGGGTCAACAGGGCTACTAAAGACTAGTGGAGTCGCCAGGTGGATGATGTTTACTGTTTTAAGCATGTTCTTTTTGTCCACCATCAAGAAAAAAATACCAATCTAAGGATGTTTGTGATTTTTCTGAGATCTAAGGAATACTTAGTTTGTCACTAACTCAGAAGGTCCCACCATAATCGCCAGAATGTTAGTGTGGCGATGAGGTGGAAAATTCACTGGATTTTCTAAGTCAAATTTAGGGTCTAAAGAGTCTTAAGAGGTATTCAGGAAACTATATACTCAGAAGGTCCCACCATGATCACCAAAATGTTAGGGTCTCGTGGTTTGGTAGATTGGTAGACCAAATGACAGGGTAACATGGAACCAATCTTTAGAGTCCTAGGACCTAGCCTTCCGGGACTCAAAGAGGGATCTATCTATTGGGTGCAAAGGATGTGTTCTTTTTGCTCTAGGGTTTTGATTTTAGGCTAGTTTTTAAGTGTAGGGTTTGTTGATTTTTTGGTTGGGTAAGATGGTCAAGTGGAATAGGTGGAGTGGGAGTCTAAGAAAGCCATTGGGCTATGGAGTAAAATGAAAGTCAAGGGTGTCTCAGTAATGAATCAAAGTGTAGTGCAAGGCCAATCTAGCAAGGTTAATGGATCCTTAAGGTTATGAGTGAAATGGGATGGACATCAAATTTGGGAAAAACTAGGAGGTCTTAAATACTGATAGTTAAAAGCTATAACTCATGAGGTAGGGAAAAACATTAAGCTCAATGAACAATACTTAAACTTATAAATATCCAAGATAAACATTCCAGTGAAACATAGAAAGCATAAGAGCTTCTAACTTTGGTAAATTCACCTTCAGAATTTGGGAAAACATACAAGATAGCACAATAACTCAATTTATGAAGAGGGAACTCCTAAACATCATAAATAAATCTATAAATAACTCTGAAACAAGTTGGTAGGCATGGACAAAGGGCAAGATCAAACGAGACCTCTTTGACCTAGCCTATCAAACAATACTTCAAAAAAACGTTCCAAGGCAGAGTTTTAGACAGTCTCAAATAAGCAGGGCATACCGTGAATCATATTTGTTAACCAGCATATTAATCCATAAATGAAACTAACAAGCATAAGGAGACTTGAAGAACAACTAAGAATTCTTCAAACACAACCAGCTGAGGAAAACATTAAGGCTATAACAAACAGGAGGACTGAGGTGCCTAAAAGAGCATGTCTCAACCTATAACTTTCTGATTTATAGAAGCTAAGAGGAGTGAAAAATAATGATAACAAGGAAAAATAAAAAAATTAAGAATACATCACCATTCACCAAACTAAGGAATCCTACAAACAAGCTTCTCCATCATCAAGCCAAACAAGCCATTCATCAACTCCACAACACCAATTTCTTCTCCAAGCTCATAAAACCATTTATATTGCTCTCAAAGCTCATCAAATGCCAACAAAATATATGAGGGCCTCATGCCCTATTTATGGAGAAAAGGAGGACTAAAACCCTAAATATGGTAGGAAAATGTCAAATTCAACCATAAATGTCATTTATGGCCAAGAGACCATGCAAGGACCAAGGCACATAATATCCTAAGAAATAAATGCCAAAATAACTATTTGCACCTAATTCTAGAGTGTTTTGCCTCAAAAAACTCAAAAATATCAATTTGCAATAAATGAGTGTGTTTTGTTGACTTTTGGTCCAAAACACACTTAGACAGTCTCTGTGCGCAGTGCCACTTCAGCAGAAAATAAGGTCTTTTGTGACTAAGTTTTGGACCCCTTCCCGATGATAGATTTGGCTTCGTGATGGCTCGTTGGAAAGCCTGATAAGTATAATTTCTAGAAATGCTTTATTTTTCTTGAATTAATACTATTTTCCTATTTAAAAATCCATTCTCCCAACACTGCTCCATGCGTAGCACCACTTCCAGCAGAAAAAAGGCTCTGTTGTAGCCAAGTTTTGGACCACTTCCCGATGTCAGATTTTTCTCCGTGATGGCTCGTTGGAAAGCTTGTCAAGTTGGATTTCAAGATATACCTTTTTTTTTCTGAATGAGTGCAATTTTCCTCTCAAAAAACCATTTCTCCCAATACTTCTTTGTACGTAGCACCTTGCCTGAAAATGAGGTATAATGGTCAAAATTTTGGTGTTTTTTGACCTTTTGGGGGGACAAAACTACTCCAAATGATCTGAAATTTTGTGAGAAGACTTATGATGATGAGAGGAATCCAAAAATGTAAAATTTTCAAGCTGAGGATGCACCAAATTTGTGTGTAGCACCAAGGGTGCTACGCACAGAGGCCTAAAAATTTCAAAAAAACAAAATTTCTCAGAATTCCCTCAAATTTGGTGGAACATTTCTTCAAGGGGTTTGAGAAGCCTGTGGAGAATATTGAGCCATGTCTCTAATTTTTTCTTGGTCTTTACCTTTTTTGAGTGCTTAAATTTTAATGAAGAGGTGTGATGGTGGCTTTGTAGGTGCCTTGATCCTAGCTATGATCCTTGTTGCAGTCCTCAGCTTCTTCATTTTCATTAATGGCACCACTAGTCATCATATTTTCTGCCTCATCCTTGTCTTTAACATCATCAGCACTCTCATCCTATTAACTGATTTCTTCATTGTCATTTTGTTCTTCATTTGAGCTACTTGTATTTTCATTGTTGGGGTCATCCTTTTCACTGGCACCCTCTGCACTTTCATCACTGTCATCTTGCTCATCATGAAGATCACTCTCCTCTTTGTCATTGGCACTGTCATCATCTTCATTTGTGTTCATATCTTCTAACTCTTTTTCACTATTCTACTCTGCATCACTGAGGCTTGCTTCTTAAGTGTCACTGCTGCCCTTAGCCATCTGCATTTTCCTTACGGTTTTGACCTTTATCCTAGCTTCCCTCTTCATCATTCTCTATTTCTGTTTTTTCATTATCCATGCTCATGTTATCTTGACTGTCTAGCTCTTCATATCCCTCACCATCCTCTTGTTCCTCATTACCACTGTCATCATCTTGTCTAACTCGTGCAGGATCCTCAAGCAAATTTGAGGAGGAAAAAGTGATTTTGAGCAATTTTTGGCAATTTTGGCCAAATTTATCTATGCACGGTGCCACTGCCTATGCGCAACACTAGTCCGTCTGTGCGCAGTGCAATGTTATTTAACACTGGATTTTCTCCCCTGTGCACAGCGCCTAGAATTTTTGCCAAAATGACCAGAAAAACTCTGTTTTTCTTTCTTAAGCATTTTTTTCTCTTTTTCAGGGGCTGAATGAATTTGAAGTGGAACAAAGTTACCTTTATACCCTTTGAGAGAAATAAATCAAAGTTCTAAACCCACTTTAATATGATTTTCAATATTTTTCCATTTGTCTTACAACCTTTTTTCTTTTGCAGGGTTTTGAAAGTTCTTTCAAGGCATCTTTTCTTCTTTTGTGATGATGGCTAGCTAAGGGGATGTAGATGCCCTTTTTATCCCCTTTTATTTTGAAAGCCTGGGCACTTGTTCAAACTGTCCCTTGGCATATATTCATCAAACTAAAAACCCTATTTTTACCTCCTTGGGCATTTCTAATTGTAGGTGACCTGAAACATGTCTTTTGCCCTTTGCAGATTTGACAGTGATATGTCTTTTGACAAAGATGTGGGCATCGGGTTTACCATGTTTTGCACTTGGCCACTTCTAATCTTGTGCAAGTGCCAACAAGACATTTGAATTTGGTCTTCTTAGCCTCTTTTGGAGTTTGATATCTCATTTCTTTAGCAGTGAACCTGTCCTTAGCATGACTTTATCCTTTTGATACTCAACCTCATGCTTGCTTTTCTTTTGATTATTTTGGAGGCCTTTGACTGTACATGGAAAGCTTAGGCCCTTGTACTGATACTCTTTTCCATTTTGTCCTTTTGGTGGGGTGGAATCAGTGCTTATTTTTCAAACCCTATAGGGCAGCTTGAATACCCCATGAAATGCCATCTTCTATTATGAAGGAGGCCCTATCATCATTTTTTGACTTGTTTGTCATTCCTTCCAAACTCCTAGGTTTTAGGGCTTTGTCCTTATTTCCCTTGTACTGATTCCTTGCACTGGTTCACTTTTTTCACCAAATCAGTCACAAACCCTAATTCTCTTCAAACACAGGCCTTGCTTCCTTCTTCTTTGTTGTGGATGCCTTCAGTGGTTATTTCACCCTATTACCTTACCTCTTTTCTAGGTTGATGTCCATCCTGATATTTTTGCAGTAATGTGAGCAAGGGGAGCTGTCCCTTGCAGAATTTGTGCACTAGGCCAAGGAGGCCTTTCTTGAATTACCCTTTGATCAATTTTGAACAAAGGTACTTTTCCTTATTCTTCTTTTATTATGGATGCAAAAATAACACTTGGAGGGCAAAGAAAAGTGACTAGAAACCTTTTTCAACTTGTGCGCAGCGCCAATTTTCAGAGGGCATTTAGAGGCCTTCCCGGTGTCAGAATGAGCTCTGTGATAGCTCTTTGGAAAGCCTGTTGAGTCTAATTTCCAAAAATTCTTTTGGTTTGACCTTTGGTGTCCATTTACCTATCAAAAAACTAATTTTCCCAACATTGGTCAAAAAGTGTTGAATGATGGTGCAGAAATGCAAAGTGATGGTGAAGACAACTTTTGGAGGCCTTCCTTAACTAAAAATTGAGCTCATGATATATAATTGGAAATCTATTCAATTCTACTTGTATTTTGACTCATCAATAAAGTCATTTGGACACTGCAGCTGTGAGAAAACCTTATTTTCCAAAGGTCACTCCAGCAGTGCAGAAATTTTCTTGGGACACCTATGTCTTTTATATTGCTCCCAAACCATGATACCTGTGTAAAAAATGAAGGATATTTTTCTTTGTGGACATATATTGGAAAAAAACCTCTCTAAAATTTTTCAAATTCATCTCTGTTTGGTCATAAACACAAATTGAAGCAAAACTGGCCCTAAGCGTGACACATGGCTTGTCTCTTGGAATGAATTCTTGGAAAATGATGGAGGCATGATGTTTAAGAGTTGGTATGGACTTATGCTTTCTGATATGATATATCAAATGAATCCTTTGCTCTTGCACCTCATTTTTATATCAAACCCTAGCTTAGTTGGAAGAGGAAATTAGGGTTTGGTGTAGGGGATTTATGACTGCCTTGTAGAGGGAGGGGAATGAAGGGGTTAAGGGTTGTCTAAATTCTTGGGAAAATTTTGGGGGATAGGGATAGATGTTAGGGAGTAGGGGAAAGTGGTATTTCAAGGATTGAGTGACGGGAAGGGGTCCAAAATGGAAAACACATGCATAGTCTTAAAAAGTGTCAAATTGTGGCAATAGACTAGGCTTTGTAGAAAAATGATGAATTTGAGGGATAGGAGTGATGGGAAGTGTTTATGAAGGTATATGAAGGATAGGAGGAGGTGTAAGAGCATAAATATACAAGCCTTGTTGATGTTTAACCATGGAGGTTATGAAACCAAGAAAAAATACCCTTAAAAGCCCTAGATGGAAAATGGAGGAGATAGGCAAAAAAAATAGAGGGCTGAGGCCAAAGGTGACACAACAAAGACAAAATGAGTGACATGAGCCCATGATCGGTCTTCTGGGATGCTGAAATAGTGAAAAAATTATCTTAAGGATAATGAAGGTAGTGAGATTTCTAGAACTCGAAATGTTCATGAACTTTGTTTCTAGAAATCTAGAACCGATACTTAGTCATCGTCAAATAGTGAAAATTATGGATGACTAACAATGGGTGTGATGATTTGACCAAGGGTGATTAGAGAATCCTACCATGGGCAAGGAGGCGCGCGTGCATTCGAAAAACTATAATTCATATGAATATTGTTATAAGATATATATGTGTCGACTTTTGATGAATAATGAATTTTAAAAAAGCACAATAATTATGATATGATGTAACAAATTAATCCAAACATCACATTCAAATTCATTAATAAAAATTTAATTAATATGAATATTGTTATAAGATGTGTCGACTTTTGATGAATAATGAATTTAGAAAAATCACAATAATTGCACTGTCATAGGTCGATGTTTCTAAAAAATACAAAATAAACACTGGTGCGTGTCAGGTACTGTACGCTGGTGCTTTTGTATTCCGAAGTGAACCGGTGCGTTTCTACGACCTATGGGCACCGCACAAATACCAAAACCAATTAAAAATCTTAGTGCAGTTGTGCGATACTGTGCACCGGTGCTTTTATGTGCGTCTACGCACTGGTGCATTTGTACGATGTATGGGCACCTCACAAATACCAATACCAATTATAAATATCGGTGCGTTTGTCTAATACTGCGCGCCGGTGCGTTGAGACGACCTATGGGCGCCGCACAAATCCCAAGACCAATTGGTACGACCCTGTGCGTTGTATCACAAAAACTGCGTCTGGTGCTGTTTTATACCTTGACGGCCCAGTGCAGGAACGTTCGACCGCCCCAGGGCCACTGTCTAGATGACACGCACCGGTGCGTTGAAACCTTAGTAGCGCACCGATGAAAAAAACATCCGTAATAACCTCTGACCGCCTAGTTTTTTTAGTTGTGTTGAATTTATGTTAAAAGCTCTGCCAAAACTTCCGTAACCATAAACGAATGTTGTAGCAAATGTTTTTTTGACAATTTTGACCAATTTTATAACACTAAAAACCTCCTTTATAACCTCTGCTAGAGGGTCTTTTCCTTGTAGTGGAGTGAGACAGTTGGCATAGTGTAGGAGTTTCTCTGAGATAGAAAAGCATTTTATTGTTTCGTGGTATTGACTTTATACAATATATAGATAGTGGGGTTTTAGGCAGTGTGATTTCCCCAGATACATATTGTGTTGTGCGATTGATTGTATCTTTCTCTTACTTGTTATGTTATTGCGTGATTATGTTTTGTTTACACAAATTGTAGAAGGATCCATTATCTTGTTTTAGTAAATTACAAGATGAGTTTGAATCTCATTGTTAGATTTTCTACATGGTATCACAACGTAATGAATCACAATAATAAGAGAAGAACAAAGTCTATTTTGATAAGGTTTGAATTTGAATATTTATTCTTCAAGATCCAACAATAGATCAAGATGTATTTCAATGACTTGAGACCCGAATATGAACTCGAGGTCAATTTGAATTACATTTCATGGAAGGATAGGATGTAGGAAGTGCTCGGGGACAAAAAATTGAAGGTTTTCATAGATACTGATGTCCTGGAGCCTGCAACAAAAGATTCTCAACTTCTTGATGCATGGAAGAAGAATGTAGAAAAGGCGAGAAGGATCTCGTTAGAGGGAGTTCGAGAACATATTATCTCGAGTCTCCATATGAAGGAAACTCCATATGCTATGTAGAAGGAATTGAGATATCTGTATCATAGCAATGACCACATGAAGCTGGCATTGAAAGACAAGCTCAGGAAGATAAAAAAGGAGAAGGGCGACATGATCCAAAAATACTTGACGAAGTTCACTCAGTGTCGAGATGGTCTTGGAAGTGTTTGGATAACTGTTTCCTCGAATGATTTGGTGAGCCTATCTCTTCTAGGCCTTCCTAAGAGCTAGCATAACTAAAAGACTTTGTGAATGGGAGGGAGAAACTACTGGATTAGGAGCGACTATGGTCCGATATGGCACAAGAAGAAATTCGATAGAGTGCCAGAGATGGCTCGTCATCAAAGACTGATGATGAGGAGAACCGTGCCTTGGATGGAAAGGCAAAGAAAGGAGAAGATAAGGCGTCCCATTCCAAATATGATTCTGGAAAGGCAGGAAAGAAGCGAGACTTGTCAAAGGTAAAATGTTTCAACTGTTATAAGCATGGACACTATGCCACAAATTTTACACAAAAGAATAAAAACAAGAATGCCTCAAGAGGAGCAGCAGGTGAAGCATTGGATTCACAATTTGAGTTGTACTTCACCCTCATCGCATGCATGGTGTCATCAGTGATGGAATTTGTGTGGTACTTGGATAGTGGAGCTTCATTCCAGATGACCAGCAACAAAGAATTCTTTAGTAGCTTGGAGGAGAAGGATCTCCATATGCACATCGATATGGGTGACGACATGAGGTATAAAACTACCAGTGTAGGTACAGTTACCTTTCTGAGGGATTCATGCAATCCACTCACATTAAAATATGTCATGTATGTTCCTGGTTTAAAGAAGAATTTGGTTTCTGTTGCTATGTTGGAAGATCGTGACTATGATGTGATCTTCAGTGATGGAAAGGCGTTCCTTCATCATAAAGCCACGAGAAAAGTGAAAAATATTTGGATTCATGTAAATAATCCCTACAAACTGGATGTAGAAGACTTTGAAACACTGAGAACTAAAGTAGAGAAGGTGGAGAGCTAAGACATCAGTGAGTTATGGCACAGGAGGTTGGCCCATATACACCACAACGCTTTGAAGAGCATGCAATAGATTTCTACAAGACTTCCAAGGGGTGCTCTTGCGCAAAGAGATACATGAAACGAGTGTACATTGGGGAAATATACCAAATCCACCTTTCACAATAAGGAAAGTCAAGCCAAGGCGATCCTTGAGAGAGTTCACTCAAACATGTGTGGACCATTCTCGATAACTTCCACAATAAATCACATGTATTATGTGATTTTTGTTAATTATTTTTCAAGAAAGTGTTGGATTTTATTCATGCAAAAGAAAGATCAGACGTTCTCTAAGTTTTGTGAGTTCAAGGAACTTGTCGAGAAATATACAGGGTAGAAGGTGAAGGCTATGAGGAGTGATAATGGTAGAGAATACATCTCAAACTAATTCAAGAAATTCTGTGTCTCAGAAGGAATTCAAAAAGAATTGATTTCACCTCATAACCCACATTAGAATGAGGTTGAAAAAAGGAAGAACAAAACTATTGTGGGAGCAACACAAGGTATGTTGCATGATCAGGGCCTACCATTGCATCTGTGGGTGGAAGCATGAAATACAACAATATTTGTGCAAAACAAAATTCCTCATCGGATACTTGGGATGAGTACACCAAAGGAGGATTTTTCAGGTAAGAGACTGGGTGTGTCGTATTTTAAAATTTTTGGTTCATATGTTTATTGCCATGTAACGAAAGATGTTAGGAAGAAGCTAGAGCCAACACCAAATTTTTGGATATTTGTGGGGTATATTGATACACCTCACAACTATTGGGCGTAATTTCCAACACACAGGATGAGAGTGGTAAGAAGAGATGTGAAATTCATTGAAGACAAAGCCATGTGATTGTCCCTTGAGAGGGAGCTCGAGTTGCATGCAGTTGAGGATCTCTTGAATCCAAAGGATGAAACTCAAGATGTGGAGCAGCTGCAAGTAGAGGAATAAAGAGTGGTAGAAACCACTCATGCAGCTACATATACAAGAGATGGAAGGAAGCACACCATAGAGGCTAACATATTATTGTTGGATGTGAGAGATAATGTGGGAGCACCCACATCACAACACATGCATAGAAGGTCCCTAGAGCGGTACACTAGATACATGGATCTTATGAGTGAAGGTATTGAAATAGAACCATCCTCATTTAAGGAAGAAGTGCACCATCAAGTGTGGGTTGATGCCATGGTTGAGGAGTATGAATCCATCATAAGAAATAATGCATGGGAAGCTGTCCAAAGACCAGTAGGGAAGTCAATTGTAGGATCCATATGGGTCTACAAGGTGAAGCAGGCAGTAGATGGGAGTGTGGAGAAACATAAGGCTAGATTTGTGGCCAGAGGGTTCTCTTAGGTGGAGGGGATTGAAAATGATGAGACTTTTGCACTAGTCACAAGGTACTCATCTATTATATCCATATTTGCACTCTCAGCGAAGATGGGATGGCAAATACATCAGATGGACGTAAAGAAAACCTTTCTCAATGAAGTTATTGAGGAAGAAGTGTACATTGATCAAACAAAAGGTTTTGAGACCTTAGATAGGGAGTCACATGTGTGCAGATGCAAGAGAGAATTGTATGGGCTGAAGCAAACACCTCATGCTTGGTACACCAGGATTGACAACTATTTCATCGGGTTGGGCTTCACCGAGAGTGAAGAAGATACAAACCTATATCATATTGTGGTTGATGGTAAGATTTTGATTATTATACTTTATGATGATGATCTTATATTGACAGGTGATGAGCAGCTCATAAAGTATTGCAAAGAGGATCTTGAAGAGAATATGAGATGAAAAAAATGGGTCTCCTGCACTATTTCCTTGGATTGGAAATATGGGAAAGAGACGGGGAGTTATTTATATCTCAGGGAAAGTATGCCAAATATATTCTGATGAAGTTCCACATGGAGGGCAGTAAATCCACGGAGACTCATCTCACAGGAAACTGGAGGAGGATGCTAATTCATGCGAAGTAGTGGATGCTACTGTTTGCAGGCAGCTTGTGGGTTCACTCATGTATTTAGTGAACACACAACCCAACATATGCTACATAGTTAACAAATTGAGCCAAGCTATGGTTAAATCTAGAAATATCTTTTGGAAGGTAGGGAAGCATGTGTTGAGATATATCAGAGGCACTACAGAGTATGGATTATGGTAGAAAGAGACAAAGTGAGTGAAGCTTCAAGGCTTCACCGATGCAGATTTGGCAGGGAGTCCATTCAACATGAAGAGCAAATTAGGAGGCATCTTCAACATATGATCAACAATAATTTCTTGGTAAAATAGGAAACATATATCAATTTTACTTAGTGCAGCATAGGAAGAGTACATGGAGGCCAGTGAGGAAGCATGCAAGGGCATCTGGATGAGGAAGATACTTGTTGGTTTGTTTGGTCAACAAATGGATCTGACGGTGATACATTGTGATAACTCGAGTTGCATCAAACTCTCGGTTAATCCAGTATTCCATGACAATTCCAAGCATATTGATATTCAGTATCACCTTCTTAGATATTGTGTTCAGATGTGGACTATGCCATTAGAGTACATTCCCACGGAGGAGCAGGATGCAGACATATTGACGAAGTCACTGGAAAGAAGCAAATTCGAATTCCACAGAGACAGGACCAGGGTAGAAAATAATCCCTTTCTTATTGAGAGGGAGTGTTGAAATGACACCCAAAGGGGGCTTTTGATTTAATTTTCCCTTAATTAAATTGGAAGAGAAATTGTAATTTCATCTCATGACAACTTGTATTATTTAACTAAGTAAAAATTACCGAGTTAGCTTTGGAAATTCGAGTTGAGAGTTAGAGAGGAGACATGTAGATTTCTCCCATGATTTAACGAGGTACAGTTACAATTATTTGTGAGTTGTAATTAGTTAACTCAATTAATTGAGTTAAAATCAATTTAACTAGTTCTAACTAAGATATGAGCTAGTGAGAGGTCCAGTGAATTAAATATGATTTAATTCGCAAGTATTGATCAATCATTTAACTAATAATTCACTATACATAGTTGTTGCATGTCAGTTCTAAGGAAGGCCGAGTTGAGACTGAGTTTAAAGGGATGATAACTATTAGTTGTATAATTATAAAATCATACATGTTAGTTATAGAGTTATGTGGAGGCCAAGGATGCATTTCATAATCAATTCAAGGGAATTTATTATTTAATATGGCGACATTTCCTCCAAGAAAGCGTGAGAAAAGTAGGCAGAGCAGAGGCTGAGAATTGGTTAAGTAATTGACTGATTTTTCCTAGATCAGAGTGAGATAATTGGAAGAGTGTAGGAGTTTCTCTGAGAGAGAAAATCATTGTATTGTTTCATGGAATTGACTTTATACAATATACAAATAGGGGGGTTTTAGGTAGTGTGATTTACCTAGATACTTCTTGCGTTGTGCGATTGATTGTCTCTCTCTCTTGTTATGTGATTATGCAATCGTGTTTTGTTTCCGCAAATTGTAGAAGGATTCAATATATTGTTTTAGTACATTACAAAATCAGTTTGAATCTCATTGTTAGATTTTCTACAATGAATATATGAATGAGATCCTCTTGTTTTCAAGAATAGATTGCTGGAGTAGATTAATCTTGGGCGAGAAAACCTCCCTCCACTCGATGAAGAAACAACGATGTCCACATTGAATTTGTTGTTGCTCTGTTGGATTGAGGGTGTTTTACTCCAATAATATCCAAATCATAATTGCTTCTCTACTGAATAAGGCTAACCACATGAAGGTGGAAGCTCTCATAGCCCCACCCCCCTGATCCAGGTGGCTCCAGAGACACACACATGAGCAAGATGGCTTATGAAAGCTCGAAATTCAACGTGACAGGAAGATAAAAAAAACTTAGCTTCAGATTGAAGAGCTCATCACCCTGATCGCAACGGTGTGAATGACACATCAATCTGAGCTCGTATGAGGGAGTTAGAGCAGTTTGAAGTTTTGTTAAAGCAGGGAACGTGGGGCCCATGGTGTGCCACATGGTGTCCTAGTGAGCATGTGAGACCCACATGATAGCCCCTCAGCTGCTGACACATGGCGCTTCTCCATTGGTCCTCAACCTGCACAAAAAAAACAAACAAATACATAAACCATATAATATATATATATATATATATATATATATATATATATGAATATATATATATGTATATATATATGTATATATATATATGTATATATATATATGTATATATATATGTATATATATATATTAAAAATGATATAAAAAAAGCATGTTTTAAAAACCATAGGTATATATCTATATATATATATATATATATATATATATATATATATATATATATTAAAAATGATATAAACAAAAGTATGGTTTAAAAGCATAGGTCAATATATATATATAACAATTCACAAAAAACAAGGTGAATTATGGTTGGTTAGAATAAATCAACGTGAATATTTTAAATGGCATATGGTTATTATAAAGCATATAAATAGAGCAACATGTTTTCAGTGGTCATGCCAACAGATATTGAAGGGTCAAGCATAAAACAAAGGGTCAGTTTTGGGCAGAGACTTTTATTTCTCTTAATATCATCATGATAATGGGACAAGAAACTTTAGAACCCGTGGAAAAAAATGATATAGGCCAACTGAAAATTGCCTCATCAGCTAAAACTGGGAAGTGTGTTTGGGTCAATGCCAAAAAGTATCGGGGCATTTTAAAACAGAGACTAGCTCGTATAAAATGGGAGCAGACAAGGAAAAAAAGGTCTAAAAGGGAAATTACTTAGGTCCTTCGCAAGAAACAACATTCAAACAAGTCCTCTTTTCAAGCACGTGGCAACAAGTCCAAAGGAAAAGGAAAAGTCATTGATGATTATGCCTTATATAGTGCCACATCCACACCTCTCACTTGGTCATCTGACCTTTATGTGAAAGAACTGTTAAATGTAAAACAGAGGTTGGAAGTAGTAGAAGCTAACGAGCTAGAAAGAGATTGTAATCCATATAATAACAGTTGAAAACCAGGCTTTAGCAGAAAGCAACAAAGTTCTGAAGGAGCAAGTGTCATTGCTACAGGAAGCTCTCTGAATAGGGAAAAAAGAATGGAAATGCATGAAATCGGAGGTGAAAAACATGGAGAAATTTGCAGTGGAGAATATAGAGGTGATGAGTGTGAAACCATCCCAGGATAAGGGGAAATTAGTTGCCCAAATAGACAACAATGAAGAGACATCAAGAGAAGAGAGGAAAGGAGATTCTGCAAAACTCTCCAAAACTTGGGCTCAAGTTATTAGCAATTATGCTAAGAGGGAAGGAGAAACAAACATTTAGGTTGACAACATGCAAGATAGAAAAAGCAAGGAACGACAGGATAGATCAACAAACATAATTATTAAAGGGGTGAACGATTATGGGAAAAATGAATGTACCCTTGACCTTGCAAGGGTCTTCTTGAAAGAAAAGCTCCAATGGCAAGGACAAATATGTCAAGCATAGAGAGTAGGTAAGATTAACGTTCAGATAGCTAGGCCCATAAAAGTCATCATGCCCAGTGTACATGATAAAGATATCATTCTAAGCAAGAAGCAACTCTTGAGGGGTTCTCAGTTTTTTCTAGAAGAAGATTTAACTGTAAGAAAACAAAAGGAAAGGAGGGACGAAATGACAAAAGTTAGGGTAGCAAGAGATGAGGGAAAAAGAGCATGGATTTATAAAGGTAAAGCTGTGATAGCATAATTTGGACCTCCTTCCAAAACAAGACAACATAACGATAACAAATAAGAGGCAACAAACTCTTCATCAAGAAATGAGGAAGCAAGGTCAGTATGGGCAAGCAGTGACAAAGACTTAGCTGTGACTCTTGCATGTAAAAAAAATAGCAATCAAGTTGTACCCAGGTTTCCTTAAGATTAGTTTGTTGTAACTGCAGGGGTTACCCATGGAGACAAGGACCTAGGTTAGGGCCTATTGCGGAAGGTAGATACATAATTTGCCTCATAGAAACACATGGGCATGAAGGGTGCAAGACACCTTTGTTTGAAGGGTATTGGAATATAGCAGTGTGGAACAAGGCAATAGGGAATGGAAAAGGGCACGGGGGTATCATGGTATTAGTAAGAGAAAAAGGAGGCCGTTTCATTCATCTAGAAAAATAAGACCCAAATAAGCAATTTATCTGGCTTAAAATATCAGAAAATGGAAATCACATCAGAATTGCAGCATGCTATTTTGCGCCGCAGTTTCAAAAATCTACAAAAGTGGAGGGCTTGACCACAAAGATCCCTTTGCAGCCCTAAAAAAAGATATTGCAATATATTCTCAGCTAGGTGAAGTCCTTATAGTGGGGGATTTCAGTGCTAGAATTGCAAGTGAACAAGCTAGCATTCTTTGTTGTAAAGAAGACTGTGATCCTATCTGGCTTATAGAAGAGAGTAATCATCAGTGGGAACGAATTTAAGCAAAATCTTAAGCAATGAAAGATGGAGCCTTCTTCATTGTTGTATATGTAACAGTCTTTTATTACTATAAAGATTGATGGTTTTGTCTTTCTGAAAATGAAATGTAAAAATAATTTATTGTGGTCAATTGAAAAGTTTTTTTTAAAAGCTTTTCACTATGGAAGGGCAACATAGATATATGCCCTTCTAATTGAAATTCAGACCTACCCTTCAAATTTGATCACTGTGTGGGACCTTAACAAACAATAAAAATATTCCGCCGTGCGTTATATAAAACATATAACAAAACCTTTGTCAAAACTTCAAATGAACCCTTTAGCCGTGGGTATTTCATCACGAATTGATCATTTTACCATGTACATTCTTCTAGAGGAATATTCTTCCACTTGATTAGGTACTTCATAATGATTATATGTCAAAGAGATACATAATGTTTATCTATAACTTTTTGTGGTTCAAGAATCAACTTTCATTCTTCATCTAATTTTGGAAGTTCTATTTACATTGGCATATTTTTTCCCAAAACCTTTTTTAGGCAAGATACATGAAAAACCTTATGAATGCAAGAAGAAGGAAAATATAACTTCTATAACACTTGTGCAATCCTATGAATAATTATTTAGGGCCATAATAGTTATGATTTTCCTTTGTCAAAACTTCAAACGAACCCTTTAGCCGTGGGTATTTCATCACGAATTGATCATTTTACCATGTACCTTCTTCTAGAGGAATATTCTTCCACTTGATTAGGTACTTCATAATGGTTATATGTCAAATAGATACATAATGTTTATCTATAACTTTTTGTGGTTCAAGAATCAACTTTCATTCTTCATCTAATTTTGGAAGTTCTATTTACATTGGCATATTTTTTCCCAAAACCTTTTTTAGGCAAGATACATGAAAAACCTTATGAATGCAAGAAGAAGGAAAATATAACTTCTATACCAATTGTGCAATCCTATGAATAATTATTTAGGGCCATAACATTTTTGAGCTAATTCTTTATTCTTCTTTTTCTTGAATGAAGATTGCTTATAATGCTATAATCTAAAAAATACCCAATTACCCTCCTCAAATTATCTTTCACTTCAATGTTGTTCCCTTGTTGTTTTATCATGTTTCATGTCATTTGAAGGTTTTCCATAATAATTTTCAAAGTTTCTTTAGTATTTTCCATATGTGACTCTGTTTCCTATACTTTGGACTTATCTTGCAAAAAGTATGAGATACTAGGAGTTGGATATCCATAAAGGGCCTTAAATGGGGAAATTTTAGTAGATGTGTGATAGGTAGTATGATAGTATTATATTACCATTCTTCCTTGAGGAACCCACTTCATCCATTAAGATTGCTTTTCTAAAGAGTAACATTGTAGATAACCTTAAAAACATTTGTTAATTATTTTTGTTTGACCATTTGATTGTGTTTGATATGTAGAACTCATGGTAGCTAGTGTTTCTCCACTCATATTAAATAATTATTTCCAAAATTTTCTTGTTACTATTACTTTAGGAAAACCATGAAGACTATGAATTTCTTTCACAAACACTTCTGCCACTTGGCTTGTTGTTTATGTACTTTGAGCTCTACAAAAAAAATCTACAAAATTTGTCTATATAAATGACCAAAAAAATGTAATACTTACCTTTATATTTCAGTAACCCTGTAATAAAGTCTATTGATATATCTTCTAGTCTTTGAATATGTATGTGGAATGGTTGAAGTAACCCTAGATATTTTACTATCTCTCTTTTATTTATTATGCAAACCTGACCTTCTCTTACAAAATTTTGAATATCTTTCTTCATTCCTTCCAAAATATATTTTTTGATCCTTTGAGATGTTTTAAGGAACCCTGTGTCCTACCATCAGAGAGACATGGGACTCCCTTAATATTTTTTTATTCAAATATGCTTGCGTGCATAAAAATATTCTACATTTGCACCAAAGTATATCTCTTTCACTCCCAATGCTCCATAGAGTTCATCCCATCCTTTATAAATTTTAGTTTTTGTTTAGTACTATTGTCATTTTTCCATTATGGCAAGCTTCTTCTAGCCACCTAGGAATAGAAAATGTAATTGGATATAAATTTGAGGCCTCTTCTATTTTAGAAATAGCATCATGTACTAAATTTTCCTTACCCTTTTTGCAGATTATCTCAAAATTAAAACTTTTCATTTTTTCTCCTCATTTTTGTTAATCTTCCAATGAAATTCATAGCTTCAAAAAATACTTTATGCTATCATGGTATATCTTGACTTTAAAGTACCTCCCAATGATATACTATCCCCATTTTTTATTGCATGTAATATTGTTTCCATTTATTTTTCATACGTAGATTTCACCAAATATTTTCTTTGAATTCCTTGCTTTTAAAAGCCAATGATATCCCTTATTGTGTTAATGTTACATAAATTCCTTTTCCTAGTGCCTCACACGTGCCTCACACTATACTATGAATGTTTTACCAAAAGTAGGTGCAACCGATGTTGGTGTAGAAGACATGGCATCCATTGAAAGAGAGAATGCCAAAGTAGCCTCATCATTCCATATAAATGATATTTTCTTCAAGAGATATGTAAGTGGACTTGAAATGCATGCATAATTCTTAACAAATGATCAATAATATCATGTAAGTCTAAAAAATCTTCTAAGAACCTTGATTTTCTTAGGAATAGGTCATTTTGTAATAGCTTGCATCTTTTGAGGCTCCAACTTCACTCCTTCCTTTAAAACAATATGAACCAAATACTCGAATTCTTATTTCCCAAAAGAAAATTTGGATTATTTACATAAAAATGATTGTTCTCAATAATTATTTATATAACTTTTCCACATGTTTAGTGTGGTATTCCCATGATTTATTATAAATATGTGTATTATCAAAGAAAACCAACACAAATTTTATAAGATGGGATCAAACAAAATTGTTCTTAAGTCGAGCTCGCCGGACTTCAAACGGCGATAAACCATAATTCAAACCAAATTCGCGTTCCAAAATAGCCTGCTGACGTCGGCCAATTTTGTGACGTGAAAACCAAATGAATTCCGCCCTAATATTTTTCGGGTCCGAAGTTGGGCTGGCGTACGGAGGGAGAGTTGTGACGCAAATTTCTTATCAAATTCGCCCTAATATTTTTCGGGTCCGGATTTCCACTGCGCAAGCGGCCCAAACAAAGATCCGCTCCAATCAATTTCTGCCACGTGTCCTCAATAAAAACTTGCCCTGCTCCCGGCTGCGGGTGCATTCGATGGCGTTTAAGGCGATGGGACATGGATATGGCGATTTCATATCAATCGCATTAACATTTAATGCTGTTCAATTAAGTTTTCACATCAAATCTGCATTAATTAATTTTTAACACTGTTCAAGATCGGACCTCCACTCCTCTTAGCGATTCCGCACGCTCCAATATGATCCGGCCTTTGGCTCTCATTATTAATGATCAGAGATTAATTATGACGGGTGTCCTTTGATTTTATTGCAGTCGGGTCGAAAAAATGGCGTTTAGCTATGGTTTTTCAGAAGAGCCGGTTGCTGGATTACACTGCCTGCTAATTGTGACGATAAGGAGAAGTGGCCAGCTGAACTGCTGCCTAGACCTTGCTGCATATCTGCATTTCTCTCGGTTTTGTCTCTGTCTGTCTTCCTCTGTTTCTTGGAATTCTTCTTCTCCGTCTCCTCTTGTGTCCATTGCGCCTGAGACTGCACCCATGCCTCGCGTGCATCATAGGATGCGTTGCCGCAGGGGGAGCCCTAGAGGTCAACCCCTGCGTGCTCCCTCCAGCCCCTCAACAGAGTCGACTTCCGGCCAGTCCAGTGATTATTACGCAGGTCGATATCCAAATACTATGAGTGGGAGGGGTCGAGTTATAGGATCTGGCCACCGTATGGATTCCCCTGCTCCTCACTTCCCCACCGCTAGTTCACCTTCTCCCACGACGCGCACTGCGCAATTTTCCTTTAATTGCTCTCTCAACCACCCGCGAATCACGGCTTTAGTCACTGTGGTCTTCCGCGAGGAGGCCCAAACGGAGGAAGAATGCACCCGTCCGGCAGGTCTGAGCTCGGAAAAAGCCGGCCAACATTCGGGCCTTCAGGAGGGGAGCCGTGGCATGCATGTGGAGGTAGCACCTAGCGATCCTGGACCTTCCGAAGGATGGTGCCGAATCGTGGAGGAACCACCGGAGGAGTAGTTTGGTTAATTTGTTTTTCTTGCTTAGCAGGCCCACTTAATTGGGCTGCTTTTAGATTATTTTATTGTGGTGGACCTTTGTAATATTTTTGAATTCTGTAAATTAAACGTTCAAGACCGGTTTCCCCGTATGAGGACAGTCTTCTTTTTTTATTTTTTGATGACAAATTTTCCATAAGTCTAGGCAATTTTTTTTATTTTGGTCACGCTATAATTTTATTCCCACTGTTAATAGATTAACGTTACTTAGAAAACAAAAATGTTGCCCTGTTTCTATTTTAAACCTGTTTTTTGAAATACAGAGCCATGTTTATATGATTGTTTATAGTCGAAGCGCTGCGGGGTGGTTTATTATATTAATATTTCACGGTTGAATTATGTTCATAACAATTGGAAAAAAAAAATGTTGCCCTGTTTCTATTTTAAACCTGTTTTTTGAAATACAGAGCCATGTTTATATGATTGTTTATAGTCGAAGCGCTACGGGGTGGTTTATTATATTAATATTTCACGGTCGAATTATGTTCATAACAATTGGAAAAAAAAAATGTTGCCCTGTTTCTATTTTAAACCTGTTTTTTGAAATACAGAGCCATGTTTATATGGTCTACATATTATACTTTTTCTCTGTATATCTACAAGAACCTTTTTGCTATGAACAGGGTGGATGCTGTAGCGGGCTACTAATGGAAACAAGTGAGCCTGAAACTTACATCTCGGATGCAACAGATGGTTACTAATTTTGGAATCAAGCGAGCCTGGGTTTCTGCAGATGGTTTTTATTTCCGGGAACAAGCGAGCCAGAACATACAATCGACCCTGGGTTTATACATATTTTTTCTCTATCATGGATGCTTTTTGTGTGAGGCGTATATCAACAGTACATGTCTCTGCACATTTCCTATATCTGCTTTATGATACTATTTTATGTGTTGACAGGTTATCACTCTCCCTTCAAAACTAGTGATGTTGGTCTATGTTGCTGGTTTATTGATATGGTCTGATGGTCTTTTTATATTTTGGACATATCACACTCCTCACATGATTAGCGTTTTTCTCTGTTCAAGGATTTTGGGTACTTTAATTTGTATTTGGAAAAATGGACGTTGGTACTCTATCTGTTGCTTTACTATTCTACATACTGCTATTTCACTTTCTTATAGATGCCTCGGGCATATTTGGATGCTTTCTCAGATTGTCGATAATCTCCATGTGGACCGTTACTGGGTTTTATATCAAGTCCCTGTATGTGACATGTGGTATTTTTCTATCACTGTCTGGGGTGGGACTTCCACTTTTCTGGATGGATATTTGGGTTCCAATCTTTAGATGTGAAAATGTAATGACTTCATGGACTGTTTTACTTCATATAATATATTCAAAACAACGTTTTTTCTCTTGTGAAAAAAAAATGATTTTTTATAGTCGAAGCGCTGCGAGGTGGTTTATTATATTAATATTTCACGGTCTAATTATGTTCATAACAATTGGAAAAAAAAAATGTTGCCCTGTTTCTATTTTAAACCTGTTTTTTGAAATACAGAGGCATGTTTATATGATTGCTTATAGTCGAAGCACTGCGGGGTGGTTTATTATATTAATATTTCACGATCATTGGAATGCCCACAATTCATAACAAATATTGGAGATTTACTGTCCTGTTTTAAAGTTTCATTTTTTTTTTAAAATTGAACCCCCCATCGGTATATCGACACCTTGTAGGCGTCGGAATTGCGACAGCTTAAAAACGTCAGAAGAGCGATAGTATAAAAACATCGGACGAGCGACGTTCAAAACGTCGGACCGCATTTTGTCGGAATTGCGACAGTTTACAAACTTTGGAAGAGCGACGTTCAAAACGTCGGACCACATTTCGTCGGAATTGCGACAGTTAACAAACGTCGGAAGAGCGACGTCCAAAACGTCGAACGACATTTCGTCGGAATTGCGACAGTTTACAAACGTTGAAAGAGCGACGTTCAAAATGTCGGACCACATTTCATCGAAATTGCGACAGTTTACAAACGTCGAAAGAGCGACGTTCAAAACGTTGGACCACATTTCATCGGAATTGCGACAGTTTACAAACGTCGGAATTGCGACGGTTTGGGAAATGTCGAAAGAGCGACGCTTGTTTGGAAGCGACGGAAAAAGTGTCGGTAGTGTGATACTTTGTAAGTGTGTCGGAATTGCGACGTAATGGAAAACCATGTTTTTCCCGTCCTTGAACTGTCACTCTTGCGATGACTATGTGTCGGAATAGCGACAAATTGGCCGTCAGAAATTGGGCCAAATTTTCTAGTGATTCCGTGACGTGTTCGCCTAGTCATATGAAGAAATGCTAGGAATCGATCCGTCAATTGTCGTACATGAAATCAAGACTTAGCCAAATGCCAAACCTGTCTGTCAACGTTTACGTCAAATACATCCTAGAAAAGTTGTTGCTATCAAAGCCGAAGTTGAGAAATTACTTCGTGCATGTTTCATTTATCCAATTCCTTTAACCGATTGGGTTTCGAATATTGTTCCTGTTACCAGAAAACAAGGAATGATATGAGTATGTATCGATTATAGGGATATTAATCGAGCTTGTCCTAAAGACAATTATCCAACCCCCTATATCGATCAAATAATTGATGATTGTGTCGGTAGTGAAATGTTTTCCTTTATGGATGGTTTTTCTGGTTACAATCAAATAAACATACTCCCTGTTGTTCAGCCAAAAACATATTTCATTTGTCCATGGGGGACATTTTCTTATTGCAAACTACCTTTTGGATTAAAGAACGCTGGCGAAAATTTTCAAAGGGCTATATCTTACGCATTTCATGACATTAAGCACATTGTGCAACCTTATCTTGATGATTTACCTTCTCATTCATCATGTAGGGCTGACCATCTCACTCATTTACGAGCAATATTTATGAGATGTAGGCATTATCGAATTCGGCTAAATCCACACAAATTTGTTTTCTGTGTAGAATTGGGTCGCTTACTGGGATTTGTTGTTTCGAAAGCAGGAATTCGCGTTGATCTGTCGAAGGTAGAAGCTATTGTTAATCTATCTCCTCCTTCGACTCTGCGCCAACTCCAAAGTTTGCAGGGGAAAGAAATTTTTTTACGTTGTTTCATTCCTAACTACGCCGAGCTAACAAAGGGTTTTACCCGGTTGTTAAAACAAGATGTTCCATTCTTTTGGGATGAGATTGATGATCGATATTTTAATGCACTTAAACACGCGTTGACCCATGCACCATTATTGCATCCTCCCAATTACAACTAGGACTACGTTTTTTACCTCGCTGCCTCTCATTCCACCATTGGGATGGTTTTAGTTCAGGAAGACGAATTTAACAATGAACATGTGATTTACTATCTTATTCGAAATCTGCATCCGACTGAGATCAAATACACACATGTGGAGAAATTGGCCTTGGTAGCTGTTCAAGTTGTCCAAATATTTAGACACTACATCTTACTATGCAAAACCACGGTAATTTCTGACTGTAACCCTATGATGTACATTTTAACCAAACAATTGCTAGGGGGAAAGTATTCCAAATGGATAGTTATCCTGCAGGAATTTGACTTGGAATTTGAAAAATCCAAGGCAAAGAAATCTTTGGTTTTTTCCGAACTGATGTGTGATTTCCCCTCTACTGATACCGAAACTGTGGTGGAGCAGCCCATTGCAGACGAATCCTTGTTTCTTATCAGTACTCTTGATCCATGGTATAGGGATATTATCGTTTATCTCCAAACCCAATATTTTCGGCCTGAAATCTCACGATCTCAGCGACGGAAAACACATTTCCAATCCCAACAATACAACATTATTGGTGATGCACTCTATCATCATGGAGCAGATTTTGTTTTCCGACGTTGTCTTACTCATGAAGAAGATGAGAAGGTTTTAAATGACTGCCATTCTGGAGCATGTGGTGTTCATATGTTTGGGTATGCCACAGCCCAAAAGATATTTCGCGCTGGTTATTTCTAGCCTTCGTTATTCAAAGATTGCATCTATGCAATCCGGAAATGCCACAATTTCCAACTCTTTGGTCGTAAAATGCATGCGCCACCCGCTCCTCTTCACCCTATAATTTTTGTCGGTCCTTTTGCAAAATGGGGTATCGATTTTATTACATGTAACCCTCACTCGGCCAAGGGGCATGCGTATATTATCTTAGCGGTAGATTATTTTACTAAGTGGGCCGAGGCGATGCCTACATTTTTGGCAAATGGCAAGACCACTGCAACTTTTGTATTCAATCACATAATTGGTAGATTCAGTGTTCCTCAAGCCATTATTACAGATCATGGAAGTCATTTTTGAAATATCATGATGACTGAACTGACAAATCAACTTGGCCTGCACCACGATAGTTCCACTCCATATTATCTGCAGGCTAATGGTCTGGTTGAAGCTATCAATAAATTTTTAGTCACTATGATCAAACTAATTATTGGTATTCATAAGTCGAATTGGCATTCCATGTTATTTTCAGCACTTTGGGCAGATCAAACCTCGTTAAAAACATCAACTGGTTTCACTCCCTTTCAAATGGTTTACGGTTTGGAAGATGTGTTGCCGTTTGAATGCAAAATTCCGTCATTGAAATTAGCCATAGAGTTACTCCCAACTACATCTGAAGAGGATAAAAAAAAATTGTACTTGGCTCAGCTAGATGAGAATCGACGAAATGCTGCAATAGAAAATGAGGCTCATGTTAAACGAATAAAAGCTCAGTATGATAGAAGTGTTACCCCTCGTAATTTTTCGGAAGGAGACCTAGTCTTAGTGTACGATCAAGCCAATGATAAGCTAGGAGCTGGAAAATTTGTGCCCATGTGGCATGGTCCTTTCATTGTTAAGCGAAAGTTGGCAAAAGGGGCCTATGAGCTAATAGTTTTCGACGGTGTCCCTTTAGATAAACCCAGAAATGGGCTTTATCTGAAGAGATATTATGCTTAAACCTGGTGTGGAGATTTTTTATTAGATTAGATTTCTTTACTGCTGGTGTGTCTTAGATTAGAAAAGTGTGCCTAGTTTAGAAGTGTGTTTTTTATCACTATTTCTGCTTATCTGAGTTTTACTCTTGATATTGTAGATGTCGACGTCTCTTCAAACCTACATTGGTTTTGCTGATATTGCTTGTCGTAGTACACGAAACATTTCTTCCGCAGCTTGGGTTATCTATTCACCCTCTGACAAGTTAGTATCCATGCATGGGGTAAGCCTTGGTCAAACAAAAAATAAAATTGCAGAGTATAGTGGAGTGATTGAGTTATTATCTGAATCCATATCATTTGGAATTCAGAGTTTGATTGTTAGGTTGGATTCTGAACTCGTTGTATTACAACTTAACAGGGTTTATGCCATTAGAAATCTAGTGTTATTACGGTTATTTTTAAGAGTTCATCTCTTGGAACGTGAATTTGATTACATTGAATATCAACATATTCCAAGAAATTTAAATACATTAGCAGATGCAGTTGCTTCTAGTATGATAAATCGACATTTGCAATATTCAAAATAGTAAATTAAACAACATTCATAACATGTACACAGATAGCCGGTAAATAGTGATATATCATAGTATAGAAGTGTTTTCAAAAAATATACATTGTCTTCGATCATAGGTTGGAAACACCTTATGATCGGAAAAAATGGTAATACAAAAGGTCAAAAATATGAGTCTATGACACGATCATCCTATCACTGATGATGATCATGATAAGAGACCACTACTCGGGCCACCCTACATAGGCACCTCCTAAAAGGTCCTGGGACACCAATCACATATCTCTGTAATCTGAGCTGAATATCATCTATGTCGGTCTCTAGAATGTCTAGAGTCAGGCGCTCTAGATGATGCTCTAAATCAGATAGAATATTTGTTGATTGGCCCTCTGGGGCTGGTGTTGCGGCAGCTAGATGCCTCCTCTCATAAGGCTGGAGATGGGTTGGTCGTCGTGGGCCCACATCTGCATTTTAAAACTTTTGGTTATTAATTTCAAGACGATCAAAATACAAAAAAAAAAATTAGAACTTAGAAATTGTTGAAAATAATTTTACCTAATTCATCCCACTATTCTCCTACTGGGAGAGCCATCTCTCGGTCGCCGCGGAAATCTATCCTGGTGTATGGAAAGTCCTATATAACAAAAATTCGGTGTTCTAGCCCACGAAAATATGAAGGAGGAAATTGAACAATCTCGACGCCCTCAACAGCGTGACGGGCCATCAATGCAACCCAATGAACCATCCTAGGTTCTCGAGGTCGTCCAACATCAACAGGAATGTTCTGTGGAGCTAACATGGGGATCCTCTCTAGAGCAAAGGTGACTACAATGGATCCATATCCAAAGTTATTTCACTTTCCATTCTTTGCTCTGGTTAATTGGCCTTTTACATTGGCCAACACAACTTCGCACCAATTGAAAACGGTGCCTCCAAAATAGTCTACAACAATGTGCATCTGGGAACCGGTAGCCACATGCAACGCTGCACTCCCACACAGTCTGGTGACAGTAAATGCAATAAATTTTAGCTCAGGACAGATGATAGTTTTTATGTCAAACTGTTTGTCCCGGGGGTCTGCCTGATCATCACAGAACTCTTGTCGAAGACTAGCGACAGTCTGGCCACCTGGCCTAGTCCCAAACAGAGAAATTTGTTCACCCCTCTTGGACAAACCAGTCAAAAATTAGATATTCTCCATCTCAATTTCGAGCCGGTGGCCACCAATAATGAAACACTAGTCCTGTACATTCCACGTGTTCACCAGCCATGTAAGGAGGTCTACATGTGCCCTCATGCTCTGAATGGCCCATAATTTATACAAATCGCATGCTCTTAATGCCTGCATTGTAGGAAAATGATTCATTGCGGCATCATCTATGTCTTCATGCTCGCGTTCTCTCCAAATAATAATCTTGTATGTCCTACAATGCATAAAAAGACATATTAGAATAATATTTTTTGAAAATTTTTGGGTGGGAATTAAGAAAATCTAGTTTAAAATTTCATTTTGCGGGGTCTGCACCTGCAGTTCATACACACTGCATAGATACACACGAGCACTATGGAACAGGTGCGGACACAGGACTTTTACCCATATAGAAAAATGTTGGGCTCCGCAGGGCCCGCATGTTGCACCTGCGGACCCTCGTGGACGATTCTTTCAACATATTTTTGCTTAAAAAATGAAATCTAAAGCCTAAAAACAAAATATAAATGGATGAAATGCAAGATTAAGAGGTCGTGGATTACCTGGAGCTGACAGTTCTCGTTTTCGTTAGACGGATTTTCCAGAATCTTCACAGGAACTTTTTTACCCTAAAGCTTTTACTTTTCACTCTGAACTCAAATGGTAAAAATGAAATTAGAAAAACCCTTTTTATAAGTTTTTTCGAATAAATGAATTTTTAATTTGTTTATTTTTCACTTTAAAAAGGTTATTTTTGAAAGCATTTTTATTTATCTTAAACAGGTATGTGTAATGTTTCAAGTTTTTGTGCAGAAATTGGATTTTTTAGGAGAATTGACCTTTTTCAACAAAGAGCATACTTTTATCACTTTTTCAGACTCTTTCAAAAATTTACGAAAAAGCGAAAACTTGAAGTCCTCTTTTAAGCCCTTTTTAGAATATCTAAACATGAAAATATTGCCGAGCACTTGCTTATTCGAACTCATTAAAATAAATGAATGACCATCCTTTCAGTATAAGTTTACCCCTTTTTCGGATTGAAATGGATTATTTACGAAAAAGGTATACATTGACTAAATACGGTCAATAGAGTTCTCTCCTGCATTATTTTATTCTTTTTCGGGCTTGAGAGACTAAATTTACGAAAAGGTACACTCACGGAGTTTTCTTATGTTTTTCTTCTGACTCCCTAAAATTGAAAAACACTGAGTTTCTCCTATACTGGACTCGTTAAAATGTAACAATAAAGGACTTGTTCAATTTCAAACAGGAACGAACCACTCCTTCTTAGGGTTCGAATCTTAAACTAATTTGGACTCATCCGAAGGATGATCTTATAAACAAGCAAATGTTATCCTCCTCAAGCTTGTCAAAAATAAAGAGGTACTTGCCAGAAATGGTGGGGGGAAAGAGAGAAAAATGGACTTGTTTGTTGTATTTTAATTTTTCGAAAATCCAGTTAACCACTCTTAAACACGACACTTTTTTTCACCTGGGTTGGGAAATCCTTTGCCAAAAAAGTTAATCAAACCACATTAAAAGCTTTTAGCCGGTTTCTGAGTATTAGTTTTGGGTCAATTGTCACCAAGCCATCTGCAGTGTCGTTATGTGTTCAAAAGGACAGTTCAAATAAACCATTCATTTGCAAAATATCTGTCATCCATTTTGACCATCCCTGAGACAGTCCTTGCCAATATATTTCTTCAAAACTTGATCTATGATTTCGTGTTGTGGGCTTTCCTACGACGGATCACTTTCTATCGACGACAGCTCATTATCTAGGAAGTTGATCTAGAAATCGTCAGTACCTTGAAATCTGCATGCCTCAATGGCAGGTTTCTCGCCTTCGATGATAGGTTGCATCATTGACCTTCGATCGAATGATTCCGTGACATGTTCGAATTCAGCTCATTCATTCACATTTCATGGATTGTAATGAGTACTTTGAGAGCCATTGACATTACTGGTGGTTACTCTCACACTTGTTAACAGTTTACATTATTGACTGGTAATCAAGTGGTTTCTACCATGTTCAACTTCGACACATTCATTCACATGGATAGAATTGTAGTAGTTCAAGATGCGGAAATCAAGACCCTGGATCTAGTTTCTACCATCCAGGCTACGAGAATTTTTTTTATCATTTATACAGTAGACTATTCATAAACAGATGGTTGTGTCCATATTGTGTCTACACATGTCCATACTGTTGATGTATTCAAAATAATTCCTGTATCAGAACAATTTGAATTAGTTTCCAGTTAGTTTTGATCTAAGTATGGGAATTCCTACCTCAGCGATGATATGATTACACATATATTTTTCGCATTGAATGTTTTTAAAGGTTTTGACTGGGGTGTCCACAGGATGATCCTTGAAATGATAAAGTACTGCACTCTTCATATATGACAGACTTCAGCTTCATTTATTCCAGACTTTTCACTTTAGGGGGCAATCTGTTGCACTGAAAATTGTCATCTTGACATTCTGCTATGTGTATGAGCCCATTATCACTCATAATTCCTCCTTTGCAATTCTAACACATCAGTTTCTCATATCAAGCCTTGAAAATAAGAGAAAAGTTCTTAAAAAGTTCCTTAACTCTGGTATCGCACTTTCTCCGTATCTTGCCTACGGTCCCGCACCTAATGTTCATGGCTCCTGCGTATCTGAACGCACTTTATCTATGTTATGGGTGCGGACCCTTGTAAAGGTTAAAAAGGAGCAAGTAAACTCAAAAAAGCTCACTTTCAGTAAATTCTAGAAGCCTCTAGAATGAATCTTGCGATGGCAGAACCACTCTTTTGAGGTTCATGTATCCCTTACCTTATGGAGCTAACCCCTTCATGTGAGGAGTTTATCCCTTTGAAGGAGGATTCTATCCCTTCATAGTTGGAACTGAAACCTCCTCTTTTCCACTATAAAAAGAGGCATTGGGTAGCCTCAAAGGGAGTTCAAGCTTTAGAATTATTTGAGGTTAAGTGTTGTTGGGATTCAGACTCATTTAACTGAGATTATTGTGAGGAGAGATTACATACCTCTATCTGTCTCTGTTGGAGGAGTGCAAGACTTGTCAGAGTAGAGGAGATTCCTGCTTCAGACCCCGAGAAGGCCTGTTCAACATCAAGGCTAAGGTTGTAAGATTTTCCTTCTTTTAAATTTAATACAAATGAATTCATTTTTCTCAATAAGCTGTTAGTTAACTGTTTATCACCATGATAAGCATGATTTATGATGTTTACTATACAGGTGCTATTTAATCTTTGCTTGTTTGTGACTGCAGGTTTGCAAAGATAACTCCTTCAAGTGCACGAGGGACAACAACTACTTCGAACAAGAATCAGATCTACGGTAAGTTCTTAAACACCTTTATAGTATTCTTTTATGAATCGTATATGTTTAGAGAAATATAGGTTTATTTGGTTGTTTTTTGCTAGATTACCTTTTGGTACTAGGGAGATCTATCTTGTCCGTAAGATTGATTAATTCGTCCAACACCTCTGTTTGAGTGCAGGGAGTAGCTAGTAAGAGAATTACCTGTATTTTTGCCGGATCAACCTGAATTCTAGCTGCTGAAATTTAATGACCCAAGATCAGGCCTTCTGTCATCATCATATGGCACTTTTCATGACTTAAACATAGCCTAGTAGCAATACACTGTTCCAGAAATTTTTCCAATGTCTGTAATGCTTTCTCAAAGTCATCTACATAGGGTGTGAAATCATCCATATATACTTCTAATCCTTCATTTATCAAGTTTGTGAAAATACTGAGTATGGCTTGTTGGAATGTGGCAGGTGCATTACAATCCAAAAGGTAATACCCTGTAGGCGAATGTTCCCCACGGATAGGTAAAGGTAGTCTTATCCTGGTCTTCAGGGGCAATTTGAATTTGGTTATAGCCACTGAAGCCATCCAGGAAAGAGAAAAATTTCTTCCCTGCCAGTGTATCTAAGACCTTATCAATAAATGGGAGGGGAAAGTGGTCTTTTTTCATTGCCTTGTTGAGTTCTCTATAGTCAATGCATATTTTCCATTTCCCATTCTTTTTGGGAACCACAACTAATGTAGAAACCCATTTACTGTCAGATATAGGATAGACAAAATTGACATCTAACAGTTTTTGAAGTTCTTCTTTAATAATGTCTTTTAGGTGAGGGTTTAATCTACGCTGAGGTTTTCGAATGGTTTTTGCATCCTTTTCAATGTAGATGTGATGCATGCATAACTGAGGGTCAATCCCTTTCATATATGAGTAGTCCCAAACAAAAGCCTCTTTATTTTTCCTAAGAACTTGAGTAATTTTTTGTTGTTGGTCATCACTGAGATTACTGTTAATGTTCAGAATTTTCCCTAGCTCGATTTTGATAGGTTTGCTATTATAAATAGTGGTTGCTGGTATTTTTTGGTCATTGATTTCTCTCAGGGGATCTTCTTCGATTTCATCGTCAAGGACTGCTTTAATCATGTGGCATTTCAAACTTGATACTATGGCAGGATGATTGATAAAAGTATTAATAATATCGTCTTCGGTTTGGTTTTTGAATTCAAGGGCATCTCCCACAGTTAATGTGACCGAATATTTTCTGTGAAGTATGTTGCAGGTTGTTTCCTAGTTTTCATAATAGTCAAGCTTCGCTGAGCAGGGGGGTATAAAGCTAAATTTTTCACATCATTCCCCCTGGTTATAGTCATACTGTCTATCCGGTAGCTGATATAAGCATTAGCAGTCGCTAGCCAAGGCCTTCCTAATATTAAAGGATGTCCATCTAGCCGGTTTCTATGATTGATGATCAAGAAATCTACTGGGTATTACCAAGAATATACAGACACCATTACATCCTGTAATGTCCCTTCTGGTTTTACAACCGATCGATCAACCAATTCCAGCAAGGTCGTGGTTGGATCCAAGGCTGTAATGCCAAGTTTTTGACAAGTTGTTGTTGTGAGAATATTAATGGCTGCTCCTAAATCAACTAATGAATTGGGGAAGGAACATCAATTTATTTGTACCATGAATATCGGGTTTCCTGGGTCCTCATATTTCACTGGCATTTCTCTGCCTGATAATAAATCAGACAAAGTTCCAACTATGTGGACAATTGGGGTTGTTTTTATTTTCCTCTTCGGCTTTTTCGTACACAATTCCTTAATAGTTTTTGCATAAATTGGAATGTCCTGAATAGCCTAGAGGAGAGATATTTTTACGCATAGATTTTTTAATTCTCCCAGAAGATCAAAATTGGGATATTCTATTGAGCGGGGTATAATCAATCTCTCTAGGAATGGTGGAGAAGAGGTAATAGTTTGATCGCGGCTTTTCTGTTTAATCGTATTCCCCACTTGAGGTGTTTTTTCTACAGGTAACGGATCTTCTAATTGTATATTTTTATCCCCCTTTGATTTAATTGTCCGTCCAGACCTTAATTTGAGTTCATTACACTCTCTCAACTCAGTTTCTGGCTCCGGTCCTCCATAATTTGTACGGATTGGACAGGTCTATTGTTGGGATTCGGGTTGGGCTAGGCTGGGAGCTGTGGTCGTAGATTGGATTGAGGGTTCTGCTGCAATGCATAAGGTGCTGGTAAAGTTGGTTGAGGCAGAGGGACTGTTCCCATAAGTTGGTTTGTAGCTCTTTGCCAATTTGATTTCTAGTTCTGATTTTGTGAAGTGGAAGGGGAACATTGGGAAGAATAAGGGTTGTTCTGCCAGAATGGTGGTGGGTAAGGGAAATTTTTCCAACTATTGTTATTTTAATTTGACTGATTGGGCCATGGTGGCATACAAATTTCTTGAGGTGGCAAAAAAGGTGGTTGATTCTGCCATGCTACCCCTGAATATTGTTGAGAATTATATTGCGAGGAAGGAAAAAACGAAGATGGATCAGTAGGCATACCTGTCTTACGTGCTTGCCGTTGGCAACACTGGTTCAATAGATACACTGGTTCTACTTCTTCTTTCGATTCCTTGAAGACTGCTTTTAATCCTGTGAGTGATGGGCAACTTTCTGTGGCATGCTCTTTAGTGCATATGGTGCATGTTCGTATCGCATCTAGAGGGGATTATTTATGACTGTGCTTTTTTCTGCAATGGGGGTAGAAAATAGCCAAGTTCTGTTTTTCTATAGCCTGCTTTTTTTTAGCTTACATGACATCCAATTCTGTTGTCAGGGTCCCCAGGATATCAGTCTTGAAATTCTCTAACAGATTGCCAATTTCACTTCATGTAACGCTTTCTCCTGAAGCTTTGCTGTCTCTGAGGTTTGCATCACGTCCGACTGGTTTCAGCCTTGAACTGCCCCTGGAACACTTGATGCACAAATCTACAATATCGTTATAATTTTCTTGATAAATATCACCTTTATCCATTATATTTAGTGTCTCTACCCATTGGTCTTTCATACCTCTAATTAGCATTGTTTTTAGAACATTATTAAGCAGATTTGTATAAGGAGATATTTTCATATTATATTGGAAACGTATTACATATTCCTCCAAAGTCTCACTAGGCTTGGCTACCATTTGAAATATTTCATCTTTTAGTTCTCTAATTCGGCAATAATATTGGTATTTTTTAAGGAAAGATGTTTTCATTTGGTCCCAATCATTTATGGTGTCTCCACCAAGTCCCATGAACCAAAGCAGAGATGCTCCCTTCAAAGTAAAGGGGAATAGCTTCAGTTTTTGGGGGTTGGTAGTGTAATCATAACCCCTGCATAAGACATCAAATTCAAAAATAAATGCACATGGATCTTCTGAAGTTAGCCCATGAAAGGTAGGAATGTTTTGTAATGGGATAGCCTTCATGGGAGCATTGAAAACTGTGTCAATGATAGGGTATTGCAATGTAGAAGTTTGAGTTCGCTGGTTATGAGCCATTTGGTCAAAAATATGCCAATATCCTTCAGGGATCTCTGAAGCTGGAGATTTTTTCCTAGGATGCCCACCAGAGGTTGGAAAAAATTTAACAACACTACCTTGATCTGGAAGACTGGGTATCCTCTTCTCAGTCACTATTTCAGAAGATCTAGGTTCTGGTAATTCGATTTCAGGCTTACCTATTTTTCCTTATCCTTCACGGAGGTTGCAAGAATTTCCTTCTTGTGACGGGCAGGCTTGTACGTTCTCAGTATCTTGAAAAATCTGCTCAGCCCCTTTGATTTTACTATGAATCTCAGTGTTAGCTACATATGGTAATTCTGCAGTTTGAAGGAAGTCAATAGAACGTTTGGCAGCAATAATTCGGGGTCCTACTGATGACTGAGACTCAACTTTTCTTGAGATTTCGTCAATAAAATTTGATCGTCCAAGGGTCACCGGTCCCTTATATTTTTCAGGTTTAGGAGGAATGATTTTGTCCTTGTCAGTTTTCTTAGTCATTCATGCAAAAAAAATTCAAATGTTTATTTCTACCTTAAGTTCCTAACAATTCTGTTGGAAAGCGGGCAGGGGAGCAGGCATTTTACTTGCTCCATACACAGGTTCTTACCTTCCGTTTTTAATACCCAGTTCTCTCTCAACAGACAAGCATCAAACACCTACTTCCCTTTTTTGTAATTGTGTTGAAAAGCAGGCGGAGGAGCAAGCACTTTACTCGCTCGTTACGTAGGTTCTTACCTTCCGTTTTCAATACCCAGTTCTTCCTCAACAACAATTATCATATATACATCACTTTTTGTAAATGGCTACACTCTCCCCAGCAATGATGCCAAAATTTTGGGTGATAGAAGGTGCCTTTTAAAACTCCTAATTATCCCACATTAATCATCAATCCGGGCAAGTCCTCTTATTTCAAGAGTGTACACAGTATGTGGCTGCTATTAATTTAGAGAGTAATGTTTCCTAAATTGTAGTATAGATCTTGACACAAGAATAAATGGAAGCATCTAATAAACTCCAATTGAAATTATTAAAGGGAATATCAAAGCTCAATCTTCTATTGAAATCAAATCTTACATCAATTCAAGTAACAACATCATCAGCCGAGAGCACAATAATAATAACTCACCTCTACTTAGCTGATTCAATATAAACTATACTAAATCTCTATAAAGAAATCACGATATGAATGATATCACTTCTGAGAGTCTAATAGAAATAATCAAACTCTTACAGATGATTAAATCAATGCAAAGCACTATCTAGATAATTCACGTTGTAATGAACAAGACTCAAATCAAATGATAGCGACGTAAATTATAAACAAAACATATACTATCTCGATACAAGAAAGTAATGAACAACTAATAAAATAAACTCACGGAAACAAGAAATTATCAAACCAACCAAACTCTAGAAGTATCAGAAATATAACACAAGGAAGCAATTAACTCCACTAGAGGTCGGGCCCTTAGTCGCCAGCAAGCATTGCTAAGTTACTTCAGATAATGCGAAAGAACGACAACTTCAATTAGATATTAATCATCGAACTTGAGTATCATTACAATATAATCGCGTTCTCCATGACGCAGTCTGTAATTAAACTTACAACTTGAAAAAATAATAGAGATCCTCCCCTTCCTCCCCTCTTTCCTACACAGTTTTATAATCAGCGTATATGTATATGATATGTTCCTGACTAGATCATTTAAGCTCATCAACGACTGCAAGGAGAATCTGGCTACCGAATTTGACATGAAGGATCTGGGGCAGATGCACTATTTTCTTGGTTTGGAGGTCTGCAGTAGAAGAGAGAAATTTTCCATGGGCAAGAAAGATACACTACAGAGATCCTGAATAGCTTTCAAATGGAGAAATGTAGACCCATGGCTACGCTAATTATTACAAACTGGAAGAAGATAGACATATCCGAGGATGATGATGTTGACCCTACCTTGTATAAGCAGCTGATTGGATCATTGATGTACCTAGTTAACACTAGACCAGACATATGTTATGTAGTGAATACCCTCAGTCAGTTCATGGTGGAACCAAGGAGGGCTCACTGGGCAGTAGCCAAACATGTTCTCAAATATTTGAAAGGGACAATTGAGTATCGATTGAAGTACACCAAAGAAAATTAAATCTAGTTGAGTGGGTTCATTGACGCATATTGGGCTGGAAGCACAATGGATTAGAAAAGTACCAGTGGGAACTTTTTTAGTCTCAGATCATGAATTACTTCCTAGTGTAGTAGAAAATATAAGTTCGTCGCACTGAGCTCAGCCGAGGTAGAATATATGGCAGCAAGCACAACTTCGTGTGAGGCCATATGGCTTCGTAAACTGCTCTTGAACTTACTCAAGAAGAGGATGTAACCGACCGAAATTATGTGTGATAATCATATTTTCATCAATATCTCTGATAATCCTATGTTTCATGACCAGTTGAAGCACATTGACATTAGGTGCCACTTCATCAGAGACTATGTCCAACGAGGAGTTGTATATGTTAGCCACCTATAAATTTTTGTCAAGCAAACAGGTGGCTAAATATGTTTCTGAGTCTTCAAGAGATACATGTCCTTTGAAAACCTATCATTCTTGAACCCTCCATGTGTCTTCTGGCCTTTGAAAATACCTTCACTACTATTTACATTGAAAAAAACCCTACTGTTTTGCGAAAAAAAATGCTTCAAAAGGCCTCTGTAATTGCCCATTTTCACTCATTTCCCTTCATTTTCATTAAGCCTCCTTTTCCTATTTAGAACCTCCATATCCCTCTAAAAATCCTCCAAAATCCTTTTAAGCCACTAAAAATCCCTTTTACTGTTTTAAAACGCCTTTTTCCCCTTTACCGAAAGCCAAGAAATCCCTTGAAAAACACTCATTTTGGCTTAAAAACACCCTTTTTCCATTGAGGCCTTAAGCCCCTTTTGGCCTAGCCCTTAGCCCCTTTTCCTGCATATGACTTGTGCCTAGGACTAGGTGCTAAGCCTCGTCGCGCAATCACATTCGGAGCTTTCCTTTACTACCTTTTCCTTTCTTATCCCAAAATTTTCCGATGCGATGACATTTGTTCTATCGGCCTCCGCTGCAATATTGGTCATCGATCTTTACAGATCTAAAGGCCAGTGCTAAAATCTCACAGCGCCCATCACCCCTTTTCATTACCCCTGCGATGGTGTATGGACCGTTGATTTCTTTCCTAATCCGACGGCTAGCGCAAAATCACATCGCGCTAACCCAGTGTCCCCACTTTTCTTTTTCCCCAATGGCCAACTCCCCGATTTAATCATGGCTGTTGAATCCACAAAAACCAACGGTCGGGATTATTCTGCGCCTTTGTTCATAGAGCCCATCATCGCTTCGTCGATTTAATCTGGACCGTTGAATCCACAAGAACCAATAGCCCAGATTTAATCGCGCTCCGCCCTGTGCCCTCCATCATTTCCCCTCCGATCAGATCTCCACCATTGATCTCTCAAATGATCTGACGGTCCGTGCTAATACGCAAACTCAAAGAACCGTGGAGTTTTGGTCCCCTAACTTTCTTCGATGCGATTAAATCTCCGCTGTTAGCACCCTGTAATTAGCAATATTGGAAAAATTCCTACTGCAGGGAGAACATTTTTTCAACCACTTTGGGATTCTAGGATCTAGCCCTCCTGAATCCGGAGAGGGATCTCTCCAATAAGTGCAAAGATGGATTTGTCTTTGAAGTTTTGTGTAATGATATTAGTCTAGTCATGAAGGCCGAGGGTTTTGTTTTGTTTTGGATGGTTGAGAATGACTATTATTTGAGGGGAAAGTTCTAAGTGCAAAAAAGTTTCAAAGGTGAGAAGTTGCAAGCAAATAGAACATATTTGGCTAAAAAGATAGATATAACATTGGTTTTTAGTCCATTGGGCTATGGAGTCATATCAGGGCTTTAATTGAGGAACAACATCAAGAGTGATCCAAGGGGCAAGTAATCTATATCACAAGATTATTGAGATTAAAATGATGGAATGGAAACAATAAAGTGTTGGAGGGGTGGAAACTGATAATAATTTCACCAAGGATTTATAGTCAGTCCAAACAAGAAAAGCCTCTTAAGTAACTGTTTAAAACCAAACAAGAACAAGGCTAACTATAGACTTCTTGGGAAAGTTTTTATTAAAGAAGCTTAATTGATAAACAATCCAATAATACGCATAATTACCTTCAAAAAGTATGAAAACACATAAGAGAAACAAAGTGTAACCTAAGATCAGATAAGGTACTTTTAAACCTGGTCTGCTTTCAGTCAGCACCAAGGGAAACCTTCAAAATCTGCCTTTGGAGAATAGAAGCTAGAAACAGGGAAAACCATCACTTTTCTAGTTTAACTTTAATAAGCAAATCATCGACGGGAGATCGACGGCCCCAAAATCATCGCATCGGAGTTTTTCTGTTGGCACGATTAAAAGGTTCTATTCAAAACCATCGATTGCAATCTCCCGATGCATCTCCCACCGTCAATCTGATCTGCAGATCGACGGTCTACATTTAATCACATCGGACCACCTTATCGCCCATGCACCTTTCCATATCGCGCTCTCATCCCCACCGTCAGATCTCTCTGCCTCTCATTCAACGGCTGAGAATGCATATCACGTGATTTCTGCATTCGAGGTTTAATGTTTCAAATTTATGCAATGAAAGCGATTTTGGGAGGACACGTGTCAGGCAGCGAGGTATATCGCGTTTTTTTGGGAAATTTTTCAAACCGCTTTGGAGCTGCGTGAAACCGGTAGTTTCCATCTAAACCCCCCCCCCGATATAGTTCCACTTCAATCTTGACCGTCGATTGCTTTAATCAGACGATTCATATCATATTGCATCTTCATCCATATTTCTTCCATCAAACCTTCCAAAGACCTCATCGGAAGATCTCCGCCATTGATCTCCTCCAGTGATCCAACGGTCCACGTTCAATCTCCCTCCGCCCTGCCAGTCCCACCATCAAATGCCCCGATTTCATTCATTCTAGCCTTTCTCCTTTGTAATTCACCCAAACATTAAACTTTCTTATTTTACACTAAAAGTTATTTTCTTCCGCTTAACCTTCTAAAACAACTTTTCCAGTGAATCTCGACCGTTGATCGCCACTGTCTAATATAATCCAACAGTCTGGAACCGTCCTCGCACCAGACTTTCACCAAGCCAATTTTCTTCCATTCCATAGCGATTTTCAGCCGTTTTTCCACTACATCCACCATTCCATCACTGCGCCTCCATCCTCCACGGGCCACCATAACATCCTCCTCCACTCCCATGGATTTTTATAACATGTTTATTGTGTTTTTGCAGGGTTACAAATGGTGAAAATCGTTCTTTGTCTCCCCATCACAGACAGGGTAATATAGGGTGAAAAATGCCATGTTTCAGAACCAGATATAGCAAGAGATGACATCCAAAAAGGGTTCAAGGCATGTTTTTATCCAGATCAGAGTTATTAACTATGTTTCAAACCCTCCAGTGCCATTAAAACCTGTGTATCCACAGGCAGTTCAGAAAGGAAGCGGCAGAGTGTATCAGTGACAAATTAAAGGGATTAAATGCATGTTACTGAAGATTAAATGCTTTAATGCAGTGTTTAAAGGATGAGGATACAGATTGAAGACCTTATAAATGATCCAGAAGGCTATAAGGCCTAAAGCACATGAAACAAGCCATATCAGTGTTTCACATCAGCACAATGTTCTTTCCCAAGAAAGGACGAGTTTCCATAATGTTTTTTATTCTCCATCAAGTTCTTGAGAAGATCACTACCCTGAAAAGAAGCCCTAGGATTTCCAGAGCATTAGTTGTAAAGTATGGAAGGCCTGAATTCATTTTTCTGCCTTACATGTCCCAGTGTACAAACAAAGTACCAACTACCAAAGAGTACTTCAAGAGACATACCTGGAGTTATTATCAGCCTGTCGAAGACCCTTATTTCACCTAAAGGGTACTGAAAGACAATACATGGATATTAAGATAGAATGGGCCGTAAAAACACTTCCTCCTATGTTTTAATGAGCCATTTAAAGTTCTATCTACCTCTACTTCCACTCTTTCAGCTATAAGAACTCATCAGAAATACATGTTGTTGGTTGGTTAACTGTGGATTTTAAGTTGTTTCATTGAGATATATTTCTATGTATTAGTCGTAAAATAGGCATGGGAGATGATTTCTAGTTGATTTCAAGCTATTGAAAAATGATGTATATGACTGGTGTTGTTGTTTAATATGACAAAGCATGTTCATTGGATCCTGATCTAAACCAGTGGTGATGTGTTCTATCTTTTACTGCTTGTTCTCTGTTATGCATCACATTTCATTTCTCTGATAAGAATCAGTAATCTAGCTTAGGATATACTGCCATAAAGTACCCTAATGCTTCATGCTCTTCTTATCTTTGATGTTTTCTACTAATTGTGTAATCTAAGAACAAATTCAATACAATTTAACCAGTATAGTTGTTGGTCTTTCTAATGCTTACTGATGTATGAATTCAGAATTTGTTTTTAGATGTTCTTGTTGGGTTTTATCTAAAGGAATTGGGAAACTGGGAGATTTGAGTTAGTTCTGTCTCACTAGGGTCCTTTTCTAACAGATTGGCCTTTCTAAGATTCCTTAAGTTAATGTCAAAAGCAGAGAAGGTTAAAAGTCTTTCTCTGATCTTAGACTTTGCTTTGTGTCAATCTTAAATGTTTTCTATTGTCTAAAGAATTAGCCTCTTTAGGAGTTTGATCATAGATGGTTAAGGCATGCCCTGTCCCTAGATTTTCTCCTAAGTGGTCACCTTGGAAGGTTTCCTTGTCATTCACCTTCATTTCCTTATCATTTCATCCCATCACTATCATCTTTAAAGATCCTCTGATTTAGATGACTAGCCCATTTGAAAGCCTTGGATACTGAATTGCAAGTAAACCATTTTATGACTCCATTTTCCCAATGGTCTAGTGTTTCCTCTAAATTTGTCTCCCCATTGCCAAATATCCTTCTTTATTCACTCATTTACCTTGTATTGAAACCTTCTTTCATGTTTCCCAACCAACCAAACAAAATAAACAAAACAAAAAACCTTGTGCCCTATAACTAGCCTAATACCTCGAAATTGAATTTTAAAGATATATATTTCTTTACCATTATAAAGAGATCCCTCTCTAGACCCATGAGGGCTAGATCCTGAGATCCCAAAGTGGTTTGATGTTGTCTTGTATTTTGGTATTTCCAAACTTGCCAAAACACAGGAACCACAACATAATGGTGACTTCGCTGGGGAATGAGACCATATTAGCCTGAGTTTGGAAGTAAATCACTGTGGTGGACAGTAAATCTCTTTCAAAACATTCTAAACCTTCCACCTAGCGACTCCCCAGTTCCTAAATGACCATAAGACTTCACTGATGATCAGTAGGCCTGTTGATTATCTTTGTTTTCACTAGACTCCACTGGGAGACCAGTTTTCATTTCAACATCATCCATATCAAAAGAAACGCATAGGATTAAGCTTCCTGGTTTGAAGATAGTTTTCCATCTAAAGACTGTCATATCTGGATAACTTTCTTTGCTGAGTTTGAGGACTTAACATACTGGCTTCAAGAACAATCCATACTAGAGCTTATCCTAATCCAAATCCACCTGAAATAGTTGACAACCCTGAGAGTATTCTTAGGAATCCTTATACATATAGAGATCCAACTATTGTCAGACACATTCATAGAGCTCATTTAGTCCCTAAAAACTTTGCAGCTCTATTAGACACTCAATTTGACTTAGATTCACCAAGCGATCTACCAAGATCACAATCATTCAGTGCTATAGATCATACTGACTTAGAGCCTCCAAGTTCACCATCACATAGTGGTAAAAATATTAGGGACAAAGAAACCCCTCCCTTAACACCTCCTGATATTCATTTCATTCAAAACTTGGGTCTCTCTCACCCTAGATCTGCTCAACAGTTTGTTGTTGGTCCTAGCATTTCTGTCATTCATATACCTACTGCTCAAACCAATCCTTTACCTCCACAAAACACTATCATGGCAGCGTGGTATGCTCCCTTGGTGTTACCACAGCCTCTAGTGCCTTTACCCAATGATTATCAGTCAAAAATCCCTCATTTCACTGGAAAAGAATCTACCATGGCTCAACACCATGTAGATAGGATGGAAGATGCCTTTGACTATATGGAGATAGAAGATGAGACTGTGAAGATGAGAATCTTTGCTCAAAGTTTGGGAGGAGAGGTTAAGAAGTGGTTTAAAGGCCTAACTCCCAATAGTATCCATGATCTTCCCTCTTTACATCAGACCTTCATAAACAAATGGGAAGTCAAAAGCAACCCTCTCTAGATACTTGCAGAATATAAGAACCTTAAAATAAATCTAGGAGAGAGTGTCCATGATTACTCTACTAGATTAAACAGTGTACACAACAGTCTTCCTCCTCACATGAAACCTCCCCAAGGAATGGCCTTAGTGAAATACCTCGAAGGTTTTGATGCTGACATGGCTTATCAACTTAGGGAGAGGGATTATAACAAATTGAAAGATATGCAGAAAGGAGTAGTGAGTGTAGAGGCAAATTTGATTGAAAAGAGAGCTAGAATGAGGGCTGAAAAGAAGGTAACATATAGAGATGACACATCAGCTTCCACATCTAATCCCAAATATGACAATCTAGCCAAAAACATGGAGAGGCTAGAAAAAATTATGGAGAAGATGGTTTTCCAAGTCAACAATCAGAATAGAAACCAAAATCAAAACCAGAACCAAAATTTTAGGAGAAATAACCCCCAAAATAGACAAAGGGACTCTGATCAACAAGTAATACCTCCATTCCAAGAGAATTTCCTTGATGAGGATGAAGGGATAATAGAAGAATCAGAGGGAACTACTATAAACATGGTGGATGTAGATAATCAAGATCACACCTTTTCTACAGAGGACAATCAAACCTCATACTCACATTGCGATGAGGAAGGGTTAGAATCTGAAGATTATAGGTTAGGATTTTAGAGTGCCATCATGCAGGTTTGGGAACAATACGATCTCAGAAGCAAAAAGAACTTAGACACTCCTAAACCAAAAGAATATGAAGTCAACATTAAGAGAAGACCTGAAAAGAATCCTAAAATTACTGCTGAAAATAAAAAATCAGCAGCTGAGAGTTCTGGCAAAAACAAAGAAAAATACATCCAAACTGCTGAAAAATCAAGTCAAGAAACTAGCAGCACTAGCATTGCAGCTAATGCTCCTGATAAAACAGCTTCAAATATTGTACATAGTGAGAATCAACAAGCTGATTCTGCCACTAAAACAGTGGCCAATAAAATAGAATTGAACCTCACAAAGAGTTAATCCTCTTTCAATTTGGAGAGTGAGATTGCCAAAATTAAAATTTCTGTCCTACTCTCTGAGCTGGCCTCTTAGGATGTATATAAAGGTCAAATTTTGAAAGCTTTTAACTTAGGAGAAAACAGTGACACTGTCAATTTAAATGATGATCAACCTGCCCTCTTGTTTGGCCCAAAAGTAGAAGGGAATTTCAGGAAGGGTTGGTACCCCCTTTTTATGTCAGCCTCAATAACCATGACAAAATCCTGCATAATGCAATGCACGATTCTGGAGCTTCACACAACCTGATGCCAAAAGTGATTATGGAGAATTTAGGCCTAGAAATTACCAGACCTTATAAGGACTTATATTCTTTTGACTCTAGCAGAGTGAAGTGCCTTGCTCTAATCAAATATCTTTGTGTGAATTTGACCCAAATCCCAGCCAAGTGCATGGTTATGGATGTTGTTGTAGCTGATGTTCCTCCTAAGTATGGCATGTTGTTGTCAAGATCATGGGGTGCCAAACTACAAGGCACAATGTAGATGGACATGACTTATGCCACTATCCCGGTCTTTAGCTAGCTTAGAAGACTATATAGGGAGGCACACATGAAATTCATGGTTAGTAGCCCTGAAAAACCTGAGAATTTCCCTCTCTACTCTATCCACACAGATTTGGACTCTTTTATCCTCTACAATGATGAATTCATAGATGAGCCAGAGCTAGAAGATAGGAATGCAAGCAACAGAGTAGAGCCCAAAGATCTAAACACAATGGCAGCTCTATATGTGGAGGAAAATAAGAGGGAAAACCTTGAGCAATGTGTTGAATTAAAAAACCAGAGTGAACAAAACCAAGACTGCAAACATAAGATTACTCATCACTGTGAACTCCATCCAAATCCTAAAGAACAAAACGTTACACAACATGGTGTAGACCTCAGAATACAGCATAATGATGAACATAGCATTAGGGATGAAAATGATAGCAACTCTGCAAATAATCCCTTATGTAAAATGAACTTTGATGGGTCCTGTACTAGAAAGAATGCAGGAACTGGGGTATGGTTGCACAATACTCAAAGCAACCATGCTAAGAGTCATTCCTTCAAACTGGACTTTAAGTGCACAAACAACATTGCAGAGTATGAGGCTCTCATCCTAGGATTGCATCTGTTGAAAAAAATAGGAGCTGAGAGAATAGTTGTTCAAGGAGATTTAGAATTAGTCATCAAACAAATCAATGGAGAGTACACTGCAAAGCATCCTAGATTAAGGGCATACAGAAATGATACTATGGATTTGTTGAAAATTTTTGTAGAATACGAGCTTGTATTTGTCCCTAGGAGTCAAAACATCATTGCTAATGGATTAGCTTGCACTGCTAGTTCATATCAGAGACTTCCTAGTGATAAAAAGATAGTTATTCAAACAAAATATAGACCTGCAGTGCCAGATAATGAGAAATATTGGCAGGTCTTTTAGGGTGACAAACAGATAGAGGATTTCTTGCTTTGCAGGAATGAGTTTGAAATACCTGATTCAGACTCTAAATCCGATGAAAAATGTTCAGATAAAGAGCCCCCTGATGAAGAAAAACCATCCCCCAATGCAGAAATAAACATGTTAAACAAAGAATTTGAAAAACAAACTGAAGAATACATAAACGCAGAAAAAGAAGACATAGAGGTGCTGCAGTCCAAAGACAAGAACATACCCTGAGGATTAGCACCCCTAGAGGAACTTTTCAATTTTAATGATGTGGCAAAGAAACCCACTATAGAACACACTGAGTCAGATGTTGAAGAATGCAACATAGGCAGCAAAGATAAGCCTAAAATGATTAAATTGGCCAAATCTTTGCCTGCACACATCAAACAAAAATACATTGATCTATTTAAAGAGTTTGTTGATGTGTAACACTGTTACTGATGAAATAGGTAACCTGGCCTCAAAACGGGAACTCTAGCCCAAAAAGTCTCAAAAAACATGAAAAGACACCCCAAAAACAAAAAGTGTGTCTTCCAGAACGCACTTGGTTTTTTTTGAAGGTCAAATTTCAACATTTTATAAAATTATGCTAAAAAAAAAATTGTTTGTTGAAAAAAGGATTGAAAAACACCCTCAAAACAAAACGAGTTGATGCTGGAATAACAAAAAAAAAAAATTGTGTCATAATTTTGACACTTGTAACAATGGAATTAAAGACAACATATTAGGACATTTTTTAAAATTGTAAACTTCTAACATTTTTGATAGATGATGTTAAAGATAAAATACATGTTTGAAGGGCTTATCATTTCGAACAATTTTTCATCCATGTTGTTAAACATAAAATATCTTGACTTTAAACAACCCCAAAATTGTAATTATTGTCAACCATAACCTTAAAGATAAAATTTGGTAAGCGCATAAAAACCTTAATGACAAGTTGTAAATATAAAGTTTTTCAATCTTAAGTGTTGACATATGAACAATGAAATTATGGAGAAATTATAAGACTTAACAATTTAAAAAATGAAACAGTAAATGAAAAAATTATCATTGAGAACGAGAAACAAGTAAGAGTAATTTTAATTTTAAAGGATAAAGCATTTATCTTTTTCAAATCTTAGCATAAGACAAATTTAAATATAATTTCAGCAAAACCTAAAAATCAAGCATCAAAACAAAGTGTTTCATTTTGTTGACGCATATAATTATTAAAACTTTTAAAAAGTATCTTATACCAAATGGTAACAATACATAATATCATGGTAATATCAACGCATAATCTAAAAATTCAACATTAGTTTCTATTTTCTATTTTACTTATAATTAAAATATCAACATTGGTACATTGAATATAACATAAATTATTTTTGTAATTCATTGTTGCATTGTCGATATTCTAAAGAGATGAATTCTTCATAATTAAACATATAATCCAACAAACATAGAAATGTCTCATAACTTCATGAAAAATGAGATGAAAGTCAAAAATTTTATTTCAAGTTACCATGCAAACATCAATTACATAAAAGTGTCTTAGATAGTTATTCAAAATCAACCATAGGTTACAGCACACCATCATAATCTACATCTTCGGATAGATATTTCGATGAGATGAAGATGATCCATATTCTTTTTTCATCAACTAGTGCTCATACGAGTCAACATGCATGCCTGATTTCGAGTTCAAAGTCTTGGCAGCAGATCTATGTCTACATTCTGCGAGTCCCATCTCAACGGTAATTTTTTTACGATAGCAATTTCTTCAAAATATTTATGGTGCCAACCCGAAGGTTCCTCTCTTTGTCAAATTGAAGTCATACACAAGTATAACATCCTCCAATTTTAAGACATAAATGTGACGACGATTTATATTTGTGCCCTTTCTTTTTCTCTTACGCAATTCTTTTTCCACTACCATCTAAAGCACACACACCATTGAAAGGGTGGGTACTTGTGGCATACCAATGTACATCAACGGTTGTAATCTCTTCATTTTCATTAATGACAGCACATAATCTTGGCAATCGAGAATGGGATAGCCAGTGGATCTTCTCTGCTGCTGCTGCTATCATGCAACCCTCCTTAAGATCTGCCTGAACCACAGCAAAGGTCTTCCATGGCTTCCCACGTTGTGCACGTGATATTCTATAACCAATATCGATTTCTCTTTCCTCTACATGTGGGAATTAATAGCTTGAAATTTATTTGTTTGTTCAACATTGTGTGTTTCACGATGTTCATGTTCATTTTGGCATATTTTGTGGCAAAAAAATGAGTCTTCAAAGCGTATCCCCATTTATTGATCTTGAAATCATATCACTTTGATTGCGAAAAAAAGACTCCCACCAAGGCGGGTCGATAACATCGAAGTACTCATATGTATCTCTAATACATCTTTTAATTTCCTCTAGACATTCGAATAATTTATGTCTCTCTTATGCCTTAAAATTGCATTATGGGTTCGTATTTGTAATAACAATATCTTTGATGAAAACATTGGACGCTCTAGAATGAACTTCAAAAATTCTAAACTTTGATGATGGTCCCCCATTCTTCAATAGTTGAATACTTCTTGCCCCATATAAGTGTTATCCCATCAATTTTTTTTGATACGAAATTGATCTTGGAAGCTAATGTCGTTAAGTTCTTCAATGCATTTCTCCTCACCATGCGATCCAAAAATAAACCTTCGCATGTCAATAGTTTCTTCCAACACATGAAAAGCAGGCTCTGGAATGTACGATTTCTTAATACATTCAATTAATGATGGCGAGGCTCCCAACACCTTTCCTCCTCAATATTCTTGACTTATTTGAACATTTGATCAATATGATCATGAGTATGCTAACAAGAAGGAAACCAACCTTTATCTTTTTAAAATCTCCAATTCAACGAGCATGTTTAGATACCCAAAAAGAACTTGATTTTGTTCTCCGACTTGTGTTGTCTAATTGTAAATACAAAACTTCGGGAAGAATCCCAGGACAATGAGTAACCACATCATGAGTTATAGTTATGAGTCGATTTGCATCATTGTGAATATTTGGAGTTGTGAAGAAAACTCTTGGAAACATCTTCTCATTAAATACCATACAACCAACCAAGTGAAATTGAATGAAATTTTCTCTGTAATATTTTGGCGTGCAGGACAAAATGTGGAAGAAGTGTTTTTATTTTGGTCCATACCATCAATTATCAATCTGAGATATTTATTTGGATGATCATAACACTTCTTTCGATGTTTATACAAATTTTCCTTTCACTTGTTTCTTGCGTTGCGATGGTCTTGAAAGTTCTTTGACAAGAGATGCATGCATAAAATTAAAAAAACATATATGAATAAAATATATTTTCATAGTTGATAAGTATCAAATTTTAAAACGATGTTTTGAACACATACCTCTTTCCACCCCTTGACATTTATCTCTTTTTGCTTTAAGAGAAGCACATGTCGCGCAAATCCCCATCCTTGTCTTCTTGGGAATGAGCATTGTTGGAATTCAATTTTCCATATCCTTGTAAAATAAGAATATGTAATAAAATTACCAATTCCTTCGACGGCTTAACATAATTTTTGTATGGCATGAATATTTCTCATCTCGAGAAATTATACGGAATATGTGTGTGTCTTTATTTGGCATACACTCTCCATGATTTGAAAGAAGTCTTTCATCCATGTCTTAGCAATATTTGCATGTGACCCCACCTCTCCCATTTATAACGTGCTTCTAAATAATATGTGGGATCCCCTTTCCAATCTATCATGGATTATTGAAAAATGACAATTACCAATTGAATACAACATTTTGAACGTCTTCTGTGGCAAATACATTCCCAATATATTAATCATAACTTTGCTAGTGTAGATTGCATGTAACCCACTAAATATGAATTTGCATGCTTTTATTCATTGACATATATGTTTTTCCTTTTCTCCAAAGCAAAGTTGAAATCCATATTTTTCAAGCAATCCCTTCGACAACATTCACTTTAAATCAAATGAACGACAAAACTTCTTGTCGTGAGATATTTTTAATCACTTATATGTATAAGCGTAATGCTTTGGATTGATATGAAAAGGTCTACTCCTACTTCTAGTTGCAATATTTGCTTACCATGACTTCATCATTCCATCATCCTTTGTAAAGTAGTTTCATCACCATTAGGGAGAATATTATCCCCACTATCATCATCCTCCAACATAGTTAAGAAATTCATCAACATCATTGCGTGGAAAATTTTCTTTACCATCACCGTTGAAGAAAACATTTCACAAGAATCATCGGCACTTTTGTAACCACGACTCAAAGAAATTCTTCACCATCTTGACCCATGCTTTCAAATTCCTCACAGGAGGATTCGATTCTTCATCGCATGAGTGTCTTTGAAATGGTCACTTGGAGAAAATGCAATATTGAGATCTATGCCTCTAAAATTATCATTTTACGAGAAATTCTTCATCCTCCCCTTCCTCAGTGGTGCTCTAATAATCCTTGGGATTAGGCATAAGTGGAAGCGTTGAATTTGTATTCACTAGAATTTATTCATCTTGCCCCTCCCCTTCCTCACTGAAGCTCTCATAATCCTTAGTATTAGGAATAAGTGAATGCCTTGAATCTATATTTATTGGAAATTCTTCATCCCCCCCGTCATCAGTGGTTAAATTATAATCGTTATTATTAGGATGAAGTGAAAATTTTAGCTTTGGAAATTCATCCCCGAGTCTTCATCGATTGGTGCGGCATAATCCTTAGGATTGGGGCCAAGAAGTGGATATTTTGACAGCGCAAATTCTTCATTCCCTCTTCCTAAGTGGTGCGACATAATCCTTAGGGTTAGGACGAAAGTGCATATTTTGACTCTGCAAATTCTTCATTCCCCTCTTCATCTATTGGTCTTGACATAATCCTTAGGATTAAGACGAAGTGGAAATTTTGACTACGGAATTTTTTCGTCCCCCCTCTTCATAGGTGGTGCTTGCATAATCATAGGATTAGGACGGAGTGGATATTTTGTATTTGTAAATTTTTCATTTCCCTCTTCATCGGTGGTGTTGGCATAATCCTTAGGATTGGGACCGAAGTGGATGTTTTGACTACGAGAACATTATCATTCCCCTCTTCATAGGTGGTGCTCGCATAATCTTTGATTAGAGCGAATTTGATATTTTGACTCTTTGGAAATTTTACATCTCCCCTTTTCATCGATGGTGCGGCATACTCCTCGGGATTAGGGGGCCAGGTGGATATTTTGACTCTCTGAGATTCTTCATTCCCCTCTTCATTTGTTGTTCTCGCATAATCCTTAGGATTAGGCTGTGGATATTCTTCATCTCCTCTTCATCGATGGTGTCCTCATAATCCTTGGGATTAGGATGAAGTGAAACATGACTGCGGAAATTCTTCATCATGTCCTTCATCACTTTGTTGCTTTCATAATCCTTAGGATTAAGAGTAAATTGAAACTATAGCGAGCGCTCAATTCTGAGAAATTTCATTTCTTTACACCTCATCAATTTTGTTCTCTTCGTCTTTAGGATAACGACCAAGTCGATTTCTTGACTCTCTATTCATGGTGAACGAACTCCCGTTATATTCATCACTTTGAATAGATTTGTTCAACGTAAACGAATGTTGATGTTGTAGAAAGAAAAACTTATTTATTAGGAAGAACCATGGCTTTCAACAAGAATAGGTTGAATGATACAAATTCCTCTCCACTTACAATATATAGCTTAAAAGTAATTTCCCTCAAAAAATTCGCGAAAATTTTTCCTCCAAAATTCCCCCCAAAGAAAAATTTCGCGAAAAACTTTCCACTCCAAAATTTTCATTTCAAATAATATTTGGTACAAATATTGATCAAAAAATGTATTTAACATTTTTAATAAACTATTTATGTTGAAATATTTTACCGATATTTATATTCAAAATATTCACAAAATATTTCTATCATGGATGCTTTCCAAACTAAAATAATGTTTTTATTTCAATGATTTAACATTGACTAAATGTAAGTATTAACTATAATATTACTATAATACCTACATGTAAATATTAACTATTTTAACTATAATGACTACATGTAAATATTTTAAATTTTAAACTTACGTTATATTCATCTAAAATATATTTCAAAATTTATTAATAAACTGTTGGTCTTCAAATATTTCACCATACTTTCTATTCAAAATATCCACAAAATATTCCTTTCATACATGTCTTCAAAACTAAAATAATTTTCTTATTTGAATGGTTTAAGATTGACTACATATAAATATTTACAAAAATAACAACATGTAAATATTAACTATTTAAACTATAATATTAACTATAATTAACTACATGGAAATATTTTAGATTTTAAAATTTAATCCCATGATTTTAAACATTGATTCCATGTAAATATTAACTATGATAACTAACTACAAATATTAACTATTTTATCTATAATATTAACTATAATTAACTACATGTAAATATTTTAGATTTTAAAATTTAATCCCATGATTTTAAACATTGATTACATGTAAATATTAACTATGATAACTAAATGCAAATATTAACTATTTTATCTATAATATTAACTATAATTAACTACATGTAAGTATTTCATATTTTAATTTTTAATGCGAGATTATATTTGAATTATTCACGATTGCATGTAAATATTAAATAAAATATTAACTATGATAACTACATGCAAATAATAAGTATTTTAACTTTATAGTATGAACTATAATAAACTAAATGTAAAATATTTTAAATTTTAAATTTTAATCCCACATTCGTTAAAGCGTAAACCAATCATAAAATATTCGCTATTTGAAAGGAATGATTGTTTCTATTCATCACATCACATCAAGTTTTGCAGTATTTGTTAGAGCAAATTTACGGAGGTGTTGCGTTGGCATTGGTAACCCGTGGAGGCATTACTGTTAGCATTGGAGGCGTTAATGTCGCTATTGGTAATTTTTGTGGAGGTGTTGCATTGGCATTGGTAACTTCGTGAAGACATTGCATTGGCATTGGAGGCATTGTATTGCTTTTCGTAATTTTGTGGAGGCGTTGTGCGCATTGGTGTGACAACTTTTTGCATTTCAGGAGTTAGTTTTCCTTCTATTGTCAATTTAAAGATGATTTTGGGAAAAATCTATTTTTCTATAGTTTTGTGTCCAAAAACTACTTTTTAAAAGGTTTTTAGGTTCAAAACCTTAATTTTTTAATATTTTTAGTGAAGAAAATGCAAAAAGAACTAAATTTTTTAGGGTTTTAAGCACAAAAATTTAGATTTTTCTTTTCTTTTTTAAGACTTATAGGTTCATCTAGACAGAAAAATCCATAAAACGGCCATGTACATAAAAAAAAAAGTAATATTATAACATTTTTTTTTTATCATAAATATATCATTGATTTCATTATTTATTTATTTATTTATTTTTTTAGAATTTTTTGATTTTATATTCTATTTTATTTTATTTTTTTAATTTTAAATCTTAGTTTTATTTTTTTAATTTTAAATATTAAACAAATGTTTTTTTTATAATTATATAATGTTTAGAAAACAAGACATAATTGTTATTTAATATATATATATATATATATTTATATATATTTATTTATTTATTTATTTTAAATTTTTTTTTTTTTGATATTTTTAACATTTTTTATTATTAAATAATGTTTTAATAATTATATTATTAAAAAAAAATTTAAAACGAAATTTAAAAAAAAAATTAAAAATAAATAAAAATAAAAATAAAAAATAAAAACGATGCGTCGTTTCACTGTGCCCGCGGGCGCCGGAGGCCGGCCGGGCTGGGCCGCCAGTTCTTGCTGGCCGACCAGAAACGCCAATGAGCGCAGTCACACTGTAGAACCGCGAATCGGCCCCACGCCCGATCGAGGCGAGATAGTGGCCAAACCGCCGTAAACCCCGGCGCCCGGCGGGCGCGGACCCGGTAGTGCCGCACCGCCCGGCCCAGAGCACCCGGCGGGCGCGGAGACCCCAGGTGGTGCCACCGTGACCACCGGTGCCCGGCGGGCGCGGTCTGTCAGAACCGTGCCGGCGGGTGCGAGCCTGGCTGACGCCATGGGGTGGCCCCGGCCGGCCACACGGCCCCGGCGGGGCGAGGGCCGTGAGACCGGTTGGACGCCAGAAGTAGCGCCAGACGACCCTGCGCGCCTTGCGGGTACGATTAAACGACCATCGTTTGTTTTTTTAATTTATTTTTTTTTCTTTTTAATTTGTTTTAATAAAACATTTTTTAATTTTGGTTTTATTTTTATTTTTATTTTGTTTTTAAATTTATTTTTTAATAATTTGTTTTAATAAAACAATTAAAAATTAATAGAAACATTGTTATATATAAAAATAATAATAATAATTGTTATATAATATAATAAAAACATTGTTAAATAATAATTGTTAAAAATCTCAAAATATAACAAATATATAACCCAATATATATATATATATATATATATATATATATATATATATATAAAACAACAATTATGTTTTGTTTTTAAACATTATATAATTAAAAAAAAACAATACAATATAATAAATTAAAAAAAAACCATTTGTTTTAATATAACAATATAATAAATTAATAAAAAAAAACTATATAACAATACAATTAAAAAAATAAAAATATATATAATATTATAACATTTGTTTTTAACATTTAAATATTTAAATTTCTTTTTAATTTTTTTTTTAATTTAAGTATTAAAACAACATTATAATTTTTTTAATTTTTTCTTTTATTTTGTTTAATTGCTTTTATTTTATTTTATTTATTTTTATTTAATTACTATGTAATGTGAAATAGAAATTTGTAATTTTCTAATATATTAAAAGATCATATAAATTTATAAACTTTTATATTAATTTTTTATAATTTTAAGTTTATAATTTTTTATATAATTGCTATGTAAAGTAGAATAATTTTTTATTTTATTTTATTTTGTTTATTTTTATTCAATTGCTATGTAATGTAAAATTAAATTTTAAAATTTTTAAAATATATTAAGATTATAAGTTTTTTAATAAAATCATTGCCTTAAAAAAAGAAATTTAATTTTAACATTTTGTTATAAATAGTTAGTAATTTTTTTGTTTTTTTTAAATATTAAACAAAAAAACGGAAGTTTAGAAAATACCGAGTTTATTTTTTTAAAATTGTTTTATACAATTTAAACACATTTTAAATTTTTTATAAAATGTATTCAAAACATATTATATAGATATATACATATGATTTATAATATTTTGTTTTTAAATATAGAAAATTTTTATAGTTAATTTTACTGCTTTAATTTCAAGCTATTTAGTTTTAGAAATAAATTTTGTTTATTAAATTTATTTTATCCACAATATTTTTCCATTAACTAATATATATATATATATATATATATATATATATATATATATATATATATATATATATATTATCGGGAAAATGGCATAAAAAAATATTTCTGTGAATGTTTTACGCACCTAGGGCGTGACTCCCAAATCTCTGACTATAGCTCGACACACTAGGATACAGTGCAGCTGGACGCACTATGGACATTGTTGGATGCAATAAGGACATTGTTGCACACACTAATAAAGATCAAGCAAGTGGGGCACCGGTTCATTAAAGCTTGTTACGATTGGAAGAATCTTGGGAAATAGATAAAACCGATTTCTCATGGTGTCTTGAAGACGGTGAAATGGAGAGCTGATATACACATCTATCGGGATTTGTGGTATGATTGACTTAAATGAGCCATATGATGTGATGGGTAGAGTACGAGACATATGTATGGTCCGAATACAAACACTATTTATGTTCTTGCAAGGAAGGCTCGAAGCATTGAGAAGGTTAGATATCGTCTATCAATCGTCAAGTATGACACGAGATGAAATATTTTCAAAATTTTCTAAAGAAATATCAAGCAACATTGCAAATAACATTGTAAGTATGCTTATTTTTTATTTCCTCTATGCATTATTGTAAGGATGATTCAATTTTTTATAAATTATTGATCATTGACATGTTTTATTTTGTTTCATAGGATTTTGTTCCGGGTCTTTCAAACATGTTTGAAGGTATTTATATGTTGGTGCCAAATGTTATGGATGTGATCAAAACTTTCCACAAAAACAAAGCAGAGGAAATGAGATTGAAGCAAAGAGCAATAGCTCGTGACACTGCAACAGTACAAAGAGGGGATCAACCAAGAGTCACTAAGGTTGGTCAATCTAGTAAACTTAAACATGTTTCTTTTGAAGGTGTCGAACATGAAACAGAAAATTATGATAGAATTAGTGAGGAGGAGATGAGAACTATTGTGCAAAAGGAGAAAACAGATCAAACACCAAAAAGAAAAATTGCCAAAGATGTCTCTCTTTTACCTCATGAAGGAGAGCTTGTTTATAAAAAAATTGATATGTTATCCAATAAGACTAGGAAATCAAATATTGGTGAACCTGTAAAGGTCGTGAGCAGCAGTGAAGAACAAATTGAAAGCTCTCACGGAAGCAGAGAAATCATAACACCAGGTGCTGAGTTAGAGGATGACATTATTAAAACAAAACAAAATGCTATTCGACAAGAGTTGAGGAAGAATAAATTAATTCTTGGTGGCCAAACATTTGAGTTTAATGTTAACCAATTTTATGGCCCAGATGAAGGACAATCTCAATATCAAATTAGAAAGGCCCGTCACCTACATGTACATAATCTGAAAACATTGTTCAAGTTCAATCCATATGCGCATGTGGTGGATTATGTGGTTCTTGTCGATCCATGTCAGGTTCCCAACAAACAAGCATTTGACAAGACAAAATGTTTTGATTATAAATATTATGTAATTGGAGGGAACCATTCGATAGAGGCTAAGAGACAATTGATTGCAGAATATCTCAATAACTATCTTTTTCAAATAGTGAAATGCATCATTTACGTTGGCTTAACAGAAATGGAATCAAAGTTATTGGCATGGGATCATAATGCAGATAATGAGTACAGAATGAAAATGACTTTCATCCAAAGGGTCATATTTATTCATAATGAATTGATAGAAGAATGTGGTGGGGATAAGACACAAGTTAGTGTAGCATTTCGAAAGGAATGTTTAATGGAAACAGGTTATCAAATTGATGAAAAAAAAGAAAAAGATGGAAAATTGAATACAAATCTCTTCAGAGGCACAGATAACATTTTTCAATTGGAATTTAGAACTGGGGAGGTATGGGACTTGATTGATGATATTTTTGATCGGTGGGAGAATATTTCCATAAAAAATCAGAAGGTTAGAAAGAGTACCATAATATGTACCAACAGTAAGGGGGGTCCTGAAATGAAGCAGCTTCCAAAGGATATGACTATCACACCTTGGAGAAAATGCAATGTGTGAAGGATGATAAATTAGTCAAATCAGTATTAGCCCGTGTGAAGTCGGGTGAATTATCAATGGAAGAAATGTGTGCAGAATTTCAAAAGTAAGTTTCTTGAATTATTTCTTATTTTTCTTTCATTATAATTTTCTTTTAAATAAAACATAATGATGTTGGTAGAATTTGTTATACATGTCAATATATTAATGCTTTTAACTTGATTTATTCAGTTAGAAATTTTTTATGAAAATACAAGAACACATGGTTAAAATTTTGAATGAAGACAGTTGGGATGATGTTGTACGCAACTACCCAGAAGCAAGTTTTACATCAACACTAAAAGAGTTTTATATTGCATTCAATAAGGTATGTTGATTTATAAATTCATTTTATTCATATTTAAACTATTTTTATTTTATTACTTATACACACACACACACACACACACACACACACACACATATATATATATTATGTCATTAAAGATGTCGAAGAAGGATGGAAATGGAGTACCAGATACTTTCAAAAGCTTTATTGAAAAAATTAAGATGGAGAACATGAGAAGGAAGCATCTTATGAATGTTGAACTAGATCCTACTCTTAATTATTACATTTGGAATGAGCTCGACAGTGTCCAATATCAAATAATACAAGGTGACTGTGAAGACATTGCATCACTAATACCTAAAAGGGAATATGGCCTAGTTATTGCAGATATTCCTCATTGTTTCAATTTCCCAGACATTGAATATGATAGAGAACCATATACTTATCAAGATTTTAGTAAAGTGGTTACGGGTTTTCAAGAAGTGACAACATCACCACTTTGGCGATTTGTGACATTTCATTCAGACACACAATTTCCAATGTTATTAACAAGCTTCAAGGGTAAATCAAACTCAAGGATGCAACTTACATGGTAAGACTTTGAAATTGTATGTTTGATTCCTCCTAAATTTTTTTATTCATGTAAAATTTAATTGAACTTTTACTATGTTATGTTACAGGCAAAAGTCAAATATTGTTTCTTCCAAAGATCAGCCTATTATAAATGATTGTGAGTTCATCCATGTTGAATGTTGGACAAAAGACGATAGCTATAAGCATATTATTATGAATCGAGTAGATGGAAAGAGTCATAGTCAAGTATTGGTTTATGATGCAGTGGTAAGAAAACTAACATATGAGGATAAAGATGCAAAAGGAGATATAGTTAACATTTATAAAAAACCACAAGCATTGATTAACTATCTTATAGATCTATGTTCAAATGAAGGAGAATGGGTTTTGGATTTATTCTCAGGTTCAGGTAATTTTTATTATACAAATTTAAATTTAAATATTGTCTTTTTTACTTTTTATGTCTCCATACTAATTTTCTTACTTATTTTTTTTGTGCTTGATGATTAGGTACAACACTAGCATGTTGCCTACTAAAAGGAAGAAATTGCATTGCCATTGAGAAAGACCCAATTCAATGAAAATTTATTCAACAAAGAATTAACGCTCTTAAATTCCTTCCAGATGCGAAGCAAGAAGTTGGTTTGAGGAAAGGAGATTTTAATGAATCACGTGTGGCAAAAAAAACAAAGGAACCTCAACCACCATTATATGGAATGATTGGAAAGGGACACTTTGGAAGATTTGTTGACATGAAAGATCCATTAGAAGACGACAATGATCAAAATGAAGAAGAAAATGATGCGGAAGAAGCCATCAATGTTGTTCTAGATGATGTTGAAGATGTATTAGTTGATATTGTTGATGATGTTTAAGTTATGCTTGCAAACAAAACTTATTTTTTAGAACTATTAATCAGTTTTACTTGTAATGTTTAGACTTTGATATTTTATGAGAACAACCCTTTTTTTTTGCAAAAAACATGTGATTTCTATTATTTTTTGACATAAAATTCAATAAAAATGTTGTTTTCTTAAGTTTTTTTGTTAAAATTCTCCCAAAAAATTAGTTTATTTAACATGTTTTTTTCAACAAAAACTCTGTAAAAGTGTATTTTTTGCATTGTATTTATATTGAAAATTTGTATTTTTTTGTCATATGGTTCAAAATATTGGTTTTTAGCGACAATTTTTTGATGTGCATTGAAAAATTATTTAACAATACATAAACATGTAGAAAATATAAACTTTAGAATATTGACCCTTTTTCCATATTTTATGTATGTGAAAAAGTGAAGATATCATTACAAGTTTTTATTTTAAAAAAAATTAATTTTTTATTTTTAAAACACAAGTACATAAATGCACTTAAAAATAAACATCTCACAGAAGAAGAAGACATTAGAAAATTTATAGTGTCAAAATCAATCCTATAAAAAAACGTTGGTGATGATACACCACCACTATTCAAAATCGACATAAAAAACACCACTTAAAAAAAAAATTTAATTAAAAAAAAAAAAAACAAAATGAAAAAAACTTAAAGTGCCAAAAACATGCTCAAAATTTTTTTTCTTGATTCTGCATCGCCACTTTTTCAAAATCGGGTGTTTTTCTTGATACTTCAAAAAGTAGGTAACAATGAGGTTACCTATTTCATCGGTAACATTGTTGTGTTTTCCTGGAGCTATGAGGACTTAAAAGCCTATGACACAGAGATTATCCAACATAAGATCCCATTGAAAGAAAACCAAAAACCCTTTAGGCAAAAACTGCGCAGAATCAACCCAGTGCAACTGCCTCTAGTGGAAAAGGAAATCAAGAAAATGTATGAGGCAGGAATCATAGTGCCTGTGGGGTTTTCTGATTGGGTTTCTAACCTTGTAGCTGTAAGGAAAAAGACAGGAGATATCAGACTGTGCATTGATTTCAGAAATTTAAACAGAGCCTCTTTGAAAGATAATTACCCCAAAATGGAACACATCCTATAAAGGGCAGTTGGCTCAAAAAGGATTTCCCTGTTAGATGGATTTTCAGGTTATAACTAGGTCTTAGTACTCCCATAAGATCAACTAAAAATAGCTTTCACCACTCCATGGGGCACTTTCATGTATGTGAAAATGTCTTTTGGACTAATGAATGTTGGTGCAACCTTCTAAAGAGCTATGGACATTGCATTTTCTAAGGAAATAGGGCACTTCATTGTAATTTACCTTGATGACATAACAGTCTACTCCAAATCTGATGAAGAGCACCTCAAACATCTAAGAAAAGTCTTTGAAAAGTGCATAAGGTATGGACAATCTTTAAATCCCAAGAAGACAGTATTCGACCTCTAAGAAGGTAAGCTTCTGGGCCATATTATATCAGAAAAGGGGATTAAAATAGATCCAAAAAGAGTTTAGGGAATACTGCAGATTAGCCACCCAAGAAACATAAAAGAATTGCAGTCCTTTATTGGGAAAATTAACTTTTTGAGGAGGTTTATTCCCAACTTAGCAGAACTTCTGAGAAATATGACTAACATGCTGAAAAAGGAAGTGGGAGTTAAGTGGACTGTAGAAGAAAAAAAATATTTTGAATTAGTTAAACATTCACTCACCCGGGCACCAGTCCTAATCAGCCCTGATTTTTCAAAAGATTTCCTTATTTTCTCCTTTGCATCAGAGCATATCGTGGCCGCTGTCTTACTGCAGAAAAACCCAAAAGGCCAAGAGAAACCCATTGCTTTCTTCAGCAAAGCATTGAGGGATGCACCCTTGAAATATAATATAATGGAAAAACAGGCTTATGCTTTGGTAAAGGCCTTAAAAGACTTCAGGGTGTATATTCTGCATTCTCACGTTATTGCCTACATGCCTAACATATTGGTAAAAGACATTTTGTCCCAAGATCCAGATGGAAAGAGTGGAAAATGGATTGCTGTAATACTATAGTACAAACTGGATATCAAACCCACGAAACTCATCAAGGGTCAATGCTTAGCTCAATTAATGGTTGAATCTAATTTACAAGCCCTTGACATAAACATGGTAGATGCCTTAGATGAACATGAAGGATTACCTGCTCCTACTGTTGAAGAACAATTCCAAAACTCACCTTGGTATGCTGACATCTTGTATGTGCTTACAAATCTTAATGCTCCTCCTGATTTATCAAAGACAAAAGAAAGGTTTCTAAAGTTAAAAGCTAGAAATTATTGCATTTTAAATGAATGTTTATATTGGAAAAATGCAAATGGTTTGTTGCTTAAATGTTTTCTTGAAGTTGATGCAGAGAGGATCAAACACGATTTCCATGAAGGAGAGTGTGGAGGCCATTTATATTGGATAACCACAGCCAACAAAATCCTTAGAGCCAATTTTTACTGGCCCACACTTTTCCAAGATGTACATAAAATGATTTTTGCCTGCCATAAGTGCCAAATCTTTGAGGGCAAAAGAAAACTCCTCCCTTTACCATTACAACCAATCACTGCTGAAGCTCCTTTTCAATAGTGGGACCTAGATTTCATAGGAGAAATCCATCCTGCTTCCTCTGCCCAACACAAATGGATTCTTACAGCCACAGACTATTTCACAAAATTGATAGAGGCCATACCTTCCAGGAATGCCACAGTTTTTGTCATCATAAAATTCCTTGAAGACCATATCCTATCTAGATTTGGCTTCCCTAGGAAGATTATTACTGATAATGCTGCTGCTTTTGGTTCCAAAAAGATGATTGATTTTTGTCACAGGTATCAGATTGCCCTTGGTCATTCTACTGCCTATTACCCTTAGGGTAACGAGCTAGCAGAATCATCAAATAAAAGTTTGGTGACCATCATCAAGAAGCTGCTTGAAGAAAATAAAAAATCATGGCATAACAAGTTAGTGCATGCTCTGTGGGTAGACACATTGACTACAAAGAAATCCATTGGCATGTCACCATACCAGCCTGTTTATGGGGCTGATGCAGTGTTCCCTACCAGCTTAGGGGTACCAGTGATAAAATTAGTCCAAGAAATACAATTAGAAGAAGCCAACATGGTAAGGAGGATCAATCAAACAATATATCTCCAGCAAACAAGAGAAGAGGTCTACAACAGAGCTCAAAAAGTGCAAGAGAACATCAAAAAATTGTTTGATAAGAGAACTAAAGCTTGTGATTTCAAGATTTGAGACAAGGTACTTAAGTGGGACTCTAGAAGAGAGGACAAGGGTAAGCATGGCAAATTAGCAGTTTGTGACAAGGTCCTTACATCATCCAATCCACCATTGGTTCCAATGCCTTTTTTCTGCAAGAATTAGATGGTACAGATCTGTTTGGGGGTCCTGTCAATGGCAGGATGCTCAAGCATTATTACTGCTAAGTTCCAGTTTAAAGCATTCACTTCCATTGTAAATACCATTGTTGTGTTTTTTTTTCAAAAAATAGAGAAAAAATATACAAAAAAAGAGAAAAGAAAGGTTCAGACAAGCTCAAAACTTGAACCTGTGAAATTCTAAAGAATGGCTCAAATTAGCTCAAAACCTGTGCCAAAGAAAGTGAAAGGCTGGTTCTAATATGCCCAAAACCTAAACCAATGAAGAAAGAAGATGGATCAGCTCTAACAAGCCCAAAACTAGAGTTGAAATGAAGAATAAAATGACTCTAACAAGCTCAAAATTTGAGTCACAAGAAAAAGAAGGATGCTCCAAAGTTTCACAATTTCAAGCCTTCAAAATTTTGGTTTCAATTTCCTGCAAATTTCAGTTCATGTGCAGTTGTCTTTATGCCATGGACCCATAGCAAACCAGACAGTCTAATCCTGGTTTGACTGTTTTTCAATTTTTGTTGTAGAATGTAGAGAAAGAAATACGCTGGAAATTTGTTTCGGGGAAAATCACCCTAGAGGTTTGTTGGGTCTAAACCTCCACAGAGCAGGGCATGCTATTCAAAAGGACTCACACACAACCATACTTGAATGCAAAAAACTAGTTAACAACGATAGCAGAACTCACCCGAAGTCCTACGTTCGATGTAGATCCCGCGGGGTCCAAACCCCCAGCAACTCTCCTTCCGCCTTCAACCTGGAAAACAAGAAAGAACGTGCATGGAAACCTAGTTGTACAACATATACTTCTCCTAAACGTTAGTGCAATCCATGTGAAATATTATATAAACCATAATAAATGCTTAAATGATAATCTTTTCACATATATAAATAAACATTAACACACGAGTTCAGGAACAAGATGGTTCTTCATTATCACGAACAACATGTACAGTAGTAAAAGTGGAGAGATCACCTGAATCCTTCCACGATCTTCGAGCAGACCGTCGTCCGGATTCGTCCCGCCCTTGCCTCGCTAAGATACTTTCAAGACTTGTGCACTCGAGATGGCATATAAATGGATGAACATCTCCAGGAAACAAGGGTTTCCTGTATAAATCTGGGAAAGTGCAGGAGGCATGGGAATTCAGACTTGAATTGGGATTCCAACAGAGTATAATTTCTATAAAATTTCTCTCTCCCTTAGGCCATGCACATGAGGGGCTTTTATACTCCCTCAAAGTAGTTTCAATCAGTTGGAAACAGTTGGCCACGTGCTGGGGTGGTTGAACTACTGGAGTAACCATCAACCCAGCCCGAAAATAGGGATTATATATATATATATATATATATATATATATTTTTAATGATTTTAATGGCATACGCGGAAAAGTACATGTGGACTCGCGTATACACGTGGAAAAGTCTGGGCATAACCGCGTATGGGAATTTTAACACTGTTTTTTAGTGAATTTTGTTCAAGTCTGTAGGAATGGGTGCCCAAAGCCATAAAAGCAATCATGAATCATATGAAGGTGAAAAATGATGCTATAACAGATGCCCCCTAATATATGAGGTCAAAAGGGGTACATGATGGCCGAAATGTATTATGCACATAGAAAGAACTTCGCAAGGACAAGAGAGGACTTCACCATATTTCAGCCTGCCAAAAACCAATGAAAGAAACCAGAGAGTCAACACATGCTGAGGCGGGCATACCCATGCTCAGTCAAAAATACATCATATATATAGAAAGTACCGAATAGATCCAACATGTATACAAGTATAACTGAACTGAAAGTACATAGTGAATCATCTGAGCAGGGCCCGGAAAGACAAATCTGTATCAATGTCCAAGTATCACATATAGAAAGCTGATCAAAGATAGTGCAACTGGATGTCTGATCAAGTAACTGAATCTCCAAGTACCGGATCATAAGAGGCGGATCAAACTGTACAATCACGCAACTCGGGGATCAACATATAAGATGCTGCTGTGCTGAACTGCAACATATAAGGGTGGACGGCAACACTGGCAGAAACTGAGAGAACTGTCAACAGTGAACCGAGAAATGCTGATGCAACCCGAGGTCTTCACCGATCACAACGGCACAATTCTACACACTGGGAATAAATGAGTTGAAGTCGACCATGTGAGAAATCGTTGGATTACCGGGCAATGATGTTTCCCGTTAACCAACGCGAGACAACCCACCGATAATGATAATGAGTGTCAAGGTGCCCCAGTACAATCTGACAAGTGTGAATGAATGAGTTGAAGTCGAACACTTGAAATAATCTACCAATCAGGAGGCAATGATGAATCCCCACTGTCGATAGCGAAGAGTCTGCCACTGATGACTACAAACCCTAAGGTACTGACAAAAAGACTCTAGACCTTATTCCCAGAGCAATGAGTCGGATTCGATGGGAAAAGATCTGCTGGAAGGAAGGCATTAAGGCATCCCACATCAGTCCAGCGCGAGTGTAACCCGCAGGCCAAGATTTGGAAGGAATCGGATGAAGTAGAGTGATGGAACCAAAACCGAAGTACGTTTCCAACATGCACAAGATGAAGCTAGCGCATGGGAGAAACCCTCTAGACCAACCAATAATGAAAGCTGACACAGAGGCGAGAAATCCACCGATAGGGTCAAATGGAAATCAAGGTACTGCACGAATCCCAAGTGTGATAATGTATGTTGACGTCGAACACAGGGGAAACCACTCAGTCAAAGACCCATAATGATGATCAAATGTTGAGCACAAGGTCACCTATCAATGATGGAAATAGGGCTAGGGTGCGGCTCTAGGTTTGCTCTCAGAGCAATGTGTCGTAGTCGATAAGAGACAAACCCGCCAGCAAGAAGTCAATGGGGACCTTCTCAAACCAACACGAGCAGAAGACCAAAACATCTGATGTGATAGAACAAGATACTGACAAGACCGGGAAGGCCGACTGAATAATGAGTCAAGAGACACCGCAGAATGGCCGACTCTGGTTAGACTTCCCTTGAACAAAAGCATGACTCGTGATGACCATGGCAGTAAAAAGTGACACTGTATAAGTCTGTTATGCAGGAGGCAAAACAAACTCTCCATATGATTGGAAGAGATAACCAACCGGGGGAGGACTGACCAGTGAAACAAGGTAAAGGCTGAACCTAGGTCAAAACTAAAACCATCCCAAATGGAGGAAAGATATATAAGTGTATATGCTTTGTTCAAGGGCGAAAAACTGACACTGTACTGCCATCAAATTATGAAGTTACATCCCGTTCCCGCTCTTTTTGTTATATTTTATTTTTTTGTCTTTTTCATATAATAAGCTTGAAAAAGAATAAAAGAATGCTATGGTATAATGGATAGAACGAGTATCAAGAAACAGATGCACTAGTTCCTGGGATTGGAACGATCCTATGCTCAATGCAAGGTGGCGAAAACTGGTAAGCGATACTCAGAGGAATGTTCCATCCATGGGTAAAAGGGTGTCAAGTCACGATAGCTAAGTGCATGCAATGGTTTAACTTGTACAGATAGACAAGGTCAAAAGTTGGCTTAAACATTGAGTCCAAATGAAGCCGGCTAAAGGCCAGGATAAACAAGTAGCCAATATGCAATGTAGTAATACAACTCAACAACACCAGGGAGCCTCTAGGGTAATAGCCAGAAAAATTATAGTGAGGAAGAAGAAGAATGAAGCTTCAACACATAAGTCATGGCGGGACTAAAGAGGACTCCCGAGCCTACATAAAATGCAGCATGGGCAACAAATGATAGCGAGGAACTAACTAGGAAGCCCATGTAAAGGAAGGCTCTACCATCAAGTCATGATTAAAGAATCGGCGAGTGAAATGGGTGTAATACTCATGACCTGATGGGATCGACCCTATGGCAAGTGATCAGAATGGAGGCTAGTATGCAAAATGCAACGGAAAGTGGATTCCCTAACCTATATGCCAGTTTTAGTTTATAAAAAAGAGATTTCAAGAAGACCAATTGAACTATCTGGTAACTAAGTCAAACAAACTCTGAATTTCAAGTATAACTTCAACAAAATGCTCAAATCCAACCATGCCACTCTCGCAGCGGGCTTTATACGAGCAAAAAGGAAGACAAGAAACTCAATAAATCAACTCAGTACAATAGTATAAACTTGCAATAAAAAACTTCAAAGAATCAAAAAGAGACTCTTCGAAAATTGCAACAAAACTAGTCTACTGAACATCAAGGAAACCAAACGCACCAAATAGGTAAAAAATCAAAATGTGCAGCAACACACAAGGAAAGAGTAAATGAGCAGGAGCTCTCTGTTCTGATTAAGCAGAATAGCCAAGAATCTTCAAGAAAAGACCTTGGTACTCAAACCAAAATTGCAAACATAACAACCAAAAATTTCACCAACCGAGAGAGTCTTCACACAAAGGAGAGAGAAATAGACATATAAACACTTTAAACACAGTCTAGAGACTAAAAAACACTGTAGAAACAGGTCACCACAGACAGACAAGACCAGAAAAGCTAAAAACCAAAATTTCAAAATTTCCCCCCAGGCATACGCGCTTTAACAGTTTTGCAACAAGTGTGCATACGCAACTGTGTCAAAGGAAACCCGCGTATACGCGACCACCTTTGACAGAAACGGCGTGTATACGCGACTGTGCAGAGAAAAAACCGCGTATGCAAAAGCAAATAATGAAAAATAAAAAAGATCAAGCCTGGATAAAGAAACCAGGACTTCAGTGTGACTGAGAAAGAGTTAACTGGACTGGAAATAAAAGTTAAAACTGTTGGAAACCTATCAAACAGCTGAAACCACCCAACAGGGGAATCACAAGAATGTGGTCCCCAGTGGAGTCGCCAGTTCTGTTTCGGGGAAAATCACCCTAGAGGTTTGTTGGGTCTAAAACTCCATAGAGCAGGGCATGCTATTCAGAAGGACTCACACACAACCATACTTGAATGCAAAATACTAGTTAACAACGATAGCAGAACTCACCCGAAGTCCTACGTTCGATGTAGATCTCGCGGGGTCCAAACCCCCAGCAACTCTCCTTCCGCCTTCAACCTGGAAAACAAGAAAGAACGTGCACGGAAACCTAGTTGTACAACATATACTTCTCCTAAACGTTAGTGAAATCCATGTGAAATATTATATAAACCATAATAAGTGCTTAAATAATAATCTTTTCACGCATATAAATAAACATTAACGCATGAGTTCGGGAACAAGATGGTTCTTCATTATCACGAACAGCATGTACAGTACTAAAAGTGGAGAGATCACCTGAATCCTTCAACGATCTTCGAGCAGACCGTCGTCTGGATTCGTCCCACCCTTGCCTCGCAAGATTCTTCCAAGACTTGTGCACTCGAGATGGCATATAAATGGATGAACATCTCTAGGAAACAAGGGTTTCCTGTATAAATCTGGGAAAGTGCAGGAGGCACGGGGAATCAGACTTGAACTGGGATTCCAACAGAGTATAATTTCTATAAAATTTCTCTCTCCCTTAGGCCATACACATGAGGGGCTTTTATACTTCCTCAAAGTAGTTTCAATCAGTTGGAAATAGTTGGCCACGTGCTGGGGTGGTTGAACTACTGGAGTAACCATCAACCCAACCCGAAAATAGGGAATTTTTATATATATTTTTAATGATTTTAATGGCATACGCGGAAAAGTACATGTGGACTCGCGTATCCACGCGGAAAAAGTACGGGCATATCACGGCGTATGGGAATTTTAACATTGTTTTTAGGTGAATTTGTTCAAGTACGTAGGAATGGGTGCCCAAAGCCATAAAAGCAATCATGAATCATATGAAGGTGAAAAATGCTAGGTTCAGGAACAAGATGGTTCTTCATTATTATGAACAGCATGTACAGAAATAAAGAGTGGAGAGATCACCTAAATCCTTCCACGATCTTCGAGTTGACCGTTCGTCCGATTCGTCCCGCCCTTGCCTCGCTAAGTTCGGGAAACAGAGTGAATCACCCTAGAGGTTTGTTGGGTCTAAACCTCCACAGAAAGGCATGCTATTCATGACTCACATACAACCATACTTGAATGCAAAAGACCAGTTAGCAACGGAGCAGCGTAACACTCACCCGTAGTCCTACGTTCGATGTAGATCCCGTGGGGTCCAAACCCCCAGCAACCCTTCTTCCTCCTTCAACCTGGAAAACAAGAAAGAACGTGCATGGAAACCTAGTTGTACAGCATATATTTCTCCTAAACATTAGTGCAATCCATGTGAAATATTATATAAACCATAATAAATGCTTAAATGATAATCTTTTCACACATATAAATAAACATTAACACACGAGTTCAGGAACAAGATGGTTCTTCATTATTACGAACAGCATGTACAGAAATAAAGAGTGGAGAGATCACCTGAATCCTTCCATGATCTTCGAGCAGACCGTCGTCCGGATTCGTCCCGCCCTTGCCTCGCTAAGAAACTTTCAAGACTTGTGCACTCGAGATGGCATATAAATGGATGAACATCTCCAGGAAACAAGGGTTTCCTGTATAAATCTGGGAAAGTGCAGGAGGCACGGGAATTCAGACTTGAATTGGGATTCCAACAGAGTATAATGTCTATAAAATTTCTCTCTCCCTTAGGCTATGCACATGAGGGGCTTTTATACTCCCTCAAAGTAGTTTCAATCAGTTGGAAACAGTTGGCCACGTGCTGGGGTGGTTGAACTACTGGAGTAACCATCAACCCAGCCCGAAAATAGGGAATTTATATATATATATTTTTAATGATTTTAATGGCATACGTGGAAAAGTACATGTGGACTCGTGTATACACGCGGAAAAATCTAGGCATACGTGCATATGGGAATTTTAACACTGTTTTTTAGTGAATTTTGTTCAAGTCTATAGGAATGGGTGCCCAAAGCCATAAAGACAATCATGAATCACCCGAGGGTGAAAAATGATGCTATAACAGATGCCCCCTAATATATGAGGTCAGAAGGGGTACATGATGGCCGAAATGTATTATGCACATAGAAAGAACTTCGTAAGGACAAGAGAGGACTTCACCAGATTTCAGCCTGCCAAAAACCAATGAAAGAAAACAGAGAGTCAACTCATGTTGAGGCGGGCATACCCATGCTCAGTCAAAAATACATCATATGGAAAGTACATAATAGATCCAAAATGTATACAAGTATAGCTGAACTGAAAGTACACAATGAATCATCTGAGCATGGCCCGGAAGTACAAGTCAGAATCAATGTCTAAGTATCACATATAGAAAGCTGATCAATGATGTTGAAACTGGATGTCTGATCATATAAGTAACTGAATCTCCAAGTACCAAATCATAAGGGGTGGAACACATGGTACAATCACGCAACTCGAGAGCCAACATATAGGATGCTGCTGTACTGACACTGCAACATATAAGGGTGAACGACATCACTGGCAGAAACTGAATGGACTGTCAAAAGTGAACCGAGAAATGTTGATGCAACCCGAGGTCTTCACCGATCACTATGGCACAATTCTACACAATGGGAATAAATGAGTTGAAGTCGACCATGTGAGAAATCGTTGGATTACCGGTCAATGATGTATATCGTTAACCAACGCGAGACAACCCACCAATAATGAAAATGAGTGTCAAGGTGCCCCAGTACAATATAACAAGTGCGAATGAATGAGTTGAAGTCGAACACTTGAAAGAATCTACCAATCAGGAGGCAATGATGAATCCCCACTGTCGATAGCGAAGAGTCTGCCACTGATGACTGCAAACCCTAAGGCACTGACAAAAAGACTCTAGACCTTATTCCCAGAGCAATGAGTCAGAGTCGATGGGAAAATATTTGCTGGAAGGAAGGCATTAAGGCATCCCACATCAGTCCAGCGCGAGTGTAACCCGCAGGCCAAGATTTGGAAGGAATCGGACGAAGTAGAGTGACAGAACCAAACCGAAGTACATTTCCGACATGCACAAGATGAAGCTAGCGCACGGAAGAAACCCTCTGAACCAACCAATAATGAAAGCTGACACAGAGGCGAGAAATCCACCGATAGGGTCAAATGGAAATCAAGGTACTGCATGAATCCCAAGTGTGATAATGTATGTTGACATCGAACACAGGGGAAACCACTCAGTCAAAGACCCATAATGATGATCAAATGCTGAGCACAAGGTCACCTATCAATGATGGAAATAGGGCCAGGGTGCAGCTCTAGGTTTGCTCTCAGAGCAATGTGTCGTAGTTGATAAGAGACAAACCCGCCAGCAAGAAGTCAATGGAGACCTTCTCAAACCAGCATGAGCAGAGGACCAAAACATCTGATGTGATAGAACAAGATACTGACAAGACCAGGAAGGCTGACTGAATAATGAGTCAAGAGACACCGCAGAATGGCCGACTCTGGTTAGACTTCCCTTGAACAAAAGCATGACTCATGATGACCATGGCAGTAAAAAGTGACAATGTATAAGTCTGTTATGCAGGAGGCAGAACAAACTCTCCATATGATTGGAAGAGATAACAAACCGGGGGAGGATTGACAAGTGAAACAAGGTAAAGGCTGTACCTAGGTCAAAACTAAAACCATCCCAAATGGAGGAAATATATATAAGTGTATATGCTTTGTTCAAGGGTGACAAACTGACACTGTACTGCCATCAAATAACGAAGTTACATCCCGTTCCCGCTCTTTTTGTTATATTTGATTTTTTTTGTCTTTTTCATATAATAAGCCTGAAAAAGAATAAAATAATGCTATGGTACAATGGATAGAACGAGTATCAAGAAACAGATGCACTAGTTCCTGGGATAGGAACGATCCTATGCTCAATGCAAGGTGGCGGAAACTGGTAAGCGATACTCAAAGGAATGTTCCATCCATGGGAAAAAGGGTGTCTAGTCGTGATAGCTAAGTGCATACAATGGTTAACTTGTACAGACAATCAAGGTCAAAAGATGGCTTAAACATCGAGTCCAAATGAAGCCGGCTAAAGGCCAGGATAAACAAGTAGCCAATATGCAATGTAGTAATACAACTCAACGACACCAGGGAGCCTCTAGGGTAATAGCCAGAAAAATGATAGTGAAGAAGAAGAAGAATGAAGCTTCAACACATAAGTCATGGCGGGACTAAAGAGGACTCCCGAGCCTACATAAAACGCAGCATGGGCAACAAGTGCTAGTGAGGAACTAACTAGGAAGCCCATGTAAAGGAAGGCTCTACCACCAAGTCATGATTAAATAATCGGCGAGTGAAATGGGTGTAATACTCATGACCTGATGGGATCGACCCTATGGCAAGTGATCGGAATGGAGGCTAGTATGCAAAATGCAACGGAAAGTGGATTTCCTAACCTATATGCCAGTTTTAGTTTATAAAAAAGAGATTTCAAGAAGACCAATTGAACTATCCGGTAACTAAGTCAAACTAACTCTGAATTTCAAGTATAACTTCAACAAAATGCTCAAAGCCAACCATGCCACTCTCGCAGCGGGGCTTTATACGAGCAAAAAGGAAGACAAGAAACTCAATAAATCAACTCAGTACAATAGTATAAACTTGCAATAAAAAACTTCAAAGAATCAAAAAGAGACTCTTCGAAAATTGCAACAAAACTAGTCTACTGAACACCAAGGAAACCAAACGCACCAAATAGGTAAAAAATCAAAATGCGTAGCAACACACAAGGAAAGAGTAAATGAGCAGGAGCTCTCTGTTCTGATTAAGCAGAACAACCAAGAATCTTCAAGAAAATACCTTGGTACTCAAACCAAAATTGCAAACGTAACAACCAAAAATTTCACCAACCGAGAGAGTCTTCACACAAAGGAGAGAGAGATAGACATATAAACACTTTAAACACAGTCCAGAGATTAAAAAACACTGTAGAAATAGGTCACCACAGGCAGACAAGACCAGAAAAGCTAAAAACCAAAATTTCAAAATTTTCCCCCAGGCATACGCGCTTTAATAGTTTTGAAACAAGCGTGCATATGCAACTGTGTAAAAGGAAACCCGCGTATACGCGACTCCCTTTAACAAAAACTGTGTGTATACGCGTCTATGTACAGACGAACCCATGTATGAAAAGGTAAATAATAAAAATTTAAAAAAATCAAGCCTGGATAAGAAACCAGGTCTTTAGTCTGACTAAGAAAGAGTCAAATGGACTGGAAATAAAAGTTAAAACTGTTGGAAACCTTTCAAACAGCTGAAACCACCCAACAGGGGAATCACAAGAATGCGATCCCCAGCGGAGTTGCCAGTTCTGTTTCGGGGAAAATCACCCTAGAGGTTTGTTGGGTCTAAACCTCCACAGAGCATGCCATGCTATTCAGAAGGACTCACACACAACCATACTTGAATGCAAAAAACTAGTTAACAACGATAGCAGAACTCACCCGTAGTCCTACGTTCGATGTAGATCCCGCGGGGTCCAAACCCCCAGTAACCCTTCTTCCTCCTTCAACCTGGAAAACAAGAAATAATGTGCACGGAAACCTAGTTGTACAACATATATTTCTCCTAAACGTTAGTGCAATCCATGTGAAATATTATATAAACCATAATAAATGCTTAAATGATAATCTTTTCACACATATAAATAAACATTAACACACGAGTTCAGGAACAAGATGGTTCTTCATTATTACGAACAACATGTACAGAAATAAAGAGTGGAGAGATCACCTGAATCCTTCCACGATCTTCGAGCAGACCGTCGTCCGGATTCGTCCCGCCCTTGCCTCGCTAAGATTCTTCCAAGACTTGTGCACTCAAGATGGCATATAAATGGATGAACATCTCCAGGAAACAAGAGTTTTCTGATATAAATCTGGGAAAGTGCAGGAGGTACGGGGAATCAGACTTGAACTGGGATTCCAACAAAGTATAATGTCTATAAAATTTCTCTCTCTCTTAGGACATGCACATGAGGGGCTCTTATACTCCCTCAAAGTAGTTTCAATCAGTTGGAAACAGTTGGCCATGTGCTGGGGTGGTTGAACTACCAGAGTAACCATCAACCCAGCCCGAAAATAAGGATTTTTTATATATATTTTTAATGATTTTAATGGCATACACGGAAAAGTACATGTGGACTCGCGTATACATGCGGAAAAGTCTGGGCATATCCGCGTATGGGGATTTTAACACTGTTTTTTAGTGAATTTTGTTCAAGTCTGTAGGAATGGGTGCCCAAAGCCATAAAAACAATCATGAATCACATGAGAGTGAAAAATGATAAGGGTTCAGACAAGCTCAAAACTTGAACCTGTGAAATTCTAAAGAATGGCTCAAATTAGCTCAAAACCTGTGCCAAAGAAAGTGAAAGGCTGGTTCTAATATGCCCAAAACCTAAACCAATGAAGAAAGAAGATGGATCAGCTCTAACAAGCCCAAAACTAGAGTTGAAATGAAGAATAAAATGACTCTAACAAGCTCAAAATTTGAGTCACAAGAAAAAGAAGGATGCTCCAAAGTTTCACAATTTCAAGCCTTCAAAATTTTGGTTTCAATTTCCTGCAAATTTCAGTTCATGTGCAGTTGTCTTTATGCCATGGACCCATAGCAAACCAGACAGTCTAATCCTGGTTTGACTGTTTTTCAATTTTTGTTGTAGAATGTAGAGAAAGAAATCTGCTAGACAGTTTAATCCTAGCAGATATTAGTTTAGGTAGAGAAGCTATGAGGCCAACTATCTAATCTGGTCTCATGGAGGAATAAGGGTAGAATTAGATTATTTTTTTCTGTTTTCAATAAAAAATGAATGATGAAGAAGGTCTACAAGTCTAAATGCAACTTGAAGAGAAAATGTTAGGACTATAGGATGGGTAGGTAGATTGTTTGGGAGAATATTTTCTGCTGACTTAATATCCATCATGTTTGCAGCAACTGATCAAAGAAGAAAATATGGTTGAAGATCAGGCATCTGGCCTACTTCCAAAAGATTATTTCTGAAGTTCTTGACACCTTCAAGAAGATGCCATCCCCATGTGGAGCCATTGTTAGCCACCTAGAAATTTTTGTCAAGAAAACAGGTGGCTAAATATGTTTTTGAGTCTTCAAGAGATACATTTCCTTTGAAAACCTATCATTCTTGAAGCCTCCATGTGTCTTCTAGCCTTTTAAAATACCTTCACTGTTGTTTACATTGAAAAGAACCTTGCTATTTTGAGAAAAAAAATGCTTCAAAAGGCCTCTGTAATTGCCCATTTTCACTCATTTCCCTTCATTTTCATTAAGCCTTCTTTTCCTCTTTAGAACCTCCATATCCCTCTAAAAAGCCCCCAAAATCCTTTTAAGCCACTAAAAATCCCTTTTACAGTTTTAAAACGCCTTTTTCCCCTTTACCGAAAGCCAAGAAATCCCTTGAAAATCACTCATTTTGGCTTAAAAACACCCTTTTTCCATTAAGGCCTTAAGCCCCTTTCGGCCTAGCCCTTAGCCCCTTTTCCCGCATATGACCCATGCCTAAGACCAGGCGCTAAGCCCCGTCATGCAATCGCAATCAGAGCTTTCCTTTACTACATTTTCCTTTGTTATCCCAAAAGTTTCCAATGCGATGACATTTGTTCTATCGGCCTCTGCTGTAATATTGGCCGTCGATCTTTACAGAGTTAACGGCTAGCGCTAAAATCTCACAACGCCCATCACCCCTTTTCATTATCCCTCTGATGGTGTATGGACCTTTGATCTCTTTCCTAATCCGATGGCTAGCGCAAAATCGCATCGCGCTAACCCAACGTCCCCACTTTTCTTTTTCCCCGATGGCCGACTCCCCGATTTAATCTTGGCCGTTGAATCCACAAGAACCAACGGTCGGGATTCGTCCACACCTTTGTTCACATAGCCCATCATCGCTCCACTGATTTAATCTGGACCATTGAATCCACAAGAACCAACGGCCCAGATTTAATCACGCTCCGCCCCTGTGCCCTCCATCATTTCCCCTCCGATCATATCTCCACCTTTGATCTCTCAAATGATCCGACGGTCCGTGCTAAATCGCAAACTCAAAGAACCACAGAGTTTTGGTCCCCTACTTTTCTCCGATGTGATTAAATCTCTGCTATCGATTCTACAGATCCAACGGTCAGGATTTAATCCGCCGTTATCCCTTACCACCTTATCGCCCGTGCACCTTTCCATATCGCGCTCTCATCCCCACCGTCAGATCTCTCCGCCTTTCATCCAACGACTGAGAATGCATATCGTGTGATTTCTGCATCTGAGGTTTAATGTTTCAAATTTATGCGATGAAAGCGATTTTGGGAGGACACGTGTCAAGAGCGAGGTATATCACATTTTTTTGGGAAAATTTTCAAACCGCTTTGGAGCTATGTGAAACCGACAGTTTCCATCTAAAAACCACCCCCCCCCCCCCCGATATAGTTCCACTTCAATCCTGACCGTCGATTGCTTTAATCAGACGGTTCATATCATATCACGTCTTCATCCATATTTCTTCCATCAGACCTTCCAAAGACCTCATCGGAAGATCTCCGATGTTGATCTCCTCTAGTGATCCAATGGTCCGCGTTCAATCTCCCTCCGCCCTGCCGGTCCCACCATCAAATGCCCCGATTTCATTCATTTTAGCCTTTCTCCTTTGTAATTCACCCAAACATTAAACTTTCGTGTTTTACACTAAAAGTTATTTTCTTCCACCTAACCTTCTAAAACAACTTTTCCAGTGAATCTCGACCGTTGATCGCCACTGTCTAATCTAATCCAATGGTCCGGAACCGTCCTCGCACCAGACTTTCACCAAGCCAGTTTTCTTCCATTTCGCAATGATTTTCAGCCGTTTTTCCACTACATCAACCATTCCATCACTGCACCTCCATCCTCCACGGGCCACCACAACATCCTCCTCCACTCCCATGGATTTTTATAACATGTTTATTGTGTTTTTGCAGGGTTACAGATGGTGAAAATCGCTCTTTGTCTCCCCATCACAGACAGGGTAATACAGGGTGCAGAATGCCATGTTTCAGAACCAGATATAGCAGGAGATGACATCCAGAAAGGGTTCAAGGCATGTTTTTATCCAGATCAGAGTTATTAACTATGTTTCAAACCCTCTAGCACCATTAAAACCTATGTATCCACAGGCAAATCAGAAAGGAAGCAGCAAAGTGTATCAGTGACAAATTAAAGGGATTAAATGCATGTTACTGAAGATTAAATGCTTTAATCCAGTGTTTAAAGGATGGGGATACAGATTGAAGACCTTATAAATGATCTAGAAGTCTATAAGGCCTAAAACGCATGAAACAAGCCATATCAGTGTTTCACATCAGCACAATGTTCTTTCCTAAGAAAGGACGAGTTTCCATAGTGTTTTTTATTCTCCATCAAGTTCCTGAGAAGATCACTACCCTGACAAGAAGTCCTAGGATTGCCAGAGCATTAGTTGCAAAGTATGGAAGGCCTGAAGTCATTTTTCTGCCTTACTTGTCCCAGTGTACAAACAGAGTACCAACTGCCAGAGAGTACTTCAAGAGACATACCTGGAGTTATTATCAGCCTGTCGAAGACCCTTATTTCACCTAAAGGGTACTGAAAGTCAATACATGGATATTAAGATAGAATGGGCCGTCAAAACACTTCCTCCTCTACTTTAATGAGCCATTTAAAGTTCTATCTACCTCTACTGCCACTCTTTCAGCTATAAGAACTCATCAGAAATAGATGTTGTTGGTTGGCTAACCGTGGATTGTAAGTTGTTTCATTGAGATAGAGTTCTATGTATTAGTTGTAAAATAGGCATGGGAGATGATTTCTAGTTGATTTCAAGCTATTCGAAAATGATGTATATGACTGGTGTTGCTATTTAATATGACAAATCATGTTCATTGGATCCTGATCTAAACCAGTGGTGATATGTTCTATCTTTTACTGTTTTTTCTCTGTTATGCATCACATTTCATTTCTCCGATAAGAATCAGTAATCTAGCTTAGGATATACTACCATAAAGTACCCTAATGCTTCCTGCTTTTCTTATCTTTGATGTTTTCTACTAATTGTGTAATATAAGAACAAATTCAATACAATTTAACCAGTATAGTTGTTGGTCTTTCTAATGCTTACTGATGTATGAATTCAGAATTTGTTTTTAGATGTTCTTGTTGGGTTTTATCTAAAGGAATTGAGAAACTGGGAGATTTGAGTTAGTTCTGTCTCACTAGGGTACTTTTCTAATAGATTGGCCTTTCTAAGATCCCTTAAGTGAATGTCAAAAGAAGAGAAGGTTAAAAGTCTTTCTCTGATCTTAGACTTTTCTTTGTGTCAATCTTAAATGTTTTCTATTGTCTGAAGAGCTAGCCTCTTTAAGAGTTTGATCATAGATGGTTAAGGCATGCCCTGTCCCTAGATTTTCTCCTAAGTGGTCACCTTGGAAGGTTTCCTTGCCATTCACCTTCATTTCCTTATCATTTCATCCCATCACTATCATCTTTAAAGATCCTCTGATTTAGACGACTAGCCCATTTGAAAGCCTTGGATACTGAATTGCAAGTAAACCCTTCTATGACTCCATTTTCCCAATGGTCTTGTGTTTCCTCTGAATTTGTCTCCCCATTGCCAAATATCCTTCTTTATTCACTCCTTTACCTTGTATTGAAACCTTCTTTCATGTTTCCCAACCAAATTAACAAAACAACAAACCTTGTGCCCTATAACTAGCCTAATACCTCGAAATTGAATTTTAAAGATATATATTTCTTTACCATTATAGAGAGATCCATCTCTAGATCCAGGAGGGCTAGATCCTGAGATCCCAAAGTGGTTTGATGTTGTATTGTCTTTTGGTATTTCCAAACTTGTCAAAACACAGGAACCACAACATTATAGTTGAGGTACACTCCTATAAGAGAACAAGTGGCAAATATCCTCAATCATCTGAGTAAAATTAAGATTACTTAATTCAGAGAAAATATGGGGATGGTCGAGAACCCTTTCTAGTAGAGGAATGGGTGGAATTCAGAGTTAGAGGGAGTTGCATTACAGATGAAGCAGTGGCAACAACACATAGATGAGGGGTAGCAGCCAGGATATCAGCAACGCAACAGATGCTTTAGAATCAGAGCAGTACAATTGGTAATTTTCTTGAACACTTTCCTCCCTAAGAGGGAGTGTTGATTTTATATCATCGGGAAGTGTTCCAGGTCTCAAATTTTGAGGAGAGGCTTGGACAATAGTATTCTAGAGAACCAAGAAATTGTTTGTGGAAATTCCACTAGAATCTTGCATTATTAAAATAATTAAATATTTTAAAATTATCCCTAAGGCTAAACTTAGGGAAATTAAATAATTAAAGGGTATTAATAAGGCAGACTGTGAATCTTTTATAAAACGAAGATCAAGTCATATTTTAATCTGGACCCTTGATTAAGGACATAATATGGTCATTGATTCATCGATGAGAAGACTATAGGAGAAGGCTTGAGGGTCATCTGGAATGTAAGTCGGGCACATTCTCAGTACCCGAAGGAAATTGATTCTAAAGTAAGAGAATTCGATTTCAGAGGGTGAGTCTGTAGAGGTGGCATTGCAGAGACAAAAGGAGGAGGGAGACGTCAGCAGAGACAGAGAAGAAGGAAGACAGAAGACGAAGGGAAGGCAATGTTGAGCAGCAACACTAGCCCTCCATGCAGACTTTCGCAGTCCAGGCAGTGATTGCATAAAGGAGCTATGCATATTGATGCAAAGGGTGTTGGAGGACATCCTGTGTGTTAGGAATTCTTCTAGATTTTCTGTAAAATTCATATCATTTGTATGCTATTGATTCTGCTCGTCGTGAATTTTGTAAATGATATTTTCAATGTTGAAGATTAATACAAACCTCCATCTGTTGCACCAGTTTTCCCACATTAGGTTTTTCCGGGGACAATTGTCCAAAAATAATTGTGTTCATGTGGTTGTTTCTATTGTGCTATATGTGTTCCATTTGTTCTTCTGATTTTTTATTAGAGTGAATACCGCAGATGTGTTTATTTCAAAATTTACTTAAGAATCTGTAAATAACTTGTCATAATAAGTAGGCGAAATAAATCTACTACTGCAGTAACAATTTTCAGAGGGAAAAATTCACAAGAAGAAGAAAAACATAAAGAGTGAGAATTAGAGAGGGAGGGAGTGACAAGGGAGAGATGGAGAGAGAGAGTTTGTGTTTGGGAGTGAGATAAAAAGACATAAAAGGAGAGATGGATACAAGTGGGGAGAGAAGGAGAGAGAAGGAGAAAGGGAGGGATATAGTAACATAGTTGGAGAGAGAGATGGAGTGATGGGGAAAGAGAGAAGATTGAAGAGAGAGAGAGAGAGAGAGAGGAGGTGGAGGTTGGGGATAGAGGGCAACATGAGAGAATGGGAGAGATATGAAGGACGAGAGAGAGGAATTGGGAGATAGGAAGAGAGTCATGGGGGAAGATATAGGATTGTAGGGGAGAGAGAGAGAGACTAATGGAGGAAGAGAGAGGGAGGTATGAAAGAAAGGGAGAGAGAGGAAGAACAAGAGAGAGGACTTGAGAGAATGGAGGAGAGAGGGAGGGATATATAGATGGAGTTGGAGGGGGAGAGAGGGAGGGAAGAAGAAAGACATAGAGAGTGAGAAGTGGAGAGAGAGAGGGAGTGACAAGGGAGAGATGGAGAGAGTGTGTGTATGTTTGGGGGTGATATTAAGAGACAAATAAGGATAGATGGAAAGAAGGGGGAGAGAATGAGGGAGAGATACATATAGTAACAAAGTTGGAAGGTGAAGAGAGAGAGAGAGAAGTGGGAGAGAAAGGAAGAGAGAGAGGATGTGGAGAGAAAGGAAGAGAGAGAGGATGTGAGAGAGTGGAGAGAGGTAGGGAAAGATATATGGATATGGAGGGGGAGAGAGAGGGAGGTAAGAATAAATACATAGAGAGAGAAAGATGGACGGAGAGAGAGGACATGATAAGGAAGACGAAGAGAGAGGGATAAAGGATTGCTGGAGGGAAGAGTGATAGAATCAGGGGAGAGAGAGGGAAGCGGAAGAGAGAGGGAGAGGGGGAGAGGAGGAGGGGGTGATATATAGATAGATTGAAGAAAGAGAGTGTATGTTTTGGGGTTGATATAAAGAGACGGAGGGAGATAGAGATATAGATGGAAGGTGAAGAGAAAGAAGAGAGAGATGGATACAGGGGGGGGGACAAAGAGATTGATATATATGTAGTAAGAGAGCATGTGTGTTTGGGGAGGTGAGATAAAGAGACAAATAAGGATAAATGGAGGGAAATATAGATATATATGGAGGGGGGAGAGAGGGAAGAAACTTTCTTGCATTGGATGCATTGATTTCAGCGTAGATGGTGATTTCTAATCCTATTTGTTTTCTTGCACTAGATGCATTGATTTTAGTGTAGATGTCGATTTCTAATGATATTTGATTGCGTGAACTGGATGCATTGATTTCAATGAATATGGTTTCTAATACTATTTGATTTATTGCACTAAGTGCATTTATTTTAGTGTAGATGGTGATTTCTAATCCTATTTGATTTCTCACACTTGATTCATTAATTTCAATGTAGATGTTGATTTATAATTATATTTGATTGCTTGCACTAGATGCATTGATTTCTAATCCTATTTGATCACGTGCACTAGATGCATTGATTTCTAATCCTATTTGATCACGTGCACTAGATTCATTGATTTCAGTGTAAATGGTGATTTCTAATCCCATTCAATTTCTTGCACAAGGATTATGACACAAAGAATGAGAGAAGGGGGGAGAGAAGGAGAGAGAGATATATATAGTAACAAATTTGGAAGAGAGAGAGAGAGAGAGGATGTGAGAGAGTGGAGGGAGGTAGGGAAAGAGAGTTGGAGATGGAGGGGGAGAGAGAGGGATGTAATAATACATAAATATAGAGATAAAGGTGGAAATAGAGAGAGAGAGAGAGCTAGAGGACAACAGGAGGGAAGAGTGATAGAAGCATGGGAGAGGGAGGGAAGGGGAACAGAGAGAGAGAGAGAGAGAGAGAGAGAGAGAGAGAGAGAGATTGGAGAAAAAAAGTGTATGTTTTGGGGTTGATATACAGAGACAAAGGGAGATATAGATATATGTAAGGTGAAGAGAAAGAATAGAGAGATGGAGACAGGGAGGGAGGGACAAAGAGATTGATAGATATGGAGTTAGAGAGTGTGTGTGGTTGGGGGGTGACAAAGAGAAAAAGGAGAGATGGAGGGATATATAGATATAGATGGAGGGGGGAGAGATGGAAGAAGATTTCTTGCACTAGATATATTTATTTCAACATAGATTGTGATTTCTAATCAAATTTGATTACTTGCACTAGATGTATTTATTTTAGTGTAGATGTTGATTTCTAATGATATCTGATTACTTGCACTAGATGCATTGATTTCAATGTAAATGCTTTATAATCCTATTTTATTTCCTGCACTAAATGCGTTGATTTCAGTGTAGATGGTTATTTCTAATCCTATTTTATTGCTTGCACTAGATGCATTAATTTCAATGTTGATGTTGATTTCTAATTATATTTGATTGCTTGCACTAGATGCATTGATTTTAGTGTATATGATTTATAATCCTATTTGATTGGTTGTACTAAATGCATTGATTTTAATGTGGATGGTGATTTCTAATCCTATTTGATTGCTTGCACTAGATGCATTGATTTCAGGGTAGATGTTGGTTTCTAATCCTATTTGCTTACTTGCACTAGATGCATTGATTTGAGTGTAGATGTTGGTTTCTAATCCTATTTGCTTACTTGCACTAGATGCATTTATTTGAGTGTAGATGTTGATTTATAATCCTATTTGATTACTTGCATTAGATGTGTTGATTTCAATGTAGATGTTGTTTTCTAATCTTATTCGATTTCTTGCATTAGATGCATTCATTTCAGTGTATATGTTGATTTCTGATTTGATGTAATTGGATGTATGATGGTACATTAATTTTAAAGTCATTGGATTAATAGTATGCATTGATTTCAGTGTAAGCACAAAACATTATTGATTGTATATTGATTTTTTTGTTATATTAATTAAACTCATTAATATTGGAGAGCAAGAGAGACAAGGTATGATGTTTACTGCAAGAACTCGAGCTAACTATTTAAATAGTTTATGATTTCAACTGTCATTTTCATATAATCGACATGAAAAGATGACAAAACTAACAAGGGTGACAATAAGAATAGTAGAAGAAAATAGTTTGAGATTGATCACAATGAAGATTATTTGTAATTGACTACATTCTTATTATTCACATTTTCTAACATTCAACACTATTACATTGTCACTTTGCATTCAAAATTTTTATTTCATCATTGAAGTTATTCTACAATATTTATCATTTCGAGGTAACTAAGAAAATTTAAAATTAAAATGACCAGATAAATCTCAAACATATTTAGCATGTTTAAAATGGTTATATTAATAATAGATGTATTTACATATTATTGATAAAATTAATCATATGTTTGATAGATTTTCCTTTGCCGCACACGACTAAAACCAACCTAGATCCATCTTAACTCTGGATCTATCAAGCATCGATAAAGATCAAATCTCTCGAGGTGTAAACCTTTCCTCAAGTTTTGCACTAAAAAAATAGGTTTGCACCTCGAGAGATTTGATCCCTCTCGACGCTTGATAGATCCGAAGTTAAGATGGGTCTAGGATGGTGCTAACCACATTCCAAATATTCGTGTTCCAATGCTAAGTCGAGACTAATGTGATGCAAATCAAAACAATATTCATAAAAATGACACACATCAATGCAAAAAAAATAAAAAGGCAATATACGATGATGTTACATCATATTGTAGGAATGGAAAGGGAAGTTACACAAAGATATTTATGTATAAGGTTGGTGAGAAGATTCTAAAAGCTAAACTAGGTCCTCTTGGGTAAAATAAGTCATCTTGTTTAAAATAAGACATGTTTGTCGTATTTATTTATTTATTCATCTATTTTTAAAATTTAAAGGTAGAAAAACCTATCATAATTTAATTATTAATGTATAAGATAATATTGCTCTTCAATATTTATTTAAGTACGTATTTTAAATATGTAAATATTGGATATGTGTTATATTCTTTAAATGGTTAGACTTACACGTTATTTGTACATGTGTAAGGCACAAATGAAAGTTACAAAAGGGGGTGTTAGCTCCCTTACTAGAGGGTTGCTAGAGGGTTGCTAGAGGGTTTTGGGTGGAGCCTCTAAAAAATAAATAAAATTGGGTGATTTTTTTACGCGTTCTTTGTTGGTTGTTTACAACACGTGTTTTTGTTTTTGGAAATTTTATGGCACACTCATATTGTGGTTCATGGTAATGTAATTCCAATTAAAGAATTATGTTGCATTCTAATCCATGTTTAATGGATTGGGAGTTTATGGATGTTACATGATATAAATATTTTATTGCAATTATGTCAAGAAGACTCTCCAGAGTAGTATGGTATAGATGTTGTAAGGTAATGTCTTATAAACATTTTGACTTGGTCACAATAAAATAAAAAATAAAAATAAAAATAAATTATTACCAATGGTTTTTGAGCTCCAAATTTATGAGAACCCATGGTATTCATGTGGAATATGACATCTTTAAAGTGGGGAATTAAACCAACATAGATCCATCTTAACTTCGGATCTACTAAGCCCGGAGAAATCTCTTGAGATCCAAATCTCTTTTAGAGTGAAAAAATATTTGATCCCTCTCTAGGCTTAGTAGATCCAAAATTAAGATGGATCCCCTCTGGACACTTGTAGACCTAGATTTAAGATGGATCTAGACTGGTATTACAAAGATATAACATACTAAAAAAAAGTATGGTTTTCTCAATTTAATTTTTTACCGTATAATCTGTGTTAAATGTGTCTATACTCCTTTGAATCTTTTCTATATTTTTGAAAATATATCTATAACAATAAGGTTAAAATTTATAATAAATATAAGCTATAAATATTCCAATTAATTTAACAAACATAATTCAAATAAATTAAAAAAAAAGAAACATAATTAAATATTATTATTATTAACTAAAAAGTTAGATCTAAGACTTTTGTGATCCATAATGTAGATAAATGTCTTTCGTATTAATCACGTCATTAAGATTAGGTTACATTTCGAAACTAAAAAGTGTTAATTTTAGTCCTCTTTGATTTTTAATTTTTCTTATATAAAGTCCAAAGTTTTCGAACAAGTTTTTGAATTGAATAAATTGAGATTTTTTTAATTAAGACAAATTTTTTAATTTGAATTTATTTCTCATGGGTTTTAATGTTAAATTTTATGGATGAGGTAAGCGTGGGAGCTAATTGTGAGTGTTAAATTGTCTCAAGTGTTATCTAAGTTCTCAATGACAACATTCATAATTGGTCAAATCATTTTTTCATCCAACCAAAGTAGAAATTTCAAATCTGAAACACCCTCAAATTTGACAATTTTTACAACTCCACTATCCATTTTAAACATTTTAGCAAAAAAATTATTAACGGAAAAAAAAAAAAAACCGAGAACATTCACAATTAGACAAATCATTTTTCCATCTAACCAAAGTAGAAATTTCAAATCTGAAACACCCATCAATTCCCAATCAGGAAGATTTTGGGGTTTGGTGTCGAGTAATTTGGTAAGGCACACTCCCCCTAAAGTCCTCCATGATGTGACCCACCCCTTTTTGGCAAAAATCATATCGATGTAATCATTTTACACCACGTCCATCGTCGGTCACCCCTTGAATTGGTCTTGGCAGTGGGGCCTACACCCTTCACAGCGATTAATTTTCACTGGAAGGTGTCCACGTGTTTACTTCATGAAGAGCGGGGTTCATGGACGAAAGCGACCGTAGCATGTGATGCAATTCGTCGGTGTCAGCCTTCTGATTTTATTCCAAATTTCCACCCATACGATCTTTGAACAGCGTAGGTTACTGTCTTCTGCCACGTCACCACTCACCGGCAGTTTTAGTTCCGTGTAAGACACTCACGGACCATGAGGACAGGTTTACGGGAGGGAGTCCATCCCTTCGTACGTCTAAGTGGTGCCCATAGGGGCCCACGGGCTTCTCACTGGGCCATGATGGTGATGGGCATGCACTTAGGTTTAATTCCGACGTTTACATGTGGTTGTTGGGTGTAAATTGATGTAGTGAATCAACCACTGTGATCCATCCAACATCTTGTAAGATATATCAGAAATTTATGATTTAGTAAGAGTTGTGATTTAGTAAAAGTCTAGATTTAATGGATAGGGGAACTTACTTTTTGAGCCTCATCATATTGGGGCAAAGGTGTCTCTTGTGGGATTTGAAATGGAGTGGAGGGGATAACATCCCAATGAACCAACTACTCCATTGTCCTATGAGGTCAAACGAGTTATCGATTCACCATGGCTTAAAAAAAAAAAAACTATCATCTTCCATTTCAAGCACCAATGCAATGAATAATACATAAACTCCTTCAAAACACAATGCTCTTAATTTATGATAGTCATAATATAAATGAACATTCCCTCCACGTCAGCCAACTCATTTGGTCTTTTACTCTTAACGCCTCCTAATTCCACCTTCACTTCTCACCTCGCTAGGAATGGCCACTACCCTTGTAATGCTTAATATCATTCATGTTTATATAAAAAAATTTAGTGAATATGAACATATTTTGTCAATGTGTTTCGAACCAACAAGTGTGGTTCATCATGAGAAATCAGATCTAGGAAACCGATTTAAATAGATGAGGAGACGCTCCAACTAGCCATTGTAATATAACAACTAGTTTGACTAGAAAAATAAAAAATAAAATTTATAATGGTTCTATGTAAATATGAATTAATTATTAGTTTTATATTATATAATTTTAATATATGTATAATAGATTATATTTTATAATTTTATAATATAATTTTAATATATATTATATTATTTTAATATATCCTAATTTATTTCGTTAATTAAAAGAATAAGAATAATAATATATTTTATACATTATTTTTAGGGTATAGTTTTAAATAAGATAATTTTTAAGCATTATATTATTATAAATTGTTTTAATAGAATCTACTAAAAATCGTCAAAGGAGAATAAGAGCGAGGATAAAATTCATAAAAAGGGGTTACAATGAAGAGAAAGGACTAAAGCGGAAAAAAATAGGGCAGGAATCCAACACCTATTAACACTCCACCCATCATCTCTATTAAGGTTTACCCGTCTTTTTTCGATTTCTAAGGATTTCCTTAACTTACGGTGATGAAAATGGTCAATATTCGCAATAACCTTAACATCTTCAACGCAAATGTGATGCTTCGTCTTTTCAGTATGCTCTGCTAAGCAGAAGAGTGTGATCTACCATGTTTAAGGTCAGCGACGTGCTCATGAATCCTTTGATTAATGGATCGACCAATTTCACCGATGTAAGGAGTTCCATAGGAGCACGAAATCAGGTCAACACCCTTACCATCCCTGGGGCAAACCAGGTCCTTTAACGATCTTAGAGAACTCTGAATAGTGTAGAGGGTCTTGAAGGTCGAGGAAATATAATGCTTCCTAAGGATCCTAGTGATCCTATTGGTAGTACCTTGAATAAACAAGAGGTGAACTCCAAATAACAGATCATTGGGATCTTTTTTATTCCTCGGACCTTTTATGATTTTTGAAATGCTCTAAGGCACTGGAACTTGCTATAGTCGTTCTTATTGAAAATTCTCAGGAGATGAGATTTTTCCTCATCAAGGTGGTGTTCATCTGAGATTCTTAATTCTCTGGTAGCTAGGGTGCTAAGAACACCTAGATTTTGAGCAGGTAAATGATGAGAACCAACATGCCGATATTGCTCAGTGTGTGTTTTCTTTCTAAAGACTTGATGAGAAAAATAACCATTGATCATTCCTAGAAATAAAAACATCTAGAAAAGGCAGGCTTCCATCCACTTCGATTTCCATGGTCAGCTTAATGGAGTCAGATTGATCGTTAAGATGGTGGAAGAAAAGGTCCAATTTCTCTTTGCCATGAGGCCATACCACACAAGTGTCATCCACAAACCTTTTCCAATGTCTAGGTTGGAATAGGGTTGAGGAAAGAGCCCTGGATTCGAAGTCTTCCATGAAAAGATTAGCCACAACGAGGGACAGGGGGGAGCCCATGGCCACACCACAAGTTTGCTCAAATAATTCACCCTCAAAACTAAAGAAGATCGAGGTGAGACAAATCTCAACCAGATGGGCGGTATCACGATTGGTGATTCCATTAATGACATCAATAGCTTCATTAATGGGAATGCAAGTCTATAATGAGGCCACATCAAAACTTACAAGATTGTCATCGAGATCCATTTTAATGCCTTTTAATTCGTTAATAAAGGAGGACGAGTCTTTGACAAAAGAGTTGGTCCGACCAATAAGAGGTTTTAGCATATTGGCTAAAAATTTAGCGAGAAGGTAAGCCGGACCACCGATGGTGTTCACAATAGGGCGAAGGGGGGCTACTACCTTATGGATATTTAGAAGACCATAGATCCTTAGAGTGAGAGGGTTACTCTCAATAAGCTTTTTACTTAGGGAGCTAACCGTACTACTAGATTTTATGGCTAGAGCAACGACTTTTGAAATTTTCTTAAGGGGATTTTTCTCTAGTTTCTTGTAGCTTCCGTTATTATGAAGGTGATCAAACATATTTCTACAGTAATCTTCTTTGTTTAAGATGACCGTAGCACCTCCTTTTTCAGCCTTAAGAACAATAATGTCTTGGTTATTGTTCAAGGCTTTTAGAGCTTCAAACTCAAGTTTGCTAAGGTTGGGGGTTTGGCTTTCCTAAGGATCACTGCACAATCTTGCCTAATGATGTCCTTTTTAGCATCAGGCAAATATTTAATCTCATACTATATATCACAAATAATGTCTTGTACATGGATTTTTCTAGGAGCTAGGGAAAAATTAAAACCCTTCTCCAAAAGACTATAGACAGGATGATCAAAGGAAAAACAAGAAAGATTAATAACCTTCTTACTAGAGGGGAAGGAAGAGGATTTATTATTATTAATAATGTTATTGTTATTGTGATTATTATCTTGATAATTATTCTTATTTATTGTAAATGTTATTATTATTATTATTATCGTAGTAATTATTATTATTATTATTATTATAAAAAGAAATAATAGCATAACCAAACACATTGTGATGTATAAACCTTCTCGAGTCAAAGAAAATGTACTAAATATATAGGATCATTATTAAGAAGGAAAATAAAGATATTTCTTTTGAAGCATAACTGTACTTATCCTATCAATTGGGTCTATTATAAGCAATTGTGATGAGTGTTATCTTCCCTACCCAAGATCAATTGACTCACAAATGACATGTTGAGCTCTCAATGAGTATATTCTATATTGGTCTTGTGCCAAAATGAATCTACTTTACCCTATGTACCATCCTTAGAATGAGGGTAAGTGCTTAGTGGGTTTCCTAAGATATGTATTTCATGGAATATTCAAGGGCGCCTCCTTGTCTAAGTCTGACTCCATGGCAGAGCTTCCTCCAAGGTAATACCTGCTCACTAGACTCGGCTTGGATGAAATCTCTTCTACAAAATCCCCTTACCATGGTCGAAAATACTTCCTCTACCTTGCCCAAAAGATAACCATCTTTGAGATTCAAACTGGTAAGAAAAAATCAATATTTTGGGCTCTTAGAGTGTTTTCCCCTATGAGGACCCCCACATGAATATCCCATCCATTAGCAGTAGGGTTTTGGATATGTGTTATATAATTTCCACGAATTATTTTCACCACGAACAAAGGAGGGTCCCCTGTACAAGGTTCAAGGCAACGCCCCAAGAAAAAAAAATGGGCCCTTTTTTGCATTCTTTTTGGGTGATTTTTGGCCCATGGTTTTTATAAAAGCAATTTTGTGGGGCATGTAGGTTTTTCCCATGGTTTAGTTTCAGTTATGGAAATACAATTGCATAGTCATTTCATGTGTCATGGGATATATATCGTATTGTAATATTGTACAAAAAATATAATGAAAAAAATGTTCCTAGTTTTCTCGTGTTTGGGTTTCTAGGATAAAATCTCTATGTAAATTTGTGCATTTACCATTGTATGTTTTTTGTTTTGTTAAGAATCAGTTTGTAGCGATTAATTATGCAAGGTATAAACCTACATAGGGTTCTAACTGTAGAATTTTTTTATACAATTATGTATTTCCAGATTCTCTTGATCTAACATTTATATCCACTGTTAAATACATAATCCTTCTACTTAAATCTTTACAGAAATTTAATCGCCAATTGCAAACACATGAAGAAAAATCAATCACACATAACAAATTTTTTTTTACCGGGAAAGAATAAAGCTAAAAACCCCACTATCATATATTATTTATATCATGGATCATGAAACAATCTCATACAAAGCTCTACTCCAAGAGCTCTCAGTACAATATACAGTCGTCTCACACTGTCATACAAAATTGGCATAAGCGTGCACCAATTTACTGCCTCCTAATAGCTTGCCTCCACTGCGCAATCCCTGCTGATGATGATCCTTGAATAAATTTGATCTTTCCTTGCCTTGACTGTGCAATCCTCATTGGCATCTCCAATGCCATTGGTTGCACTTGTGCACCCACTATAGTCACAATTGGTAGTCAAACAGACCCTTTCACCTATCTCTCAACTGGGTCTCCGTTGGATTTGACATGCATGTAGTTAACAGTAGTATTTCTTCAGTTGCATGTGAGACCACTGCTTGTGAATTAATTAAATAATTAATTCACTGATCTCTCACTAGTGTATCTTTAGTTACAACTAGCACAACTGAGTTTAACTCACTTAACTGAGTTAAACTAAGTAACAACTCACATAACTACACATCCAACTCTGTTACAAATTTGTATCACTCAGTTACAACGAAGTCCACTTTTCATGTCCCACAAACCAACCTTAGAACTCGTAATTCCTTCAGTTAATTGGTTTTCCACATCATTTAACTAAAATCAAGTGCTTCAAGAGAATAGATTATTATTTATCGTCTAATTATTATTAAGGGCTAATAATAATTGACATCTGATCTATTTTTAGACATGTGATCTATAAATAGACTTCGCCCATGCATCTAAAAATAGAATCTCATCTATAAATAGAATTTTCTCAACCATCTATAAATAGACTCCCCCTATAAATAGAATATGCTCACAATTCTAAAAATAGACATACACCTAAAAATAGCCTACGGGCCCCACCTAGTGTAGGTGCTTAATTTTCACTAGGATCATCATCTTGTTGAATCTCAACGCTCCCTCTCAACAAGAAAGGGATTATCCTTCACCCCGATCCTATCCCCATGGTATTCGAATTTGCTCCTGGTGAGTGCCTTCGTCAGAATATTTGCATCCTGATCTTCTGTAGGAATGTACTGAAGCAACATGATCTTCTGCTGCACACAATCTTTGATATGATGATACTGGATATCTATATGCTTAGATCTATCATGAAACACATGATTAATCGAGATTTTAATGCAACTTTGATTATCACAATGAACCACTGTAGAATCTAAATGAGAACCAAACAAACCAACCAGGATATTCCTCATCCAGATAGCCTCACATGCAGCTTGAATTGCTGCCATGTATTCTGCTTCCACTGAACTGAGTGCCACAAATCTCTGTTTCTTGCTGTACCAAGAAGCAACTGTAGATCTGATACTAAAAACCCCTCCTGGTGTGCTCTTTCTGTCTGTTGGGTTTCCTGCCCAATCTACATCCGTGAAGCCATGCAACTTCACCTCATTCGTTTGTCTATACCATAAGCCATACTCAGATGTGCCCCTTAGATATCTCAGGACATGCTTGCCCGCCTTCCAAAAGAGCTTGGTAGGCTTAACCATTGCTTGACTAAGCTATTTCACCGCATATAATATGTCCGGTCTTGTATTAACTAAATACATGAGCGAACCCACCAACTGTCGATAGAGAGTAGCATCCACTACCTCTCTAGATGTAGCATCCTCTTTCCTCCAATTTCCTAGAAGAGGAGTATCCATGGATTTGCAACCCTCCATGTGAAACTTACCCAGTATCTCTCTTGCATACTTGCCTTGAGACAAAAACAGTTCACCTTCTCGTTGCCATATTTCCAATGCAAGGAAATAGTGAAGGAGACCCATATTCTTCATCTCGAACTCCTTTGCAAGAACCTCCTTGCATGAGTGTATCAGTTGCTCATCACTAGTCAGTGTTAAATCATCAACATAAAGAACAATGATTAAAAGCTTACCCTCCACCACAATCTGGTATAGGTTTGCATCCGCCTCACTCTTGGTGAATCCAATTCCAGTGAAATAACTGTCGATCTGAGTGTACTAAGAACGTGGTGCTTGCTTCAGCTCATACATCTCTCCTTTGAGTCTGCACACATGCGACTTGCTGCTGAAGATATCAAATCCTTTAGGATGCTCAATGTAAACTTCTTCCTCAATGATCCCATTAAGGAGCGCAGTATTCACATCCATCTGATGAATGTCCCAACTCATCTGCGCTGAGAGAGCAAGGATGGTCCTTATGGAAGAATACCGTGCGACAGGTGCAAAGGTTTATTCATAATTAATCCCCTTGATCTGTGAGAAGCCCTGTGCCACAAATCTTGCCTTATACTTCTCAACACTCCCATCAACAACTTGCTTTACCTTGTAGATCCATCTTGAACCTACCACTGATTTATCAACCGGCCTTGGAACAATTTCCCAAGCACTATTTCTAACAATGGAGTCATACTTCTCCACCATTTCATCTACCCATGTGGGCTCCTACACTACTTCCTGAAAGGAATATGGCTCAATCACAATACATTTTCTCATGAGAGCCATGTATCCAGTGAATCGGTTAGGATACTCTCTCTGTCTGCACTGTGAAGTAGGAACTCCTACATTCTGTGCCGCACCAAGCTTCAGCCTCTCAGCTTCTATGGTACGCATTTTGCCAGTTCGGATGTTTGGCTCTGCGTGATTGGACTCCTCCACTCCATGAACCTCCTCCTGTGGCTGATCCACATCTAGAGACTCATATTTGGGAACAAGCAGTTCCTCCTCTGCATGCAAGTCTAGATCCCTCTCAAGCGACAACTTCATGGCTTTCTCCTCACTGAATTTTATATCCCGTCGCACCACAGTCATTTGACTGTTTGGAAAATACACATTATAATTATGGGGTGTTTTTGTGTACCCCACAAATATCCCAATTTCATTAGTCGGCTCCAGCTTCTTCCTGGCGTTCTTGGTCACATGAACATAAATAGATGAGCCAAAAATCTTAAAGTGAGAAACATCCAGTTTCTTACCAGTAAAAGCTTCTTCAGGTGTACTCATGCTAATTACTCTATGAGAACAACGGTTTTGCACATAAACAAAATAAAGGAAGAGATTCCAAAGGAATCAAAGAAATGGAAAGATTACTGCTAGAGGGTGAGGGGGAGTGGTTCCTCTCCAATTTCCTTAGAACCTATATGAGGTCCCTGGAGGATCAACGTTGAAAAATTCTAATGAATATAGGGAAAAGGAATGGTAGACAAAGGCAAGATCCCTTTGGATTCAAGTGGGGGATGAAAACACTAGATTTTTTTTATCACTTCACACACCACAAGAAGGTCACCAAAATAATCTAGAATATCACAAGACAATATGAAACACAAATATACTCCTTCCCTAATTTATCCAAGAAAGGAACACATCGTTTCAAAATAATATACCAAGAAGATAAAATAATTGACCACATCCTTCAAGTGGATTTCCATTTTCCTATTTATGGATCAAGAATGGAAATCTCAATTGAAGAAAGAATTCATAATGGAAACATTAGAGTGTTTTCTTCATTGTTTTCAAAAAGGTAAAAGCATGGGGTTGGATGGTCTCCCTATAGAATTCTACATTTCTTGCATAAATTTATTGGGAATGATCTCCTTAAACTAATGAAATACTCATAACCTCTAGACATATTCTTACCCCTTACCACTCCACTTTTGTAGCACTTATTCAAAAATTTGGTAACCCAACTTTCTTTGAACACTTTAGGCCTATTTCTTTATGAAAATCCATCTATAATATTATCTCCAAACACATTTCCCTCCACCTTAAGGAAACTATTTAGATAATATCTCTCTAGACCAATTTGGATTACTCAAAGTTAGGAAAACTCATGATGCCATCAACTTGGCTTAAGAAGGCCTACATTTTATTCACTTGAGACATAAAAAAGCTATGGTTTCTAAGGTGGAGATATATAAGGCTTTTGACTTGATAAGTTGGCTCTACATCCATCTACATTTTATTCACTTGTGCTTATGTCACACGTTTGTCTCCTAGATTTTCAATTGTATTAATAACTCTTCCTTTCCTTCACTTATAAATGGTTTAGCCACTGTTCTTTCATGCAAACTAAGGCTTAATACATGGATGTCCCCCATCCCTTATCCTTTTCATATTGGTGGCAACATGGCTTAGTATATTGATCAAATATGCTTAGATAAGCAATAATTTTAGAGGCATCTCTATAGCACAAAATTGTTTTTATCACATCTTATTTTTGTTAAAAATGTATTTATTTTATGAGAAGCAACCAACAATTTCTTGTGCACCTAAAAGAGATACTCATTATATTATGTCTAGAATTAGGTATGATTATAAACGTATCTAAATATTCTATGTTTTCTTAGGGACTTTTAGAAAGGGAACAAGATGATTTATCAAACCTCCTAATCTCAAAATTGAGGATATTGGCATTGGGTTCAAGTGTTTGGGTTTCAACCTAAAACTCAACAATTACTTAAAGGAAGATTGGCTTTGGGCCTTTTCTCTTCGAAAACGGAGAAAAGAGAATAAATTTATGGTGTGATAGGTGGCTCTCTAGAGTAGGTAGGCTATGCTTAATCAAGTCGGTGTGGAAGTTGTCTCTGTCTATTGGGATTTTCTAGCATGGATTCCCAAAGGAATGTTTAATAAGATTAGGTAGCTCTATGCGCATTTTCTATGGGTCGGAAGGGAGGACAACATATCGTTGGTGTTTTCCTCTTGGAATTTGATTGTTGATCATAAAGAACAAAGGGGTTTGGGATTAAAAATCTTATTTCATTTCTCCAAGGCCTTGGCAGCAAAATGTTTCTAGTGAATAATTCAAGGGGAGGGACTTTGGTCTCATGTAATTCATGCTAAATAGATAAGCCTCCCTTATATCTTAGATAGGTTTCAAACCCATGTCAAATATTTTAAGAATGGATCTCTCATATGAAAAGTTATAGTCCATGCATTTCCTATAATTGAGTATGCACGTTAATGGAAAGTTGAGAATGACTCCCAGATCTAGATTATAACGGATTCGTGGATAAGTATCTAGAACAATCATCTCATATTAGATCAACTAATATGTAATCTCAACATGTAAGGTGGAAATATTTCTATTCCTAAGTCATATTTCGATAAGAAACTTTGTCAAAGGAAATTAGCATTTGGTTACTATCCAAGACCTCTACTTGGAAGCTACCAAGATCTAGAATGGCATTAGCATATCAGATCTCTTCCCACCTCTTTTGTCACCATATCCAACCAACTAGAAAAGCTTATATGATCATGTAATTCAACCAGGGGATATACCCCAAATGCAAGATATTCCTTCCTTACCTAGGGAAATTAGCTTATTCCCTCTCCCCATTGGGGGAAAATACTATGTAAGTTAAAATTCCCTACAAAAGAAAATATTTTTATGTGTGTCCTACTCTTGAATAAGGTCCCAACTTGGGACAATATTGAGAAATGATCATTTTAGGGACCAAGTAAATGGACATTATACCATTTTTAAGTTGAATATATGTTCAATTTGTTTCTAATTTTTCCTTTCATTCAAGAAGTATGAGAAAATCTACAAATAATGGAAGTGCAAAAATATCTATGGGAAGGATCATCCATTAAGGATGTCTTATATATATGGTTTTCATCATACCATAAAAAAAATCCCTACCTGTGGTGTTATCCTAGGGGTTTTGGCTAGATCACAATTATGCCATATTTTAGGGCAAGGAACCAAACAAAACAAATCCCTACCTATGGTGGTCTCCGAGGGGGTTTGGCTAGATCACAACTAGGCCATATTTTAGGACAAGGAATCATCCCCTATCAAAATTGTGATTAAAGGCCTAGCCTGTTAAGTCCCTATATTACTAGTTTAGTCCCTTATTGTTATTAGTTTAGCCCCCTTATTATTATTGTTGTACCCCTATAACCCCAATATTGTTATTATTGTGCCCTTACATTGTTATTGTTAGGTCAACTATGATTATATTGTGGGCCCATGGACTCCTATATATAGAAGGAGGTTTTGGTCATTTGTATCATCCAAGAATTGTTAATTTATGTAATGTATTGGAGGTTTCCCCCTCGAAGTGGCTGATTTCTAAGGCGTTGATCTCTCTTTTCTTCTATTTTTGGAGCTAGTTTCATAACATTTGGTATCAGAGCTTTGGATTCTAAGGTTTTGCTGCTCCAAACAAGTCATCATGGAATTTTCGCAATAAAGTTTTTTCTACGAAGGGTCAGAAGCTGAAATTTGTATAGGGTAAAGCTGAAATCCTGAGGAACCTCCTGTAAAAAATTTAGATGTTGGTTCGCAACATTTTTGGAGATATGATCTGGGGAAGTTATGATTTTTTCATGCTCCCGAATTTCAACTAAAACAGGTCATCGTGGAATTTTCGCTATAACGCTTCTTATATGAAGTCTCAGAAGCTAAATTTTTTACAGTACGAGGCCAAAATCATGAGGAGCCTACTATAAAAATTTCAGATCTTGGTTCACAATATTTTTGGAGATATGATCTATGGAAGTTAGGATTGTTTCAAGCTCCCGAATTTCATCTCAAAGAGGTGACCGTGGGAAAAATGTCATAACTCTCTCTCTGAGCGTCAGATCGGGATTATGTAAAAAGTGACCACAAGTACACAGATAGGAGTTTTAGACATCTTAATTTTAGAGCTGAAGGAGGAAAAAATGACACTTGGTAAGTCATACAAGTTCGCTCTACTGAACAAGTCCATAATTAGGTCATCGTGGGATATTGGGCATAACTTTGACTTGAAGAATCCAAATCAGGTCAGAGTTATGGAATTAGAAAGAATATTCAAAGGGCTAATTTAGGGCTGAATTTTAGATATTGAAGATCCGAAATCAAAAAGATAATTTAGTTTCAATATCGAGCTTCTCAAAAGCAAGAAAAAGGTGTGTATTTTTTTCGAATTACATAAGTCTCGTTTAAAAAAAAATAGTTTGAATTTATTCCAAGGGAATATTGAGGAATAGATATCAGTATTGGGTTCTAAAATTCCCCCTCAAAAGAATTCAATACCCATTAAACCTTCATAAGCCTCTACTATGACTCATGAAGATGAAGAAACACAACATGAGATATCAAAATTACAAGAGCAAGTGCACCAAATTTCGCTATTGGAAAGAGAAAAAAAATGAAATGGAAGTTTTGAAGAAAGGTGTGGAAACTAAGATGAATGGTTTGAATAAAGGCGTGGAAGCTAAGATGAATGGTTTGGAAGCTAAGATTGATGGCATGGAAGTGGGCATGGAAGCTAAGATGGATGACATGGAAGCTAAGATGGATGACATGGAAGATAAGATCGATGAAAAAATGAAATACAACATGGAAAACATGAAGAATGATTTGGAAAAGTTAATACAAGAAATGTTTCCTAATGGAGAAAAGATAGTAGAGGAAACTCATGATGAGAACAAAATAAATGTTAATCGTGATTTCATAAACTCTAATGCTGGATGGAAGAACCACCATATTCCAAATATGGATATGAGGAAGTTTGATGGCAAGGATCTCGTAACATGGATATTACATATGGAGCAATATTTTGATCTCAATAATGTGCAAAACACACAAAAGGTATGCATTGCAACTTTACATTTAGAACAAAATACATTTGTATGGTATCGATGACTTTGCTCCCATAAAAAAATTGTCAATTGGTCAATTTTTACGGAGGAAATGATAGCACATTATGAGGATACAAAGAGCAACACCTTCTTTATCCAATTGATAAATCTCAAACAAAAGGGTTCAGTGGTGGAGCACATTGAGGAATTCAAAAAATTGAATATAAGCGTAACCGATATTCCAGAGGAACACAAGATTGATGTCTTCATAGGGACTATAAAGGATAACATCCAACATGAAGTTCGCATTTGGGAACCTGATTCGTTGGAAAAGGCATTTAGGTTGGAAAGAAAAATTGAATGTAAAATTATGGCAACAAGGAAGCCTACAACTCACATATATAAAGATGGAAGTGTTGCTACACCTAGACTTCCACAACCTACAAGGTTGACACCACAACAATTGGAAGACAAAAGAGCAAAAGGGATTTTCTATAGTTGTGATAGAAAATACACTAAAGATCATAAGTGTGTTGAGAAGAAATTATTTTACATAGATTGTGAAGAGGAAGAAAAAAATGAACAAGAATCTTCAAAAGAAGAGGATATACACCATAAACCAACCCTAGAAGAGGAAGAAACGAGTCCAGCCATATCGTGTAATTCATTGGAAGGAATTACCACTCCAACTCTCAAGATAGAAGGACATATCAAGAGGAAAAAGGTAATAGTGTTGATTGATTTGGGTAGTACCCATAATTTTAGTCATTGTAAGGTAGCCAAGGAATTGAATTGTTTCCTATACCCAGCACCAGAATGTCAAGTGATGGTTGCAAATGGAGGAACTATAAATTTCTCTGGAAAATGCCACAATATCAAGCTAACCATGGGGGAATATGTATTGACTATTCCAATGCTTTCCATTCCTATGGGAGGTGCTGATGTTGTACTAGGAGTACAATGGTTACAATCTTTGGGGACGGTAGCTTTTAATTTTCAAGAATTTTTCTTGAAATTCTTTTCAGAAGGAAAGGAAGTCGAACTACGGGGTATTGAAGGGAAGCCAGGAAGGATAATAAGCTCTAATGGCATGACAAAGCTTCTCAAGAAAGAACAACGAGGCGTAATTGCACAATTATGCTCACTAGAAGTTCCAACATCAAAATCATCTATTTCTGCAGATCTCCAACAAGTCTTGGACAATCATTCCAAGGTGTTTGAAACTCCCAAAGGACTCCCACCTATTCGTGATCATGATCATGATATTCATTTGATTCTAGGAAGTGTTCCTCCAAACATCAGGCCTTATAGATATCCTTATGTCTAAAAGAGCGAAATTGAACGTATGATTGCAAAAATGTTAGAGGCGGGTATAATTCAACCTAGTCAAAGTTCTTTCTCTGCTCCTGTAGTATTGGTACACAAGAAGGATGGATCATGGCGCATGTGTTCGGATTATAGGGAGCTCAATAAGCTCACCATTAAAGATAAATTTCCCATTCCTGTGATTGATGAATTATTGGATGAATTACATGGAGCAATTTATTTTACCAAGTTGGATCTTCGTTCAGGATATCATCAAATTAGAATGAAGACTGAAGATATTCCAAAACAACATTTCAAACTCATGAGGGTCATTATGAATTTTTGGTCATGCCTTTTTGCCTTACCAATGCACCTTATACATTTCAAGGGTTGATGAATTTCATTTTCAAACCCTTCCTTAGAAAATTTGTGCTAGTATTTTGATGATATACTAATCTACAGCAAGTCTTGGAAGGATCATGTTGAACATGTTGACAGGGTGCTCAAACTATTGCAGGAGAAACAATTATATGCAAAAAAATCCAAATGTTTCTTTGGAGTACAAGAGGTGGAATATCCGGGTCATATTGTATCTCACGAGGGTGTTAAAGTAGACCCTAACAAAATTAAAGCCATTAAGGAATGGAAAGTCCCCACAACCATAAAGCAGTTGCGAGGATTTCTCGGGTTAACAGGGTATTATTGCAATTTTGTTAAGAATTATGGGAGAATAGCAGCACCTCTAACAACATTATTGAAGAAAGATGCATTTTCATGGACTCCTGAAGCAACTAAGGCCTTTGAACATCTTAAAGAGGCAATGTGCCTAGCACCGGTCTTAGCTACGCCAGACTTCACAAAAATATTTATTATGGAATGTGATGCCTCAGGAAATGGAATTGGTGCAGTTTTAATGCAGGAAGGAAGACCCATTGCTTTTGAAAGTCGTCCAATCAAAGGAAAGTATTTACAGAAACCTATTTATGAGAAGGAAATGTTAGAAATACTACATGCACTAAAGAAATGACGAACTTACCTAATGGGAAGACACTTCAAGGTAAAAACTGATCATGATAGTCTTAAACACTTTTTGGAACAAAGACTATCTTCAGAAGAGCAGCAAAAATGGGTCACAAAGATGTTGGGCTATGACTTTGAAATAATCTACAAAAAAGGAAAGCTTAATGTTGTTGCAGATGCACTCTCAAGAAAGAATGAAGAGGTGGAAGCATTGCTTTGTGCCATTTCTATTATCCAACCAGATTGGATAACTGAAGCAAGGGATGAATGAAAGAAGGAAAAAGAGGTATGGACACTCATTCAAAATTTGCAGCAAGATCCTAGTACATCTGATACATTTAGTTGGAAAAATGATTCCTTATGGTACAAAGATCGCTTATATCTTTGTAAGAATTACCAACTAAAACAAAATATTCTTCTGGAATTGCACACTTCTCCTTTAGGAGGACACTCAGGATTTTTAAAAACTTACCACAGGGTGAAGAAAGAATTTTTTTGGGATGGCCTTAAATCTGATATTCAAAATGGCTTGTAGAAGGTTTTCCAAGAATATAAAGTTGAGACAATTAAGACCCCGGCCTTGGCAACCTTTATCCATTCAAATCAACGCTTTTTGGGAGGAGATTTCACGATTTATCACGTTTACTTAATCAAGGAAAGAGTGTCAACATGGTGGTAGTTGATAGACTTAACAAGTATGTACACTTTGTGCATTATTGTTAGGTCCCCATATTACTAGTATAGTCCCTTATTGTTGTTAGTGTAACCCCCTTATTGTTATTATTGTACCCTTGAAACCCCCATATCGTTATTATTGTGCCCTTAAATTATTATTGTTAGGTCGGCTAGGATTACATTGTGGCCCCCACTAGGATTACATTATGGCCATATGGACTCCTATATATAGAAAGGAGGTTTTGTCATTTGAATCATCCAAGAATTGTTCATTTATGTAATTTAAAGGAGGTTTCCCCCTCGAAGTGATTAATTTTTAACGCATTGATCTCTCTATTCTTCTATTTTTGGAGTCGTTTTCATAGCATTTGGTATGAGAGCTTTGGATTCTAGGGTTTTGCTGCTTCAAACTTGTCATCGTGTCATTTTCTCTATAAATTTTTTTCTATAAAGGTTCAAAAGTTAAAAAAAAAAACACCCATTTACAAAGAAATATTGAGGAATGACCTCCAAAAATTTGAGATCTTGGTTCGCAATATTTTTGGAGATATGATGAGTGCAAGTTAGGCTTTTTGTAGGCTCCCGAATTTCATCTCAAAGAGGTAATCATGAATTTTCGCTTATAATGTTTTTTTCACGGCTGTTCGAATATAAATTTTTTTAGGGTGAGAAGCCAAAATCCCGGTGAAACTCTCTTTGCAAAATTTCAGAGCTTGTTCACAATATTTTCGGAGATATGATCTGTGGAAGTTAGGTCTTTTTCAGGCTCCTGAATTTCATCTCAAAGAGGTTAGTGTGGGAAAATCTTCATAACTCTCTCTCTGAGCATCGAATTGGAATGATGTAAAAAGTGGCTACAAGTACATGGAATTTAGTTATTTTTATATCAATTTCAAAGCCAAAGGAGGAAACAGTGACACGTGGTAAGTTGTACAAGTTTGCTATACTGAACCAGTCCATAATTGGGTCATTATGGGAGATTGGACATAACTCTGCCTTGAAGAATCCAAATTAGGTCAGACATGACATCCGAAAGAAGCCTGCATATTACTACAAGGAAGAATTTACATATTTGAGGATCCACAACAGGTAGATAATCTTACCTCAATATAGAGCTCCTCAAAAGCAAGTAAAATGTGTGTATTTTTTTTCCCGAATTGCATAAGTCTTGTTTGAAGAATCAAGTTGAATTGATTCCAAGGGCATATTGCAGAATATATATCAGTATTAGATTCTAAAATGGCCCCTAAAAAGAATTCAACACCCATTAAGCCTTTAGAAGGCTCTACTATGACTCATGAAGACGAAGAATGACAACATGACATATCAAATTTACGAGAGAAAGTGCAACAAATTTCGCTCTCGCAAAGAGCAAAAAAAAATGACATGGAAGTTTTGAAGAAAGGCATGGAAACTAAGATGGATGGTTTGAAGAAAGACGTGGAATATAAGATGGATGGTTTGAAGAATGGCATGGAAGTTAAGATAGATGGCATGGACGCTGGCATGGAATCTAAGATGGATGGTAAGAAGAATGACATGGAATCTAAGATATATGGCATGGACGCTGGCATGGAATCTAAGCTGGATGACATGGAAGCTAAGATCAATGAGAAAATGGAAACCATGAAGAATGATCTAAAAGCAGATGATGTAAGGTTTGACAAAGTTGATACAAGAAATGTTTCTAATGGGTGGAAAATATAGGAGGAAACACATGATGAGAAACAAAAGTAATTAAGTGACCCAGATTTCATAAAATCTAATGTTGGCAAGAAGAACCACCATTCAAAAATGGATATGAGGAAGTTTTATGGAAAGGATCCTCAGAACATGGATACTGCGGATGGAGCAATATTTTGATCTTCATAATGTGCAAAACACACAAAAGGTACGCATTGCAACTTTACATTTAGAACAAATACATTTGTATGGTATCGATGGGTTTTCTCCCATAAAAAATTGTCACTTGGTCAATTTTTATGAAGAAAATGATAGCACATTATTAGGATACAAAGAGCAACACCTTCTTTAGCCAATTGATAAATCTCAAACAAAAGGGTTTAATGGGGGATCACATTGAGGACTTACAAAAATTGAATATAAGGGTAACTGATATTCCAGAGGAACACAGGATTGATCTCTTCATAGGTACTTTAAAGGATAACATCCAACATGAATTTCGCGTTTTGGAACCTGATTCATTGGAGAAGGCATTCAAGTTGGAAAGAAAAATTGAATGTAAAATTATGGCGACAAGGAAGCCTACCACTCACTTCTATAAAGAGGGAAGTGTTGCTACTCCTAGATTTCCACAACCTACAAGGTTGACACCACAACAATTGGAAGAAAAAAGAGCAAAAGGGATTTGCTACAGTTGTGATAGAAAATACACTAAAGGTCATAAGTGTGCTAAGAATAAATTATTTTACATAGATTGTGAAGAGGAAGAAGAAAATGAACAAGAAGAGGATATACACCAGGAACCAACCCAAGAAGAGGAAGAAATGAGTCCGACCATATCGTGTAATGCATTGGCAGAAATTACCACTCCTCAAACTCTCAAGATAGAAGGACATATCAAGAAGAAAAAGGTAATAGTGTTGATTGATTCGGGTAGTACCCATAATTTTATTCATTGTAAGGTAGCCAAGGAATTGAATTGTTTCCTATACCCGGCACTAGAATGTCAAGTGATGGTTGCAAATGGAGGAACTATAAATTGCTCTAGAAAATGCCATAATATCAAGCTAACCATGGGGGAATATGTATTGAATATTCCAATGCTTTCCATTCCTATGGGAGGTGTTGATGTTGTACTAGGAGTACAATGGTTACAATCTTTGGGGACGGTAGATTTTAATTTTCAAGAACTTTTCTTGAAATTTTTTTCAGAAGGAAAGGAAGTCGAATTACGGGGTATTGCGGGGAAGCCAGGAAGGATAATAAGCTCTAATGTCATGACAAAGCTTATAAAGAAAGAACAGCGAGGCGTAATTGCACAATTATGCTCACTAAAAGTTCCAACATCAAAATCATCTATTTCTGCAGATCTCCAACAAGTCTTGGACAATCATTCCAAGGTCTTTGAAACTCCCAAAGGACTCCCACCTATTCGTGATCATGATCATGCTATTCATTTGATTCCAGGAAGTGTTCCTCCAAACATCAGGCCTTATAGATATCCTTACTTCTAAAAAAGCGAAATTGAACGTATGATTGCAAAATGTTAGAGGCGGGTATAATTCAACCTATTCAAAGTTCTTTCTCTGCTCCTGTAGTATTGGTACACAAGAAGGATGGATCATGGCGAATGTGTCCGGATTATAGGGAACTCAATAAGCTCACCATTAAAGATAAATTTCCCATTTCTGTGATTGATGAATTATTGGATGAATTACATGGAGCAATTTATTTTACCAAGTTGGATCTTCTTTCAGGATATCATCAAATTAGAATGAAGACTGAAGATATTTCAAAACAGCATTTCAAACTCATGAGGGTCATTATGAATTTTTGGTCATGCCTTTTGGCCTTACCAATGCACCTTCTACATTTCAAGGGTTGATGAATTCCATTTTCAAACCTTTCCTTAGAAAATTTGTGCTAGTATTTTTTGATGATGTGCTAATCTACAACAGGTCTTGGAAGGATCATGTTCAACATGTTGACAGGGTGCTCAAACTATTGCAGGAGAAACAATTATATGCAAAAACATCCAAATGTTTCTTTGGAGTACAAGAGGTGAAATATCTGGGTCATATTATATCTCACGAGGGTGTTAAGGTAGACCATAACAAAATTAAATCCATTAAGCAATGGAAAGTACCCACAACCATAAAGCAGTTGCGAGGATTTCTTGGGTTAACAGGGTATTACCAAAAGTTTTGTTAGAAAATTAAATGTTACAAAGAAATGCAACACATAAAATATGCGGAAAATACAAGCACACAAAACACATAAAACCAGTGAGACACAGATATACGTGGTACACCCAGTTTGGGCTACGTCCACCCCAAACAGCCAGTCCTTCCTTTCTATTATCCAGCAAAATGAAGAGACAAAACCTACAGCAAATCCGCTATAATATCTTCTGTTCTCTCTCACAGTCTCCCTATCTGTTTCCCGCTCAGAGAATACACATGCCATGCGCAGCCGCAATACAATACCCTCATAAAAGCGAGGGTTTGCCTTCTAGGGGAAAAAAAAACCTAAAATAAACATAACTTCTACCGTCAGATCATCCGCCTAATGAACAGCCTAGATTGACTAGAAATTACTATACTTTTACAAGGCAATTTTACATCTATTTTTGGCTTCGGGGATGCTTCCCCCGAAACCCCCGCCGGGGGACCGCTGGCCCCCGAACGCCCCAGCCGAGGGGGGGTCGCCCCCCCCGGATCCCGCCCCACGCACCCCCCCACATGCAAGGGTGTACAATTTTCCTGGGGTATACATCCAGCTAAAACAAGGATCTTTGAAGTAGGAAGAAAATCAGGCTCCACACCCAACAATCTCCCACTTGGAGACTGATTGTAGCAACTCCACCGCTACTTCATTTGTTGGACAATGACTCCTCTTTGGACCTAGCTGTTCCTCATCTTCATCGTCATCCTTGAAGACCAATTGAAACTGAGCACATTCTCAGTTTCTCCCTGGTTACAACTTTTGTTAGCATATCTGCAGGATTCTGGCTAGTGTGTATCTTTTCCAGCTTCAACTCTCCATCTTCCAATACTGGCCGTATGAAATGGTACTTGAGATGTATGTGTTTAGTCCTGGAATGAAATGCTGAGTTCTTTGCAAGATGAATAGCACTTTGGCTATCACTGTATAGTGTGCCCATATCATGCTTCTTACCCAATTCATCCATAAATCTTTGTAACCAAATCATTTCTTTACTAGCCTCTGTAGCAGCAACATACTCGGCTTCTGTTGTTGAAAGTGCAACAACACTTTGGATTTTTGAAACCCAACTGACAGTTGTTCCACCTACAGTAAATACATATCCTGTAGTGCTCCTCCTATTATCTCTGTCACCTGCTATATCTGCATCAACATATCCCTGTAGAGCAATGTTTGAACCACCAAAGCATAATGCTTGATTTGTGGTACCTCTCAAATATCTGAGAATCCATTTTACTGCCATCCAATGTTCTTTTCCTGGATTATTCAAGTACCTACTTACAACTCCCACTGCATGTGCAATATCAGGCCTTGTGCAGACCATTGCATACATTAAGCTTCCAACTGCTGATGCATATGGAACTTTAGACATATAATCCATGTCTTCTTGGGTCTTTGGTCACATCTCCTTACTAAGTTTGAAATGGCTAGCAAAAGGTGTACTAACTGGTTTTGCATTCTGCATATTAAATCTTTTCAACACCTTTTCTATGTACTCATTCTGAGACAGTGTTAACTTGCGATTTTTTCTGTCTCTAGTTATCCTCATACCAAGGATTTGTTTTGCAGCTCCCAAATCCTTCATTGCAAATGAATTTGCCAATTTTCTTTTGAGCACATTTATTTCCTGCATGTTAGATCCTGCAACAAGCATGCCATCTACATACAATAACAATATAATATAGCTACCATCATTTTTCCTTTTTAGATAAACACAATGATCAGAGTGACATCTAGTATAACCTTGTTCAGACATAAACTTGTCAAATTTTAGATACCACTGCCTTGGAGCTTGTTTTAAGCCATATAAGCTCTTCTTTAACCTTCACACAAATTTTTCTTTCCCTTTGACCTCATATCCTTCTGGTTACTGCATGTATATCTCTTCCTCCAAATCTCTATGGAGAAATGTTGTCTTTACATCTAACTGTTCAAGATGTAAATCTTCCGCTGCTACAAGAATTAAGATAGTTCTGATTGAAGTCATCTTAACAACAGGAGAAAATATTTCATCAAAATCAATACCTTTCTTCTGTGCAAACCCCTTCACCACAAGTCTAGCTTTGTACCTCTGTTTTCCTCCATCTTCTTCCTTCAGCCTATAAACCCATTTATTCTGTAATGTAGTTTTACCTGCAGGCAACCTGACTAAGTCCCAAGTCTGGTTATGCATTAAGGAGTCCATTTATTCTTCCATGGATAGCTCCCACTTCTTCCTGCTTTCAACCTGCATTGCTTCTTCATAACATTCAGGTTCACCAGAATCAGTCAACGATAAATAATATAATGAAGGAGAGTATCGTTCAGGGGGTATACTTATCCTGGTAGATCTTCTAACACCACTTTCAGGTGTTTGAGGTGCCTGTTGCTGTTGTGGTGGTTGCTGCTGCTATGGTTGTTGATTATTATCATTTTCAGGCACCTTTACTTTTTCAGTTATCTCATCAAGAACTGCGTATTCCTTGATTTATTTTTCCTGTTACTTTTCCTGCAAGTGATTCTTATACAAGACCTTTTCATTGATTATTACATCTCTGCTCCTAATTATTTTTTGATTTTCATAATCATATAAGCGATAACCAAAATCATTAGCACCATATCCAATAAAGGTACATTTCTTTGATTTTGCCTCAAGCTTTGTTCTATTTTCTTTATTAATATGGACAAAGGCCTCACAACCAAAAGGCTTTAAAAAAGAGTAGTTTACCTTTTTACCTGTCCATGCTTCCTCTGGAATACCACCATCCAAGAAACTTGAAGGCCCTCTGTTTATTAGATAAACAACAGTATCTACAGCATCTGCCCAAAATTGTAAAGGCAATCCTGCATGCAATCTCATGCACCTTGCACGCTCCATGATTGTTCTGTTCATCCTTTCTGACACACCATTTTCTTGTGGTGTTCTTGGAACTGTCTTATCTCTACGAATTCCATGCTCTGAACAGTACCTATCAAACTCTTTGCTGCAATATTCACCTCCATTGTCTGATCTGAGACACTTTAACTTCTTTCCTGTCTCAATCTCAACCAAAGCTTTCCATTTCTTGAAAGTATCAAATACATCAGATTTATTTTGAATAAAATAAATCCAAGTTTTTCTAGTTGCATCATCAATAAATGTAACATAATATCGAGAGACACCGAGAGACGATACCTGAGCAGGTCCCCATACATCTGTATGCAAAAGCTTCAATTTTTCACTCTTCTTTTCTTTCCCAACTCTGAGAAATCTGACTCTCTTTTGTTTTCCATAAATGCAATTCTCACAGAAATCCAAATCAACATTCTTCAAACCTGGAAACAAATTTCTTGAGTGAAGAATCTTCATCCCCTTCTCACTCATATGTCCGAGCCTATGATGCCATAATGCTGCATCTGCTCCTTTGGAAGTTAAAGCATTAACAAAGTTAGAAATACCATTGCATAAATACAATGTACCAACCTTTTCGCCTTTTTCTATTACCAGGGCTCCTTTGGTGACCTTCTAAGTTTTATCCGTGAAATTTGTAACACAACCTTCACTGCTTAACTACCCTGTTGAAATCAGATTTTTCTTTAGATCTAGAACATGCCTTACCTCCTTTAGTAGCCATTGGTTTCCATTCTGCTGTTTTACAGAACCTTACCCATTCGAACAATTTTACAGGGTTTATCATCACCCAATTGAACTTGTCCAAAATCTCCTTGAACATAGTCATGAAAATATTTCTTATCAAGTGTGGCATGGAATGAAGCCCCTGAATCTACAACCCAAGAATCAATAACATTTTCGAAAGAAAGAATCAAAGCAACTTGTAACACATCACCTGTCACATTTGCTTCATGATTATTTTCTTGTTGTGCATCTCCTTATTTTCCCTTCCGAGATCTACAGTCTTTCTTTAGGTGTCCTTTCTTTTTGCATTTCCAACACACTATCCCCGATCTGGACTTGGATCTCCCTTTCCTTGATTTATTGCGATATCTCGAGCTCTTTCCTCTTTCCATTCTTCTTCCCCTAGACTCTGCACTCAAAGCATTACCCAATGTCTCACCGGAGCTTTTCCGTCACATTTCCTCGCTAAGGATAGCACCGACGACATCATCAAACTTTAAATTACTAGATCCAGAGACAGAGTTACTAATGGCCATAACTAAACCATTCCAGCTTTTTGGCAATGAGCACAGAAATAACAGAGCTCTAACTTCATCATCAAAGTTTACCCCTATAGAACTTAACTGATTGGTAACTGTATTAAAATCATTAAAATGGTTTGCAACAGATCCACCTTCCGACATCTTCATATTAAATAGTTGTTTCATAAGAAATACCTTGTTTGAGGCCGAGGTTTTTTCATATATTTTCTCCAACGTCTACATCAAACCCTCTGTTGTTGTTTCCTTCGAAATATTGAAGGTGACTGATGCCGCAAGGCACAATCGTACTGTTCCGAGTGCCTTTCTATCGAGAATGTTCCATTCCGCGTCTGTCATGGCCGCCGAATTCTTTGATTTTCCGCTCAATGGTAGGTACAAATATTTCTGATACAGATAATCTTCCATCTGCATCTTCCAAAGTGGGAAGTTTTGGCCGTTAAATTTCTTGACCCTCAACTTAGCATCTTCCGCCATTGCTCCCACTCGAACCAGGAACCCTTCTTTCCTACGAGTTTATTAGCCAAATATACCTTCGGCTCTGATACCAGTTGTTAGAAAATTAAATATTACAGAGCAATGCAACACATAAAATATGCATAAAATACAAGCACACAAAACACATAAAACCAGTGAGACACAGATATACATGGTTCGCCCAGTTTGGGCTACGACCACCCCGAACAGCCAGTCCTTCCTTTCTATTATCCAGCAAAATGAAGAGACAAAACCTACAGAAGATCCACTGTAATATCCTCTGTTCTCTCTCACAGTCTCCCTATTTGTTTCCTGCTCAGAGAATACACATGCCATGCGCAGCCGTAATACAATACCCTCATAAAAGCGAGGGGTTGCCTTTTAGGGCAAAAAAAAACCTAAACTAAACATAACTTCTACCATCAGATCATCCGCCTAATGAACGGGCCAGATTGAATAGAAATTACTATACTTTTACAAGGCAATTTTACATCTATTTTTGGCTTCGGGGGCGCTGCCCCCCAAACCCTCGTCGGGGGACTGCTGGCCCCCTAACCCCCCAGCTGGGGGGGGTCAATCCCCTCAGACCCCGCGGGGGGGGGGGGGGACAAGTCCCCCCCGCAACCCCCCGCGCGCGTGCAAGGGTGTACAATTTTCTTGGGGTATACATCCAGCTAAAACAATGATCTCTGAATCAGGAAGAAAATCAGGCTCCACACCCAACAAGTTTGTTAAGAATTATGGGAGAATCGCAGCACCTCTAACAACATTATTGAAGAAAGATGCATTTTCATGGACTCCTTAAGCAACTAAGGCCTTTGAATATCTTAAAGAGGTAATGTGCCTAGCACCAGTCTTAGCTACACCAGACTTCACAAAAACCTTTATTGTGGAATGTGATGCCTCAAGAAATGGAATTGGTGCTGTTTTAATGCAAGAAGGAAGACCCATTTCTTTTGAAAGTTTTCCAATCAAAGGAAAGTATTTACAGAAACCTATTTATGAGAAGGAAATGTTAGCAATACTGCATGCACTAAAGAAATGGATAACTTGCCTAATGGGAAGACACTTCAAGGTAAAAATTGATCATGATAGTCTTAAACACTTTTTGGAACAAAGACTATCTTCAGAAGAGCAGCAAAAATGGGTCACAAAGATGTTGGGTTATGAATTTGAAATAATATACAAAAAAAAGGAAGCTAAATGTTGTTGCAGATGCACTCTCAAGAAAGAATGAAGAGGTGGAAGCATTGCTTTGTGCCATTTCTATTATCCAACTGGATTGGATAACCGAAGCAAGGGATGAATGGAAGAAGGAAGAAGAAGTGTGGACACTCATTCAAAAGTTGCAGCAAGATCCTAGTACATCTGATACATTTAGTTGGAAAAATTATTCCTTATGGTACAAAGATCGCTTATATATTTGCAAGAATTCCCAACTAAACAAAATATTATTTTGGAATTGTGCACTTCTCCTTTAGGAGGACACTCCAGATTTTTAAAAACTTACTACAGGGTGAAGAAATAATTTTTTGGGATGGCCTTAAATCTGATATTCAAAATTTTGTGGCAGAATGTTTGGTTTTCCAGCAAAATAAAGTTGAGACAATTAAGACCCTGGGTATTCTACAACCTTTATCCATTCCAAGTCAATGTTGGGAGGATATTTCAATGGATTTTATCACAGATTTACCTAAGTCCGAAGGAAGGAGTGTCATCATGGTGGTAGTTGATATACTTATCAAGTATGCACACTTTTGTGCATTATCTCATCCATTTAAAGCAAGTACAGTTGCTACTACATTTATGGACACAATTAAAAATCTACATGGAAACCCAAGGGTTATTGTGAGTGACAGAGATCCCATTTTTCCTGGAAATTTTTGGACAGAGTTATTTTCTTGTTTGGGTACTCAATTAGCTCATAGCTCATCTTATCATCCTCAATCTGATGGTGAAACTGAGATAGTAAATAAATGTTTGGAAGGATATCATCGTTGTTTTGTATTTTATAAACAAACACAATGGGTCAAGTGGTTACCTCTAGTATTCAGATAATTGTTATAACACTTCCTTCCTCTTTGCCGGCAAAAATGACCCCATTTATGGCACTTTATGGATATCATCCACGATCCATCACATCATCTTTAAGAGAAAATTCGAAGGTTCAAAAGTGGAAGATCACATAGAGCATCAACAAGAAGTTCTCCAACTCTTAAAGTACAACCTGAATTTGGCACAAAATCGAATGAAACAATAGGCAGATCAACATCGCAATAAGAGAAGTTTTGATGTAGGAGACTGGGTATTGTTACGGCTACAACCATATAAACAAATGTCCCTCAAGCAAGCTAAAAAGTATAATAAATTATCGCCAAAGTACTATGGTCCTTACAAGATGTTGCAAAATACTGGTACTATGGCATACAAATTGGAGCTTCATGATTCTTCACGAGTGCATCCAATTTTCCATGTTTCATGCTTAAAGAAGTTTATAGGTGAAAATATTCCAGTTCAAACAATATTTCCGAACTTGATGAGGAAGGAAAAAATAATATTGGAACCTGGAAGCGGTCATGGAAACAAGAACTCGACGACTACAAAACTACAAATCGATCAATTTTAGAGTATCTCATCCGTGGAAGAACTTACCCCTTTAAGATTTCTTCCCATGGGAGGATGAGAATTTTATACGAGAAGCACCAAGGAGCTACTCGGCATTGAGGACAACACTTTTTTGAAGGAGAGGGGCATGTTGGGTCCTATATTACTAGTATAGTCCCTTATTTGTGTTGAGTGTAACCCCCTTATTGTTATTATTTTGTACCCTTGTGTTAGGGTCCCGTGATTTGGCTGATTGGCAAACCAAATGACAGTGTAACATCAAACCAATCTTTGGAGCCCAAGGACCTAGCCTTCCTGGACTCAAAGAGGGCTCTCTCTATTTGTGTAAGGGATATCTGTGTGTGTGCTTATTGTGTTCTAATTTTAGGCTAGTTATGAAGTAGGTTTTTTTGGTTTTGGTTTTTAGGTTGTGAGGGATGAAACCGATCAAAGATATAAGATAGGTAAAAATGATGTTAGATCAATTGGGCTATGGGGTTGAAAAGGTCTAGAAAGCTATCAGATGGTGATATAAGGCTGTTGAAGGGTCGATTTGATTCGAGGTAGAAAGAATCTTTGGGTAAAATGGAACAAAATGGACATCAAGTTTGGGAACAACAAAGGATTTCAAGCATAACTATTTTAATAGCTGACATAAACATGGTAGGGCAAACCATTAATCATGAGAAATGTAACTATAAGCTAATCAATACATAGAAGTAAACATTCAAGCCATGCATAGAGATATATGACCCTCTAACTTTGGAAAATGGCTATCAGACTTTGGGGAAAACAAATATGAGAGACAAACAACTTAACTTACTATGCCGGAATGCCTAAACATAGTACTTCAAGTTATTGGGCACTTTGAAAACAATATTTTCATAATCTTAGACAAAGGGCTAGATCAGAACTAGGTCTCCTTGGTTCAACAAAATGATAATCTAATCAGTTAAAGAGAAATTTCATGGATGGAGCTAGCACTAGCCATAGGTAAGCATGGCATACTGTCAATCATACTTAGCATGTATAAAACCATGAATGAAATAAGCAACAATATCCTTAAGTTATTAAAGAGCAATCAAGAATTCTTTAATGTGACTAAGGAAGAGGAAAACATGAAAGCTATGAAGAAACAGGAGATTTGAGGTGCCTCCAAGAGCATGTCTCAAATATGTTCTCTACTTATCTATAGCAAGCAAGAAACATGAATTCATGAATGAAAACTAGAAGACAAAACAAAGAAAGAGACACTATATCATTCTACCAAGTCATGGAATCCAACAACAATCCTTTTTCATCATCTAAGAAAATCCAAGAGGCAATCCAAAAGCATGAGACAAGTATTTCTTCCAAAGATTATATGACCATATATTGCTTCTATCATCAAGTTCAGCCTCTTTTACAATGAAATCCTTTGGAATATATAGGTTCAAGTGAGGAAAACCTCTTGGTTCAATTTGCACTCTCATTGGCCTATTCAAAATATCTAAACTTGTCCTTGAGGCTTTGCAAAGCCCAAGTCACAAATTATCTCATAAAATATCTAAAAAATGCTAAAAGAGGGAATTAAATTGACTTTTCATAACTTCTCATGTGCAAAAATAGCTGAACGCACATGAGGAAAAAGCAGTTTTAAAGGTTCAAATTTTACAAAAATACCAGAAATTTACATCGTGAGTCCCTGAATTGCCGGAAAACTTTTGGAAGCCTTCTTGATGTTGAAACAAGGCCTCATGATAGCTCGTGGGGAAACTTCAGTGTCTACTTTTTCTAGAGGAAACTGAAATTCCTCAATCTAATGCCTAAGTCCCTCAAAAATAGAATTTGTGTAAAAAACTAGAAAATAAAGTTCTTTCTTTGATAAGCCCAGATGATGTAGAAAAAAGGCATTTTGCCATTTCGGAGAATGAATGATTTTCAAAATGTCCGAAAATCGGCGAGTGTGTGCTCCGAGTGGCGCCTTCTAATGATGCCATTCTCCTCCATTGAGTCACTCCTCAAAAAGCCCCAGAAATGAGCCAAATGAGTGAGTTTTGGGCAAAAACCTAAAAATGCCAAAAAACCAAAATATGTCGAAATTTTCCCAAAATTGGTGAGCAGGACCCTCAAGGGTTTTTAGAAACATGTCTAGAATCTCGCACCAAAATTCCAAGCCTAAATGTGTCTTTCTCCTGTTTTCTCACCGGGCGCCCTCTTTGGGTAGTTTTGAGCTTTTCTTGGTTTTCTTCTTTGTTGTTTGGAATTCCAGCTTTGGTGAAGAAGTCATGGCCCCTTTCCTAGGAGAGGTAGATAGCACATGCTTCATAGAATGCCCTTTATGATCCATGTTTTATATTTTCTTGCCCTCATCAGGAGGCTGCTGTGTATCATCTTTTGGCTGCCCTTGCTCATCACTGTCATGGCCTTGTTCATCATCTTCATGCTGCTAATCAAAAATCTACCTTCTCTTTCAACCACTGTTTGATAAGGAAAAATTGGTTTCAAATGCTGTGTGAGATGCTTTCTCTGCTATTAGATCTCTGCTTCTTCAAAACTCTGTCTTTTCCCTTTGCATGCAACTCAACAAACAATTTTAATGATGAGCACAAAGTCAAACAAAAGGCACATGCAGTCAAAGTGATTTTTCTGTGTTTGTGGTAAGATCACCCAGCTCTTGGTGTTTTGAGTACAACAAGACAACCTTGTTTTCACGGTAAAGGCAAAACAAAATTTTTCTCAATTCAAACAACTTGCTCTCTTGCTTTGTATGTGATCAACGAGGTAGTTTCAACCACCATCACACGATAAAACAAAAAGCATATACACGGTCAAGAGTCTTTATGTATAGGTAGATTGATCAAACTTCTTATGTTTGGGTACCAGGCTTACTAAATAATACATGCTTGAGTCAAACGAGTGAAAAATTCTTTGAACCAAAAACACCGCCCTCATACTTGCTGTTCCTCACACGAAGTTTGAAAATACCTCCAAATGCAATGGTAGCTCCACTCACTGACTCTGCTTTATGGAATGAAAGGTCAAACACTGTTTTTGCCTTTTTAACACATAGAGGAGACTTTTGAAAGGACAAAAAAAGCTCATACAATGATCACTGTGATTTGAGAATAGACCCATTGTTTCACCTTTTAAAGCCCTCTGTTTCTCCCTTCAAACGGTGCCTTCACCTTTCAATAATGTTTGAGGGCAGTTTGTGAGGTTTTTGAATCATCAATAGGAACCTATAATTTTGCTATGCTTACTGCTGGTCAATCACAAACTACAGCAACTCAAAAAATCAAACCTCCCAAGCATCCTTTCTTTGGTACATACAGTTGACAGAGTTATGGATTTTGTGCCACAGTAGTTAGGATGTATTAAATGCTTGACCACCCCCTAGAAAAGGAATGTGATGTTTGAGCAGCTTAAGGATAGTTTTAAGCTCTTTGAAGCTAGGATTTAACACTTGACTCCCACCAACTGCTATTCTTTTCAAAACATTCACTTAAAAAATCTTGACTTACACCACGGCCTTTACTGCTTCAAAACACTGTCTAACAATTTGAATTTAAGGGGGGGCAAGACAAAAATACCTCGAAACACTATTGCAATCTTTGCTTGAGAGTTGGAGCCACTCTGAAAGCGATTTGGGGGCATTTTAGAGGCTCAAACCATGCGCAGCGCGTTTGAATGAGAGAGTGTCACACGAAAAAGGCTGTTGGGTCACTTGTCAGGTTGACAGGACCAGCATCTACAGGCGCGCCGCGCGGCCTTGTAATCCTTTGTAAAAACTGCATCTAAACATGCCACACAGTTGTATAGGCATGCCGCGCAGTTAAGAAACCTTTAAAAACTCTGAAATCTTGCTCGAAAACCTCTCCTTTGGGTAGATCGATCAGCCAATGAGTTGTTTGTGCTTTGGAGATGAAAAAATGAATCTTGGTAATGGTCTTTAACCTTTGTATTTAAAAAAGCTCAGAACCCTTTGGTGTGTTCAAATATGGTTTTGAAAGTGTTGAAAAATCCTTTGGTTTTTAAACCGAAGTATGAAACAACTCATCTTTTTGAAAACGGATCTAAGACCTCTTTTGCTCAAAAAAAAACATAGAGGCAGTGATCACTTCCTTATAAGCCTGTTCTCCCTTTTTGAAATGACACAACCCTTTTGAGAATTTTTAAAAATTTGATTTTTTTCTCAATAGAGAGAAAATTGTCCTCCTTTTGATATTCTGCATTGTAGGAGGAAACTTTTCTCTGAGCTATATGAGGATTATAGATGTGCCTTTAAATGATGTTTTTCTTTGATTTGGAGGTGACACTCAGTCATAATTACCTGGGCTTCATTATCATCTTTGACACATTTTCATAAAGAACAGGCCCTCCTTCTTGACAGTGGCATGCATATATTACTTTTATTGGGTTCCAGGATCGGAAACACATGTCATGATCTTTCTTGCACTTTTAGGACCCTGTATACCTATTTGCAATGCCTTTTTGTTGAGGAAGAAACTTAACTGTCATTTCAATATCCCTTTTATGCCTCTATTCTTTGTATGGCATACCTGCTGTCACTTGAGTCATATGAGATTTTCTTTGACACTTTTGAAGGAGGTAACTTCTCCTTTTTGCAACCTAAACTGACATTTTTTGTTCTTAATGCTTTGGAGGAAATGATGCCCTGTTGTGAAGCTGATTTGGCTGGCAGATGATGATTGAACCTCTCTCATGACTATGAGTGCACAAATTCAGTTGCATTTACTCGGGTTTCACCCATCTTTGTTCATTTAAAGGTACTTTTCTAAAACCTCTCTTTTTGCTCAGAGTGCAGTAGTAAGGTACCTTTGACACTTTTTAAGGAAAATGCCTTTATTTGGAAATGGTGACATGCCCTATTGGCTTTGAATGCTGCTCCAGAGCTTTGAAACTCATGCCATAACCTTTTGAAATACAATCATCATCATTGGCCTGTGTCATGACCTGTCCCTTAATCATCAGCAAAGTTTTTTTAATTGGGCTCCAGAATGCCTTTTTTGAAAGAAACCTTGATAAGAGACAAGTTTATCCTCTTGGATTACAGAGGTACCCCTGCTTTCCTTCTTTGTCTTTTACATCATTTCTCTGTTTCAACTGTCTCCTATTGTGTTTACAATTTGTCTATCAGTCAGTGAAAACTCTAGAATCAAGCACTGCTCTGGCCCTCTGCTTATGAATGAAGGAGGCCTATCTTGATAAAAATGCCTGATGTTCTTTCAACCTTTGTCTCAAATCAAAGAAGGATGTTTGATGACTCATGCTGACAGTGGTTTCCTTTATATTTGATGGCAAGGGTCGCTTTGAGTCTAAGAATTTTTGACTCTCTTGACCATCTATTTAATAGTATTTCTTCAATGATGATGAACTTATTTGCTTCATATTATAAATCAGGAATAATGGGGCTTATGCGAACAAATATTTAAAGCATACTACTTTACCTTTGCCTTTAATCATCATTTTTATGCAGAAGCCTTTAGTTGTTGTCTTACTGTAAACAAAACTTGTCTCACAGTCAGTGCAACTCTTAGAATCAAACTTTGTTCATCTGCTCTCTGCTTTTAGATGAAGGAGACGCTTTCAACCCTCTTCTTGTAGATGAAGGAGGTTCTTCAATCTTCAAAAACCCTCTGTTTATAGATGAAGGAGGTTTTTCAGTCATGTTATATCATCAGCCCTGTGTCAGTGCTATTTTTCCTTTTACTGTCCTTTCAGGCTTTGAATGTGATCGCAAGAGCTTAATGAAAAAACTCTATGCTTTTTGGCTGCATCCCAGGCTCAAGATCACATTGAGAAGCAGATGTATTCTCATGTGGAGCCAAATATTGTCTTCTGAGATGCTGGTGAGTCTCTGTCCTTGAAAGATTCATCAAAAACACTGTAAAAACACCTAAAATCAGCTTGACTTATGGTCTATGTATTGCTGAGACTTGAGGGTGTATTAGTGGCGTGACCTATGGCTGTAACCAACTTTATTTGCAGAATGGGAAGGTCTGTGATGACTGGTCTATAGAAGATGGAGGTTCTTTGGCCTTTGGATAGTTCGCCAAGGGAGAAATTCCTAAAGCGCCACTTCCTAACTTAGGGGAAACTTTTGGACAGATTTGGATTATTTCTTTAGAGCTGATGGGCAGAATAGTATGGCTGAGGCTAGGTAGGATTTGATAATGAGGTTTCATCTCGTCATGGGCGGACTAAAAGGTAGGAGGGAAAAAAAGTTTTATGGGTGTTTTCCAGCTGGTAAATTTGAAATTTTTTTAGATCAGCTGCTAGAAAACTTGGCTGTCAGAACTAGTCATCACCAACAAGTGAAAAATACTGATGACTAATAGTGGCTCCATTTGGGGAGGGCAGCTCCTTTTCAGGAGGTGTCCAGAATCTCAGATCTTTGGCTTATGAAGACCATTGCCTTACCCATTGGCGCAAAATTCATTCTTCCTTGATGCTACTTCTGAAAAGTGACAACATGATTAGCATCAATGATATCTCTACTTACCCCACTATCTTTGCTAACATTTTTTCTTCTTTTTGGCGCATTTGGACTAGCAGCCTTTTGAGAATATATATTTTTCTTTTTTGAAAATGAACCTATCTAATTCTACACTTATATCTACCGGGAGTTCAGATTAAACTGATGAACTCCTTCATTACTCTACCTATGCTAGATCAACTGTCAAGATTAAGCTGTTTGACAGGATTTTGTTCTCTAATCTAAAACATGAAATTGAAAAGATGATCAAATCAGGGTTAGACAGTCTGATTTGTCATGTATTTGCGGCATGAAAGGCAAGATGCACACAAATATTATTTTGCAGAAATGGAAACTAGAAAAAATAGGGCTAAGATGCACAACTTGTTTTTCATCCCTGCTTACCTCTTTGGTTCTGTTTTGGGTGTGTGGAACCAGTGTCTTTTCCTAATCTACTCTCTTTGATAAGTCAATCTTACACAATGTTGACCATCTTTTCCACTCACTAACTTATCAGCAATTAAATTTAAAACATGTTCAGCTATGATTAGGCTAGATAACTGAACAAGACATTTGAGTACTAGTAGCGGCATTTAGACTTGCACGCTTTCTAAATGACTATTTTTTGGAACATGGGGCTTTTTCTATTTTTCAACCTGCCCTCTTTTCTATTCTTCTATTTTTTTTACTTTTCTGTTTTATCTATTTTTTTAAACAGTGGTATATACAATGATTGAAAATGCCTTAAACTCAGAAATCTTGGAAATGGCGAAACTTAAGCATCTTATCCTCGTAAGGATCTCCTAACATTCTTGGTCCACTCAACTCCTGAAAAGAGAAATTTAGAATATTCTCTCTTTCCAACATGACATAAGGATTCATACAAGAATCTCTGAATGAACCCGTATCTTCCCGCTGTACCTCTTTATACCTCTGATTTTCGCTCCTTTCTTTACTGTACGTCTTCCTTAAGTAATGCATATACTCTTGGTAATTTTTGAAATAAATAATGACATCATCAAGGTATGTAAAAATGCAGAAATTCAGGACTGGAAACATGGTTTTCATGAGCATATTTTTGATATCCGGTGGTTTTGAAATTTTGAGTCTGAAATTGGAACTACTTCCAGCATACTGAAAAAAATCTTTGAGCTGTCTACTTTGCAAGGGAATCATTTGGCTATAACCTGAAACATCATCTTGCAAAGGCATATGATTAAAAGCACTTATCATCGGTATATCATGGTCTTGGGTAGGAAGGATAAAATTTCTATTATAGCGATGTGCATTATTGTTTCTAAAATCAAAACAGACCCTATGACCAGCTATTTTATCTTTGATCATTACTGATTGGTTCAGACCTTTGTACTTTCTTTTGTCGAAGTTGTTTCTTGGAGTAAAGGTAATGGCATAGTGTTCGTCATTGTTTTCTCTGCGTGATGTAGTATTCTACATGAGATTTCCAATTCTAGCAGTTCTAAGTCTTTGATGGAATGACAGGATTTTAGCCAGTTCAAATAACTTAGGTGTATTTGGACTGTGGTTATCATGTTTGCTCATAAGGAGTTTATCAGGCACCTTTTCTGGATCTTGAACTATTATGGCTACAGTTAAGGCTTCACTTGCAGAGGAAGAGTTGTGTGATGGTAAATATTTGAGGTATGGTAAAAACACCAAGCTTCCTTGGTCCTGAGTTCTGAAAAGATTTGTGATATGTAAGTCCTCTAATGATTTTATTCTAAAAAAGTTTCCTGATGTTACTGCTGAGGTTTGGCTAAGGTTCGAGCAATTCGCTTGATAGTACATAATGGTTTGTGCTTCTTTCCCTATTCCTATTTCAGAAGGAACATACTTACTTTCCTCAAGACATAGTTGTTCATGATCATGATATTTTTGATTATCTAGTTCATCATAGAGAACTAGGGGTAGCTGATGTGGTGGGTCTAAGTTTGTTTCAGTTTCTTTTGATTGTTCTTCAATTTCCTCATCAGTATGCAGAATAAAAGAGTTTAGGTCGGAAAACACGGAATACATTGGAATGTTATCTGGCCTTTCCTGGCTACTGATCATGTATTTCATGTGTGACTCTCGATAGAGTATTCTTGTTTGGTCAAACACAGGAATAGTGGCGTAAGACATGTCAAGTTGAATATTCCCTTGGAGCTTGGCTCCCCAAGATCTGGATAGAAGCATTCCGTACTTGGGAGGAATGTCTGCTACCACTATGTCCATGATTAGATGTTTTGCAGGTTTTTGGGCCAAACTAAAACAAAGATCTTTGATCAAACCTAGACATCTGACTCTACTAGAATCGAAAGAATATAAGTCTTTGTATGGTCTTGTGATTTATAGGCCTAATCTTTCCATTACAACCTTCGGCATAAGATTATGCGAGGCACCAGAGTCTAGCATGACATTATGAAGGATTTGGTCATGGATATTTAAACTGATGTAAAAGGGAAGAGTGGTTCCCTCTTGGAATTTCCCTTCTATTTTTGGACCAAACAACACTTCGGGAGTGTCATCAGCTAGATTAAGGGTGTTCGCATCATTCCCTAGGTTTAGGACTTTTAACACTTGGGATTTATAAGAGCCTTGGGCGATAAGTTCAGTGAGAGGCATGGTGATCTTTATTTTGGAAATATCTCCCTCAAAACTAAAAGGTAGCTGTAGTTTAGACATGTTTGTTTCAGCTTTTTCAGCCATGACCTTCTCTATGTTTTGAGTTTGCTGGCTTTGTTTCGGGATTTTGTTTGCCACAGCCACCTCAGGAATCTTTGTGGAAGTACCAGGAGCATCTGAGTTAGGACTAGTTTGGGTAACTCTATCTTTGTTTTGGTTATTTTTCTCGACCACGATTTTGTTGCTGTTCACTGCTTTCTTAAGGATGGTATCAGGGGTTTTAGCAGTGTCTGAGTTACCTTTCTTGGAGTTGTCTTGATTTCTTCTGCTTCTAAGGTCATACTTCCTGTGAGCTTATATTATGGCATTATGAAAATCTATGGCAGGATCCTCAGGATCTTTATATTTGGCTTCATCATGATTTGGAGAGAAGAATGCTTGTTCTTCTTCCATGAGGTACACCTCACTTTCGTTATCAAACCCTATAAGGTTCAAATGACTTTCATCAATGGGTTATGTATCCCTATCATCTTCCTCCACATAATTTTCATTAAATGGTGGCCTAATTTGTTGGTCATTTTCCCTTGGTATGTTTTGAGGCTGTTCCCTCCTAAAATTTTGGTTCTAGTTTTTGTTTGGAGGGTTTGGCTGATTGTCCCTAACAGGGGCCTTCTCACTCATATTTTCCCACATTTTGGCCATGGACCTAACTAAGTCATCTATTCTAGGATCTAAGGAAGGGGATGAAGTGGAGACCTCATCCCGGTATGTGACTTTCCTTTTTGATCTAGTTATAGCTCTTTTTTATGCTAAGTTGGCTTCTGCTTTTATGGCTACTTGTTGCATTTCCTCTAGGGTAGGGGGGTCCTTGTCTCTTAGCTAATAAGTCATGTCTGGATCGAAACCCTCGGGAAATTTTCCAAGGCTGAACCAAGCAGGGGTTTGAAATGAGGCGGGAGAGCATTATACACACTGTTGAACCTAGTGTAGTATCCCTGGACACTTTCCCCATTTTCCCTTTTTAGATTGTTATATTCTGACAGGATTTGAATAGGGTTCTTTCAGATTTCCCACTTGTTTATGAAGGTTTGGTAGAGTTCTGGGGGGTTGTGGATGCTGTTTGGAGTTAAGCTTTTGAACCATTTTTTGGGTTCTCTGCCCAGGCTTTGCGCAAACATTCTCATTCTGATGGTCTCGTCTTCTACTTCCAAGTATTCAATGGTATGGCTAATATTATTTACATGCTGTTGAGTTGTGGCAGTCTCTTCTCCGATAAAATGTGGGATTTTGGCTTGATAGTCATGTGGTAAGGGAGCCAAGGGCTGTGGCAACACCAAGGGTGCGTACCAAGCTACCATGACAGGAGCTAATGGATGATGTACCAGATGAGGGCTTGTGGGATGAGCTGAGGTGGTTTGAATAATAGTGGTTTGGATGGGTGTGGCAGATGTACTTAGACTAGTGACCTGGTTTTGAGTAGATCTGGGATGGTATGAGCCAAAGTGATGGAGAAGATGAAAGTCGGGAGGTGTGGTAGGTGAGGCTTCTCTACTAGGACTCTGTGATAGATCTAGGGACTCAAAATCGTCAAAGTCTATCTTACCTTGTGACTTGCTTCTAAAAAGGGTTTTTGCTGATTTTAAGTCAAAGGGGGAATCCTGCAAGGCAGTGAGATGTTCAGGTACTGATCTTGCTTTACGGATGGACCTATCGGTAGCTAAATTGCCAGTTTGGGAAGCTTGCCACAGAATATTCTCTGGATCATCTACTATGATAGGGGGATTTGGGTCTGGATGAGATCTGGTGTTGATTCTTCGTGAAGCTAGATTTCGGGTTTAGAGTTTAGAGAGGATAGTATTTGTGAAAGTTTCGGATGGATGGCCTCTCTAAGGTTATACTAATGTGAAGGATGGTCAAAACCAAAAAGGATGAACTAGTGGAGTTGCCAGGTGGATTTTTATGAAAACTATGGTCCACCACCAATACTATCAAAAGATGCTTTGGGAAAAAGTTTTATAGCAAACTTTGAGATGGAAACTTGCGAAGAATATTGATTCACTTGGTTTCAACAGTTTGCTAGGCTGTAAGGGCAAGCTAATGGTTCTCTTGGCAAGAAGGTTTCTGCTTATCTCCTATGTTTAGGTGAGGTTTTTTTGAATTGCTAAGTTATACTTAGTTTGTCACTGATTACAAAGTTTCCACCCTAAGTTTAAGTTTATGGAAGGATGAGTTAGCAGAAAGGTATGGTTTATGAATCTTTTGGTCTTTTATGGAGTTTTAGGCCTACTGGAGGCTAGTGGAGTCGCCAGGTGGAACTTGGTTGTTTTTGAAAAGATTTAGCTATGGTCCACCACCAGTGACTAAGGAAAAGCCAATCTGGGAATTTTTTAGGGTTTTTCTAAGTTTTTATGTGCAGCCTATGGTTTATTTAACGTATTCTAAACTTGTTTTATCACTTTGCTAGGGTGGCGAGAACAAAAAGAGTTTACTCTAAATGGTTTTATGGACTGCTTGCCTGTGAGGTTTGGAAGAGTTTCCTATAACTGAATCATTATTTTGCTAAGATGGTGAAAGAGCTAAATTCTACTCTTCTAAGTTTGACTGAGATTTTGAGAGTTCCTAAGGGATACCTAGGATGTTTTGACTCAAAGTCCCACCGTGATCGCCATTATGTTAGTGAGCGGTGGGATAAGTCTACAAGATAGTATTCTCACAGGTCTTTGAAGGTTTAGGGAAATTAAGTTCGTTTATCACTCAGATTACCACCGTGATCGCCATTATGTTAGTGAGGCAATGAGGTGACTCAATCGGATAGTAGCCTAGAATTTAGTAAAGTAGTAAGGCCTATTGTAGGCTAGTGGAGTCGCCAGGTGGATTTTTAATTGTTTTGAGGTATATGTGTATCGTCCACCACCAATATTGACAAAAACCAATCTAAGAGAGTTTTTTGGGGTTTTTCTGAGTTTTTATGTAGTCCTAAGGTTTGTTAGAGTGTCCTCTAGCTGAGTCAACATTTTTCTAGGATGGTGAGACAACCAGATTCTACTCTTCTGAGTTTGACTGAGATTTTGAGAGTTCCTAAGGGATACCTAGGATGTTTTGACTCAAGGTCCCACCGTGATTGCCATTATGTTAGGGTCCCATGATTTAGCTGATTGGCAAGCCAAATGACAGTGTAACATCAAACCAATCTTTGGAGCCCATGAACCTAGCCTTCCTGGACTCAGAGAGGGCTCTCTCTATATGTGTAAGGGATATCTATGTGTTATGCTTATTGTGTTATGATTTTAGGCTAGTTATGAAGTAGGTTTTTTGGTTTTGGTTTTTAGGTTGTGAGGGATGAAACTGATCAAAGATATAAGATAGGTAAAAAGATGTCAGATCAACTGGGCTATGGGGTCGAAAAGGTCAAGAAAGCTATCAGATGGTGATACAAGGCTGTTGAAGGGCCGATTTGATTCGAGGTAGAAAGGATCTTTGGGCAAAATGGAACAAAATGGACATCAAGTTTGGGAACAACAAAGGATTTCAAGCATAACTAGTTTAATAGCTGACATAAACATGGTAGGGAAAACCATTAATCATGAGAAATGTAACTATAAGCTAATCAATACATAGAAATAAACATTCAAGCCATGAATAGAGGTATATAACTCTCTAACTTTGAGAAATGACTATCAGACTTTAGGGAAATACACTTAAGAGAGACAAACAACTCAAAACACTATGCCGGAATGCCTAAACACAGTACTTCAAGTTATTGGGCACTTTGAAAACAAGATTGCATAGTCTTAGGCAAAGGGCAAGATCGAAACAAGACCTCCTTGGTTTGACAAATGACAATCTAATCAGTCAAAGAGAAATTTCATGGATGGAGCTATGGCTAGCCATTGGTAAGCAGGGCATACCGTAAATCATACTTAACATGCATAGAACCATGAATGAAATAAGCAACAATATCCTTAAGTTATTAAAGAGCAATCAAGAATTCTTTAATGTGACTAAGGAAGAAGAAAACATGGAAGCTATGAAGAAACACGAAATTTGAGGTGCCTCAAAGGGCATGTCTCAAATTTTTTCTCTACTGATCTATAGCAAGCAAGAAACATGGATTCATGAATGAAAACTAGAAAACAAAACAAAGAAAGAGACACTATACCATTCTACCAAGTCATGGAATCCAACAACCATCCTCTTTCATCATCCAAGAACATCCAAGAGACTATCCAAGAGCATGAGACAAGTATTTCTTCCAAAGCTTATATTACCATATATTGCTTATATGATCAAGTTCAACCTTGTTTTACAATGAAAGCCTTTGGAATATATAGGCTCAAGTGAGGAAAACCTCTTAGTTCAATTTGCACTCTCACTGGCCTATTCAAAATATCTAAACTTGTCCTTGAGGCTTTGCAAAGCCCAAGGCACAAAATATCTCATAAAATATCTAAAAAATGCCAAAAGAGGGAATTAAATTGACTTTTCATAACTTCTCATGTGCAAAAATAGCTAAATGCACACGAGGAAAAAGCAGTTTTTAAAGGTTCAAATTTTACAAAAATATTCAAAAATTATATCAGCAAAAGGTCCCCTGACTTACCGGCAACTTTTGGCAGCCTTCCCGATGTCAAAACGAGGCTCATGATAGCTCGTTGGAAATATCTATGTGTCTAATTTCTGGAGAAACTGAAATTTTCTCAATCTGATGCCTAGAAGTCTTCCAAAATAGGATTTTGTGTAAAAGACCAGAAAATAAAGTTTGTTGATAGACCGGGTAGAGTGTGGAAAAAGTGGGCATTTTTCGCCATTTCGGAGGAGTGAATGATCTCCAAATGTCCTAAAAATCACTGAGTGTGTGCTTCTAAAATTATGGCATCCAATGATACCATTCTCCTCTATTGATGAGCCCCCAAACTGAAATGGTGAAGCCCATGAGTTTTGGGCAAAAACCCAAAAATGCCAAAAAACAAGATCATGTCAAAATTTGCTCAATTTTGGTGTGCGAGTCCCTCAAGGATTTTTAGAAACATTTCTAGAATATTGGGCCAAAATTCCAAGCCTAGATGTGTCTTTCTCCCTTTTTCTCACCGGACACCCTCTTTGGGAAAATTTGAGCTTTTCTTGGTTTTCTCCTTTCTTGTCTTGGCATTCTTAGCTTTGGTGAAGAAGTCATGGCCCTTTGCCTAGGAGAGGTGGCTAGCACATGCTTTGGAGAATGCCCTTAATGATCTATGATTTTATTTGCTTGCCCTTATCATATATCACTGTTTTGAGTTTCTTTATGGTGCTACTCTTCATCACTGTGCTCTTCTTCACCTTGCTACCCTCCTTTTCAGTGGAAATAGGCTCAAATATTTTATGCAATCCACTCCTACTATATTTCCTAGGAGGCATCTTGTTCTAGATGCTCTCTGCAAAACTCAAGCTGCCTCAAAAGGTTTTCAAGAATGTGCTCTTCAAACAAAAGCTCTGCCTTCTCTGTCAATCACTATTTGAATCAAGGCAAAAATGGTTTCAAATGCTATCTGAGATGCCCTCCTTGCTATTAGGTCTCTGTTCCTCCCAAAACACTATTTTTCCCTTTGCATGCAACTCAACAAACAATTTTAATAGTGAGCACAAAGTCAAAAAAAAGGCATATGCAGTCAAAGTGACTTTTTTGTGTTGGTGGTAAGATCACCCAGCTCTTGGTGTTTTGAGGACAACAGGACAGCCTTGTTTTTAGACAAAGGCAAAACAAAAATCTTCTCAATTCAAAACACTGCTCTCTTTCTTTGTATGTCAATCAACAGGTAAATTCAACGACCATGACACAGTCAAGCAAAAATCATATACACAGTCAAAGGTCACTGTGTTATAGGTAGAGTCATAAAACTCCTTGTGTTTGGTGTGAGCACAAACATCCTTGTAGGAGTCAAAAAAAAAAAACTCCTCTTCAACTGAAACACTGCCCTTGTATTCACTATTCTTCACACAAACTTTGATAATACCTCCAAATGCAACGGTAGCTTCACTCACTGACTCTACTTTATGGAATGAGAAATCAAACATTGTTTTTGCCCTTTTTTAACACACAGAGGAAACTTTTGAAAGGACAAAAACGCTCATACAATGATCACTGCCATTTGAAGATAGAATTATAGTTTCACCTTTCAAAACCCGGTGTTTCTCCACTGTAGTGTACCTTCACCTTTCAGCATCTTACATTTTGAGAAGGCAGTTTGTGAGTTTTTATCATCAATAGGAACCTATCATTTTTCTATGCTCAACACAATTTGGTCGATCACAAACTACAACAACTCAAAAAATAAAACCTCCCAAGCATCCTTTCTTTGTTACATACGGTTAGCAGAGTTATAGATTTTATGCCACGGCCGATTTTAGATGTCCCAAAAAGCTTGACAACCCCCTTAGAAAAGGAATGTGATGTTTGAGCGGTTAAGGATAGTTTTAAGCTCTTTGAAGCTAGGATTAACACTTCACTCCTGTGCTATTCTTTTCAAAACATTCACTTAAAAAAAAAATCTTGACTTACACCACGACCTTTACTTCTTCAAAACAATAGGAATTTGAATTTTAAGGGGGGGGGGGGAGACAAAAATACCTTGAAACACTATTGCAATCTTTGCTTGAGAGTTGGAGCCACTCTGAAAGATATTTGGAGGCATTTTAGAGGCTTAAACCATGCGCGGCGCGCTTGAATGAGAGAGTGTCGCGCAAAAAAGGCCGTCGGGTCACCTGTCGGGCCGATGGGACCAACACCTATAGGCTCGCCGTGCTGCCTTGTAATCCTTTGTAAAAACTGCGCCTGAACGCGCCACGCAGTTAAGAAACCTTTAAAAACTCTGAAATCTTACTTGAAAACCTCTCCTTTGGGTAGATTGATCAGCCAATGAGTTGTTTGTGCTTTGGAGATGCAAAAATGAATCTTGGTAATGGGCTTTAACCTTTGTATTTAAAAAAGCTCAAAACCCTTCGGTGTGTTCAAAGATGGTTTTGAAAGTGTTGAAAAAGCCTTTGGTTTTTTAAACCAAAGTATGAAACAACTCATCTTTTTGAAAACGGATCTAAGACCTCTTTTGCTCAAACAAAAACATAGAGGCAGTGATCACTTTTTTATAAGCCTGTTCTCGCTTTTTGAAATGACACAACCCTTTCGAGAATTTTTTAAAACTTTTACTGTTTTTCTCAATAGAGAGAAAATTGTCTTCCTTTTGATATTCTGCATTGTAGGAGGAAAATTTTCTTTGAGCCATATGAGGATTATAGATGTGCCTTTAAATGATTTTTTTCTTTGATTTGGAGGTGAAACTCAATCATAATTACCCGGGCTTCATTGTCACCTTTGACACATTTTCATAAAGAACAGGCCCTCCTTCTTGACAGTGGCATGCATATATTGCTTTTATTGGGTTCTAGGATCGAAAACACATGTCATGATCTTTCTTGCACTTTTAGGACCCTGTATACCTATTTGCAATGCCTTTTTGCTGAGGAAGAAACTTAACTGTCATTTCAATATCCCTTTTATGCCTCTGGTCTTTGTATGGCATACCTGCTGTCACTTGAGTCATATGAGATTTTCTTTGACAATTTTGAAGGAGGTAACTTCTCCTTTTTGCAACCTAAACTGACATTTTTTGTTCTTGATGCTTTGGAGGAAATGATGCCCTGTTGTGAAGCTGATTTGGCTGGCAGGTGATGATTGAACCTCTCTCATGACTGTGAGTGCATAAATTCAGTTGCATTTACTCGGGCTTCACCCATCTTTGTTCATTTAAAGGGACTTTTCTAAAACCTCTCTTTTTGCTCAGAGTGCAGTAGTAAGGTACCTTTGACCCTTTTTAAGGAAAATGCCTTTATTTGGAAATGGTGACATGCCCTATTGGCTTTGAATGCTGCTCCAGAGCTTTGAAACTCATGCCATAACCTTTTGAAATATAATCATCATCATTGGCCTGTGTCATGACCTGTCCCTTAATCATCAACAAAGTTGTTTTAATTGGGCTCCAGACTGCCTTTTTTGAAATAAACCTTGATAAGAGACAAGTTTATCCTCTTGGATTACAGTGGTACCCCTGCTTTCCTTCTTTGTCTTTTACATCATTTCTCTGTTTCAACTGTCTCCTATTGTGTTTACAATTTATCTATCAGTCAGTGAAAACTCTAGAATCAAGCACTGCTCTGGCCCTCTGCTTATGAATGAAGGACACCTATCTTGATAAAAATGCCCGATGTTCTTTCAACCTTTGTCTCAAATCAAAGAAGGATGTTTGATGACTCATGCTGACAGTGGTTTCCTTTATATTTGATGGCAAGGGTCGCTTTGAGTCCAAGACTGTTTGATTCTCTTTACCATCTATTTAACAGTCTTTCTTCAATGATGCTGAACTTATTTGCTTCATATTATAACTCAGGAATAATGGGGCTTATGCAAAAAAATATTTAAAGTCTACTACTTTACTCTGCCTTTAATCATCATTTTTATGCAGAAGCCTTTAGTTGCTGTCTTACTGTAACCAAAACTTGTCTCACAGTCAGTGCAACTCTTAGAATCAAAATTTGTTCATTTGCCCTCTGCTTATAGATGAAGGAGGCGCTTTCAACCCTCTGCTTGTAGATGAAGGAGGTTCTTCAATCTTCAAAAACCCTCTATTTATAGATGAAGGAGGTTTTTTAGTCATGTTATATCATCAGCCCTGTGTTAGTGCTATTTTTCCTTTTACTGTGCTTTCAGGCTTTGAATGTGATCACAAGAGCTTAATGAAAAAAATCTATGATTTTTGGCTGCATCCCAGGCTCAAGATCACATTGAGAAGCAACTGTCTTCTCATGTGGATCCAAATATTGTCTTCTGAGATGCTGGTAAGTCTCTGTCCTTGAAAGATTCATCAAAAACACTGTAAAAACACCTAAAATCAGCTTGACTTATGGTCTATGTATTGCTGAGACTTGAGGGTGTATTAGTGGCATGACCTATGGCTGTAACCAACTTTATTTGCAGAACGGGAAGGTCTGTGATGACTGGTCTATAGCATATGGAGGTTCTTTGGCCTTTGGATAGTTCGCCAAGGGAGAAATGCCTAAAGCGCCACTTCCTAACTTAGGGGAGACTTTTGGATAGATTTGGATTATTTCTTTACAGCTGATGGGCAGACTAGTATGGCTGAGGCTAGGTAGGATTTGATAATGAGGTTTCATCTCATCATGGGAGGACTGAAAGGTAGGAGGGAAAATTTTTTTTATGGGTGTTTTCTAGCTGGAAAATTTGACAAATTTTTAGATCAGTTGCTAGAAAACTTGGCTGTCAGAACTAGTCATCACCAACAAGTGAAAAATACTGATGACTAACACCCTGTCACCCCCATATTGTTATTATTGTGCCCTTAAATTATTATTGTTAGGTCGGCTAGGATTACATTGTGGCCCCACTAGGATTACATTGTGGCCCCATCGACTCTATATATAGAAAGGAGGTTTTTTAATTTGAATCATCCAAGAATTGTTCATTCATGTAATGTATTGGAGGTTTCCCCCTCGAAGTGTCTTATTTCTAAGGCGTTGATATCTCTTTTCTTCTATTTTTGGAGCTGGTTTCACAACAATTATCTCATCCATTTACGGAAAGTACAGTTGCTAGTAAATTTATGGACACAATTCAAAATCTACATGGAAACCCAAAGGTTATTGTGAGCGACAGAGATCCCATTTTTACTGGAAATTTTTGGACGAAGTTATTTTCTTGTTTGGGTACTCAATTAGCTCATAGCTCATCGTATCATCCTCAATCCGATGGTCAAACTGAGATAGTGAATAAATGTTTGGAAGGATATCTTCGTTGTTTTGTATCTGATAAACAAACACAATGGGTCAAGTGGTTACCTCTCGTTGAATGGTGGTATAACACTTCCTTCCACACTACAGCAAAAATGATCCCATTTATGGCAATTTATGGATATCATCCACCATCCATCACATCATATTTAACAGAAAATTCTAAGGTTCAAGCAGTGGAATATCACATTGAGCATCAACAAGAAGTTCTCCAACTATTAAAGGATAACCAAAATTTGGCACAAAATCGAGTGAAACAACAGGTAGATCAACATCGCAGTGAGAGAAGTTTTGATGTAGGAGATTGGGTATTTTTATAGCTACAACAATACACACAAATGTCCCTCAAGAGAGCTAAGAAGGATAATAAATTATCGCCAAAGTACTATGGTCCTTACAAGGTGTTGCAAAATATTGGTACTATGGCATACAAATTGGAGCTTCCTGCTTCTTCATGAGTGCATCCAATTTTCCATGTTTCATGCTTAAAGAAGGTTATAGGTGAAAATCTTCTAGTTCAAACAATATTGCTAGAACTTGATCAAGAAGAAAAAATCATATTGGAACCTGAAGCGGTCACGGAAACAAGAACTCGACAGCTACGAAATCGATCAATTTCAGAGTATCTCATCAAGTGGAAGAACTTACCCACTGAAGATTCTACATGGGAGGATGAGAATTTTATATAGAAGCACCCATAGCTACTCAAGTGTTGAGGACAACACTTCTTTGAAGGAGAGGGGCATGTTAGGTCCCTATATTACTAGTTTAGTCCCTTATTTTTATTAGTGTAGCCCCCTTACTATTATATTTGTACCCATGTAACCCCAATATTGTTATTATTGTGCCCTTACATTGTTATTGTTAGGTCAGTTAGGATTATATTGTGGGCCCATGGACTCCTATATATATAAGGAGGTTTTGGTCATTTGTATCATCCAAGAATTGTTCATTTATGTAATGTATTGGAGGTTTCGCCCTCGAAGTGGCTGATTTCTAAGGCGCTGATCTCTCTTTTCTTTTATTTTGGATCTGGTTTCATAACATAGCCAGTATGTAAGCTTTTAGATCCTCCAAAAGAGAGTAGTGTGGGCCTTTAGTATCAAAGCTTCAAATTAATACAGATCTAGGCTTAGAGCTTCTTTGATGGAGTTGCACAAGGAAATCCCTTCCGGGGGGGGAATCATGATTCTCTCTCATTCCCATTTTATCTCTTTTTTTGTTGGTCTAGGGAAGTCATTAAAATAATGTTGAGCTTATGGAATAAAAATTCTACTTGTTTTATCCCTCAAATAATTAATAACACAACTACACATCTATGGGGACTCATAGCTAGTGATAGCCTAGCTGAATGGCATATATAGATTGAAAAACTATGCTCATGATCGCTTTTTCAACATAAATTGCAACATGTAGTTTCCTCTTTTATATATCTTACTTATGAACATGTATATATGAACAAAAATGAAGAAACAAATCTCCTTTTAAAAGTTTGGACTTGTACCCAAATGCATGGAATATCACAAAAATCAAGAGGGCCACTAAGAAGAACATTTTCATGACCCGTGGTTTTAATGATAACATACAAATTTACCATATATTTGACTATTTTAGCCTTTCATAAACAACAAAATAAAATAAATATGTTTCCCACTCGACATATATTATGTGTGTGTTAATTTGATGATGCACCCACAAAACTTGAAAGAGATGATAGCTGGATATACAAGTAGTTATTTTTTATTTTTTTCTCTACACTCCTTTAGAGAAGAGCTTAAATGTTTTTTTGACAATGTTGTTTATTTTTTTTTGAGCCTCTACGATAGTTGAAATGTCTTTGGACATCTATAGATGTAATTTTATATCTTAATAAAATTATCGATTTTTCCTTGGAAATATAAATATATATATATATATATATATATATATATATATATATCTTGGAATGAAATCACGAGAAACCTTAGAGTATTTACGCACATTTCGTGGATGGTAAATTGAGTAAACTATCGACCCTGATTATATGACCTCACCCCAAGGGAATAAAAGAGGGTCGAATCCATGATCAACAACAACTAGCAACAATATCAAAGAACTTCAAGTCTAGCTCTAGAACACTTGAGCTAACCCTTGGAGCTTAAATTTTGGGCATTGGGTACTGCCCGAGGAAGAAAGTCAACCTCCATCTCGTCCCAAAGGCAAGAGAGAGGTTGTTGGTACTAGGTTAGCCCTTAGTATAGACTCACTTAAGAGCGCAACAAAGTTACTATATTCCATAGTGTTAACATGTTGACTTATGAGACTTGAACCAAGGTGGGGAGGATAATAACTATTTAGCCCAACCACCCAAGCTAACCTCAATTATATATATATATATATATATATATAGAGAGAGAGAGAGAGAGAGAGAGAGAGAGAGAGAGATGCACACACTCATCCAACTCCAACTCACCCTAAAACTCTGTTGGAAAGCCTCCATCTCTAGTAAATCAATGTGAGAAATATATAGTATCTCTTCTTGGTTTGACTATGATTTTAATATATAAAATTCTCCAAAATATCTGAGAAATTGAGTCAATCCTAAACCTATACATTGTCATTCCTTTTCTAACCACCTAACCCTATGTGTTATCCTTAAGCTTTGATCCAATAAACCCCAAGATATGGAGAACCTAAAAACTACATTTTAAAACATAACCCTAAATTATTCAAAGTCCATATCACTAACATGCTTACCAACATGGTGAAACACACCTTTTTAACTTCTTAGATCTCATATATTTTGCATCCCCCATCAACACGATGTTTCCATGGCCTTGAAAATTGACATATCTTTAGATGGGAAATGACATAAAGGTTGAGGGAAAAAGGACAAACATGATTCAAAATGAACCATTGTACCAATGATTGTAATTTTCATTTTACATACATAATTAAGGAGGCTTATTAAGTTTTGAGATTTAAAATGGCATCCTAAGGAATATTATAAAATAATAGTGAAAATAATAAAATAAGATTAGTAGTTAATCATGTTTTGGAGGGAAAAAAGAAAAAACTACTTTTTCAACTCGTATTTTCAATTTATCTCCCTATGATTTTACTAAAATTTCAAGTACGAACACTTTTTGGATGCAAAATTTAAATTGAAATACAAGGAGTACCCATGTTGCATACTTTTGATGGACCCTACTAGATGAAAAACGTGAAATACAAGAAAAAATGTGATTACAATTATATTTTTTCGTGTAGTAGGGTCCATCGAAAGTATGTAACATGGGTACTCCTTGATGAAAAATCTAACTCCGCATCCAATGAGTTCTCCCACTCAAAATTTGAGTAAAATTGTGTAACACCCCCTGCTCACATTTACCCAAGTTAATCGGTCCGTTGGGGTAAACATTTGATGAGAGGCTACTATGATTTGATTCAACCTCCTAAGTTGCCTTAAGGAAGTGGAACTAACAAAACACAACATAAATGATCATCCACACAACCAAAAGAACCTCTAAGAGCTACCTCACCTTTCTAGGTGACCAACCCCCGAGGAAACTCAACAATTCAAGCTCCTAGAGCCCCATTCGCTCCCTTTCCAAGCCCTCCAAGAGACTTTGAGTCTCAGTTGCTCCCATGAGCCTATTTGAGTGTGACTGTGGCCTTTTTCTGCCAATGGTATGCCATCGACTGTGATATTTAAGGTTGAATTCCAGCGATAGGACTCAATCACTGCCCAAAAATTCATGAAACTTACATAAATGAAATGAAACATAGATACAATGATGTTAATACAAATTATTGAACAAAGACATTACTAGACCCCTACTAGCCATGACAGTAATTTCGTCAAACACATCAGGAACATGTAATATAAAGGTCATAATAACATATATGAGGATAAGGGTCTCATGCTTATCTGAGAATTGCTAAGAAAAATTGATGCCTTATCACATTAGCCACATTATCATCTATTAGGTCATATTTTCATTGTTCATTCATTTACAAATAAAACATGATGAGATCCATACATCATCAATGTCATAAAACATACTCATAACCAACATATAAAAAATAGAAATACAAGGATACAAGAGCCATAATATTCACATATAAATGAATACATTTTCACATGAAATACCAAGGAGAAGGAACTCTTATTAATGAATGCAAAAGCCAACTCGGTATGGCACTAACACGTTCCACCCGACCATAGAATGGATGAGCCAATTTTCTCTTCATTTAATCACCCCTGTGCCATATTCCAAGCAAGAAGGTAGCACTTAAAACAAAAAGAACCATTCAAGGCTTCCTGAGGCTAAACAACCTCACCCTCATCAATAGAACCAAGCTTTACTGCAACCCTCACCGGATCACTAGGCCTTAAACAAGCATGGATGCCATTGGATATCTCCACTTAAACCGTGAGGAATTTGTCCATCTCAACCTCTCAGACTTACAGTGTACCCCACCATTATCGGTCAAGTGATTCCTAGGCCTATGATTTCTCCACACTCTGGGCTTTACCGAGTATCCCATCCCAGGATTCCTAGGCCCAACCAAGGGTACCACTATTGAGCTTTACCGTGTATCCCACCATTCACTAATCAAGGGATTACTAGGCTCAGTCGAGGTGTTCACATCCAGGCTTTACTGTGTATCCCATCCTGAGATTCCTAGGCCTTGTGAATAATCTCGAGACCACCCCACTAAGCTTCGAGTCCATCCTCAAATATAGCTCAACCAAAACATGAAAAACCCATCACACCATTGTTATCTAGAAATGATAAGGAAAGGTTGAAGAACATTGTCACACCTGAAGAAACCCATGCCAATGACATCAAGAGAACCAAGAACACACATGCATAACCATGCATGTTGTTATCACCAAATTGTGTCTTGTTGGGCTGCTTCAATGGTCAACTTGGAGTAACTATTTCAAACCAACTTGTAACTGGAAATTAGCCTTTCCAGTTTGAGAGGGCTCTCTCAAAAGGATAAATGATATTCAATGAATAACTTAAAAGAAGATGGCTAACCCTAAATTTGATTGAATGTGTTGTTTTTTTGTAGGTGAAAGATGTAAACCAATAACTACCATTAGGCTTATGGAGTCAATATGAAAAATAATTCACAAGTCAACTAATCTCATGGAAGCTGAGGCAATTGTATTCTTATAAAACCACACATGAAGGATAAAAAAACAAGCTATATGCATACAGGAAGTTGGAGCATGTCACCATAAATTCCAAGTGATTATACAAAAGCAAACTAATAAATCTTGACATTTACAATAGACTAGGAGTCTACAGGAAGTTGGAGCATTGATCCAGATCTTGGGGGGAGTCCCCCAAGATCTAAAAAATTGAAATAGATCTGATAAGATCTGCAAAATTACAATGCCAGAAGAAAGGAGAGAAGAACATACAGTAAATAAAAGCACAAAGAAATTTTTTATTAAAACAAAGAATAACTGTAGAAGCTACATTGTGGTGGACAATCTGTCCTTTTACAAAGTGATACTTGTTATTTATAGCCTTTTTTTGAGTTACAATACCATGGGTAGATACCATAGGTAGATAGTATGCGTCAATTCCATGGGTAGATACCACTTACAATACCATGGCTGAATGAATATCATGGATTAATGTCACTTACAATACCATGGGCGGATAAATACAATGGGTGGATGAATACCATGGGTGTAGGCCACTTTTCATTCCGATCATTCCTCCCTCCTTAAGAAGAAATGATATCCATTGCGTGAAGTTCCCTCCTGAGAATCCCTTATTGGACATGAATATCCACTGAAGAGAAGGGTTTTGTGTGGTTAACCCATAACGGTGATGAACGAAGATCCGAGGATAGAGATACCTTGTAATGCTTGTGACCAACTATGATATTGATAGTGTACGACCTAGAAAATGGACTTCGATGAAGTGTGGGTTTGTGGATGACCAACCATGACAAAGGAATATCCAAGGATAGAGATAACCTGTAATGCTTGTGACCAACCGTGATACTATCAGTGTGTGGCATAGAAAATGGACTTCGATGAGAAGGATTTTGTGCAGTTGACCCATAATCGTGATGTTGATTTTTGATGAAGTAGCAGGTGCCTACATAGCTTGGGGTGGGAGGGTAAGTCTCCAAATAATCCAAGACAAATCCTGCTATGCTGAAACTGATGAATGTGAAGCAGGTGCCAACTAAAGTTGGGTCGGAGGGCACGTCTCCAAAGGGAACCTGCTCTGAATGCTGCTCCAGATTTAAAATGGGCATAACTCAGTCAATATAACTCAAGATATTTATTATAACCTATTTTTGGAAATAGAATGATCATTATGCATCTTCCCATGTGTTTGAAATCGCTATCTAGAGACTCTGGACTCTCAGATTCATGCTGGAACTGTCCCACTGTCACAAAATTTGTAAAAAAATAACTGATTTTAACTCAACAATAATTCCCTCGTCCGGACTCCGATTCGACCAATTTTTTTGTTTGAATTTAGGTATTTTTCACAAGGAACCTATATATGGTCCTTTTTTGAAAACATTTCCCCAAAAATTTCAAATATGACTGCAAACTCGCTGCCCAAAAAAATTCATGGAGTTTGTTGAAGAATGCTGCAAAACATTGAAACTAAAATATGCTTCAAACCCTCATTCCCATGGAGGCGTAACATGAATCTGATACCACTGATCCAGATCTTGTGGGGAGTCCCCCAAGATCTACAAAATTTAAATAGATCTAAGAATATATGCAAAATTACAATGCCATAAAAAAAGAGAGAAGAACATACAGTAAATAAAAGCACAAAGAAATTTTTTATTAAAACGGAGAATAACTGTAGAAGCTTCATTGTGGTGGACAATATGTCCTTTTACAAAGTGATGATTGTTATTTATAGCCTTTTATTGAGTTACAATACAATGGGTAGATACCATAGGTGGATATCATGGATCAATTCCATGGGTAGATACCACTTACAATACCATGGGTAATTCCATGTGTGGATGAATACCATGGGTGAATTAATATCATGGATAAATGTCACTTACAATACCATGGGTAATTCCATGTGTGGATGAATACCATGGGTGAATGAATATCATGGATAAATGTCACTTACAATACCATGGGCGGATAAATACCATGGGTGGATGAATACCATGGGTGTAGGCCACTTTTCATTGGATCAAGCATGTAATCATGAATTCCAAGTGAATATACAACTAAAATATTGGAGATAAAGTAAAATACTGATAGAAGAAACATACAAAAGAATACATAGAAGAATCTCAAGTCTGAAATGGGATACTGCAACTATATATTACTAATATCAAAATATTACAACAGTGGTAGTGTCAAGTAACCATCTCCCAACCCTCTCAAACTCTTTCCTCTCACTATTTATAGAATTAGGTACCTTTCATCATATCTGCCAGCTGAGCTAGACCATCGAATACCTTCAAGGACACCTAATCTAACTAACAACTGATTACAAGGAGGAAAAGTAGAGATAATTCTGTTTTCGAGAATTAGAAACCTAATAGGAGTCTTTTACTCATTATTACCTTAACTAAATATTTAAACTCCACACATAGAAAGTATTTATCGGAAGAGCAGCCTTATGAGGTGGCAGAAAACATGATTTAGCAATAAAACATAGTGGCTGGAATTTAGGAATTGTTCTTCGGATTCTGATCATAAACTGTCATGTTGATGATGTAGTAGCATGATGAGTTTGCATATCCAAACCACCATTGTGATGAGTGTTTCTATTCAGAAAATCTCTCCTATGATAATATTTGACATTTCATACGGAAAATAACCTTTAAGAAACATTTTTATCCTTTGGACATGTTAGCCACCTATAAATTTTTGGCATAGAAAACAGGTGGCTAAAAATGTTTCTGAGCCTTCAAGAGAAACATTTCCCTTGAAAATATTTCATTCTTGAAGCCTCTATGTGTCTTCTGGTCCTTGAAGAATCTTCACTTCTGTTTCCATTGAAAACCTGTAGTTCTGCTATGAAGAAACCACTTTAAATGAGGCCTCCAATCTCTTCCTTTTTCACTCACAGAAATCCCCATTTGTCCCCCTTATTTCCTTCTCAAAATTCCTCTCAAACACCCTCATTTAACCTCTAAACCTTCCTAAAACCCCTTTTAAACCTTATATATCCCTTTATCTAGTTTAAAAATGCCTCTTTTCATCTACCGGAACCCCTTTCTAAGCCTTAAAAACCATGTTTTTGGCCTAAAATTACCCTTTTAACACTTTAGGGATTAAGCCCCTTTCGGCTTAGCCCTTAACCCTTTCCTCCACATGTAACCCGCGCCTACGACCAAGCGCTAAGGCCTAATCGCTAATCGCAATCGGAGCCTTCTATTAACGACTTTTCCTTTGTTCTTCCAAAAATCCCCGATGCGATGAACCCATCTCCTCTGCTCCCTCGTCTAATCTTGACCGTCTGATCGTAGAATCCATCGATCAGGATTAAAACAATTCTCCGCCCATAACCCCTCTCCATTACCCCTCCGATTGAATATTGACCGTCGATCTTACTCCCAGATCCAACGGCCAGCGCTTAATCGCATCGTGCAAAGTCTTAGTGCCATCCCCTTTTTCTCCTCTAATTCGCGATCCCCGATCCAATCTCGACCATTCATTCTTACAGATCCGACAACCGAGATATAATCGCACTCCGCTCATAAGCCCATCACCTGCACCTGCCGATTCCATCCTAGCCGTTAATTCCCCTTCCGATCCGACAGTTAGAATATAATCGCATCGCCTATTTTCTGTCTATCTACCAGGTCCTGAATCATTTTTCCAACGCAATCTCAGCCATCCGTTCTATATATCCAACGGCCAGGATCTATTCTGCCCATCCATCTACCTTCTTCCCCTTTGAAACTTTGGCGTTCCTACGTTTTATCCTGACCGTCCATTTTGAAGGTATGGCGGTCCATAATGAACCCGATGGCTCACCTCCGCCCCGTGCATCTTTCCACATAGCGCTTTCATTCCCACCGTCCGATCTCCCCGCCCTCCATCCAACGGCTGAGGTGCATATTGTGTTATTTTAGTGTCCGGGCTTTAATGTTTTAAAATCGCGCGATATAAGTGGTTTTGAGAATCCACGTGGCGCACGATGAGTGGAATCACATGATTTTTGTGAAAACCATATACCACCCTCAGCCCTACGCGAAAACTGCTGCCAGTTTTCTGCTTACCGCCCTTCGCGGCACATTCGCATTTTTTAATCGTAGCCGTTGGTTGATCTGATCTAACAACCTACATTGCATCGCGTTCCTCATCTATTTGTTTTTCATCTGTCCCCCAAACAAATTCTTTGATGAACCTCCACCGTTGATCACCGTTAACTAACCTAATCCAACGGCTCTCATATAACCTTGTCTCCCATTCATCCAATGCTCCCAGGTGACTTCATCACACGATTTGAACCATAGATCATCGCTGTTTGATCTAATCTGATGGTCCAGAACTCACCTCGCCCCAAACTTCATCAGAACAGTTTTTCGCCTTTCCGACATGGTTTTTCACCATTTTTCCACTACATCCATCTTTTTTCCATCATCGCTCCTCCATTCCCATGAGCCTTCTGAAGCAGTTTTAAGCCTCGGGTAGGGATAATTTTAAGGATGGAAAATTATCTTGAAGTTTAACAATTTGGAAAATCTTACTAGTCCCTAATATGAAAATTATAAAATATTTATTGATGTATTTGTAAAATTATTCAAATTTACAATGATATTATATATATTGTCTATATAATGTTAGCGATTTTTAACGTAAAATAATTTTATATTGTAAAATTTGGGCGAATCATTTTTATAAAAAAATGGAAATTGGCGAATCTTGTTTTTGGAAAAACCATGGAAAATTAGCCCACCTGCGAATATTAGCCCCTAAAATTTTCCATGGCCTCGGGCAGGATTTATTAGCGATTTTATTATGTTTTTCAGGGTTTACAGAGTGATAAATTCATTTTGTCTCCACAGTCACAGTTGTTGTGATTCTGAGCGCAGAAAGACCATCACAGAAGCGACAAGGTATCAGAAGTGGAATTAAAGGATTTATGCCAATGATTGAAGAATTAACACATATAATCCAATGATGAAAAGGATAAAGGACACAGGTAAGAAGCGAAGATGATCAAGGAAGGCCTAATGAAGCCTGAAGCACATAAACAAGTTATATCAGTGCTTTCATATCCGCAGAATGTCCTTTCTCTAAGAAGGACACATTCCTACAGCATTCTCCATGCCTGATTGAGCCCTCAACCATTATTACGCTGACAGAAGTTTCTAAAGGTGTCAGGACAAAATTTATGGAAGCATGTAAGACCTAGAATACCTTCAGTCACCTTACTTATCTCAGAAGATAGAACAGAGTTCCTATAGTCAGAAAGTACTTCAAAGCACATACCTGAAGTTATTGTCAACATGACAAGGACTTCTGAAACAACCTAAAGGGTACACGCAGTCAACGCAGAGCCATTAAGTAGAGTGGGCACGAATAATTCTTCCACTATGTCTTAATGAATCATTTAAAGCTCACATATACTACTACTATCGCTCACTCTCCTATAAGAACCCCTGTAAATTTCATTGTAATGGTTGGTGGGTTGTTGGGATTCTATTAGTTGATAGAAATATTATTGGGGGGAAGTAGCTAGGTAGTCTGTAATATAGTAGGCTGGGAAGAGAAGTCTGGATTGTAAAAGGCCACTGAGCTCAAATTATGTGACTGGTTTTGCAAATCAATTAATGAAGCAGATTCACAGGATCTTGGTCTATATTATTGGTGATGTTTTCCTTACTATAATTGTTTCCTTTCATTTTTTATCATACTATCCATTATTCTCAGATAAAGAACAACAAGCATAGATTAGGACATACTGTTGAAAGTACCCTAAGTATCACTGTAATCTTTATCTATATGTTTTCTGCTATCTGTGTATCTAAGAGAAACTTCATCATGATTTAACCAGTATAGAAGTTGGCCTTGTCCATGCTTACTGATGTATGAATTTGGAGTTTGTTTTCTTAGATGTTCTTGATTGGTTTCAACTGAAAGAATTGGGAAACTGGGGATTAAGATTTAGCCTTGTCCACTAGGTTCCTTTTCCAACAGTTTGCCTTTCTAAGATCCCTTTGAGTTAGTGTCAAGAGCATTGAAGGTTAAAAGTCCTTCTCTGATCTTATGCCTTACTCTGTGTTTAAATCTTAAATGTGTTATACTGTCTAAAGGTAGTTATGAGGACTGCTGGATTGTTTTCCTTAAGAGTATGCTGAGAGCAGGCCTGGATTTAAATGACATCTGACCTAATCTTAAGCTACCCTTTGTGTCTTTAATGAGAGTTTCCTTTGAAGTATGTCAAAAGCAGGCCTGGATTTAGATGACATCTGACCTAATATTAGGCTGCACTTTGGTTTCTTTCTTTCACCCATTCTTAATGTTCCATTCCACCATCTATCTAAAAAGACCTTTTAGTATAGATGACTTGCCCTATGGAAACCCTTGGATAGTTTTTATGCAAGTAATCCCCGTTCCTGACTCCATAGCCCAATGGATTAGCCTTTCTCTCGACCCATCTTCCCATGCTGAAACATCATTTTATTCAGTTCCTTCCTTACTTCCTTAACCTTCTCAGTTATTGATCTCCAACCAAACAAAAAAATCAAACAAACCCTTGTGCTTCATAGCTAGCCTAATACCTCAATTTGAGCCTTAAAGATATATCATTCTTTACATCTATAGAGAGATCCCTCTCTGGATCCAGGAGGGCTAGATCCTAGGATCCCAAAGTGGTTTGATGTTGTCTTATCTTTTGGTCTTGCCAATCTGGCCAAAACATAGGAACCACAACAGGTCATTTCCAAAAATTTACTTTGCTGCAAAATAGAGTTTTTTAGGTACTTTTACAGCGAAGTAATTTAGGCCACTTGTGCTATACACCTGCTACTTTTGATCAATGGATGGCGTTGAGTGGTCGAAAAAATTTAAATACAGGCCTTAGAGCTCTTCAACCAAGTCAAAATTGGTGGCTTTGAACCAAAAAAACATCTTCAACAATTCCGTAGCAAAAACTGGGCTTCAAGCCTGTGACACACTGTGAAATTGCCTAATTTCCCACAAAGTTCATAGAATTTGGATTTTAGGCCTAGAAAAATTCCATGAGTGTAATTGAGGTGAGATATGATGAAATAAGATAGAAGAGAATTGTTGTTCATTGTTACCTCTTCATTTAACAACAGGTTCTTCATGAGTAACTTCAATAGGTTCTTCTACAACCTTTATTTTCAAACCCTTCTTCTCTAATTCAACCTTCACCATTTCCATTTGTTCCTTCAATTCTTTGACTTGTCTCTTAAGATTCTTCCTTTCTGTCTGCAACCATAATTTTCTTTGCCTTGTGTATTTCATCATGATGTGCAAATGTTGGGCTCTTTTCAGCAATTTATTGGACTTTGCAAGGGTTTCTTCAAAAAAGGTGACCTGATCAGTTACTTTCTTTTCCACCTCATCTATCAACTATCTATCTTGCTTGTATTTCTACAGTGGATTCCTTTGTGCTTCTCTTAAGCCTTTTGGTAGTAGGTTTGGACTTCCTGATTGTAGCAGAATCTATAACATGTTTGCTAGATGTTGTTTGAGGTGCTGCCTCTTGAATGAATTCAGTCTCTATCTCCATAGGTTTAGTTGAAGGCTGTAAAATTTCTTGATGATCACCTTCTGTCTCTGCAACGGTATCCATATTTTGTCTAGGAGTAAAAATCTTGGACTTAAGAGTTCTCCTTGGAGTTGGAGCATCTATTTCATAGCCACTCATAAACAAAAAGTTTTCCCAATCTTTGTTCATTTTGTTCAGTTCTTCCGACATTGTAGATTTGATTAATCCATGGTGAAAAATAGAAGTTTCACTTATTTCAGTCCAACCCCGCACCTTATCTGACATTTTTCCAGGTCTTTTAAAAATATAGAAATGGATATCCGTTAGTTGTTTACCTGTGAAATGAAGCAACAACTTGAAGTGACATAGGTAAATTTTATGGAACCTACCCTCGCAGGTAAAGTAATTTTGTATCACCATCAGTAGTTTAGAATAGTTGTCTTTGAGACAAGTTCTAGGAATCCCTACAATCATATCTATCCTTGCATGCTTAGGTTTCAGAAAATCATCACAAATTTGTAAATTGAATTTCGTGGCTTTAAACGACTCTTCTCCTGTCCTAGGGATTCCTGTTGCTTGAGAAATGCTATTAGGTGAAACTGTCAAATGGAGGATACCCACCTTTGTAGAAGTTCCCTTGAAATTTAGTGCAACATCCTGTGAAACCTGTATATGATGACCCCGTAGTCTTTGAAAAAACTGCATGCGCCCTGCTTTTTTGAAAGCCTCCATGAAACTGGGAGATTCCATGATTAATTTTGGATTTATAGGCTCATGTATGAATGGTAGGCCTCCTTTATTTGTATTCCTCTACGTAGCCATCTTAATTATTTGCAGCGCTGTTCCATTTTAGAAACTCACACCTGCACAATCAAGACTCAATGACAACAAGATGCTATGGGATTATGAGGATGGTATGAAAACATAATCTAAAAGGAGAAACAGTGACAACGAGTTTTTTAAAGTAGCATCTTACAAGGATGGATGAAAGATAAATAAGGAAATATCATGAGGTGAAATTCGTAAAAGGACAGTAATTGAATGACAAAACATGCTCAAATCCTTTAATGATGACCCTAGCCTAACCAAAATGACCTCAAACCACTCAAAATTTGACAACTCATCAATTTGCAGAGACCGTTGTAGGAAAACAATAATCCATAGTGAATTCAGTTTAACAAGTGTCAGATTCGCTACAGAATTATTAGGTGATTTCGCAATGAAATATGTTAAATTTGCACTAAATAAGCTACGAACCTAGGAAAAATTCGACAGGTGGCCATATTTGAAAATTTTGATTGATTTGAGTATCAAATTAAAATTTTTCCCTTTGACATGAATTACATACATCCCCTAACAACTTAAGATAACCTAAAAACTCAAACCATATCATAAAATTTTCATTTCATGATTTTATTAGACCCTCTAACCAATTTAATTACACACTAGACATGTTTAACAACTTGAAAAATTGAGAGTGATAACAATGGCTCCACTGGGGATGGTTTACCCCTATGGTACAACAAAGAACTAGTAGTTCCAGTGCCATCCTTGTTGAAAACAAAAAATCTAAAAATTCACAAATCCTTCTTCAAACTCTTATGGCCTTCTCCTCAGGCTCAATCTTGATGATTATTGCTGAAAAACCAAATCTGTACATACTGAAAAGATGCTCATTCTACTTGAGCTTATTCACACACACTCGTAACTACCCTAATAGCTACATTTTTCATGTTTGGTTCAAGCGACATGGAACTTCTAATAAAGGTAGTCAATGAGCTGATCTGATACCTCAACTCCTTGATTGTGCTTAAATGAAAAGCAAACTGTATTATGAAATGATAAAGGTAACAAAAGATGGGTTTGTTTTTCATAGTGAAAAAATAATTGAAAAGTTGGACTATAGAACTCTTCCATGTAATCAGCTATGGGATCATAAAAGACATAATTTATTGATATCCCTTTTAAGCTCTCAATGGAAAATTGATCTTGGATATCCTTTTCATTTTCTTCATCAAGGCCGAACCTTGATTCCAACTCTACAATATCAAGCTCATAACCATATTATTCCTCTATATGCAAGTCAAATGGTATAACAATTTCCTCCTTTTTTGGAGGAGGAAGACTTTCCAAGAACTATTTAGGATCTTGGAAATCATATGATTCAATCTGAACATCCAATAGTTCAAATTCATTTTCTAATATTTCAGCAACTAAACCAAGAAAACAAATTTTATTTTCAGGTGTGAGTCGACTAAATTTCAAACAACAGAATACTATTGTCGAGAAATGTTCATGTCTCTAAAATTCTGCTAACTCATCCCTTACACTTTCTAACATTTCATCATATAAATGGTTTTCCACATAGCTTGTCATATTGGATCACTATCAATGTTCTAAAATCTAGATTCTTCCCCAATGGAGTCGCTCTGAACTTTGAAGCTCAGAATCTTGAACAATGGAGTCGCCAGGTGAATGGTACAACCTTCCTGTGTTTGGATTCTATTCACTATCAGAAGTCAAATCTGAACCTTGTCGTTCTTCCTGGAGAAAATTTACACCTTCGTCTCCCCGAAAATGACGCCAAAATGTTATCACCAAATTTTGTCCTGTTGGGCTGCTTCAATGGTCAACTTGGAGTAGCTATTTCAAAACAACTTGTAACTGGAAATTAGCCTTTCCAGTCTGACAGGGCTCTCTCAAAAGGATAAATGATATTCAATGAATAACTTAAAAGGAGATGGCTAACTCTGAATTGGATTGAATGTGTTGTTTTTATGTAGGTGAAAGATGTAAAGTAATAACTACCATTGGGATTATGGATTCAATATGAAAAATAAGTCACAAGTCAACTTATCTCATGGAAGCTAAGGAAATTGTATTATTATAAAACCACACATGAAGGATAAAACACCAAGCTATATGCATACAGGAAGTTGGAGCATGTCACCATTAATTCCAAGTGATTATACATAAGAAAACTAATAAATATTTACATTTACAGCAGAATAGGAGTCTACAGGAAGTTGAAGCAATAAATCATTAGTTCTAAGTGAATATACAATGTAATATTCCTTTTTCAGGATTTCTCATAAATCATGCACTGACAAATGCATTTTCAGGAAAATATGCAATGGAATAGGAAAATCACTCTTGGATCCTTTATATTAGTCAATAAAAAAACTAAATCCAATATTTCAGCAGAAACAAATAAGACTAGGTGGGTTAAACAGATCTCCCACACCTAGTTATCTTCAAGAGAAGTCCCAATGAGGGGATGCAGCAAAGTAAAACTCTCTACTGGAAGTGAAGAGAGATATAAGTGCATAAAAGGGGCTGATAGACACTCAGAAACTGATTCCAAGTACAGCAGCAACTTAGATCTGAATTTAGGATCCAAAAAGTGAGGAAAAGTAGTGATTTCGACCCTAAAATAGATTTATTCAGAACTCTGCATAAAATTAAGGTAAATTATGGGAGGTTATTTTATATTAGGTCATGAGGGACCTATGCTCCAAATTTCAGCTCAAAAAAATTATTCTAGCTATGTTAAACAGTTCCTCCATCCCCGGATATGCTTAAAAATGTTGATTTCCCATGACTTTGAGTATGCAGAAAATGGCTGAAGCATGCAGAGCGTAATTTCTCAAGAAATTAGACAAAATATGTCTGAAACATCATATCTGAAGTTTAATATCACTGAGCATGAAGAAAAATGGAGATTCAACTCCTTTTATACATCAAAAGATCACCCGGCAAGGGGATTTTATGAAAGAACAAAATACAAGTATCAGATTTGCAGAATATGGATCTGGAAAATGAAGAATCACTGAAAATCTGAGTACATGAGCTGAAATTTACAAAATTACAGAAGAATACTGAAATACAAAATTTCCGAAAGAAGGGATGGCCCTTCCTCAAGGAAATGAGCACCAAACTAGGGTAGAAACCTTGCTGCAACAATGCACTGGAAAAATAACGTAGTTTCTGAAGTATACTGCGCAGATGATGATGGAAGTTCCTTTGGCCTGATGCCAATATCTGAAACTGAAGCTCAATTCTTCCTCACTAATCTTTCAGAGAAAGGAATGCTCCTTTTTCTACAAAACTAGATCTAGAAGTGGTGTTGAAAACCCCTCACTGCAACACCCAGCAACACAGTATTATTCTGCTGCAGAAATAATGATGTCTTGATGGAGGAAGCTTGGACTCAAGCCTATATGTGAGGCATTTCAAAACATACTCCTTCAGGAGCTCCTCAATGAAGGAGGAGGAATTCCTAAACAGGAAATTCCTCTCTCTAGCTAAACAGCCAGAGATTTTGAATTGCCTATGGAATCTAAAAATCGAATTATCTTCAACTACCTTTCCTTGTAGCCTTCCTCTTTCTTTTATAACATTAGGGTTTTGAAAATCCTAAACCACCTCCAATGAGTTAACCCTTTTCACATGGAGGGTCTCCATCTAAAACTGCGCTGATCAATGAGGAGGTTCAATGTACCTGGATACTACTGAGATTTGGTCCTATTGACCCAGTCAAACTTCATTCATTTTCACACCTAAGTGTATTTTATTGAAAATGGCCCCGATTTGTCCATGTTCACATTGGGCATTGATTTATTTTGTTGATTAGGAGTTTTAGAGTTCCTCCTTTACACTTTTATTCATGAGTTAAGCAAACTGAATTTAAAATGCAATATTCCCATTAGTTGCAAAAATTGGGAATATTAAATACAAATAGAATACTGGAGATAAAGTAAAATAATGATAGAACAAACATACATAAGAATACAGAGAAGAATCTCAGGTCTAAAATAGCCTGCTGCAACTATATATTACTGATATCAAAATATTACAACAGTGGTAGTGTCAAGTAACCATATCCCAACCCTCTCAAACTCTTTCCTCTCACTATTTATATAATTAGGCACCTTTACATCATATCTGCCAACTAAGCCAAACCGTTGAATACCTTCAAGGACACCTAATCTAACTAACAACCGATTACAAGGAGGAAAAGGAGAGATAATTCTGTTTTCGAGAATTAAAACCTGATAGGAGTCTTTCACTCATTATTACCTTAAATAGATATTTAAAATCCATACATAGAAAGGATTTATCGAAAGAGCAGCCTTATGAGGTGGTAGAAAACATGATTTAGAAATAAAACATAATGGATGGAATTTAGGAACTATTCTTCGGATTCTTATCATAAACTGTCATGTTGATGATGTGGCAGCATGATGAGTTGGCATCTCCAAACCACCCTTGTGATGAGTGTTTCCATTCAAAAAATCTCTCCTATGATAATATTTGAAATTTCATATGAAAAATAATATTTAAGAGACATTTTTATCCTTCGTTTATTTCCAAAAATTTACCTTGCTGCAAAAACAAAGTTTTACTTTTGCAGCGAGATTTCACAGCGAAGTAATTTAGGCCACTTATGCTATACACCTGCTACTTCTGATCAGTGGATGGTGTTTATTGGTCAAAAATTTTTAAATAAGGGCCTTGGAGCTCTTCAACCAAGTCAAAATTGGTGGCTTTGAACCAAAAAAACATCTTCAACAATTCCGCAGCAAAAACGGGGCTTCAAGCCCGGGACACTCTGCGGAATTTCCTAATTTCCCACAAACTTCACATAATTTGGATTTTAGGACTAGAAAAATTACATGAGTGTACCTGAGGGTGAGATATGATGTAATAAGACAAAAAATATATGTTTTTCATTGTTACCTCCTCATTTAGCAGCAGGTTCTTCATGATTAACTTCAATAGGTTCTTCTACAACCTTTATTTTCAAACCCTTCTTCTCTAATTAAACTTTCACCATTTCCATTTTTTCCTTCAATTCTTTGAGTTTTCTCTTAATATTATTGCTTTCTACCTGCAACCCTAAGTTCCTTTGCCTTGTGTGTTTCATCATGATAAGAAAATGCTGGATTCTTTTCAGCAATTTCTTGGACTTTGCAAGGGTTTCTTCAAAAAAGGTGACCTATCAGTTACTTTCTTTTCCACCTCATCTATCAACTGTCTATCTTTTTTTTATTTCTCCAGTGGATTCATTTTTGCTTCTCTTAGGACTTTTTGCAGCAAGTTTGGACTTGTTGATTGTAGCCGACTCTATAACATGTTTTCTAGATGCTGGCTGAGGTGCTGCCTCTTGAATGAATTCAGTCTCTATCTCCATGGGTTCAACTGAAGGCTGCAAAATTTCTTGATGATCACCTTCACAATGGTATCCATATTTTATCTAGGAGTAATAGTCTTGGACTTAGGAGTTTTCCTTGGAGTTGGAGCATCTATTTCATAGCCACTCATAAACAAAAAGGTTGCCCAAACTTTGTTTAGTTTGTCCAATTCTTCCAGCACTATAAATTTGATTAATCCATGGTGAAAAATACAAGTTTCAATTCTTTCAGGCCTACCCTGCACCTTATCTGACATTCTTCCAAGACTTCAAAAAATATAGAAAGGGATATCCATGAGCTTTTTACCTGTGAAATGAAGCAGCAACTTGAAGTAATATAGGTAAATTGTATGAAATATACCCTCACAGGTAAAGTAATTCTATATCACCTTCAATATTTTAGAATATTTGTCTTTGAGACAAGTTCTAGGAATCCCTATAGTCATATTTATCCCTACATGCTTAGGTTTCAGAAAACAATCACAAATTTGTAAATTGAACTTCATGTCTTTAAACCACTTTTCTCTTGTCCTCGGGATTCTTGTTGCTTGAGAAATGCTATCAGGTGAAACTAGAAAATGGATGATACCCACTTTTGTAGAAGTTCCCTTGAAATTCAGTGAAAAATCCTGTGAAACTTGTATATGATGACCCTGTAGTCTTTGACAAAACTGCATGCACCCTGCTTTTGTAAAATCCTCCATGAAACTGGGATCTTCCATGATTAATTTTGGATTTATAGGCTCATATCTAAATGGTAGGCCCCCCTTATTTTTCTTCCTCTGCATAGCCATCTTCTTTTTTTGCAGCGATGGCCTCTTTTAGAAACTCACACCTGCAAAGTCAAGACTCGATGACAACAAGCTGCTATGGGATTACGAGGCTGGTATGATAGCATACTCTAAAAGGATAAACATTGATAATGAGTTGTTTTAAGTAGCATCTTACAAGGATGGATGAAATCTAAATAAGCAAAGAGAATGAGGTGAAATTCGTAAAATGATGGTAATTGAATGATAAAACGTGCTCAAATCCTTTAATTATGACCCTAGCCTAACCAACATGACCTCAAACCACTCAAAATTTGACAACTCATAAATTTTCAGAGACCATTGCAGGAAAACATGAATCCATAGAGAATTCAGTTTAACAGGTGTCAGATTCATTGGGGAATTATTAGGTGATTTCGCAGCAAAATCTATTAAATTTGCACTAAATACGCTACAAACTCAGGAAAACTCAGACAGGTGGCCAGATTTGACAAGTTTGACTGATTTGAGTATCAAATTCAAATTTTTCCCTTTGACATGACTTAAATACATCCCCTAACAACTTAAGGTAACCTAAAAACTCATACCATATCATAAAATTTTCATTTCATGATTTTATTAGACCCTCTAACCAATTTACTTACACACTAGACATGTTTAAAAACTTGAAAAATTGAGAGTGATAACACATGCCAAATCTAGCAAGGAAATCATACATGCAAATTGATACCTGCAAGTAAATCCATTGTAGTTGCTTGATCCTACTCTTCCTTACTTGATCTTTGATTCTTCTTTGCCTTCTTTTCTTTTCTTGATCCAAAGCTGAAATGATCCAAGAAAAATATGTGTCCAAGAGTGTGTGAGAGAGAGAATAGAGAGAGAGATCCAAAATTGAACTGACCAAAAGCCATGAAATTATTCGCATAAGACTTTTTATTAATGTGGCCTCTATTTTCTTCATTTTCCATTATTTTTCCTTCATTTTCCTCCTCACATGAAACCTGTGTCCTTTCACCTTCCTTTTCTCCTAATTTCCATTATTTTCATAAATAAAATGCGAATTAATGCCACTTTTCCTTTCCAAAGCCTTTGCCATTGCCTTTTCCAATTTCCTTGGCCATAATAAACAAAATGAACACTCGCACTAGGATGTTTTTTTCCCAACATTCATCTTGGAATAAGTTTCCCATAATCATGGTTATTATTTTTCCTTTATTAGCTTTGTTTACATGGAATTTTCACTAGGGCTGTTACAACATCCTCCCTCTTGGGGGAACACCGTCCTCGATGTTAAATGACACCTATAACCAACAAGACTAATGAAAGAAAAAAATACTTCCCATGGAGCTTTATAACTTAGCTCATTGTAGTATTTTCAATGATCAAACTGTTGAGAAGCAACCAACATGAAAATCATAACAACATGAAAACCAAAAATGACATGACACCATATTGCTTATTGGAGCTTTATAACACATTTCATGGTGGTATTTACATCCATATACATATGTACATATATATATATATATATATATATATATATATATATATATATATATATATATATACCAAGGGAATTCGCTCAACCAACGAATATAGAACGATACATAGCCCGCATATGATATTACATCTCCCATGTAGCTTCATTGGGCCCAAATTTCTTCCACTACACTTTAACCTACTCGATTTCTCAGTTCTAGAGCATGAACATATTTATCTACAATAAACATTGTGGTTTCGGCTGGAATTCTCCTTCTGGATCCACTTGCAATACATGCCAATCAATAACATGATGAAAATCTTTAACGTACTTCTTAGGCAATGATATATGGAAAAAATCGTCGATTTTCATTGTCGGAGGTAGTGCACTTTGATAGGCTATGAGACAAATCCTTTCAAGAATCCTAAAAGGTCCAAAAAACCAAGGTTCCATCTTGGCACACAATCCAATCTGCAAGGAGCTCTTCTTTGGATTGATGTGCAAGTAAACCTGTTACCCAACCTAAAATTCCTTAAACAATTTGTTTCAATATGCATAGGTTTTCTGCCTATCCTATGTTGCCTTTATATTCTTCTTGATCACATGCATTTCCTATTCTATTTCTTCTAAAATGTCTATTCCAATCAAAAAATTGTTCACTAGATCACTCCAACTGATGGGAGTATTACAACTCCTCCCATAAAATGCCTCAAATGGACTCATCCTCAATGACTCCCGGTAACCATTTTTGTAGGAAAACTCAACTAACGGAAGATACTCCGCCCATATCCTCTATTGATGCACATCCTCAACATGTCCTCCAATATCCCGTTGACCCTCTCAATCTGTCTATCTGTCTACGGATGATAAGTTGTACTGAAGGTCAACTTTGTACCTAAACCTGCAAACAACTCCTTCCAAAACTTGGAAGTGGAATTTGCATCCTTGTCTGACGACATATCTGATGAACACTTGTGCCACATCACTAGTTGAATACGTAGTGTTCACTGGAATGAAGTGTGCTACCTTAGTAAACATGTCCACCACAACCATGATGGAATCATGCTTTCTATATTTCCTCGAAAAACCTATAATGAAATCCATGGAAATGACCTCCCATTTCCACTATGGAATCACAATCAGTTGTAGTAGCCCACCTGGATGCCTACACTCTGCCTTTACCTTCTAGCAATCGAAACATCTAGCCATAAAATCTGCCGCATCTTTTTTCAAATTTGGCTAATAGTAAAATTTCTTCACTGTTGTCAATGTCTACTAGTATCCTGGGTGACCTGAATATGGTTTTGGATGAAACTCCCTCAAGATAATATTCTTGAGCTCACTACTTCCTGGCACATATATCTTGTCCCTAAATCTAATCAAGCCACCCGTTGAGAGATGATAGTCCACATATTGAGCACCTATACCTATACCTATACCACTACCTGTACTTTGTTGTAACCTGTGACTAAGATCTCTATACCTATCATCTTGTTGACCTGCCTGTAAAATATGATTGGGTAAGTCTTTCCCATAAGAACTCATAGTTGTTATATTAATTACCTATATTCGGCTACTAAGAGCATATACAACCCTGTTCTCTTTTCCCTTTATGTACCTGATATCGAAGTCAAACTCACTGATCATGGCTAACCATATAGCTTTCTTGGCATTCAAATTTTTTTGATCAAAAATATCTCTCAACCCATTGTGATCATTCATTAGTATAAACCTGTTGCCAAGAATATAGTGCCTCCACACATTCAACGCATGAATGATCACTACGAACTTAAGATCATGCATCAGATGGTTTTGCTCATTCTCATTTAATTTCCATGACTAATAACATACTACCTGGCATTCCTACATAATAACTCCACCAAGACCTATCTTGCAAGCATCTATACACACTACAAATACTTTTTCCATATCTTCAATCTTTAACACTAGAGCATTTGTCAACAACTTCTTAAATTGTTCAAAACTTGTTGCAAATTCCTTTGTCCATTCAAATTTCTTACCTTTCCTCGACAATGACATAATAGGACATGAAACATTGGATAATTTCCTTAAGAACCTCCTATAATATCCTACTAACCCCAAAAATTATCTCACCTCATCCATGTTTCTAGGATATTCCCACTCCATGATAGCTCTTATCTTTTCTGGATCCACTGCTATGCCATCCTTGGAGACCGGATTACCCAATTAATGTACCTATTTCTAAAAGAAACTAAATTTAATAATATTACCATACAACTAATGCTCTCTTAGCAATCTCAAAACTGTTGCTAAATTCTTGACATGCTCTTCCTCATTCTTATAATATATCAAGATGTCATCAATGAATACAATAACAAAATTTTACACATACAGACGCAACACACTATTCATATAGCACATAAAGGTAGCTGGAGCATTATTCAAACCAAATGGGACTACAAAAAACACATAATTCCCATACCTCGTCCGAAAACACGTCTTGTAAATTTCCTCTTCCTTGATGCGTATATGATGATATACAAATATCAAATCAATATTTGATAATATTGCTACTCCCTTTAGCTGGTCGAACAAATCATCAATCCTCGACATTGGATACATATCCTTAATGGTCACCCTTTTCACCTACTTGTAATCGATGCATAACCTGAGAGTACCATCCTTATTCTTCATAAACAATACTAGTGTACCCACGACGATACACTTGGCCTATTGTATCCCTTGTCAAGCATTTCCTTCAACTGTAACTTCAACTCTACTAGCTCTAGAGTTCTCATCCTGTACGGTGCCTTTGATGTTGGTCCTACCCTTGGTACCAACTCAATGGAGAAGTCCAGTTCTCTATGAGGTGGAAACTCTGAGATATATGCTGGAAACACGTCCTAAAACTTATGTAAGATCGGGTACTTTCTCAATATCTCCTCATCCTCATCCTTTTTACATTTATCACTAGAAATGTGCACTGTAAATAACACACACCCTTTTTTGTGACTGCATTTTTCTAGCATAATTGCCACAATCCTAACTGATGTTACTTTTTTATTACCCTGTAAAGTTATTTTTTCTCCATTTTCATCCGAACACTCAATGGCTTTGTCATAACAATCTATCTTAGTCCTATGAAAAGAAAACTAGTCCATACCCAAAAGCATACTATAGGACCCCAACAACAATACATTCAAATGTGTTGATGTAGCAATACCATTCAGTTCAAATGCACAAGATCTTACCCAATGATGAACTCTCTTATTTGTACCTGTAGCCAACTGCACTAACCAAGTTTTTTCATGCACTTCTTTATTAAAACCACACTTATCCACCAAGTCAAGTTAACATAACTATAATTAGATGCGGGGTCAATCAAAATAGAAACAAATTTATCACAAAGCTTACCTCCTTTGCACTATATATCTTAGGCCTAACACCCTGATACTGTGGAAAATATCTCTTGAGATACTCCTTACCACATATCCAACATTCCAACCATTTGATACCATCACATTTATTATGCTTCCCTCCAGGCTATGACCCATGTCCCTGTCTAGCTACGTTGAACTTCTTATGTTATCACTCTCCCCAACTTCCCAAGGCTAAGAAAGGAGTGGAGAAAGGTAACTACAAACCAATAATTTGGCTAGGCAGCTAGCCCTACCTAGACCAGAGAGGGCTCTCTCTATGTCACTTTTAAATAATCAATGAACGTCTGAGTACCATAGCATTTTAGGCTAGATATATAAGCTAGAAATGAGAAATTTGTTTGGTAATTGGGATGCTGGATAGAAATAAGAATCAAGGAAAATAAAGCTGATTTCAAAGATTGAATTTCAGAGAACAAAGTGAGGCCAGGTAGCTAAACTATTTGAGCATACTTAAATTGTCATTGTGTATAGTGGTAGAAAAAGGAAGGGGTTTGAATGAGCATTTTACTTAATTCATTCATCAGAAGAAAGACACGCTTATGAAAATATTAATAAGAAGAGCATAGAAATAATGATTTATGTTTATAGAAATAATAATATTAACATACAGAAAATGTAATGGAAATGGAGTAACAGAGAGGAAAACAATTCTCAAAGTAATACCACAAGAATCTTGCAATATCTGCTGCAACATCTTTGATTTCATTAAAATATGTTTACAATAGCTCTACAGTAATAATTAGAGTCTAAAACTCAAGTATCCAACAACTATCAACCAACCAACTCCCAACATCCAACTACGAACCTCTTGTTGGGTATGTGCTATATTCTTTCCACGACTAGCCCCACGCATTGTATGTTGCGACGGGCGCAGTAGGGGGGGCGACACCCCCGCCCTGTCGGGGTTTGGGGTAGCGCCCCGGGAATTTTTTTTTTTGGTGTGCGGACCCACTCATAGGCGGACCCACCCATGTTTTGTGCATGAGTTTGCACATGATTTTGGGGTACGATGGTTTTTGGCCCCTGTTATTTTGTAGATCCGGTCAAGGGACCTATGGTTATGTTCTAATCCAGGGTTAATGGATTGGGGTTTATGTATGCTTCAAAATGTATATATATGTGTTGTAACACCAAAAGGAATATAATGAAAAATCAAGCTGGTCGTCCCGATTTGGGATCCAGGGGAAAATCTCTGTGTTTATTTGTTTTATGTTTTATGCTCTCGCTATTGTTTATTTTCTGTTATAAGATTCGTGTGTAGAAAATTTCTGTTCAGGGTTAAAACCTACAATTGGTATTAGAGTTGTTTCGGCTTCAAGGGGACGCCTTTGCTGCTGAGGGTTTTTTTCTCGGGCCTGAGGAAGACCATATTTAGTGGGAGATCTGCGAGATCGATTCTTGAGGTGAAAGAAGATGGTGAGCGGCGGAAAGATAGAGATCGAGAAATTTAATGGTCAGATTTTTGAGTTATGGAAGCTCAAGATGGAGGATCTGCTGGTGGATAAAGATCAGTGGATCGCGGTAGATCCAGGTACTAAACCAACGGCAATGTCAGATGAAGACTGGAAGAAACTGGATCGGAAGGCTAATGGTTGTGTGTCTCAGATTCAGTATTGTTGAATGTATCTGGGGAAGCTACGAAGAAGAATTTGTGGGAAAATCTTGGGACTTTGTACCAATCTACGTCTCTGGTGAATAATTTTCTCCTGCGGAAAAATCTGTATAACCTGAGGATGAAGGATGGAGACTCGGTGACAGAGCATCTGAATGCCTTCAATACTGTGGTAAGTCAGTTGTCATCTGTTGACATTAAAATCTCAGATGAAGATAAGTGCATCAGTTTGTTGTGCTCTCTACCAGACTCGTGGGACAGTCTGGTTATTGCAATAGGTAGCAATACAACTACCGTGAATTTTGATGACATTGTCTCAGCCTTGCTGTCGGAGGAAATGAGACGGAGAAATATGGAGGGTCAGAATGGAGATGCCTTATCTGTACGAGGAAGGTCCCAGAACAGAAACAAGAATAAGGTTTCGAGTGGGAGATCTAAATCTATAGGGAGATCTAAATCTCCTGGAAAGTTTGTAAAGGTGTGCTGGAAATGCGGAAAGGAAGGACACTACAAAAAGGAATGCAGATCTAAAGCTCCTGAGAAAGGAAAGGGATCTGATGAAGCTCCTTCTGCAGAGGCAAAAACCACCTCAGATGAAGGTGGGGATGTGTATTTGGCTTCTTCTTCAAACACACATGTAGATCATGAGTCATGGTTGATTGACTCAGGTGCATCCTTTCACTTCACTCCCCATAGGGAGTGGTTCTGCGAGTATGAGAAATATGATGGTGGCGATGTCTTCCTAGGGGATGATAGGAAGGCTAGAATCATCGGACGTGGAAAAGTCAAGCTGAAGCTGCAAGGTGGAAGGATTAGAACACTTCACAGTGGTGCACTGATATACAGTGGCAGGAAATGCGAAAATTACAAGCAAGATGGATAAATGCGGGTGTAAAAACAATGTTCGAAAGACACCTTAAGATGGTTAGAACACTGGTATTAATGCGAGGATTTTGAATTGGAATAAACGCTAGCTTCAAGGTAGCACTATTATTGATGGGTGCAACGATTCTGTAGTTCTGGCCAGAACCAGGAAAACCTAGACTCTGGAGAAAAGACCATTCTAGCATCAAAGGCTTGGACATATTGGAGAGAAGGGCCTTCGAATCTTGCATCGGAAATGGTATGGTAGAGATTATGTCTAATTTCTCTCTGGATTGATTCCTATGAACATTGTGTATATGGGAAATGAGAATTGGGTGAAGTTCCCATGCAGTCCTTAGAGGTGGTGAATATTAGAAATTGTGCATTATTCATGTTTGGACCTATGTCGGTTTTCATCCTTTGGAGTGATCTGTAATATGTTTCATTCATATATGACTTCTCAAGGAATACATGGTTATATTTCTTGAGGAAGAAATCTCAAGTCTTTGACAAATTTAAAGAATTTAAGGCTCTGGTGGAAAACCAGACAGAGAAGAAGATAAAGGCGCTGAGGACAGATAATGGTGGGGAGTTCTGCAAGAAGGAATTTGAAGAGTTCTATAAGAAGTGTGGTATAGCACGACAGAAGACTACTCCATACACACCTCAAAAAAATGGAGTTGCAGAAAGAATGAATAGAACACTGATGGAAAAGGCAAGAAGCATGCTCAGTGGTACCGGGTTAGGACAAGAATTCTGGGCAGAGGCAGTGGAGACTGCATGTTACTTAGTTAATAGATCACCTTCATCAGCGTTGGAGGATAAGATTCCACATGAGGTATGGACTGGTAAGAAACCCTCTCTTTCACATCTAAGGGTATTTGGATGTGATGCATATGTACATGTTCCAAAGGAGAAAAGGACCAAGTTGGATAATAAATCTGAAAGGTGCATCTTTATTGGGTATAAGGATGGTTTAAAAGGTTAAAAGCTTTGGAACCCGTAAAACAAGGAAGGCTGGGGGACAGGTCGAGATGTGGTTAGAGAGGTGAAAGATGTTGTTACACATGAAGTCCTACCAAAGAGTCCCGAGAAGATGGGGAGTTTAGAAAAATAAAGGAGGATGAATCGACTCTACAACTAAGAAGACTCGGGAGGAAGAGCCACAAACTCCAAGCTTCAGAGAAGACTGGCCGGAAAGAAGGCAACCGTAAAGGCATATTCCCATCTCGCTTTATGTTCAATTTTTCTTTATCCATAACCGATGTCTTCGATCCTAGAACCGGCTTGCAGGAGGCAAGAGATCGGCGTAGGATGGAAACTCTAGAAGGAGGCCATGGTTGATGAAATGGCATCCTTGCACAAAAATGAGGCATGGGATCTGGTGGAGTTGCCGGCTGGAAGGAAGCCCATTGGGAGCAAATGGGTGTTGAAGAAGAAGAAGAATGTAGAAGGCAAGGTGGAGAAATACAAAGCTCAATTGGTAGCAAAATGTTATTCCCAAGTGGCGGGAATTGATTTTGGTGATATTTTTTCTCCTGTTGCCAAGGTTACTTCTATTAGATTACTTTTATCTGTTGCTGCTGCATTTGATTTTGAGATAGAACAGATGGATGTGAAGACAAAATTTCTTCACGGGGATCTAGAAGAGGAGATATACATGAAGAAACCTAAAGGCTTTATGGTGAAGGGTAAGAAAGAACTGGTATGCAGGTTGAAGAAGTCTCTGTATGGGTTAAAACAGTCACCAAGGATGTGGTATCAGAAATTTGATACCTATATATGGGGACTTGGCTTCACCAGAAGCAAGGAGGATCACCGTGTTTATTTTAAATTAATTGGTGACCGTGTTATTTATTTGGTCTTGTATGTGGATGATATGTTGTTGATTGGAAATGACAAAGAAATTATCCAAGATTTGAAGACCCAAATGTTCTCCAAATTCGACATGAAGGATCTTGGTGCTGCAAACTATTATTTGGGCATGGAAATTAAGAGAGATCGGGCAAAGAGGAAGCTCTGGTTAAACCAGAGAAAGTATGTCGAGACTATATTGCAGAGGTTCAATATGCAGGATAGTAAACCGATGAATGTTCCTATTCCCGTAGGTGTAAAGCTGTCTGCTGAACAATGTCCCAAGACACAAGAAGAAGAGGAGGATATGTCCCATGTTCCATATGCAAGTGCAGTGGGTAGCCTGATGTATGCAATGGTCTATACGAGACCAGACATTGCACATGTAGTGGGAGTATTGAGCAGGTTTATGTCAAACCCAGGGAAGGAGCATTGGATAGCAGTGAAGCGAGTTTTCAGATTTTTACGTGGCACTAGTGATTATGGCTTGTGCTACCAGGGAAGACCAGGATTGGAAAGAATGTTGGACATTCATGGTTTTTTTGATGCATACTGGGCTGGAGATTTGGACCAAAGAAGATCTACAAGTGGGTATGTGTTTAGCCTATTTGGAGGTGCAGTCAGTTGGATGAGTAAAAGACAGTCTATAGTGGCACTTTCAACTACAGAGGTAGAATACATAGCAGCCACTCATGCAAGCAAGGAAGCAGTTTGGTTGCAGAGATTGTGTTCAAGTATGGGGTTGGTATAGCAAGCTATAAGGATAGACTGTGATAGCCAAAGTGAAATTTTCTTGGCTAAGAACCCTGCTTATCATTCAAAGACAAAGCACATTGATGTTCAATATCACTTTGTTAGAGATATGGTTGAGGCTAAAAAGGGTGTTTGTGCTGTGATGATCAGAAGAATGTTGCAGAGGCATTGATGAAGTCCAGGACACCTGTTCTCTTGGTGTAGAGAAATAATGTGTGTTGAAGAATTGGCCCAATGACTAAGATCTCCTATGGCCCCCTGTGGAAAGAAAAGAACAAGTGGGAGAATGTTGGGTATGTGTTATAGTCTTTTCCTAATGCATCAGCCCCACGCATTCACGTTGCGCCCGGCGCAACAGGGTCACAAAGGCTGTACTTCGTTTCGAGGTCTGGGGTAGCGCCCTAGAAATTTTTTTTTTTGGTGTGTGGACCCACCCATGTTTTGTGCATGAGTTTGCACATGGTTTTGGGGTACGATGGTTTTCGGCCCCTGGTATTTTGTAGATCCGGTCAAGGGAACTACGATTATGTTCTAATCTAGGGTTAATGGATTGGGGTTTACGTATGCTTCGACATGTATATATATGTGTTGTAACACTAAAAGGAATATAATGAAAAATCAAGCTGGTCGTCCCGATTTGGGATCCAGGGGAAAATATTTGTGTTTATCTGTTTTATGTTTTATGCTCTCGCTATTGTTTATTTTCTGTTATAAGATTCGTGTGTAGATAATTTATTTTTAGGGTTAAAACCTACACATCTTCTCTATCTATTTTCTATTTATTTATAGATTTTATAATCAGTCTGCAAGCTAAGGCTAGACCTTCGAATTTCTATCACAACAACTTTGCTAACAAAAAACAGAATAGAAGGAGAAAAAGTAAACGTTCTGCTATTTTTGGGAATGTGCAACTTATCAAAACTTTGATAGAATTAATCACATTAACAGACTATCTTTGACCTTTGAGGAGGCATTGTTATTTGCTGATAGGTGTCAAATCCTTTAAAACCATGCTGCCTAAAAATCCTGTAACTGCCCCTTTACCTTCATGTGCTGCTTTTGGAAACATGTTGATATTAGCTTAACTGACTGAGTAACTGCTGCCAAGGTTACTGTAATGCTTCCAAATATCTCTTGAATGCTGCCTAGTGCCTTGTTGAAACGTGGTAGTGATGATAGTAATGGTGGCGTGGGTTTAATGGAAATTTGTTCTAGAGGAGTTCGGCCACTGTTTTCCTTCTAAATGGTGAAAGCCATTTTTCTTTTAAAAAAAAACAGAAACCTATTATAAGGGTGGAAAACCCAAAAACATTTGGATAGAATCGCAGAGAAAAAGGTGGGGTCGGTGGTATGAACACAAAGCGAAGAATGGATTTTGGGGGGTATGAAAGCGGTAAGTAGTTGGAATGAAGGGGGTGCAAAATGATGAGAGGAAGACATGTTGCAGTGGGCTTGGATCCCAATACTGCATATTTAGGACACCCTAGCTGTGTTAAAGCCAGAATAGGAGAAGGGGGCAAAAATAAAACAAGAGTCATTGATTAATGAAGTGGGGAAGATCTTAAGGTGGGAAAGGCCTTTTAAACTATAGAAATCACATTGATCAAAGGGGAGTAGATATCAATTTATATGGCGTACAAAATTTTCGATTGTGAAAAGGTGAGTGACGTGAGTAGGTGTGGTAGGCCTATTACAAATCTCAATCGGGAGTCATGAGTTGGCGATCACAAAGTCAGACATATGACAGTCATGCTTTCCCTTCCTCTTTTCTTGACACTTGAGATAATAGAAATTTGAGGGTGATGGCATCCATGGATGAGATGATGGAGCAGCAAGTCTGACCTAGACTTTTTCAGTAACCAAAATTTTATTTTTAAACTGACTTTGAAACATAAAATTTTTACTTATATCTTAATGAAAATCTACTAAAAGAGAGTTATTTGATCACTGAAATAATGACAATAACATCTTGTAAGGTGTAATTTTTTCTTTCTATTCTAAAATTTGAGGCCTTGTTCGTTTCGGCTGCCATTTACCTTTACCTTTATCTTTCCCTTTCCATCATGGCTAATATTTTGTCTTATACTTTGAATGTTCATATCAATGCTTTAATTTCCAAATAACTTCCTAAAGTGACTGAGGCTCGTCGTACTCAATCTGATCTCTAAATTATAATAGAAATCCACTGACAAACCTCTGAAATTTAGTATTTTCATCCTTAAGATACGATACATACCTCAATAGCTCCAAATTAGTCGTATACTCCTCATCTGTCATCGATCCCATTTTAAGCTCATAGAACTCCTTGGATTTGGTGTCGTATTACCTTTCTAACAAGTACTTCTTTCTGAAGAGTCTCTTGAATTCATGCCAACCCAACTCTTCTGTCCTGATGTATCTGATCCATTTTACATGTTCCCACTAGATATATGCTTTCCTTTTCAAGTTGAAGACAACTATTCTGGCCTTCATATTATATGTGTAATTATGCAACTCAAATAATTTCTTCATCCCAAGTAACCAAGCCTCTGCATCCTCGGTCTTATTCCAATATCCATCAAAGGTAGCTGGCTTATATTTTTTAAACTCATCTAGCAAGTAACTCCTGTCACTCCTCTTGTAAGGGTGATAATTATGACGATCATAGTTCCTGTCAAAACCAGAACTAGAATAGTACATGTGTCTGTCACCTCTCCTATCTAGAGTATCCAAAAATACACCACCTCTTATCGTGTCTTCTCTATCCAACCTATTCCCACTATGGGGTCTGCTGCCATAGGCCTCATTAGTATTATCTTTTTGTCAATGGCTGATCTAAAGTGGCCCTTGTATTTGCAATTCTAACAAACTCTGAAGAATCACTGCATTGAATTTTGCTTGTTTCTCTTGTGCCTGCATGATTTTTTCATTATGTTCTTTTCAACTCCTTATTTATTCCTTCAAACTCCTCAATGTGTCTTCTAAGTCAGAAGAGTACCCAACACCATGTTTATCATCTGATTCATAGGGAGAATCTCTGTAGTCTATCATCTTGCTAGTCATCTTGATCTCTTCTGTCAAGGCATACTATGTCAACCAAACCAAATCATAAACAAACCAACATACCTCACTATAATTTGGGATGATATCTGATCTACAAGACTGACCAGATTAGTGCAATACATATATAAACATAATCATAACATCATATAGATATCATCCTAACCATAATCCAGTCATCAATACATGACCATACCCACCACACATCATGACCTCATGAAAGAAAACTAGAACCATATCAATGTATGCACAAAACATATAAATACTGAAATGCATGAAAAATGCATAAAAAATCATATACTCATGACAACACATTCCACAAATACCCTTGTCAACTTTCACATGGAAACACCACTGCAACCATGACCACCACCATGCATATGCAACAAGCACATGGACCATAAGTATATGGAACACATATGTAACCAACATGAATGCATGACCAACACACTGCCCATCCAGTCCAAGGGGTGATCCAAGCTCTGATACTACTCTGTAACACCCTCCTCCCACATTTACCCAAGTTAACCGTTCCATTGGGGTAAACATGTGATGAGAGGCTACTATGATATGATTCAACCTCATAGGTCACCTTAAGGAAGTGGAACCAAAAAAATACAACCAAACTAATCATCCACACAACCAATAGAACCTCCAAGAGACACCTCACCTTTCCAGTTGACCAACCCCTAAGGAAACTTAGAAATTCAAGCTCCTAGAGTCCCATTCGCTCCCTTGGCAAGCCCTCCAATAGACTGTGGGTCCCAGTTTCTCCCATGAACCAGGTTGAGTGCGACTATGGCCTTTTTCTTCCAGTTTTATGCCAGTAACTGCGCGATTTAAGGTTGAATTCCAGGGCTAGGATCTAGTCACTTCCCATAACTTCATGAAAATTACTTAAATGAAATGAAACATAGAGACAATGATGCCAATGAAAATTATTGAATAGAGACTTGACTGGACCCCTACTAGCCATGACATGAATTTCATTAAACACATCATGAACATGGAATCTACATGCCATAATAACATATATGAGCATAGGGGTCTGGTACTTATCTGAGAATCACTAAGAAGCATTGATTCCTTATCACATTAGTGCATGATCATCTATTGGGTCATATTTTCATTGTTCGGTCATTTAAAAATCAAACATGATGAGAAATATACATCATCATTGCCATAAAACATAGTCATAACAAACATATAAACAACAAAAATACAAGGATAAAATAGCCATAATATCCACATATGAACCAATAATTTTTCACATGAAATACCGAGGAGAAGGACCTCTTATTAATGAATTAAAAATCCAACCCGGTATGGGACTACCACGTTCCACCCGACCATAGATTGGTTGAGCTGATTCTGTCTCCAATCAATCACCCCCATGCCATATTCCAAACATGAATGTGGGACTTAAAACCGAAATAACCAACCAGGGCTTCGTGAGGCTAAACCACCTCACCCTCATAAATAGAACTAGGATTTACTGTAACCTCACCTAATCACTAGGCCATAAAAAAGCGTGGATACCACCAGATCTCTCTGCCTAAATCATGAGGAATTTTTATTTCTCAACCTCTCTACTTTACCGTGTATCCCACCATTACTGGTCAAGGGATTCCTAGGCCTATGAGGTCTCCACCCTCTAGGATTTCCCATGTATCCCAACCTAAGATTCATAGGTCCAATCAAGGGTATCACCACTAAGCTTTACCATGTATCCCACTATTCACTAGTCGAGGGATTCCTAGGCTCAATCGAGGTGTTCACATCCAGGATTTACTGTGTATCCCATCCCGAGATTCCTAGGCCTTGTGAATAGTCCTGAGACCACCCCACTCAGCTTCGAGTCCATTTCAAAATCCAACTCAACCAAAACATGAAAGCCCCATCACACCATGGCTATCTAGAAATGGAAAGGAAAGGCTAAAGAACAATGTCACACCTGGTGAAACCCATGCCAATGACAGCAAGAGAACCAAGAACACACATGCATAACCATGCATGCCAAATCTAGCAAGGAAATCATACATTCAAATCAATACCTACAAGTAAACCAGTTGTAGTTGTTTGATCCTACTATTCCTTACTTGATATTTGCTTCCTCTTTGATTTCTTTGCCTTTCTTGATCCAAAGCTAAAATTCTCCAAGAAAACTATAAGTGTCCAAGAGTGTGTGTGAGAGAGAATAGAGAGAGAGCTCCAAAAACGAACTCACCAAAAGCCATGAACTGATCCTTAGATGCATTTTTAATAATGTGGCCTCTATTTTCTTCATTTTCCATTATTTTTCCTTCATTTTCCTCCTCACATGCAACCTGTGACCTTTCACCTTCCTTTTCTCTTAATTTCCATTATTTTCATAAATAAAATGCCAATTAATGCCACTTTTCCTTTCCAAATCATTTGTCATTTCCTTTTCCAATTTCCTTAGCCATAATAAACCAAATGAACACCCACACTATGATGTTTTCTGACAACATTCATCTTGGAATAAGTGTCCCATAACCGTTGCTATTATTTTTCCTTTATTAACTTTATTTACATGGAATTTTCACGAGGGATGTTACAAATTGTAGTGAGATAAGTTGAAAATTTGGTTCTTTTCTCTTTTTATCTTTTTATCTTTTTACATTTTTACTCCAAAAATGATGAATCATCTTCCATGGTTTACATCATCATATTGAATCCTATTGGTTCTTAGAAAATTGATTTTTGTTTCACATTTTTATTTTGAGACCCATTTTTTACCTCAAAATTTCTCTAATGAAGGTAAACAAGTGTGAAGTACACATAATATTAAAAAATTTCCTTTCAAAATTGAAAGTTATTGGGCGATTTCAAAATGCAATATCTTCTCCATACAGTAATGGATTTGAGTGCCGTTCACGGCGCCAGGATCGTATTACCAAGGCCTATCCCGTCGCTTAGGTTCCAAATCAATTCGAGCACTTTCATTTTTGAGCTTTTTCCCAAGCTCAGATTTGAGCTCCTGATCAAGTAGTGACAAATTTTTTTACATCAGAGAACAAGGTTGGCCAATAAAAACCAGCCCTTAGGATCTTGTCTGCAGTTGATTTCCAATAAAGGTGTCCACCACAGTCTCCTGCATGGAATTCATTGAGAGCCTTGTCAACTTCATCTTTTAACAAAAAATTTAATAGAATACCATCATGATTTTTCCAAAACAGAGCATTATCTAAAATACAAAAATTCAAAGATGTCATCTTTAAAAACCTTTGTTTTGTTCTGGATAACCCTGAAGGAGCTTGCAGGTTTAACAATACATAAATTATATCAGCATACCAAGGTGAATCTAAAAAGGCCTGGCTGATTTGTGGAGTCGCCATCTCCTGTTCGTTATCCAGTTCATTAATATCCAGAGCTTGGCAATTTGTTTCAGTCATGAGTTGAGGCAATCCCTGTCCCTTTATGAGCTTTGTAGGTTTTATCTCAATATCATACTCTAATGTGGTAGCAATCCATTTACCTCTTTTGCCCTCAATTCCATCTTGAGTTAAGATGTCTTTGACAACAGCATTTGGTACATAGGCTATCACATGAGAATACAATATATAGATTCTAAAATATTTAATGGATTTTACGAGTGCAAAAGCTTGTTTTTCCATGATGTTGTATTTTAATGATGCATCTCTTAGTGCTTTACTTAAAAAGGCTATAGGTTTTTCACATCCTTGATCATCCTTTTGTAATAAAACAACTGCTATAGTATGTTCTGATGCAAATGAAAATATTATGAAGTCTCTATCAAATTGTGGACTGGTAAGAACTGGTGTTCTAGTCAAAGCCATTTTAATTTCTTCAAATGCTTGTTTGGCTTCTACTGTCCATTTAATACTTGAATCCTTTCTTAACATGTTAGTAAGAAATCTAATTAATTCAACTAAACTAGAAATGAATCTTCTCAAAAAATTGATTTTTCCTATGAAAGCTTGAAGTTCTTTGATATTTCTAGGATGAGGTATCTGCAATATAGCTTCTATTCTAGCAGGATCAATTCTAATACCATCTTTGGAAATGATATGACCCAAGAGTTTACCTTCTTCAAGACCAAACAAGGAATTTTTTGGATTCAAAGAAATACCATACTTCCTGCATTTTATGAATACTTGTTTGAGATGCTCCAAATGTTGCTGATATGTTTCAGAAAAACAGTTAAATCATCCAGATATATAACAAGAAAGTCATGAATTTATTTTGAAAATGCAATGTCCATTGCTCTTTGGAAAGTTTCTCCAGCATTTTTAAGTCCAAATGGAATTTTAATGTACTTGAATGTACCCCATGGTGTTGTAAAAGCTGTTTTGTCTTGATCATCAGGATGAACCAAAATCTGGTTGTATCCTGAAAACCCATCTAGAAGAGAAATCCTTGAAGCACCTACTACTCTTTGTAAAACGTGATCCATTTTGGGCAAAGGGTAATTATCCTTCAGAGAAACCTTATTTACATTAATTAAAACAACACATAACTTGATCTCTCCAGTTTTCTTCCTAGCAGGTACCATATTAGACACCCACTCTGAAAATATAATGGGAGAAATTATCCCTGCTTCATACATTCGTTTGATTTCTTTTTCAGTTGAAGGCAGCAATATAGGGTTGATTCTTCTGAGTTTCTATTTAAATGGTTTCTGATCTAGTTTTAGAGGTATTGTATGTTGAATTATAGAGGTATCATATGATTTCAAGTCTTCATAACTCGAGACAAAGACATCCTGGAATTCTCTTATTAGTTCAACATATTTTGGTTTTTGATCAGGGGGAAAAGATTTAGATAACTTTATTACTTTAGGATTTTCTTCAGTCCCCAGATTATATTCCTCAATATCAGCTTTTAAAGGTTCCATTTTGGGTTTCTTTGGAATATCATTAGAGTCGAAAAGATCTTCCAAAGGAGTTAATCCTTTAGGCAAATGATTATCTTTCAGATTAATGATCTCAGAATCTTCTTCTATAATTTCATCAACTTCCATTTGTTTAAGGTCCTGCATTTATTTTTTAGTGAACTTTGTTGGATGAAGCATTTGAATTGCACTTTCTTTTGAAATGTCTGTTTTTTGTTCATTTATTTGATCAGATTCAACGACTGTATCTTCATCTATGTTACTGTTAGAAAATTCATTCTCTAGAGTCAGAAAATTGTTAATCTGTTTGTCATTTACAAACACTTGTCAATTCTTAAAATTTTCTGGTATAGCAGGTCTTTGTCTAATCTCAGCTCTGAACTGATGATTAGGTTCGAATGGTAATTTACAAGTGCTAGCAAACATTGCAAGACTATGAGCATGCAAATTTTGTTTTCTTGGATTTTAGCAAGCTGAGCCCGCAGAAAAGTATTGAGAATCTCTACCACTGTTCCTCTATATTCTCTCAGTCTGGGATTGTTTGTCGAAAAGTCACCATTGATCTGTTGAATGATTAAATCAGAATCTCCTATTCCAGATACTCTAATTGGCCCTAATTTTTTGACAAGTTTAAGCCCTAACAAAAGAGCTTCATATTCTGCCATATTATTAGTGCATTTAAAGTTCAATCTGTAAGCATGGCCTCCAGCATGATCATTTTCAAGATTGTGTATCCAACTTCCAGCTCCTGCTCCTAACTTATTAACTGAACCATCAAATTCTAAATGCCAAAGAATTTCATGTTCATAATTGGTATCAGGCGTTTCAGGAACTTTCTTAACAGTGAGATCTGTTTTTTTACTTTCTTCTGGTTTTTCTTGGGTATCTGATGAATCTTTTTCCTCAGATATTTCCTGGATTTGAACATTAGATTTTTTATTTGAAATTTCTTTTGGTTCTATTGCTGGTGCTTCTAATTCAGTGGGAAGATCAGATTCAACATTATAAAGAATAAATGAGTCCATATCAGTGTACTGAGTAGATGGGGAAATTTTTAGGTTTCTCTTGACTACTGAATACATATTTCATTAAAGTTTATCTATATAGTATTTTAGGTTTGCCGAACACTGAAATAGTAGCATATGACATATCCAATTGAAGATATCCTCCGAGCTTTGCACCCCAAGATCTGGACAATAGCATACCATATTTTGGAGGAATATCTGCTACTACTATATCCATCAAAATTGTTTTTGCGGGGTATTGAACCAATGTAGCACACAAATCTTTAATTAATCCTAAACATCTCACCTGACTTGAATCAAAAGAAAAGAGGTCTTTGTATGGTCTGGTGATGTCTAGATTTAATCTTTCCATTACAGCCTTGGGCATTAGATTGTGAGATGCCCCAGAATCAAGCATGGTATTATGAAGTATTTTATCACGTATATTCAAACTCACATAGAAAGGAGGAGTTCCTCCACTTTCTGGTTTTCCATTTACTTGAGGGCCAAATAATAATCTAGGTTGGTCATCAAAAACATTTACTGAGTCATCACTTCCAGTAATATTGAGTGATCTATTGATTTGGCTTCTGTAGACATCATGTTTAGCTAATTCAGACAATGGAACAACTATTTTTATTTTTCCTATTTCAGCCTCCAGATTAAAAGGTTTTTCAGTTTGAGTTCTTGTATTTTGAAAAGTTGGATTTTATTTTTCTTCTATGTTTTTGGTATTTTTCTCCTTCTCAAGAGTGGGGTTGTGGACTGAAGTTGTTTCCGAATCAACTTCTGGAGGTTCCTCTACATTTCTTTTAGGAGAAAAAGTATTGGAAAGTTGTTTGTTATTCAGTTGACTATCAAATACATCTTCAATTATTGGATTGGCAGGATTAGGATCTGATCTAGAAAGAATATGGACAGGGGTAGTATTGGTTTTATCTTTGAGCGGCTGCTTTTTAGTCTTCTGTTTATTCGTTTCTGGGACATCAATTCTTCTGCTCCTCAAATTATATTTCTTGTGAACTTCGTAAATGGCTGTATCATGTCCTTCCTTAAAATCAAATGATTCTCCTGAATGGGTTTGAAATTGCTCAAGAATGTGAGCTTCTTGATCATATTGGGTCAAGAAAACTTCTGGTTCGTTCTTGTGTTTAGTAAAAATTTTTATTTGATTATCTTCGGTTGGTTCTTCAGAAGTTGAAGCTTCAACATAATTTTCCTGGAAAGGGGGCCTAATATTTTGGTGAGGACCATTTTTTCCTGTATTTTGATTTTGGTTCCTTCTAAAATTTGGATTTCTCACAGTATTGTTTGGTTGACCATCCCAAGGAGATTTCCTTTTGATTGTTTCTACTCTATCTCCTAGCCTTTCCATCCCTTTAATAATAACATCCAGTTTCTTTTCAAAAGATGTGGGTTCTTCGCTTAAAGGCATTCTCCTTTCAGTTCTGGCTTTAGCTCGTTTCTCTATTAGGTTGGCTTCAACACTAACAATTATACTTTGAATTTCTTCTAAAGTTTGAGGAGCTCTTTCCCTAAGCTGATACGCCATATCAGAATCAAATCCATCAGGGAATTTTATTAACACTGAATCTGGAGGAGGCCTAAGATTTTGGGGAAAAACATTGTAAGCTTCATTGAATCTGGTAATCTAATCTTGCACAGTCTCATTTGGTCCTCTTTTTAGTTTTCCAAAGTCTGATAAAATTTGAAGAGGATCTTTCTTCTTTTCCCATTTGTTTAGAAATGTTCTATAAAGAGCCGGTAATTCAGTAACAAGATTTTCAGGAATGGATCTAAACCAGGTTCTGACTTCTCCAGTCAGACTTTGGACAAATATTCTCATTCTTACATCATCAACATCTATTTCATAAATTTCAAAATAATCAGTCATATTTTTAGTATGCTGTTGTGAAGTGTAAGTACCAGAACCATCAAAATGGGTGATTTTACTTTGGTAGTCTTGGGGCATAGCCGCTGGATTGGCTGGTAACCTTAAGGGAGCATATATGTTTTCCATTGGAAGATGTAGTGATGGAATAACAGGTGAAGTTGGTCTATGAGTGGTGGGTGGAGGAGAAGAAGGGGTAGTTGGAGGTTGAAATGTTTGAGGAAATGTTGATGAACTTGGAGAAGCTGAAGTGATCACAGAAACATTTGATGTTTCTTCAGAAGTAAGCTCGGATTGTATGGAATTTCGCAAATTTTTATCAAGACGTGAAGTAACAAATTCAAATTGTAAATCTTCAAGAAATACTGGGTCTGGAACCAAATTGGACAATTCAGATTCAGAAAAATTTACAAATAAAGATGTTTCAAACTGCTCATCAAAAGGTTCATCCTCAAGATAAATCCACTTCACAGGACAGGATATTGATCTATAGAAAGGTTGAGAACTACCAGAGCTTTCTTGACTGTCTTGTCTCCTAAGAATTCTAGGGATCGGATTCGGATTTTCAAACACAGGTGGTGGATTTGGATCAGGATTAGACCTGGTGTAACGAGTCCTTTCTGAAGCCAGTTTTCTAGGTGATATATCTTTTTGGTTTTTTGTCTAAATGAAATAAAAAATACAACTTCGACAATATCTTTAAGAAATTTAAGATTTTGGATTTGAATTGTCTTAAAGATTTATTTGACTAGAGGAGCTGATCAAATGTTTAAAACCAAAGTTAAGTTCATAAACTAGACCGGAGATAGACTTAAGCAGCATTTATTTACTATGAAATTGCAGAGCAAAAGCAGTTCAAAGGCTACCTGGCTAACTTCAGGCTCTGCCTGTAGTTTATAAAGTAAACAGTAGTAACAATAAAATTATTCAGGTCCCCAGTATGGTCGCCACTATGTTATCACTCAGATTTTCCTTGAAGTTGTAGGGAAGAGGAAAGGGTTCCGAGGTAACCACAAACCAACTTTTCGGTACATAATCTAGCCAATCTGTACCCAGAGAGGGATTTCTCTGTAAAATTTAGCTTTGTTTTGGAGGATATTAGGCTAGTTATTAAAGTACGGGGTTTTTTATTTAATTTTGGGTGATGGAATTCAATAGATGAGGGTAAGACTGAGTAATTTAGGCCATTGGACTAATGGAGTAAAAAAGATGGCTTGACTGGATTAAGTTTCTTAACATAAGATGGTTTTACAGGGCAAGGTAATCAAATAGGGAACAATGATAGATCTTTAAAGTAAATGGAATGAACTGAAAATAGAGGAAGGGAAATTAAGAATCCTTCAACATATTTCAAAGAGGGAAAATGAGTGATTAATAATAAAGAGCAATTAAGTATTCTTTATTAGATAATAAAAATGCATAAACTAGAAAAACATGAGCAATTAAGAATTCACTGTTTAAACCAATTTAGAAGAAAACATTTAGAATAATAACGATTAAAAGCAGATTGCACTTAAGCACTTTATGATTTATTCCTTTTCGTTAGTTATTCAGAAATTAACACAGATGATATAATAAACAAATATAAAGACTTTAAAACATAGGTGAGAAATGACTTATTGATCCGTGTTTGATACAAGAATCCTGTAAAAAGTCTTTTGCATCAATTCCTAGTCCAAATAACCACACAAATTTCTCCAACAGCACTTTATTCCAAAATAGTCATTGTTACAGCAAAGTCTAAGAATCCCCCCCCAAAATACTTCCAAGAGTGAAGTAATTATACAAATTCTAAACTAAAACATCTTTAAAAAATATCAAGATTAGTTCACAAATCTCTCCAACTATTTTACATAAATAGAACTGAAGTAAAGGACACTCAAACTAATGCATCTATTGGCACTATTTTTTTATGGATAGGTGATGACAAAGAGGATAAATCGAATTTGATCCAACTCTTAGTTGATGATGAGGTATCCAAGTCACTAACTGCTTCCTTTCTTTGTGCATTATGCTCCAACAATTCTGCAAACTTGGGGTCCAATGATATCTTTGTATTTCTCAATAAGTAATAGATATGTAAAAAGTAAAAGAGGTTATTGTGGATTAATATTTCGGTAAGATAAACGTCTTTCATTTTCCTAAACTTCCTCTCCAGCTGTGCACAATAGGCTCTGTAAAAATATGTGTAAAACAGAGTTTTACAGAGTCTAAAACATAGCCTGTAAAGATGTGCATGTATCTCTGATTATGAAATCACTGTAAAAAATGTGAGATAGGTTTTTGTATATGGGTCTCTTAGGAACAAAAACCTCCTTCCATTTTGTATAATGTATTTCGGATTGGCCAAAATATTCTCTGCAAAATGATAACTTAACTATAATTTTCTGCAAAAAGTGCTTTCCAACATTGTTTAATATTTCCAAAACCATAATAGCTGTTAGAAAAGTGAGAGATGTTTTTGTAGATGGTCCTCTTAAGAACATGAACCTCTTTCAGTTTTGAAAAATTCATCTTGGATTGATCACAATAGTTTATGCAAAACAATGACTAAAACATTAAATTTCTGCAAAAATGTTCCTTCTTGTGTTTTTCATCTTTTCACTTTTTTGTTCTTTTGACTGTTTCACTTTCACTTTAGACAAACTTCAATGTTGGTGAAATTATTTTCATTTATTTTTACCATTTTACTGCTTCTGTAACTTCATTTTAACTTTCACTCTGACTTTTACCTTATACAGTTAACTGTTATGCTCTCTGTTTATTTTTTGTTTATCTTTTTTACGATTACTTACTGTAGTAAATAACCAAAATTCATCAAAGGATATTTTTTTACAAAATGTTTAACATGTCTTCACACCATTTTACTTCTGGTATTCGAGTTCTGTTTCGGAAAGTGAATAGTGAGGAAACAGGTGCAGGCAATAGCTGATTGGTTCAGCTGAAAATCGTTTGGCAAAGTGGCGGTTGGAAATCTTCAACAACTGATTTTGACGTTTTTTGCATGGGAGCACTGGTCGCAGGTAAAATGAAAATGATGTGGGTACATTTGTTTTATTTGCAAAACCAAAGGTTGGCGGGTTTTTTTATTTTTTTAATGGATGACGTCAGCAGGTACGGTGGCTTCATCAGGGGAGGCAGGCGGTAAGCGGTTTCTATCGCACTGCTTTTGAGGGAGGGCGGTTTTCAGCGGAGGGCGAGCGATTCCATACAATGAACGATGCGTGGCGCGGCACTGTTCAGAAAACCGCCCGACCATCACGCATTATCGTTCGGACGAGGATGGCCAGCAATATTGATAATAACCGTTGATTTTGAGTTGATCAATTGAACGATGGTCGGGTTGTCAAGATGGCAGAGAGTTAACAGGGCGGGCCCAATGCAATTTATTAAAAATAATCGTATCGGGGAAGATTTGATTGGAGGATTAGGTTCTTAATTAACCTGGAGGGTTAATTAATCCCTTTAAACAACAGAGTGTCAATTCTATTTATTAATTGGAAATTCACCCAATTAATTAAAGTTATATGGTCATTTTTCAACCAATGGGGCGGGATATTAAATTAATTTGAAATTTTAATTAAAATAATACGGGAAAAGGAAATATTTTCACAGGGATTTAAGTAATAAGTTAAAATTAATATGGAAATGTATGAAGTGCTAAGTGTAGACATTGGGTTAATGTCTTTAACTTATGCTTTTATGAATAGGGTTTTTGTGAAATATTGCATGATTTTCCTAAGTAAAATGGAATTTTACTTAGGAAAATATTTTTTAGAAGTGAGTGAATGTCATGATGAATGGTTTTAAGTACTTAGACTTTTCTAATTATTGGGCCAAGGGTCTGGTCCCTCCAAAATTCAAGGAAATGCCTTGAGCCCCTTTAATTTTCAAATACCTTAGTACTTAGGGGAATTTAGTGAAATATTTAGGGAAAAATGAGAAGGGAAGTTAATAATTTTGACTTTGCTTTGCTTGAAATTCTTCCATTGTAGTGTTTGCCTTTGCACTTGTGATGAAAGTAAATATTAACACATCTAGAGTCATTATCCATCACATGTAATTCTGCAACATCATCTACCTACCCTACCTACTTTACCCTACCATTTTTTCTTCTTTATTAGGGTGCACTTAGACTGGCAAACCCTTATCATGCTTTTTCTTTTACATATGGAAATCTATTCTAATTCTAACCTTATTACATCCAAGGGCTCAGATTAAACTGTTGAGCTCCTTTTATTTACTCTACCTATTTATTTATCTGCCAAGATTAAACAGTTTGGACATATTTTATTCTCTATCTCTATAATATGAAATTGAAAGATGAACTAGCCAAGCTTAAACTGTTTGACTGTTCATAAGTTGTGGCATAAGATACAAGCTGCACACAATTTGTTTATTACATAAGAGCAAAAAGTAGTGGCATTTAGACTTTCACACTTTCCTTGGCCTTTCTTTTGGTGGGGTTCATTTTCTTTTACTTTTTTGGCCATTTTTATTCTTTTCACCCTTTGATTTTTCTTTTAGGGTATGCCCTCTTTATGTTTTTTAAAATTTTTGATTTTTTGATAATATGGAAAACCTTTGCAACAAGAAAAGGTATGAACATATTACATAGCCCATCAAGTCAATCATGATATATGACACCTATTGGTATAGGAGTCTAACACTGGCTCCAATTGGGGATGGCTTTTCTTGGTAAAAAGTCAAGAACAGCAGGTCAGTTTCCCTCAGAATGATTTTGAATGAACCATGGAATCTTCTTTTGCTTGTTGCTTTATTGTATGTATGACAGTAATACTTTTGAAGCTTAGGGCCTTCTCTTTGGGCTTCAACTCCAGAAGGTTACTATCCACTCAAAACTGATACTTAAGGTTACTATACACTCAAAAAGGATATAGTATGTACATGTTAAAAAATTAGAATATCCTAGTAAATAGGATCAAAGTAATGTTTCAACATTTGACCATTAACTGGCCCTTCTTCAGTTTCTGTACCATCCAAGTTTTTCAGAAAATATGTGTTATTTCCTTGTAAAGCATGAATAATACAAGGTCCTCTCCACAGGAAGTCAAACTTCCCATGTTTTCCCTTATCCCCTCTTCTGGAATCCCATCTTAAAACTTTGTTTCCTAGTTGGAAATCTTCTGCCTTTGTCTTTTTGTCAAATATCTTCTTTAGTTTCTCCTGCAATATTTGGGATCTCTGATATACTTCCTCTCTGGTCTGCTGCAAATTGATAGTCTGATTTATTCTTCTTTGAATATCATTAGGTTCAACCTGAGCTTCTTGAATTAATTTCATTACAGGAACTCCTAAAGATGAAGGAAAAACAACCTCAATACCATAAACTAACTCATAAGGACTGGTCCTAATAGATTTTTTGGTGGTGAGTCTGTCTGCCCATAGTGCATTTGTAAGTTTCTTATGCCAATTTTTATTGTTTTCCTCCAATAATTTCTTAATAATGTTATTGAGACTCTTGTTGGAAGATTCAGCTAGTCCATTACCTTGAGGGTAATAGGCTGTAGAATGGCCTAAAGTGATGTGATATTTATTACAGAAACTTATCATCTTCTTGTATTTGAAGGCAACAACATTATCAGTTATAATTTTCTCAGGACATCCAAATCTTGATAATATATTTGTTTCTAGGAATCCTATGATCACAGTGTCATTGGATTGTCTGGAAGGAATTGCTTCTATCCATTTGGTGAAAGAGTCTGTGGCAGTGAGGATCCATTTGTGTTGGCCAGAAGAAGGAGGATGGATTTCTCCAATGAAATCCAGGCCCCATTGTTGGAAAGGTTTTTCAGTGGAAATTGGTTTCAAGGGTAAAGGTAATAGTTTTCTCTTGCCTTCAAAAATTTGACATTTATGGCAAGTAGTGATCTGAAAATAAATGTACTTGAAAAGGGTGCAAGGTATCCATTTTCATTTATGTAAATGAGTGCAAATGCTCCAAATTTTAAATCTAAAAATGTGAGAACTTCTTATTTCTAATACAGAGATAGACTATAGGGGCATTTACCGGATATGTCACCTTTCAAAGAAAGGATGAATCCAGAAGCTACCTGGCCCTCTTACAAACTCTGCCTAAAGAAATCATAGAAGTAAACACTCAGACTTAATTAAAATGACCTTACTCAAACTTGACATTATGCAGAATTTTTGCTTGCAAGAGGTGTAAGTCTTTTCTTCTGTTTATGTGTTTTAATTTTATTTGTTTTTTTTGAAACTTAACATGTATATCAGCAACATAATTCAGCCATAGAATAAAAAAACACAACAGCAATATAATATAGGAGTTCACCCCAACTCTTTGGCTACATCTCCTTTGAGCTTCCTCAACATGACTAGACTCTTTGGGATTAAGGTACTTAAATTCTTTTACAAGCTCCACACTTAACCACAATGAATACGAAAATGATTCAAAGGGTTGAGAATACCATTTTAAATCCCTTTAATGGCTTTCCAATTCCTGCAAACAGCTTTAGGCTTCCATGGACACACATCCTTCTGTCGGTGCACTAAGCTTCTCTGAGCTTCTAAATGGCACAAACACCCTCAGATTTCTATTTCTGCTCCTGAAACCACTAATTTTGCATCCAATAATGATCATACATCAAATACCAACTGATAAATTTCTTACATTAAGCACAACATCCCCAAAAATGTCTCTCCTCCATGGTTTTCCCAGGGCTGCCCACAACTTCATATCAACTTATCAAGCTGTATAAGTACTCAAAATGATCTGAAACCACTTCCATTGGTTCCATAATGACTGAAATAGTCAATATAGAGTTTTTTTTTCATCAAAAACGGCCTCCGGCTACTCCGGTTTCGCCTACACACTCTGTTTGGAAAATGGCCTCTAGAAATTAAATGAAGCTTTTCGGCTTTCTAAAGTTATTAACAGGATCTAAAAACCATCTAAACAGATTCAAAAGGCATGAAATAGCTAATAATTCCTATTCATTTACCTTAAATAGAGAAACACAGTCCAATACACAGCCTTCTCCTTCCAGGCCCTGATGGCTCCTTCATCTTCTTCGATGCTTAAACCTCTGAAGATGACCTTTGTTAGATTTCAGACCTACTCCATTGATTCTATAAGGTCGAAGAGACCCAAAATAAAATAAAAATTCACTCCAAAAGGATCTCCCATGTCAAAGATATGCTCCAAACTGTATTTTTCCCAATGTTAGGCAAAAATCCCACTAATTGTGGGCCAACTGTAGTTAATTGCGGATAAACTTGGAGTTCCGCCTAAAATGGAGGAAGCGGCGCTAACTTTGGGGGTGGCATAAACTGTTAGAAATAAATATAAAGTGACATGTGGCCACACCTTCCGCATTAACTGTTGTTGTAACTCCCGGATTAAAGTCGTGGTTCTGGGCCACGGTTATGTGTAGAGGGGCTGGCTCCCCACGCCCTTAACTTCTGCTCCGCCAATACTGTGCCACGCAAACCTTTGAACGGTGGGTTTTAATTGTTACATTAGCATTGCCCCATGTGACTTTAAACTTAATACGTAACCTTCAACCATACGTTGCCACATTTGATTTTCTTTTTTGGGTTTTAATAACATATGTGTGGTTTAATATTAAAATTTTAATAAGGTTTAATTAAATGTTTTTTAATAATTAATTAAAACATATAATTAATAATATAATATATGATTTAATAAAAATCATATAAAATATTAAAAAATATATAATTTAATTAATTTATTAAACCTCAATAAAAAATAAAATTATCCCAACACATAATATTAAAAAATTTCCTTTCAAAATTGAAAGTTATTGGGCTATTTCAAAATGTAATATCTTCTCCATACGGTAACGGATTTGAGTGCCATTCATGGTGCCAGGATCGTATTGCCGAGGCCTATCCCATCGCTCAGGTTCCAATTCAATTTGATCACTTTCATTTTTGAGCTTTTTCCCAAGCTCAGATTTGAGCTCCTGAACACACTTCCCAAATGAGAGGCTTTTGGTCCCCAAAAGCTTACTGAAATGAAGAACTGAACTGTAGTAGAGAAAATGAGAGAATAAAATTCCTCTTCTCTTCAGCCCTTGAAACACTTTTTCCTTAAAAAGCAAGTGAATTTGAACCACAAATGAAAAGAAATCGACATTTCCCTTTCTGAATGCACTTGTCCACAACTGTCCACAACTGACCTTCTTGAACTCACACAGAAATTTCTGGCGAGAAATTTACATAATTAAACTGTACAATGCTGCCTTGATCAATGATCTAAGGTGGCTCAAAACAAACAAGATATTACAGCATAAAATACATGCATACATCCGAAATTTGCATATGTACAAAAGGAGTACACCTTACTGTGTCAAGAAGTCCATCCACTTCTCACCAAGCCACTTCCATGGAAAATTTTGCTGCTGCAACTTTTCCTCATGTGAAACTTCCCTTTCCACATCAATAATGGAATCCATGATTACACCTTTGCCAATATTTGTGTCCTCTTGCTGCATGTGCGTGGGACGACGAGTTGGATGCAAAGTCCAACAATGAGAGACAACATGTCCCTTCTTTTGGCAAAAAGTGCAAATCATATGCACATTCTTTGAAGGTAGTCTTTGCTTCATCTACTTCTTGTGTGCCTTCTTTCTCATCCAGCATCTCGAAACATGATGGTTAAATCGACCACAAAATGTGCAACAAAACTTATTTTCATTTGAACAAGAAAAATTATCATTCTTTGTTGAAACATAATCAAATTTATCATGTGAATGATTATACCTATTTTGCTGCATGGAATGTCCATCTTCTTGCTGCAATGATGGCTTAAAACAATGGTAAGGAAGATTGCCATCATGACATTGATGTAATTGAGAACTTGAGAGAAATGTTCTCTTCAAATTTGCATCACATTCTTGAATGCATGTGCTCAAAGCTTTTCCATTAAGCTGCTCATAGCCAAGACCAATATTCTTGGGATGCTCCACAACACAAATAGGCTCAACAATGCCTTGTGCATGCTTGCCCAAACCTTTGCCTTCTTGATAGCCCATTTTCAACATCAATTTGGACCCAATACCTCTTGTATGCCTTTCAAAAGAACCGACACACTTTTCAATAGAGGAAACTGAAGACAAATCAGAATGATTTACCTCATGATTTACATCCTGAAGATGAGGTATTTTATTGGAAAAAGCTTCTCGAGCTTGAATAAGCTGCAACTCCATATCATGCAATCTTTGAAGAATGGCTTCTTTCTCTTCCTTCATAGCTAGCAATTGTGCATGAAGTTGAACACTTTCCCTTTGATCCTCAAGGAGAATCTGCACCATGTCCTTCACCTTAAAGAACTCATTCTTCATGTCATCATTGAAGAATCTCGTGAAGGAGGAAACTTCACTTGTAGAAGAAGTTGACATTATGTAAATGGTCAAAACAACCAAAAGGAACTTCCAAAGAAAAGTCCTCAAAGCTTTCAAAAAAACGACAAGCTTTTAACCAAATGTCAGTAAAGACCCCTTCTCATTCAAGCAGCCATTTTGCAACCAATAAAAAAGTAAATCTCTTACACTGTTTTAAAACCTTTCGCACAATAAGGAATTCTCAACCCGAGCTCTGATACCATTTGATCAGAAAATGGATTGTACTTGAAAAGGGTGCAAGGTATCCATTTTCATTTATGTAAATGAGCAAATACTCCAAATTTTAAATCTGAAAATGTGAGAACTTATTATTTCTAATACAAAGATAGACTGTAGGGGCATTTACCGGATATGTCACCTTTCAAAGAAAGGATGAATCCAGAAGCTACCTGGCCCTCTTACAGACTCTGCCTAAAGAAATAATAGAAGTAAACACTTAGACTTAATTAAAATCACCTTACTCAAACTTGACATTATGCAGAATTTTTGCTTGGAAGAGGTGTATGTCTTTTCTTCTATTTATGTGTTTTAAGTTTATTTGTTTTTGCTGAAACTTAACATGTATATCAGCAACATAATTCAGCCATAGAATAACAAAACACAACAACAATATAATATAGGAATTCACCCCAACTCTTGGGCTACATCTCCTTTGAGCTTCGTCAACATGACTAGACTCTTTGGGATTAAGGTACTTAAATTCTTTTACAAGCTCCACACTTAACCAAAATGAATACGAAAATGATTCAAAGGGCTGAGAATACCATTTTAAATCCCTTTAATGGCTGTCCAATTCCTGCAAACAGCTTTAGGCTTCCATGGACACACATCCTTCTGTCGGTGCACTAAGCTTCTATGAGCTTCTAAATGGCACAAACTCCCTCAGATTTCTGTTTCTGCTCCTGAAACCACTACACCTACATCCAATAATGATCATACATCAAATATCAACTGATAATTTTCTTACATTAAGCACAACATCCCCAAAAATGGCTCTTCTCCACGGTTTTCCCAGGGCTGCCCACGACTTCATATCAACTTCTCAAGCTGTAGAAGTACTAAAAATGATCTAAAACCACTTCCATTAGTTCCAGAATGACTGAAATAGTCAAGATAGAGTTTTTTTTCATCAAAAACGGCATCCGGCTGCTCCAGTTTCGCCTACACGGACTGTTTGGAAAATGGCCTCTAGAACTTAAATGAAGATTTTCGGCTTTCTAAAGTTCTTAGAAGGCTCTGAAAACCATCTAAACAGATTCAAAATGCATGAAATAGCTAATAATGCCTATTCATTTACCTTAAACAGAGAAACACAGTCCAAAACGCAGCCTTCTCCTTCCAGGCCCTGATGGCTCCTTCATCTTCTTCGATGCTTAAACCTCTGAATATGACCTCTGTTAGATTTCATACCTGCTCCATTGAGTCCATAAGGTCGAAGAGACCCAAAATAAAAATAAAAAATCACTCCAAAAGGATCTCCCATGTGAAAGATATGCCCAAAACAGTATTTTGCCCAATGTTAGGCAAAAATCCCACTAATTGTGGGCCAACTTTAGTTAGCTGCAGTTAAATTTAGTGATGTCACCGAATTAGGAGGGCGCACTCCAAATTTGGCAAAACAACTGACAGTTAAATTAAATTTTGGTTTAATGGCATGTGAACGCTCCATCTAATCCGCCTCCAAAATCGCGTGAAGACTGCTAACCATACCGTTTACAAAACGTGGCATCATGGTCTATTATGTTGTCACATGCCCATAAAACTAACGATTATGTTTAAACTATAATAAACTCCACTGTAATTTTTGAAGCCCCCGGTCATCATCGTGGTCATATAAATGGGGTCGGGCTAGCTGAAAGGGGCTAGCCCCTTTAATGTTCCGCCCACCAAAACATAAACCTGCCACGTGACCTTTAATATTTAACCATATGACTTTCGATTTTGGGTTTTAAAATTTTCCATTTGGGTTTTGTAAAATAATTCGAATTTGGGTTTAGGACTTTACATAAATTCGAATTTGTTTAATACATATATGTAGTTTAATATTTATATTTTTAATAAGGTTTAATTAAATTTTTTATAATAATTAATTAAAACATATAATTAAGAATATAATATATGATTAATAAAAATCATATAAATATTAATAACTATATAATTTAATTAATTAATTAAACCTTAATAAAAAAATAAAATTATTCCGACACATAATATCAAAAAATTTTCCTTTCAAAATTGAAGGTTATTGGGCGATTTCAAAGTGCAACAACTTCTTCATATAGCGTCGGTTTTCAGTGTCGTTCATGGCATTGGGATCGTATCGCCGAGGCCTATCCCGTCGCTCAGGTTCCAAATCAATTTGAGCACTTTCATTTTTGAGCTTTTTCCCAAGCTCAGATTTGAGCTCCTGATCACACCTCCCAAATGAGAGGCTTTTGGTCCCCAAAAGCTTACTGAAATGAAGAACTGAACTGTAGTACAGCAAATGAGAGAATACAAATCCTCTTCTCTTCAACCCTTCAAAAATGTTGCCTTGAAAAGCAAATGAAATTGAACCACAAATGAAAAGAAATCGACATTTCCTTTTCTGAATGCGCTTTTCCACAACTGTCCACAACTGTCTTTCTTGAACTCACACAGAAATTTCTGGCGAGAAATTTACAGAGTGAAACTATACAACGCTGCCTTGATCAATGATCTAAGGTGGCTCAAAACAAACAAGATATTACAGCATAAAATACATGCATACATCCGAAATTTGCATATGTACAAAAGGAGTAAGTCTTACTGTGTCAAGAAGTCCATCCACTTATCACCAAGCCACTTCCATGGCGACTTTTGCTTCTTCAACTTTTCTTCATGCGAAACTTCCCTTTCCATATCAATAATGGAATATGAGGTTCCACCTTCGCCAATATTTTTGTCCTCTTGTTACATGTGCGTCAGACGACGAGTTGGATGCAAAGTCCAACATGTCCCTTCTTTTGGAAAAAAGTGAAAATCATATGCACCTTCTTTGAAGGTAGTAATTGCTTCATCTGCTTCTTGTGTGCCTTCTTCCTCATCCAGCATCTCGAAACATGATGGTTAAATCGACCACAAAATGTGCAACAAAACTTCTTTTCATTTGAACAAGAAAAATTATCATTCTTTGTTGAAACATAATCAAATTGATCATGTGAATGATTATACCTCTTTTGCTGCATGGAATGTCCATCTTCTTGCTGCAATGATGGCTTAAAACAATGGTAAGGAAGATTTCCATCATGACATTGATGTAATTGAGAACTTGGGAGAAATGTTCTCTTCAAATTTGCATCACATTCTTGAATGCATGTGCTCAAAGCTTCGCCATTAAGCTGCTCATAGCCAAGACCAATATTCTTGGGACGCTCCACAACAAAAATAGGCTCAACAATGCCTTGTGCATGCTTGCCCAAACCTTTGCCTTCTTGATAGCCCATTTTCAACATCAATTTGGACCCAATACCTCTTGTATGTCTTTCAAAAGAACCAACACACTTTTCAATAGAGGAAACTGAAGACAAATCAGAATGATTTACCTCATGATTTACATCCTGAAAATGAGGTATTTTCTTGGACAAAGCTTCTTGAGCTTGAAGAAGTTGCAACTCCATATCATGCAATCTTTGAAGAATGGCTTCTTTCTCTTCCTGCATAGCTAGCAATTGTGCACGAAGTTGAACACTTTCCCTTTGATCCTCAAGGAGAATCTGCACCATGTCCTTCACCTTAAAGAACTCATTCTTCATGTCATCATTGAAGAATCTCGTGAAGGAGGAAACTTCACTTGTAGAAGAATTTGACATTATGTAAATGGTCAAAACAACCAAAAGGAACTTCCAAAGAAAATTCCTCAAAGATTTCAAACAAACGAAAAGCTTTTAACCAAATGTTAGTAAAGACCCCTTCTCATTCAAGTAGCCATAAAACACAAACTATTGGAGTTTGTTTTCCGAAGATAATCTTGAGGTAAATTGGGTAAGGAAAATAGTCTTCAATCCTTTCCAAGACTTAGATAACAACAACTATCCTTCCAACTCAAGAAAACTCATACATGCAACCATTTTGCAACCAATAAAACAGTAAATCTCTTACATTGTTTTAAAATCTTTTGCACCATAAGGAATGCTCAACCCGAGCTCTAATACCATCTGATCTGAAAATGGAATGTACTTGAAAAGGGTGCAAGGTATCCATTTTCATTTATGTAAATGAGTGAAAATGCTCCAAATTTTAAATCTGAAAATGTGAGAACTTCTTATTTCTAATACAGAGATAGACTGTAGGGGCATTTACCAGATATGTCACCTTTCAAAGAAAGGATGAATCCAGAAGCTACCTGGCCCTCTTACAGACTCTGCCTAAAGAAATCATAGAAGTAAACACTCAGACTTAATTAAAATGACCTTACTCAAACTTGACATTATGTAGAATTTTTGCTTGCAAGAGGTGTAAGTCTTTTCTTTTGTTTATGTGTTTTAATTTTATTTGTTTTTGCTGAAACTTAACATGTATATCAGCAACATAATTCAGCCATAGAATAACAAAACAAAACAGCAATATAATATAGGAGTTCACCCCAACTCTTGGGCTACATCTCCTTTGAGCTTCGTCAACATGACTAGACTCTTTGGGATTAAGGTACTTAAATTATTTTACAAGCTCCACACTTAACCACAATGAATACAAAAATCATTCAAAGGGCTGAGAATACCATTTTAAATCCATTTAATGGTTTTCCAATTCCTTCAAACAGCTTTAGGCTTCCATGGACACACATCCTTCTGTCGGTGCACTAATCAAATACCAACTAATAAATTTCTTACATTAAGCACAACATCCCCAAAAATGGCTCTCCTCCACGGTTTGCCCAGGGCTGCCCACGACTTCATATCAACTTATCATGCTATATAAGTACTCAAAATGATCTGAAACCACTTCCATTGGTTCCAGAATGACTGAAAGAGTCAATATAGATTTTTTTTTCATCAAAAACGACCTCCGGCTGCTCCGGTTTCGCCTACACACTCTGTTTGGAAAATGGCCTCTAGAACTTAAATGAAGCTTTTCGGCTTTCTAAAGTTCTTAACAAGCTCTGAAAACCATCTAAACAGATTCAAAAGGCATCAAATAGCTAAGAATTCCTGTTAATTTACCTGAAACAGAGAAACACAGTCCAATACACAGCCTTCTCCTTCCAGGCCCTGATGGCTCCTTCATCTTCTTCGATGCTTAAACCTTTGAATATGACCTCTGTTAGATTTCAGACCTACTCCATTGAGTCCAGAAGGTCGAAGAGACCCAAAATAAAATAAAAAATTCACTCCAAAAGGATCTCCCATGTGAAAGATATGCTCCAAACTGTATTTTACCCAATGTTAGGCAAAAATCCCACTAATTGTGGGCCAACTGTAGTTAACTGTGGATAAACTTGGAGTTCTGCCTAAAATGGAGGAAGCGGTGCTAAATTTTGGGGCGGCATAAACTATTAGCAATAAATATAAAGTGACATGTGGCCGCACCTTCCGCATTAACTGTTGTTGTAACCGCCGGATTAAAGCCGTGGTTCTGGGCCACGGTTATGTGTAGAGGGGCTGGCCCGCTACGCCCTTAACTTCCGCTCCACCAATACTGTGCCACGTAAACCTTTGAACGGTGGGTTTTAACTGTTACATTATCATTGCCCCATGTGACTTTAAACTTAATACGTAACCTTCAACCATACGTTGCCACATTTGATTTTCTTTTTTGGGTTTTAATAACATATGTGTGGTTTAATATTAAAATTTTAATAAGGTTTAATTAAATTTTTTTTAATAATTAATTAAAACATATAATTAATAATATAATATATGATTTAATAAAAATCATATAAAATATTAAAAAATATATAATTTAATTAATTTATTAAACCTTAATAAAAAATAAAATTATCCCAACACATAATATTAAAAAATTTCCTTTCAAAATTGAAAGTTATTGGGCGATTTCAAAATGCAATATCTTCTCCATACGGTAACGGATTTGAGTATCGTTCACGGCGCCGGGATCGTATTGCCGAGGCCTATCCCGTCGGTTAGGTTCCAAATCAATTTGAGCACTTTCATTATTGAGCTTTTTCCCAAGCTCAGATTTGAGCTCCTGATCAAGTAGTGACAAATTTTTTGACATCAGAGAACAAGGTTGGCCAATAAAAACCAGCCCTTAGGATCTTGTCTGCAGTTGATTTCCAATAAAGGTGTCCACCACAGTCTCCTGCATGGAATTCATTGAGAGCCTTGTCAGCTTCATCTTTTAACAAACAATTTAATAGAATACCATCATGATTTTTCCAAAAGAGAGCATTATCTAAAATACAAAACTTCAAAGATGTCATATTTAAAAACCTTTGTTTTGTTCTGGATAACCCTGGAGGAGCTTGCAAGTTTAACAATACATAAATTATATCAGCATACCAAGGTGAATCTAAAAAGGCCTAGCTGATTTGTGGAGTCGCCATCTCCTGTTCATTAATATCCAGAGCTTGGAAATTTGTTTCAGTCATGAGTTGAGCCAATCCCTATCCCTTTATGAGCTTTGTAGGTTTTATCTCAATATCATTCTCTAATATGGTAGCAATCCATTTACCTCTTTTTCCCTCAATTCCATCTTGAGTTAAGATGTCTTTGACAACAGCATTTGGTACATAGGCTATCACATGAGAATACAATATATAGATTCTAAAATATTTAATGGATTTTACGAGTGCAAAAGCTTGTTTTTCCATGATGTTGTATTTTAATTATGCATCTCTTAGTGCTTTACTAAAAAATTCTATAGGTTTTTCACATCCTTGATCATCCTTTTGTAATAAAACAGCTGCTACAGTATGTTCTGATGCAAATGAAAATATTGTGAAGTCTCTATCAAATTGTGCACTAGTAAGAACTGGTGTTCTAGTCAAAGCCATTTTAATTTCTTCAAATGCTTGTTTGGCTTCTACTGTCCATTTAATACTTGAATCCTTTCTTAACATGTTAGTAAGAAATCTAATTAATTCAGCTAAACTAGAAACGAATCTTCTCAAAAAATTGATTTTTCCTATGAAAGCTTGAAGTTCTTTGATATTTCTAGGATGAGGTATCTGCAATATAGCTTCTATTTTAGCAGGATCAATTCTAATACCATCTTTGGAAATGATATGACCCAATAGTTTACCTTCTTCAAGACCAAACAAGGACTTTTTTCGATTCAAAGAAATACCATACTTACTGCATTTTATGAATACTTGTTTGAGATGCTCCAAACGGTGCTGATCTATTTCAGAAAAATAGTTAAATCATCCAGATATATAACAAGAAAGTCATGAATTTCTTTTGAAAATGCAATTTCCATTGCTCTTTGGAAAGTTGCTCCATCATTTTTAAGTCCAAATGGCATTTTAATGTACTTGAATGTACCCCATGGTGTTGTAAAAGCTGTTTTTTCTTGATCATCAGGATGAACCAAAATCTGGTTGTATCCTGAAAACCCATCTAGATGAGAAATCCTCGAAGCACCTACTACTCTTTGTAAAATGTGATCCATTTTGGGCAAAGGGTAATTATCCTTCAGAGAAACCTTATTTACATTTCTTAAATCAACACATAACTTGATCTCTCCAGTTTTCTTCCTAGTAGGTACCAGATTAGACACCCACTCTGAAAATCTAATGGGAGCAATTATCCGTGCTTCATACATTCGTTTGATTTCTTTTTCAATTGAAGGCAGCAATATAGGGTTGATTCTTCTGAGTTTTTGTTTAAATGGTTTCTGATCTGGTTTTAGAGGTATTGTATGTTGAATTATAGAGGTATCATATGATTTCAAGTCTTCATAACTCCAGGCAAAGACATCCTGGAATTCTCTTATTAGTTCAACATATTTTGGTTTTTGATCAGGGGGCAAAGATTTAGATAACTTTATTATTTTAGGATTTTCTTCAGTCCCTAGATTATATTCCTAAATATCAGCTTTTAAAGGTTCCATTTTGGGTTTCTTTGGAATATCATTAAAGTCGAAAAGATCTTCCAAAGGAGTTAATCCTTTAGGCAAATGATTATCTTTCAGATTAATGATCTCAGAATCTTCTTCTATAATTTCATCAACTTCCATTTGTTTAAGGTCCTGCATTTCTTTTTTAGTGAACTTTGTTGGATGAAGCATTTGAATTTCAATTTCTTCTAAAATGTCTGTTTTTTGTTCATTTATTTTATCAGATTCAACGACTGTATCTTCATCTATGTTACTGTTAGAAAATTCATTCTCTAGAGTCAGAAAATTTTTAATCTGTTTGTCATTTACAAACACCTGCCAATTCTTGAAATTTTCTGGTATAGCAGGTCTATGTCTAATCTCAGCTCTGAACTGATGATTAGGTTCGAATGGTAATTTACAAGTGCTAGCAAACATTGCAAGACTATGAGCATGAAATTTTTTTTTTCTTGGGATTTTAGCAAGCTGAGCCTGCAGAAAAGTATTGAGAATCTTTACAACTGTTCCTCTATATTCTCTCAGTCTGGGATTGTTTGTTGAAAAGTCACCATTGATCTGTTGAATGATTAAATTAGAATCTCCTATGACAAATACTCTAATTGCCCCTAATTTTCTGACAAGTTTAAGCCCTAACAAAAGAGCTTCATATTTTGCCATATTATTAGTGCATTTAAAGTTCAATCTATAAGCATGGCCGTCAACATGATCATTTTCAAGATTGTGTATCCAAATTCTAGTTACTGCTCCTAACTTATTAACTGAACCATCAAATTCTAAATGCCAAAGAATTTCATGTTCATAATTGGTATCAAGCGTTTCAGGAACTTTCTTAACAGTGAGATCTGGTTTTTTACTTTCTTCTAGTTTTTCTTGGGTATCTGATGTTTCTTTTTCCTCAGAGATTTCCTGGATTTGAACATTAGATTTTTTATTTTCAATTTATTTTGGTTCTGTTGCTGGTGCTTCTAATTCAATGGGAAGATCAGATTCAGCATTATAAAGAATAAATGAGTCCATATCAGAGTGTACTGAGTAGATGGGGAAATTTTCAGGTTTCTCATGACTACTGACTACATATTTCATTAAAGTTTCTCTGTATAGTCTTTTAGGTTGGCTGAACACTGAAATAGTAGCATATGACATATCCAATTGAAGAGATCCTCCGAGCTTTGCACCCCAAGATCTGGACAATAGCATACCATATTTTGGAGGAATATCTACTACTACTATATCCGTCAAAATTGTTTTTGCAGGGTATTGAACCAATGTAACATACAATTCTTTCATTAATCCTAAACATCTCACCTGACTTGAATCAAAAGAAAAGAGGTCTTTGTATGGTCTTGTGATGTATAGATTTAATCTTTCCATTACAGCCTTGGGCATTAGATTGTGAGATGCCTCAAAATCAAGCATGGCATTATGAAGTATTTTATCATGTATATTCAAACTCACATAGAAAGGAGGAGTTCCTCCACTTTCTGGTTTTCCATTTACTTCAGGGAAAAATAATAATCTAGGTTGGTCATCAAAAACATTTACTGACTCATCACTTCCAGTAATATTGAGTGATTTATTGATTTGGCTTCTGTATACATCATGTTTAGCTAATTCAGACAATGGAACAACTATTTTTATTTTTCCTATTTCAGCCTCCAGATTAAAATGTTTTTCAATTTGAGTTCTTGTATTTTGAACAGTTGGATTCTCTTTTTCTTCTGTTTTTTTGGTATTTTTCTCCTTCTCAGGAGTGGGGTTGTGGACTGAAGTTGTTTCCGAATCAACTTCTGGAGGTTCCTCTACATTTCTTTTAGGAGAAAAAGTATTGGAAAGTTGTTTGTTATTCAGTTGCCTATCGGATACATCTTCAATTATTGGATTGGCAGGATTAGGATTTGATCTAGAAAGAATATGTACAGGGGTAGTATTGGTTTTATCTTTGATTGGCTGCTTTGTAGTCTTCTGTTTATTCGTTTCTAGGACATCAATTCTTCTGCTCCTCAAATTATATTGCTTGTGAACTTCGTAAATGGTTGTATCATGTCCTTCCTTAAAATCAAATGATTCTCCTGAATGGGTTTGAAATTTCTCAAGCATGTGAGCTTCTTGATCATCTTGGGTCAAGAAAACTTCTGGTTCGTTCTTGTGTTCAGTAAAAATTTTTATTTGATTATCTTCAGTTGGTTCTTCAGAAGTTGAACCTTCAACATAATTTTCTTGGAAAGGGGGCCTAATATTTTGGTCAGGACCAGTTTTTCCAGTATTTTGATTTTGGTTCCTTCTAAAATTTGGATTTCTCACAGTATTGTTTGGTTGACCATCCCAAGGAGATTTCCTTTCGATTGTTTCTACTCTATCTCCTAGCCTTTCCATCCCTTTAATAATAGCATCCAGTTTCTTTTCAAAAGATGTGGGTTCTTCGTTTAAAGGAATTCTCCTTTCAGTTCTGGCTCTAGCTCATTTCTCTATTAGGTTGGCTTCAACACTAACAGTTATACTTTGCATTTCTTCTAAAGTTTGAGGAGCTCTTTCCCTAAGCTGATACGCCATATCAGAATCAAATCCATCAGGGAATTTTATTAATACTGAATCTGGAGGAGGTCTAAGATTTTGGGGAACAACATTGTAAGCTTCATTGAATCTGGTAATCTAATATTGCACAGTCTCATTTTGTCCTCTTTTTAGTTTTCCAAAGTCTGATAAAATTTGAAGAGGATCTTTCTTCTTTTCCCATCTGTTTAGAAATGTTCTATAAAGAGCTGGTAAGTCAGTAACACTATTTGCAGGAATGGCTCTAAACCAGGTTCTGACTTCTCCAGTCAGACTTTGGACAAATATTCTCATTCTTACATCATGAGCATCTATTTCATAAATTTCAAAATAATTAGTCATCTTTTTAGTATGCTGTTGTGCAGTGTAAGTACCAGAACCATCAAAAGGGGTGATTTTACTTTGGTAGTCTTGGGGCATAGCCGCTGGATTGGCTGGTAACCTTAAGGGAGCATATCTGTTTTCCATTGGAAGATGTAGTGATGGAATAATAGGTGAAGTTGGTCTATGAGTGGTGGGTGGAGGAGAAGAAGGGGTAGTTGGAGGTTGAGATGTTTGAGGAAATGTTGATGAACTTGGAGAGGCTGAAGTGATCACAGAAACGTTTGATGTTTCTTCAAAAGTAAGCTCGGATTGTATGGAATTTCGCAAATGTTTATCAAGACGTGAAGTAACAAATTCAAATTGTAAATATTCAAGAAATACTGGGTCTGGAACCGAATTGGACAACTCAGATTCAGAAAAATTTACAAATAAAGATGTTTCAAACTGCTCATCAAAAGGTTCGTCCTCAAGATAAATCCACTTCACAGGACATGATATTGATCTATAGAGAGGTTGAGAACTACCAGAGCTTTCTTGACTATCTTGTCTCCTAAGAATTATGGGGATCAGATTCAGATTTTCAAACACAGGTGGTGGATTTGGATCAGGATTAGACCTGGTCTAACGAGTCCTTTCTGAAGCTAGTTTTCTAGGTGATATATCTTTTTGGTTTTTTGTCTAAATGAAATAAAAAATACAACTTCGACAATCTCTTTAAGAAATTTAAGATTTTGGATTTGAATTTTCTTAAATATTTATTTGACTAGAGGAGTTGATCAAATGTTTGAAACCAATGTTCGGTTCATAAACTAGACCGGAGATAGTCTGAAGCAACATTTATTTACTATGCAATTGCAGAGCAAAAGCAGTTCAAAGGCTACTTGGCTAACTTCAGGCTCAGTCTGTAGTTTATAAAATAAACAATAGTAACAATAGAATTATTCAGGTCCCCAGTATGGTTGTCTGCTCAACTTAGTGTTCCTAAATTGAGGTCATAAATTGTCAACTAGGGCTAGTAAAATGTTGAAGTGAAGTGCACTATATGTGCCTAGGTATTTGTTTCTCACTACGTTGTGTTTAGTGTTTTTCCAATGTTTTTGGTTTTGTGTTTTTATTCTAAGAGGAAAAGAACTAAGTTTTGACAAAGATAAGTTGTTGGTCACACTAAAACAGATCAAAACCTATTCTAAATTATGTATGGCACTTGAGAACAGAAAATGCAATACCTTTACAAGAAAAATAACTCATAGCAAGAACTAAGTAACTCATAACATGAACTCAGTCCCATTCATTCATTAGAAATATGTTGGAATATCTTGAGAAAAGGATAAGTTTAATGCAATGAGGTTCTTCTAAGTAAACAACAACTTACAATATCACAAAAATCTCATCCATGGTTAGAAATTTATTGGAACACAATTGGAAAAGATTATTTGTAGCATAGTAAGGAAATCTACTCTAAATTAACCTATGACACTGAAATTAATCCATTCTGCAACTCAAATTTTCACTACTAAGCCTCATTCGAAAGTTAGAAATCTTTTGGAATAGTTTTGGAAAAGGCTATTTGTAAAATTATAAGAGATTGCAGAACATTCAAGGCCTTGAACTGATATCACTAATTCCTGTCCATATGATGATGTGTTGGAAGAGATTAATAACAACAATAGTTTGTAAATAATGAAGGCCTTGAAGTCTAATGGAACAAAACTAGCATACAACTAACTAATAAAACTAAAAATACAATGGATAAAGTTGAACTAGAATGCCATCATTCAAACTTGAAATACAGTGACCACAACTGTACTAGAATGCCATTATCCTAACTTGAAATACAGTGAACAAAAACTGAACTAGAGTGCCATTAATCTAACTTGAAATACAGTGAACAGAAACTGAACTAGCGCGCCATTAATCTCTGGAGTATTACACTACACTATAATGCAACTAATCTCTAAAATATTACAGCCCTATCTCGTTCAGTATTAGTGATATTTTGGAACAATTCGGAAGAACAAGTCTAGCTGTAATAATTGATGTAATTGAGCACAAAAATGTAAAGTTCAGAAAAAGGCAACTAATTCCTAAAATACTACAGTTATATCTCATTCCATATTAGTGGTATTTTGGAATAATTCGTAAGAACAAGACTAGACTGTAGCATCCAATGCAAGTGAGTATAAAACACAAAGTTCAGAAAATTGCTTAAACTAGGAATGCAACAAGGCTAAAGTTACTTATCTAAACAATGTGCACAAAGCTTCTCAGGAAGTAGGGGCCCTCCTACCACCGGGATTAGCATACAAATATCCTCAAGATTGCCTCAGATCTTGCAATAAAGCGGTGCTTCTTTCATTAAAGGAAAATTATTTCAAAAACAGAGTATTACGGTCTTTTGAGATCTAGCAACAAAACATCAATCTAGCTAACTGTCCCTCGGTCTCCCGAGTCATTCTTATAAAATAAATACATAAATACCCTTGAGAATAAATAGGAACAAGTGTCTTTTTCAATCAAAATCAAATTAGAACTCTTATGGAAGCCTCGTACTTTGCTGGAGACATCTGTAAAGTCCCTGTCCTGGTAGGAATCTGCTTCTTAGCTTTGATCTCTTCCACGTGCATAACCACTTGTAGATTCTTGCTCAGACTTCATAGAGAGCAATAAATTATGTGGGAGCATTGTGGAATTCAACCATATGCGTTTTTCTCTGAAGTGACACCTGTAACCTATGAGAACATGAAGATAGCTGCAGAATAGGCGACTAGCTACAGAATGGCTGCATTCTATAGCTGAGTCTAGTCAAAAATTACTACAACAACAAAACCATGAAAATATAGCAAGTCAATCATTATATACATTCCTAAAGTGTCTTTAACCAATCCTATTGACCATTTAAGCCTGTAATTGATAAGGGACAAAGGAAATGAAGTGAAATTTGGTGAAGGGAAAGGACATCTTTGGGGCTCAACATACCCCCACTGCAAAGTTTTTGCATGTCCTCATGCAATCAACTCATATATTCTGAGACTTCTGCTAGGACATCTAGGCTCCTTCTTCTGCTTTTCCTAATAGTTAATGGCCTCCTAGGCTTCTTTGTGACCAACTTGAATCTCAAATTCTTGATATGCCTATTGAATACTTCTAACTCATATTTGTCTCTTCCTAGTACATCAATTGTAGATTTTGGTGGGCTAGGAGTTCTGTCTCTACTTTCTGAGGCACTCTTCTCTAATGTCTCAATATAATTATAATTTTTTTGTTGAGCTGGGTCTATCTCCGGAGTTTCTTCATGAAGATCCTCTTCATATTGGTACTCAGGTGATCTAGCAGTTGGTGTCTCTTCATCCTCAATGTTTATGATTCCCGTTTTTCTAATCCATGTTTTCTTCAATATACCTCTAAGTCTGTGGCTTTGCCTTGGTTGAGATGGTACTTCACCTCTCTCCTTGGCATACCTTCTTATCATCTTCTCCTTTTTAAGTTGTTTCCTAATTTCAGTCAATTTCTCAGAAATTATCTCCTCACTGTCCTCTTGTATAGACTTACCAGTTTTAGTTTCAACAGCTTCGGAAAATTTCCTTCTCCTGCTTCTTCTTGTAAGCTTGCCTTCAGATGGAGGTTCCTTGGGTTCTTCAAAGTGATTCCTCACTAGAAACTCATCCCAATTGTCTCCCAGTTTTCTCAAATGATGTTCAATTAGGATTTTAACTAGGCTGTGGTGGTACAAAGTGGTTTCCAGGAATTGAACCCTCTTTTGTACATTAGAGGCCATTCTCTTCAGAATATGAAGTAGGAAAAAGGGTAAACTGATTTCTTAATCTAAGAAATGCATCATTAACCGAATATGATAAACATAGAGGGTACCAAACCTTCCCTCACAAGTTATAAACTTTTGCAAAATGAGCAACAGATTCTGCCATTTATTCTTCAGTGCTGAGCTAGGAATGCCCTTCTTAAAAATGGAAACATCCATACCTGGTGTTTTGAGCATTTGCCTCCATGCCTCATTATGAATTTCCCTATTTTTGAACCACCGTTCTACTTGGCTGGGTAATTCCGCTGCTTCTACAATAAAAACTTCTGTAACAGTGAATTTAACATCTCCTATTTCGACTTCTGCTCCATTGAAGGACCGTGCAAATGTTTTAGTTACCTCTTTATGAAAACCATTGAATTTTTCCAAAGATTGTAACCACCCAGCTTGCTGTAGCATTTCTCTAATTTGTGGGTAACCCTCTAAGTACTTGGTTCCAACTGGTTCGAATCTTACTATGAGACCCATGGCTTCTCTTCTCAACCTTCAATTTATTGCTCTTCCATCCATGGTGAAAATGGCTGTTAAAGAGTTGTTTTTACCCCGAAGGTGCTTTCTCTGTTTATGCAATAGGAATTAGCTACGGAAGGATGATATGAAGAGGTTATAGAATGAGTGAAATGTGGTGAGGGTGATTTACACAAATTAATGAGTTTGAGAGCCATCATGGGAGAAAATACCGCGGAAACATTTTGTGAGAAATTCAAAATCATCACTGAATAATTCGGCTGGTGACGTGACCGAATAGGTCACTTCAGTACTTTAACCGTTAAGTTTTAAATGATGATTTGAAATGGCGGAGTGGAAGGGATTTTGTCCAAAGTTTTTATGATAGGTTTAATAGGCATGATCAACACGAATAATTAAAACAATCTTTTGAATCATACATGACCTAACTATACTATAACTTTCATATTCTGTCATCATAATAATTTTACAACTTTACCTTTGCCTTTCCTTTAATTTTTTTGTGGTTTTGATATGCTTTGTCCTCCTTTGAAAATCATTGATTCTTCAGTCTTCATAACTGTTTCGGGGAAAATCACCCTAGAGGTTTGTTGGGTCGAAACCTCCACAGATCAGGGCATGTTATTCAGAAGGAGTCACACACAACCATACTTGAATGCAAAAAACTAGATATCAACGATAGCAGAACTCACCCGTAGTCGTACGTTCGATGTAGATCCCTCGGGGTTCAAACCCCCAGCAACCTTTCTTCCTCCTTCAACCTGAAAACAAGAAAGAACGTGCACGGAAACCTAGTTGTACAGCATATACTTCTCCTAAACGTTAGTGCAATCCATGTGAAACATTATATAAACCATAATAAATGCTTAAATGATAATCTTTTCACACATATAGATAAGCATTAACACACGAGTTTGGGAACAAGATGGTTCTTCATTATTATGAACAACATGTACAGTAGTAAAAGTGGAGAGATCACCTGAATCCTTCCATGATCTTCGAGCAGACCGTCGTCCGGATTCATCCCGCCCTTGCCTCGCTAAGATTCTTCCAAGACTTGTGCACTTGAGATGGCATATAAATGGATGAACATCTCCAGGAAACAAGGTTTTCCTGATATAAATCTGGGAAAGTGCAGGAGGCACGGGGATTCAGACTTGAACTAGGATTCCAACACAGTATAATGTCTATAAAATTTCTCTCTCCCTTAGGCCATACACATGAGGGGCTTTTATACTCCCTCAAAGTAGTTTCATCAGTTGGAAACAGTTGGCCACGTGCTGGGGTGGTTGAACTACCAGAGTAACCATCAACCCAGCCTGAAAATAGGGAATTTTAATATATATTTTTAATGATTTTTAATGACATACGCAGAAAAGTACATGTGGACTCGCGTATACATGCGGAAAAGTCTAGGCATAACCGCGTATGGGGATTTTAACACTGTTTTTTAGTGAATTTGTTCAAGTCTGTAGGAATGGGTGCCCAAAGCCATAAAAGCAATCATGAATCATATGAAGGTGAAAAATGATGCTATAACAGATGCCCCCTAATATATGAGGTCAGAAGGGGTACATGATGGCCAAAATGTATTATGCACATAGAAAGAACTTCACAAGGACAAGAGAGGACTTCACCAGAGTTCAGCCTGCCAAAAACCAATGAAAGAAAACAGAGAGTCAACTCATGCTGAGGCGGGCATACCCATGCTCAGTCAAAAATACATCATATGGAAAGTAATGAATAGATCCAACATGTATACAAGTATAGCTGAACGGAAAGTACACAATGAATACTCTGAGCATGGCCTGGAAATATAAGTCTGAATCAATGTCCAAGTATCACATATAGAAAGCTGATCAAGGATGCTGCAACTGGATGTATGATCATATAAGTAACTAAATCTCCAAGTACCAAATCATAAAGGGTAGATCTCATGGTACAATCACGCAACTCGGGAGCCAACATATAAGATGCTTCTGTACAGAACTGCAACATATAAGGGTGGACGACATCACTGGAAAAAACTGAATGGACTGTCAAAAGTGAACCGAAAGATGCTGATGCAACCCGAGGTCTTCACTGATCACTATGGCACAATTCTACACAATGGGAATAAATGAGCTGAAGTCGACCATGTGAGAAATCGTTGGATTACCGGTCAATGATGTATACCATTAACCAACACGAGACAACCCACCAATAATGAAAATGAGTGTCAAGGTGCCCCAGTACAATCTAACAAGTGTGAATGAATGAGTTGAAGTCGAACACTTGAAAGAATCTACCAATCAGGAGGCAATGATGAATCCCCACTGTCGATAGTGAAGAGTCTGCCACTGATGACTACAAACCCTAAGGTACTGACAAAAGACTCTAGACCTTATTCCCAGAGCAATGAGTCGGAGTCGATGGGAAAAGATCTGCTGGAAGGAAGGCATTAAGGCATCCCACATCAGTCCAGCGCAAGTGTAACCCACAAGCCAAGATTTGGAAGGAATCGGACGAAGTAGAGTGATGGAACCAAAACCGAAGTACGTTTCCGACATGCACAAGATGAAGCTAGCGCACGGAAGAAACCCTCTGAACCAACCAATAATGAAAGCTGACACAGAGGCGAGAAATCCATCGATAGGGTCAAATGGAAATCAAGGTACTGCATGAATCCCAAGTGTGATAATGTATGCTGACGTCGAACACAAGGGAAACCACTCAGTCAAAGACCCATAATGATGATCAAATGCTGAGCACAAGGTCACCTATCAATGATGGAAATAGGGCCAGGGTGCAGCTCTAGGTTTGCTCTCAGAGCAATGTGTCGTAGTCGATAAGAGACAAACCCGCCAGCAAGAAGTTAATGGAGACCTTCTCAAACCAGCATGAGCAAAGGAACAAAACATCTGATGTGATAGAACAAGATACTGACAAGACCGGGAAGGCTGACTGAATAATGAGTCAAGAGACACCGCAGAATGGGCGACTCTGGTTAGACTTCCCTTGAACAAAAGCACGACTCATGATGACCATGGCAGTAAAAAGTAACACTGTATAAGTCTGTTATGCAGGAGGCAGAACAAACTCTCCATATGATTGGAAGAGATAACCAACCGGGGGAGAACTGAAAAGTGAAACAAGGTAAAGGCTGAACCTAGGTCAAAACTAAAACCATCCCAAATGTAGGAAATGTATATAAGTATATGTGCTTTGCTCAAGGGAGACAAACTGACACTGTACTGCCATCAAAATCATGAAGTTACATCCCGTTCCCGCTCTTTTTGTTATATTTGATTTTTTTGTCTTTTTCATATAATAAGCTTGAAAAAGAATAAAAGAATGCTATGGTACAATGGATAGAACGAGTATCAAGAAACAGATGCACTAGTTCCTAGGATTGGAACGATCCTATGCTCAATGCAAGGTGGCGAAAACTGGTAAGCGATACTCAAAGGAATGTTTGTTGGCCGGATAAATCGTTCTTGCGGACAAGACTGATCTCCCTAGTGTCAGAAGACAATCTAGCAACAAACGAACAACTAAGTTTGTCTTTCTCTAGATATATTCGTTTTACAAATAAATGTTATGAAGGTGTCGATCCTACCTTAGATCCAAATGCTTATTTGTAGTCGCAGTGCTTCCATTGCATCAATAATCCTTCATCGCAACAAGGGCCCTTTTGTCACAAGAAAGTATTATCTTTTGTTGATCTGCAATCACAAACAAGAAAATATCAATAGCACCTGTATAACAAATAATCATAAAACATACCTATCATAGTGATCAAGGAATCTATGAAATAAACGATCAAACGACGGCTTATTGAAATAAACAATCGAACGACAATTTATTGAGAAAAACAGAACTTGATTGTATTAATCTTAAAATATACAGAAGAACCTTACAACCTTAGCCTTGATGTTCGAAAGGCCTTCCCGGGGTCCGAAGCAGGAATCTCCTCTACTTTGATAAGTCTTGCACTCTTCCTCCAGAAGCATAAAGAGGTATGTGATCTTTCCTCTCAAAAGCTCAGCAGAAGGAAATATAAATATCGGCACTTCGCTCAAAAATCTTCTCCCAAAAAGCATAATCCTCCATTAGTTTAACTTCTCAAAAAAACCTTTTCAAAAAGGCTACAGAAATGCCTCCTTTTATAGAGCAGATGAGGAGGTTAGGATTCCACCTTTAAAGGGATAGAACCCTCCTTCAAAGGGATAGGCTCCTCACATCAAGGGATTAGTTCCTTAAGGTGTGGGATACATGCACCTTACTAAAGCGTACTCATCCCCAAAAAAATCTCATCCAGAACCTTCTAGAATTGACCAAAATTCAACTTTTTTGGTTTAATTTCGCGCATTTTTGACTTTACAGGGGTACCGCACCTATAACACTGGAAAAATGCGTTCTAGAACGCAGTTTATCTTCACATTACATGCGGACCCTAGCTAAAAACGCAGGTAGGCTTCATATTAACTGCGTACCCAAGGTTTTTTGAGCTTTTTAGGGTTTTTCCTCCATTTTCAGGGCATGGAATGAGGAAAAAAGGTTATAAGACTTGCAGAGGAGGTAAGTATGAGTGTCAATGAGCTCATACAGTCAGCAGAATGTCAAAGTGACATTTTTTAGTGTAACAGATTGCCCCCTAAAGTGCGAAGTCTGGAATAGATGAAGATGAAGTCTGTCATATATGAAGAGTGAAGTACTTTATCATTTCAAGGATCATCCTGTGGACACCCCAGTCGGAACCTGTCAAAACATTCAATGCAAAATATATATATATGTAATCATATCATCGCTGAGGTAGGCATTCCCATACTCAGATCAAAAACTAACTAAACTAATCTAAATTGTTCTGATACAGGAATGATTTTGAATACATCAACAGTATAGACATATGTCGACACAGCATGGACGCAGCCATCTGTTTATAAATAGTCCACTGTATAATAATAACAAAAATCCTCGCAGCCTGGATGGTGGAAACTAGATCCAGGGTCTTGATTTTCGCATCTCGAACTAGTACGATTCTATCCATGTGAATAAGTGTGTTGAAGTCGAACATGGTAGAAACCACTTGATTATCAGTCAATGATGTAAACTGTTAACAAGTGTGAGAGAAACCACCAGTAATGTCAATGGCTCTCAAAGTACTCAGTACAATCCATGAAATGTGAATGAATGAGCTGAAGTCGAACATGTCACGAAATCATTCGATCGAAGGTCAATGATGCAACCTGTCGTCGAAGGCGAGAAACCTGCCATTGAGGCATGCAGATTTCAAGGTACTGAAGATTTCTGGATCAACTTCCTAGATAATGAGCTGTCGTCGATAGAAAGTGATCCGTCATAGGCAAGCCCACAACACGAAATCATAGATCAAGTTTTGAAAATATATTGGCAAGGACTGACTCAGGGATGGTCAAAAATGGATGACAGATATTTTGCAGATGAATGGTTTATTTGAACTGTCCTCTTGAACACATAACGACACTGCAAATGGTTTGGTGACAATTGACCCAAAGCTAATACCCAGAAACCGGCTGAAGACTTTCAATGTGGTTTGATTAACTGTTAGGCAAAGGATTTCCCAACCCAGGTGGACAAAAAAGTGTCGTGTTCAAGAGTGGTTAACTGGTTTTCTGAAAAATCAAAATGTAACAAACAAGTTCGTTTTTCTCTCTTTTCCCCCACCATTTCTGGCAAGTACCTCTTTATTTTTGACAAGCTTGAGGAGGATAACATTTGCTTGTTTATAAGCTCATCCTTCGGATGAGTCCAACTTAGTTTAAAATTGAACCCTAAGAAGGAGTGGTCCGTTCCTGTTTGTAATCGAAAGGTCCTTTACTGTTAAATTTTAACGAGTCCAGTATAGGAGAAACTCGGTGTTTTTCATTTTTAGGGAGTCAGAAGAAAAAACTTAAGAAAACTCCATGGGTGTACTTTTTCATAAATTTAGTCTCTCGAGCCCGAAAAAGGATAAAATAATGCGGGAGAGAACTCTATTGACCGTAATTAGTCAACGTATACCTTTTTCGTAAATAGTCAATTTCAGTCCGTAAAAGGGGTAAACTTATACTGAAGGGACGATTATTCATTTACTTTAACGAGTTCGAATAATCAAGTACTCGGCAATCTTTTCATATTTAGAGAGTCTGAAAAGGGCTTAAAAGAGAACTCCATAGTTTCGCTTTTTCGGTAAGTTTTAACGAGTTCGAAAAAGGGATAAAAATGTACTCATGGTTTTCACTTTTTCATAAGTTTTAACGAGTTTGAAAAAGGGATAAAAATGTACTCATGTGGCCGACTTTCAATTTAATTTACGAGCAGGAAAAGACGGAAAGAACTCGGCATTTTCATGTGTTTTACGAGAATGAAAGATAGCAAAATAATCTCGGGATTTTCATGAGTTTAATGAGTCTTGAAAATAACCGAAATTGACTCAAGATAGGTTTCATTTTTACACAAGCTTGAAACAAAGAGAAAACTGTGCTTGATGCCCCCTAAGCGTAACTGCTAGAGCGCATGCCCCCTCAGCTTCATTTCATTCAACTAAGTACACTAGTAATAAATAGCTGGATGGAATGAAGGTTCATTTACGAGATCATATGAAAGACCTGACCTAAAAACTAACCTAAATCTATTACTTAACATTTACGAGGTCTATTCAAAGACTCGACTCAATTAAGGGAGGATTTGTTTCATTTTTTAACGAGCTTGACACAGGAAAAGAACTATGCTCATGGCAACGTGTTTCATTTTTAATTGAGGTTGACACAGTAAAAGGAACTATCCTCGGCTAACTACTATTTCTAATCTACCTACATAACCTATTGATTCATTTTTTAATGAGGTTGACACAGGAAAAGAACTGTCCTCATACCTAATTCATTTTTTAATGAGGTTGACTCAGTAACAGGAACTATCCTCAGACCAACTGATTCATTTTTTAACGAGGTTGACACAGGAAAAGAACTGTCCTCATACCTAATTCATTTTTTAATGAGGTTGACTCAGTAACAGGAACTATCCTCTAACCAACTGATTCATTTTTTAACGAGGTTGAAACAGGAAAAGAACTATCCTCAGAAACTATCTATTCTAATCTATCAATCTACTCTCTACAATATACCTACATGTTTCATTTTTTAAGGAGCTTGACATAAGACAAGAACTCTGCTCCAGACTAATTGATTCATTTTTTAATGAGGTTGACACAGGAAAAGAACCATCCTCAGACACACTGATTCATTTTTAACGAGGTTGACACATTACAAGGAACTCTCCTCACTCACTGATTCATTTTTTAACGAGGTTGACACAGTAAAAGGAACTATCCTCACACTCACTGATTCATTTTTTAACGAGGTTGACACAGTACAAGGAACTGTCCTCAGACACTGATTCATTTTTTAACGAGGTTGACACAGTACAAGGAACTCTCCTCAAACACCACTGATTCATTTTTTAACGAGGTTGACACAGTACAAGGAACTATCCTCACACTCACTGATTATGGCTTCTAACAGGAAGAAACACATGTCAATGGACACACCTTGATCATGGCTTCCAAGAGGTCTTCATCAGAAGGAAGAACAATTCCTTGGAAGGAACACATGTCAAGGGACTCAAAAGGGATAAGAACATCACGTTCAAATAATCCCATAGAGTTTTCCATGTCAATTACCGGATCTAAGTCAAAGGAAGACGAGCAAATAGTGAGAGGCTCGCTTACATCGGTAACTAAAAACATGGGACTAGTTGCCACATAATTAACCCGTGGCGGGGTAGATACCACTTTAGAATCAGTAACATTTAGGGGTGTCATATTATTGGTAGTCGAAACAAGACTAGGGAATGAAAGCTGGTCTACAGTCACAATATTTCCATTGTGAGGGAAAGACATCACTCGAAAGAGTGTTGATACGACAGCTTTAATTGCATAAACATAGTCTCGCCCAAGGAGTAAATTGAAATCCAAGGGACCTCGAACTACCGTAAGATCAATACAGACAGTTTTACCTTCCAAAGTAATAGAAAACTTAGGAAGGATACCTAAAGGTTCACTAATGGTTCTGTTAAAAGCTTTCAGATTCTGCGTAATAGGCACAAGCTGAGGAGAACCCAAAGCTTTCCAAGCAGTTGAGGATAAAATACTAACAGAAGCACCTTCATCTACCTGTGTGCGATGTATGTCCCTACCACCAGTTTTCACAATGATTTGGAAAGGGATGGAGGAAGGAAGACGAGGTTCTGTCAGTCTATTCCAATCAAAGGAAAAGACCTCAGTACTTGGAGGGGGTTCTGTAGAAACAGGTGAAATGCCCCCCGGCGTAGAAGAATCTGATGTAACAAGAAGAACCTGAGCGGTATGAAGTTCACTCTCTACAGGGAGAATGGGATCGACCGAATGTGAAATCGAATCGACCACTTGATCAACTAATGGATCATCAAATTGAGTGATATGAGTTTCACTCTCCAATGGAAGAGTGGGATCGGCTGTACTTGAAATTAGATCAATCACTCTGTCAGTTGACGGTAGGTTGGGAGAAAGTTTACAGTAACCAATTGGAAATTCTTACTGTGGAACAGTAAGGTTTTCAACAATTTTGAGGCTTCATCCATGTGAGGGAAAATTTGAGTTTGATGACTCCCTTTGCATAACTTACAAGGAAACCTAACTTTACCCTTTTTCCCAGGAACCTGACTATCACTGGTTGATGGATCAACGAAAAGTTGATGAGATTTTTCTGACCATACTTCCAAGACCTTTGGAATACCGGGACAATTGATAAGGAAGTGGTCACCCTTACAAAGCCTGCAAGGGTATTTGGGTTTACGATGCATGTTGGAGGTTTCCTCAACACAACTAACACTTACATCCATGGTTGGTTGGTTGACTTCTTTCTTACCTTGCTTCTTCTTCTTCTTCTTCTTCCCTTTCTTCTTCTTCTTAGCCACCTGGTTACTAGCGTCAAGGCTTTTACCAAGCGAAGAGGAAGAAATATTAGGCGAAGAAGGTGAAGGGTCAACAAAAGGTTGGTGATGTTGAGATGGTGAACTCTGTTGAGGTGAAGCATCCGGTTGAGGTGAAACAATTGGAGTGTTTGGGGCCAACGAAGTTGAGAATAACCATATCGGTAAACCTATTGTAAATCCAGGTAATGACAAAGTAGCCATATAAGGAGGACCAACATTTCCAAAGCAAGGAAAAGTACTAGGATTCTCGTTAAGAGGGGTTCCTTGGTTGGTAAATTCCGGAACAGTTGCCATTCTATTCAACTTCAGTGAATTTTATTAACAAAATAAAAACTAAAATAACAATTAAAAATTCACACCTAACAATTAAAATTCACAATTCACACCTATGGTCTCTAAAAACAAACAAATTAACACGCGCTATCAAATCTAGGAGTCAAACCACACACAAACAGTAACTTCCCGTACTAAAAACACTAGTTGGTGATGAAATCCAACATCGTAGAATTTAATATAGAAAGGGCGGTTGGAACAGTTACCCCAACAACCTGCTTAATGAAACAGACTGGCACAAGTTTCGTCACAAAACCATCTCGTGTGAAGAGAACCCCCCAGAGAGTCCAAGTGAGTCTAGTCGACGTCTGTTCCAGGTACAGTGGGATCTTCCCTCCACCGTCACCTTAGGAAGAATCCTAAATATTATGGTCACTAAGGTTACCAACTGAAACAAATATACCTGGGGGAACAGTCTACGATCCGACACACACGCAAGGGCAGAGTAACAAAGCTCAATCCCCTTGAAGGCTCCTTGAAATAATCCAAGGTTTACCGACAAGTGACCCCAGGCTCCTCGACAATGGTCTATCCGAGGTTTACCGTTTTTAATACGTGTATATCTGCTATCGTTCCCAATGAGGAAGGATTGATTACCTCACTGGTTCAGATATGATCTCGTGCTTGACTCCTTTAGGAGGAGCTTCCCAGAGCATAAATGCAACAATTGGAATTTTTCCTACCGCAAGATCGACTACTTGTTTGTTTTACTGTCTTGGAGAGTTAACTAAAACCTATTCCAAGACACTAGCCTAAGCTAGATTGGTGGAAAGAGCCCTTAAAATGTAAAAATTACTAGATGAATTTTAATTAAGCGCTGTGTTATTTAGGCTGTTATTACTCAAAGGGTAAATGGATATGAAACCAATGGTGTTATGACCCGACCCAAAACTGAATGCAATCGAATATGATAATGTAATATTTTCAATTCGATGAATCCTAACTAAAGTAAGGAAAGAGTTTCCATTTGCTTCCAACAATGCAAAGATTGATAAATAAGAGAAAATATAACAAATTCTCTAATGCACTAATTTTATCAAGAAAAACTAATGCAAATCAATCCCAAAACAATTTTTTTTTTTTTTTTTTAAAACAAGAATAAAAACATCTAAATTCAAATCAAAGAAAACTTATCTAAATCTATGATTGATTTTTCAGAATGCAAACTATGCAGTTGTAATCTATGCACAATTCACATGAAAAGTATGCAAATGTAATCTATGCACATTTTCATTCATATTCTGAAAATGAGAATTCTAATTATGCAAATGTGATCTATGCAAGAGAATTCTCAAACACAAGATGATTCTAATGTAATCTAAGAACCAATCAAGTGGAAGTCAAGAAAATCGGGTGAGAGTTCCAAAGATCAAAAATAAAAATACTCAAAGGCGATTAACACTCATACACAATTTAACAGCAAAAAAAATGAAAAATTGTGAAAAGACTGAGACAAACCTCCAAGTAATGACCAAAGGAAATCAAATTAATAATTTCTCAAAAAAGAGACTCAAAACACCCAATTAACTTAATGGAGATTGATGAGATGAAGAATGGCTGAAAGAAATTCAGAAACAAGAGATTTTTGACAGAAAAATACAGATCTGGGTAGATGCTAAGAATCCTAAATTAAATCTAAACTAAACTAGAAAAAAGAAATCTAAATTTTTTCCAAAATTTAACAGGGTCCGCAGGCTTCCAGAAGTAACAGGTGCGGTCCCGCACTGTTTACTTAAGGAAAGTGCGGGGATGCCCGCACTGTGTGTGAAGACAAAGTGCGGTCCCCTGAAAACTTCAAGAAAAACATAAAAGACTTCAAAACTTTCAAAAACAAAGAAAAACTAAGCTACCCAGGCAGATATCTATCAATCAAAAACCAAGAAAAACTTTTCCTCAAATCAAAATAAAAGAGAACCAAAAACAACAAGTTTCATTCCCCAGCAGAGTCGCCAATTTGTTGGCCGGATAAATCGTTCTTGCGGACAAGACTGATCTCCCTAGTGTCAGAAGACAATCTAGCAACAAACGAACAACTAAGTTTGTCTTTCTCTAGATATATTCGTTTTACAAATAAATGTTATGAAGGTGTCGATCCTACCTTAGATCCAAATGCTTATTTGCGGTCGCAGTGCTTCCGTTGCATCAATAATCCTTCATCGCAACAAGGGCCCTTTTGTTACAAGAAAGTATCATCTTTCGTTGATCTGCAATCACAAACAAGAAAATATCAATAGCACATGTATAACAAATAATCATAAAACATACCTATCATAGTGATCAAGGAATCTATGAAATAAACGATCAAACGACAACTTATTGAAATAAACAATCGAATGACAATTTATTGAGAAAAACAAAACTTGATTGTATTAATCTTAAAATAACAAAAGAACCTTACAACCTTAGCCTTGATGTTCGAAAGGCCTTCCCGGGGTCCGAAGCAGGAATCTCCTCTACTTTGATAAGTCTTGCACTCTTCCTCCAGAAGCATAAAGAGGTATGTGATCTTTCCTCTAAAAAGCTCAGCAGAAGGAAATCTAAATATCAACAGCACTTCAGCTCAAAAATCTTCTCCAAAAAACTTCTCAATCCTCCATTAGTTTAACTTCTCAAAAAAACCTTTTTCAAAAGGCTACCCAATGCCTCCTTTTATAGAGCAGATGAGGAGGTTAGGATTCCACCTTTAAAGGGATAGAATCCTCCTTCAAAGGGATAGGCTCCTCACATCAAGGGATTAGTTCCTTAAGGTGTGGGATACATGCACCTTACCAAAGCGTACTCATCCCTAAAAAATCTCATCCAGAACCTTCCAGAATTGACCAAAATTCAACTTTTTTGGTTTAATTTCGCGCATTTTTGACTTTACAGGGGTACCGCATGCATTACACTGGAAAAGTGCGTTCTAGAACGCAGTTTATCTTCACATTACATGCGCACCCTAGCTAAAAACGCAGGTAGGCTTCATATTAACTGCGTACCCAAGGTTTTTTGAGCTTTTTAGGGTTTTTCCTCCATTTTCAGGGCATGGAATGAGGAAAAAAGGTTATAAGACTTGCAGAGGAGGTAAGTATGAGTGTCAATGAGCTCATACAGTCAGCAGAATGTCAAAGTGACATTTTTTAGTGTAACAATGTTCCATCCATGGGTATAAGGGTGTCAAGTCGCGATAGCTAAGTGCATGAAATGGTTAACTTGTACAGATAGACAAGGTCAAAAGTTGGCTTAAACATTGAGTCCAAATGAAGTCGGCTAAAGGCCAGGATAAACAAGTAGCCAATATGCAATGCAGTAATACAACTTAACAACACCAGAGAGCCTCTAGGGTAATAGCCAGAAAAATGATAGTGAGGAAGAAGAAGAATGAAGCTTCAACACATAAGTCATGGCGGGACTAAAGAGGACTCTCGAGCCTACATAAAACGCAGCATGGGCAACAAGTGATAGCGAGGAACTAACTAGGAAGCCCATGTAAAGGAAGGCTCTACTACCAATTCATGATTAAAAAAAAGGGCGAGTGAAATGGGTGTAATACTCATGACCTGATGGGATCGACCCTATGGCAAGTGATCAAAATGGAGGCTAGTATGCAAAATGCAACGGAAAGTGGATTCCCTAACCTATATGCTAGTGAAGATCATATACCTGCCATGACGGGTCAACAGTCATGGATCAAAATCCGGAAAAAATCTCAAAAATCGTCAAAATGTACCTGAAAACATACCAAACTGGGCACTTCCAAGCATCCGGATTATGCAGCTTAAGATAGATTGAAAAAATAAGCATAACAAATTTTTGCGAAAATTTTCAACTTTTTGGGCATAAATAGACAAATTACCTCATATTTGGTTCATTATTACATTGCTGATTTGGAAAAAAGTGCTCTGGAGAAAAAAACTTCCTTCGTCAAATCATGAGCAACCGACCGTCGAAATCCACCGAATTTGTCAGGTAAGCTCATCAATCATCATTGCTATTCATTTTGTCCGTTCATAAATTAAAATTTAGGAATTTTTCACCATAGAATCTCTTGCTAAAAATACGGGTTTGCGCATACGCGGGTTGGTAATGACCAAGTCGCGTATACATGCAACTGTGAACAAATAAAGTCGCGTATGTGCAACCCAATATGAAAAATGCGTAGCTAATGAATGGATTTATTGAATTTTGACAGGATGACCATATCATGGAGAGAGCGTGAACACAGTGCTATTGATCAAGAAGTCATGCAGAACCAAGCATCACTATATATTCTCCGAAATTGTGGATTGCTGAAGTTTTTTAAAATGCCAAATATGAAGAGTAATATCCGGTTGCTTGAAATGCTCGTGAACTATTGGGAACCAGAAGAAGACTGTTTCATTATAGATCAGATGCCTATACGCATCGAAGTGGAAGATATATATTTTATTACTGGACTCTCTCGGAGGGGGGAGCCAGTAGACTTGCACGGTAAGCCTTTGGGAGGGCTCACCGTGGAAGATTACGTCCACGTGTACTGCGTACAGGGTTCCAAGAAAGTTGGAACTCAAATTGCAATCAAAGATTTAAGGGATTTGCACATGAAAATCCTCCTTTTCACCATTGGCAGGGTGGCAAGATCTACCTCCCTACACCAGGCATCCAGGACGCAAATGAGCATAGCAGTGGAATGCTTAACTCATGTATATGATTGGTGCACAGCCCTACTGATGAACATGAAGCAACAATTGACCTCTATCCGCTAAGTAAAAACAAAACATTTTGGATACGGTACGATTTTGATGACATTCTTCTTTGAGAAGATTCCAGTACTAAGACCCAGAGTGATCTCTACCATCAGCAACCCGAGAGACCCAAGAATTGCCCGCTGGGCAGACATGATGAAGAGATTGGGGGGAAGTGAAGTTCCCTGGACCACTTGGGATGATGAGTTCTTCCAATGGTGGAGAGAAAAAATCATCGCTGTGGACGACTATCCCTATGCTGGGATGGACTTTCGTGGCGATCCAGATCTTGTCCTGCCACCAGGCGTAGCATGGGGAACAGTCGGTAAGTTTACAATTTTTGACTTATATAATTTTTTTGGATTTTTTCAATATGTATGAAAAAATGTGAAAAACAAACATGTTTTTGATTGGATTCAAATGACTTACAATGTAAAAATGATCATGAAACAGATATTGAACCAGTTCAACCTTAGGGATGCCCAAGACATAAGCGTCGCAGGGGTGAAGCGGATACAGTAGATCCAGACAGAACCCTCCAAGCTGTACAAAGGAACTTGGAGGGATTAACCCGCCAAGTACCTATGGCTGCAGTGGAAGATCTGCCTGAAGCCATCCAGAGACAGGTGGTAGGAGTACCCCGTGACTGGGTACGGTTATTCCGCTGTGTAGCCACTGCGATCGTGTTCTATAGGAACATGACTTCTGGGCAGGGACCTCAGGAGTAGATAGATATGATGTATCAGATGACTGTATATTTTTTGAGACTGAACATGATCGGGCATAAGCCCAAATTTTTGTATGACTTATGGATCCAAATTTTTGTATAGTTTTGAACACTGATGATATATATACAACGATGTTTGATGTGATGTAACAAATGTATCAAAATGTATGATGTTTTTGATGATTAAATTTTATTGTATGGAATGATTAATGTGCCAATCAATTGCTTGATTAGCTAATGAGTCTGCCAACCAATTGTCAGCTCGAGGAATATGAGTGAAAGTTAAAAATTGAAATGATCTTTGTAACAAACATACCCTCAAGAACAACCGGAGTAAAAATGGATCTCGAACCCGATAAGTATTGTTCTATTGCGACACCACCAGCTGAGAGTCCAAGAAAACTACTAACGAATCAACACCCAAAGATATTGCCTCCGAGAGTAGATAAACAACTGCAGTGTATTCTGCTATATTATTGGAAGCAGGATCAATGCAGACCCCTCTTGATACTAACAGCTGACCGGATGGATAATGAAGCACCCAAGCTGCGGAAGCTAAGTTCTGGGTGTGTCTACTAGCACCATCGGCAAAACCAAAGTGACTCATGACATTCGACACAACCTGCCAAAGCAGATCAAAAAACATTACCAACCCATCAAAGACCGAAAAACAACCAGATATGTACAAAGAAAAACTACTATATGCAAAAGAAACATGCCAGGCCGAAGCCTAGGCATTATACTTTTTCAAATAGAGCCCATTTCTGGGCTCCGACAACTCGTTCCCTTCAAAATCAACCAAGGTATATGCTCCTTTTTTAAGGACTTTTTTGACGATAAAGGGGCCATACCACATAGATTTAAATTTTCCTGCCCCCAGGGCATCTTTTTCTTGGGCATAGACCAAAACAAGGTCACCTTCCGAAAAAACCCTAGGCTTGACCGCCTTATCGTACTGAACTTTAACTCGGTTTTTATGTGCTTCATTCATCGTGGCGGCATCCCGACGCTGCTCATCGAGATGTTCCAGATGAAGGAGACGTTCTTCAAGACTAGAAGTGTCAGGAAGAAGTTCAACAACTAATTTAAGAGAAGGAATCTCACATTCAATGGGAAATACGGATTCCAACCCGTGCACTAGCTGAAACGGAGTAAAGCCAGTTGCAATTTTCACTGACGTCCTGTATGCCCAAAGTGTAGGATATAGCATAATATGCCAGTTGGATCGAGCTTTATCAATTGTCCTTTGAAGAATTGTCTTCAAGGATTTATTCACGGCTTCCACTTGCCCATTGGCTTGAGGATAATACGGAGATGAATGCTCCTGCCGGAAACCCAATTTTAGAGCCAACTCAACCATCATGCTATTCTGAAAATGACTGCCATGATCAGTGACAATCTCTCTAGGAATACCAAAATGAGCAATAACCTGGTTAAAAAGAAAAAGAGATGCAGTCTCACCATCATTCCCAAAAGTAGGCATAGCCTTGACCCACTTCGTAAAGTAGTCTAATGCTACAATAATGTACTTGTTACCTTTAGCCGAAGGCGGGTTACAAGTAGTATAATCAATACCCCACTTTGTAAAGGGACCGACAGTAATGACTGGAAAAAGCGGAGCTGGATGAGCGCGCATTTTTCGAGTATAAACTTGACACGGATGACACTTTTTGACCAACTCCATACAATCTTTGAAAATCGAAGGCCAAAAGTACCCAGCACGCAAGATTTTTTGGGCTGTAGCAAGCCCAGATAAATGACCACCACAAGCTCCACTGTGGCAATCATTCAGCACAGCCTCAGCTTCTTCAAGAGTTAAGCAACGTCTCAGGATTGAATCAACCCCTCGATGGTATAAAGCATCACCAATAATCAAGTAATTTTTAGCCAAGTGACGCAACTTACGATGCTCATCTTTCGAAAAAGTAGAGGGAAACTTCGCAGTCTGAAGATACACAATGATATCTCCATACCAAGGATCCTGTGAAGAGATAAGAAACAAATTTTCATCCGGAAAGGATTCATCATAGATCATCTCCTCCCCACAGGGCAACTCGGAGATCAATTCTGTGAAAACCAATGATTTCTTGGACTTGGCAGACATAAAATCAAGATCAAATTCCTGCAAAATCACAATCCATCGATTGTATTTGCCCCCAATCACTCGCCTACTGAGGACAAACTAAAATGGATTGGTTGCTGCCAAAACATAAGTTTTTCGTAGAATAATGTAATGCTGGAGTCGCAGCACAACATGAACTGCTGCTAAAGCTAGCTTTTCTATCGGAGTGTACCGGAGTTCAGGTCCTACCAATCCTCGACTAAGATATTAAATAACATGCTCTGCAAGAGCATCATCCTCCTGAACCAGAACCATACCAATGGTAGATTCTGCTGCTGCCAGATACAAAAGGAAATCCCTGCTATAATCAGGTGGACTCAATAAAGGAGAAGAGGTCAATGCTTTTTTCAAAGCATCGAATGAGCGTTGAGCGAAGTCATCCCAAAGAAATGGAACTCCCTTCTTCAACAATCTCATAAATCCCTTGGTAAATTCAGCATAATTTACGATAAATCTCCGAAGAAAATTAGACTTTCCTTGTAGACTTTGAAGTTGACGAATAGAGGACTGTAAAAAACCGAAGTATTGCCTCAACCTTGAAGGGATCTACCCTAATCCCTTCCCTAGACACAATGAATCCCAATAACCGGCCGGATGTAACCGCGAAAACGCACTTGTTCGGATTCAATCTAATCTTATAGAAACAACATCTTTCAAATATTTGCCGGAGGTGACCAGGATGATCCATCCTCTTTAGATAATGAGCAACTAAATCATCTAAGTACGCCTCGATAATATTTTTGATGTCGTGGAAGGCATATGACATGGCCCGCTGAAAGGTAGCCCCAGCATTTTTAAGACCAAAAGGCATCTTCTTGTATGCAAAAGTACCCCAGGGACAAATAAAGGCAGTCTTATGCTGATCTTCAGGACGGATAGTAATCTGATTATATCCTGAGAAACCGTCCATGAAGGAGAAAATCTCATTACCGGCACACTCGTCAATGATATGATCGATAAATGGTGTGGGGTAATTATCTTTAGGACATGCTTTATTTAGGTCTCTGAAATCGATGCAAACTCAAATCATTCCTTGCTTTTTATCTACAGGAACAGGATTTGAAACCCATTCAGTCAAAGGAACAGGGAAAATGAATCCCGCCTTAAGCAGCTTCTCCACCTCAGCTTTGATAGCTGTTGCCTTCCTAGGATTAACCGGACGAAGTTTTTGCCTCACAGGCTTAGCGTTTTCGTAAGTCTTGATCTAATGCTGGACAATAGATGGATCTATACCATGCATTTCCTCATAAGACCAAGCGAATACATCCCTATACTCTTTAAAGAGCCCGGTGTAAATTTGAATCTCTTCACGGGAAAATTCAGCTCCGATGAAGACATTCTCAATAATATTGGGATCCCTGGAAATGTTCACCGGGATAGTAGGAGAAATCACAGCCATGTTCCCTTCAGCATAAACCTGTGTTGGTGCTAAAGGGCTCAGGACTGGGCGAACAGGACCAGGAGACGGAGGACTTGGAAAACATGTTTGAACTTCGCTCAAGTCAAGTAAAAAGTAAGACCGATGATGAAAATCATCCCATGGTCTATCTATACCAGTCATAGCTTCTAGGATGGCCTCTTCAGATGGAAGAGTTGTATCAAGGCAATCTTGGGCAGAAGAAGAACTAAGTGCCCAAGCCGGAGCCACATCTCCATCCAACTCTTCCGGTGAGAGAGGAGCTGGGATGGATTCTGCAGAGTCAACAATAGATTGATAAGCAATCTCTGCTGCAGACATTGGAAATGCCATTCCACCCACTTGACCTTCCTCTAATGTGGCAGTAGGGGAATGTAAGGTCCAAGGGTCCGAAAAATAATGAGTTCTGAAGAACTCTCTTCGAAGAGGAGCCTTGGAGGATGAAATTGCATTGATATGAACCGTAGGAGGAGGAATATCGAAAGTACCCATCAAGGAAGAATACATTCCAACTCCTAAATTCTCAACAGGCGCCTTAGTATTATCCAACTTTGGAACAGATGAGTCAGTAGACGCATTCGGGTCTACAGGAGGACAGTCCAGTTGATCCACTGTAACGATCCTCCCTTCGTGAGGGAAACAAATAATTCGAAATAATGAGGATGCAATGGCATCCATCTCATAAATCCAGTTTCTCCCCAACAAAAGGTTTTAGTCCAATCTTGCATCCACTACCTCAACCTCTATATTCACAGTTTTGCCCCCAACACAGATAGGCAAAGCTGGGACAATACCATGCGGTCTGTGAGAATGACCATCGAACGCAGTCAGAAGAGTGGTAGATGGAACAGCTTTGGGAGATCCAATCGTCTTCCAACATGCGAGAGACATCACGCACGTGGAAGCACCCTCATCAACAACCGTTCGAAAGATATTGCACTTCCGGTACGATGATTTAATATGAAAAGCCATATGATGGGGGAGTCTCTTCTTAAAATTAGTCATATCAAATGTAATCAGAAGAGAATTTTTCGGATCAATAGCCCCAATGGCAGTGAGCAAAGCACTGCGCTAAGCCGGACAAGACTGGAGCACCTCTAAAGTTGACATAGCACAAGGACTCTGCACCAGATCTTCCACAATAGAGTAGTTATGGGCAGCCCTAGCGTTTGGATTAATCGTCGAACGCTTAGTGGAGGCTTTAGGCATCCGAGGCATAGGCTCAACAGTAGGCCTTGTAATGTGAAGCGGCTCAGTAGCATCAGGAGAATCCTTAGCTTTCGAAGACTCTTCTCTGCCATAATCACGGGATCTCGTAGTGACATCCACGTGAGCACTCATCATGAATATGTTCGATGGGATTTCCCCTTCCTGGATGCCCCCAGAGGAAGCCCCGGGATTTTGGTTCGCGCCAACAACTAGTTTTTGCCCTTGGAGAAAAGGGTTTGTTAACACAACCTGGGAACTAGAAGAACCCTGTTGAGCTAACAAGCGCTGCGCATCCTGAATTTTAGGGCAAAGGTGTGTAAGATGGTCTCCAGCACACAGCTTGCATGGAAACTTCACTTTCCTTTTCTCCTTTGGACCCTCACCAACATGCTCGTTGGTTTTATTCGCATTACCCTTCCCATTTTTTCCCTTTTTCTTATTATTTTATCTCTTCTTCTTCCCTTCGGATTGTTGATTTCCTTTGGGATCAGAAGCTTGGACAACATTTATGGACAAAGATTGGGAAGGTGATGACTCAGCAGGCACAACCTGACTAGAAGGAGCATATTGCAAAGACAACTGCTGCAATTGAGTAAGCAGGCTGGCTGCACCACTATTGATCGATCCAATCAGTCCGTCACCATGAGGACCAGGCTTAGTTTTGGATAAACCTAATTTGGAGCGAGGAGAATTGAGCAGGTATTTATGGAGGACCCCAAACTAAGAATATATCAGTTCCAACTGCTGAGCCCTAAAAATGGCCTGCTCCTCGGAAAATACCCCGGAGAGGGATACATCTTTCGAAATATCTGACTGCAGAGATTTCAGAAACCATTCCAAAAGGAATTCACCTGGAATATGAGCTTTAATAAGCCTCTTCCTTCTCTGCCATTCCTGAATACGGTTAGAAATGTGGGTTGCGTCGTCCTGTTTAAAATTAGCTAGGAGTTCAGTCCCGGCGTCATAACGAACTGGAAACTAGAAATGGTTTAGGAATGTAACAGCCGGTTCTCCAAATGTAGCAAAACTGCCCCCAGTTAGCTCAATATACCATTTGGCAGCGTTTCCAGTTAGGGTGCGTTGAAACAATCTCAACCTAATCGAATCATCGATCAGGGAGTTTGAAGAACACCATAAATGGAAGGTAGTGATGTGGTCAACCAGATCTTCTCCATTCTTGCCTTCAAACTTTGGAATGTCTGAAGGAAGTTTGGTGGGAACCGGAGGCCACCCCGGACTATAACGAATCAGATCATTAGTCAATTTCGACAGATCTGGCAAGTTTAACGTTGCCAGAAAAGGTAAACGAGGCGGAGCTTGAGGATTCCATCCTTGATGGGATGGATTCCCAACATTCTAAAAAGAATACCCTGGAAATGATAAGGCACTAGGTTTCCAGAAAGAACTCGTAGAAAAAGGAGAAGAACCTCCTCCCAACGCAGAGTTACCAAAGCCCAGACCAGTTCCCCCCGCTGAAGTATGAAATGAAGAGGAAAGCCCCTGATAGAGGTTCCAGGCATTAGAAAGAGGGGAAAAGGTCTGATAAGCACTCGACGAAGGGAAAGAAGTATTCCCTTGGTGACTAGCGTAGAACTGATTCCCTGCCCCCGCTGTAGTGAATACAGGGTTCCATCCTGTAAAAGTAGTCGAATTCTGACCTCCAGACCAAGGGTTGAAACTCTGAGTCTGAGAGGTGAACGGAAAGGACCCTAAAGAAGGATTCGAACTATGAATATGTCCAGTTCTGAAGGGGAACCCTTGAAAAGAATCTAATCCACTGGCCATGGAAGACATGGTTGTAGATCCAGCTGCAGTAGCAGAAAAGGAAAAAGAAGGAATCCCACTAGTGGGCATTCCAAAACAGAAGGGGCCAGATTGAGAAGCATGTTCTTGGGTGAAACCAGAGCCAAACACAGCAGCACTAGAAGCAATCGAAGATATAGAAATAGTGCCCCCTCCTTCAACAGAAGCAGGAGTCTGAATTCCTGTAGCACTCACAGCGGAAGCCGCATTCCTAGTCGTGGCCATCGAAAGGTATGAATAATACGGAGGATCTTCCAGTCTCTCTGACTCGGGTCCGATGTATTCAACAATGAACGGATAATCAGGAGGAAGAGGAGATGGAAGTGACACTGATGGTTCAGGTACTTCCTCTATTTGAACTTCTTCTTCCTGTGGAAATAAAACTCGCGAGGTGAGCAGAACGCTCCTCTCGGAACCAATACCAGAATCAGTCTCCACTGCGTCAGATGTCACAGGGTGGTACCCACCTGCTAAATCACTCCTACGCCTTCTTGAAGAAGGCTCTGGACTCTCGGGAGATAACCCTTGGATTATCCTCGATCGACGAGGCGCTTGATCAGCCACTTTAACAAATTTTAATTAGACTCAAAAAATATAAAGCTAAGCAAGCTAGGAGCAAAGAGCACTCACTATAAAAAGAAATCCCTGAGATAAAAACAAGCAAACAGCCTTCGGGTATTTCCGCTCCGGGTGATTAGGACCGGACACCAAAATACAAGAAAGCGAAATATAGGACCTCCCAAAAACAGTCTGGGATAATTACGGCCCAGGCCTGCTAGCGAAGGTATCAGAAACCGTTACGCCGACGTCCTAACGACAGCCTTTGCCGGCTCAAGTACCCAAGCTTCACAAGGGAACCCCCCAGAAGTACTGTTGAAAGTGATGCGACGTCTGCCTCAGGTACCATAGGTATTCCCCCCCGCAGTCACCTATGTGGAACCTAGGAGTGGCAACTATGGGCACCAATCCGTGTCAGAAGCCAGGCGGAACGGTCTTGAGGTCAGATTCAGCAAATCAGAGAGGGGGTATCTCTCTTCTCAGCCTTCACTTCCCTTCGCGCTTGACTCTCTGGAGGAGAGCTTTCCTGGTCCACCTAACGGAGTTGGATTTCACTCAATTAATCAACTTCTATGTTTTATTTGAGCAGCCTTGGAGAGTTAAATCTCCACTCACCTAATCCAAGGCCCTACAACCTAGCTAGTTGGTGTATGACACTTAATAAAAACTTGCTAGTTGCTTTTAAATTATATCGCTTATTTTAATTGGCTGTTATGTTAAGTCAAAGGGATACGGAAATGAAACTTGTGGTGTTTTGACGCAGAAAAGAAATTAATAAAAACCAAACTACATGCAAATGCAGTTATTGTCTTTCGATGAAAAGCAACTTCTATACAAGTTCTACGAGACTAAAAAAATTTATTTTTCTTATCAAATAACAAACTCCACACTCACAAAAACTATGAAAATGACTAAATGCTTAAGTGCACCTGATGCAAATCACTAAGAGCATGAAAATTCTAAGATGCAAAATCTACCAAAGCAGAGAGAAGTTTCCCAAAGATCCTTCAGTTTTATGTCTTTTTGGTTGTCCAGAAAGCTAGTTCCCAAAATCAGAAACTCTTAATATAAAGACACCAAAAACGCTTTAAACAAGAGGAAGAAACCAATGACAATTCCTTTCCAAAATCAAGTCAAAAACCAAAAGCAAGAAACCTCAACAAAGCTTCAACAGATAAAACAAAACAAAAAACAAAAATGCAAAACAAAAGCAAAGGAAAAAACAAAATGTTTTTGAGCTTTTGAGTTTTATAAAAAGGAAGAGCTCGAAAAGACCAAGAAGACTACCAAATCCCAAGCCAAACAACTCTGAATTTCAAGCAAAAACTTCAAAAATGCTCCAAACCTTATAGGGCTAGCTAGTAGCAAGATCTATATGAGCAAAAGAAGACAAGAAACTCAATCACTCAACCTAGAAGAATAGTACAACCTTGTAGCAAACAAAAACTTCAAAGAACCAAGAAAGACTCTTCAAAAATTGCAACAAGACCTAGTCAACTGAACTCAATAAAACCAACCAAACAATGGGCAAAAATCGAAGCGCAAAGCAAGACATAAAGGTAGGAAAGAGTAAATGAGCAGATTCTCTCTGTTCTGATGAAGCAGAACAACCAAGAATCCCCAGAAAGAGATCTTGGTACTCAAACCAGAAATGCAAGCACAATAAACAAACTTTTGCCAAATAAGCTAGTTTTCAACCAAACAAGAGAGAGAAAAGACCAAAGACCACTTTCTACACAATCCAGAGGACACAAAGACACTGCAGGAACAAGCCTCCATAGGCAGACAGGGCTAAAAAGCCTAAAAACCTAAAATTTCAAAATTGACCTAGGTATACGTGACTGGACAGTTTAGAAACAAGTGTGCATACGTGACTGTGCTAAAGGAAACCCGCGTATACGCGACTCCCTTTAACAAAAACTGCGTGTATACGCATCTGTGTACAGACTAACCCACGTATTCAAAGGTAAATAATGAAAATTAAAAAAGATCAAGCCTGGATAAGAAACCAGGACATTAGTCTGACTGAGAAAAAGTTAACTGGACTGGAAATAAAAGTTAAAACTGTTGGAAACCTATAAAACAGCTGAAACCACCCAACAGGGGAATCACAAAAATGTGGTCCCCAGCGGAGTCGCTAGTTCTGTTTTGGGGAAAATCACCGTAGAGGTTTTTTGGGTCGAAACCTCCACAGATCAGGGCATGCTATTCAGAAGGACTCACACACAACCATACTTGAATGCAAAAAACTAGATAACAATGATAGCAGAACTCACCCGTAGTCCTACGTTCGATGTAGATCCCGTGGGGTTCAAACCCCCAGCAACCTTTCTTCCTCCTTCAACCTGAAAACAAGAAAGAACGTGCACGGAAACCTAGTTGTACAGCATATACTTCTCCTAAACGTTAGTGCAATCCATGTGAAACATTATATAAACCATAATAAATGCTTAAATGATAATCTTTTCACACATATAGATAAACATTAACACACGAGTTTGGGAACAATATGGTTCTTCATTATTATGAACATCATGTACAGTAGTAAAAGTGGAGAGATCACCTGAATCCTTCCATGATCTTCGAGCAGACCGTCGTCCGGATTCGTCCCGCCCTTGCCTCACTAAGATTCTTCCAAGACTTGTGCACTCGAGATGGCATATAAATGGATGAACATCTCCAGGAAACAAGGGTTTCCTGATATAAATCTGGGAAAGTGCAGGAGGCACGGGGATTCAGACTTGAACTGGGATTCCAACACAGTATAATGTCTATAAAATTTCTCTCTCCCTTAGGCCATACACATGAGGGGCTTTTATACTCCCTCAAAGTAGTTTCATCAATTGGGAACAATTGGCCACGTGCTGGGGTGGTTGAACTACCAGAGTAACCATCAACCCAGCTCCAAAATAGGGAATTTTAATATATTTTTTAATGATTTTTAATGGCATACGCAGAAAAGTACATGTGGACTCGCGTATACACGCGGAAAAGTCTGGGCATAACCGCGTATGGGGATTTTAACACTGTTTTTTAGTGAATTTGTTCAAGTCTGTAGGAATGGGTGCCCAAAGCCATAAAAGCAATCATGAATCATATGAAGGTGAAAAATGATGCTATAGCAATAAATCCTTTGATTTTGCTTGTTGTCATAGGTGTGCAGGCTCAATTTGCTATTGATCAAATGATTACTGGATAGTTGCCTTCTGGATATCTGGCTGCAGAATGTCTAGCTGGCTGCAGAATGTCTGACTGGCTGCAGAATGTACCTGTAGGAACTTTGAAACATGGAATGGAATGTTATATGAAATGGATCATGAAATATAGTGAAATTGATCAGGAGTGAAGTGAAATGTAATGGAATGAAATGAATCACAATTGTGAAATGGAATGAAACATAAAAAGTGGTCTGCAACTCATGATTTGTAACACTCAATCTGCAGAAAGAGATCAAATCTAGAAATCTGAGATGGAAATGAAATGGACCATGGAATGGAGTGAATGAAGTATGGATGAATGGAATGAATGAAATATGAATGAATGGAGCGAATGAAATATGAATGAAGTGAGACATGATGGAGTGAAACTTATGATTTTGTAATGACTGCTTGCAGAAAAAAAAAAAAAAACAAATTTGAAAAGCTAAAGTGTCAGAAGGATTCTGATTTTCACTTTATCTTTTCTGTATAAACATGCTAATCAGTGATTAGTTTTCATGTTTATACTTTATTTTATTTATTTATTTATTTATTTTTATTTATTTATTTTTTTTATTTATGCTTTTGAATTCAGAAAATTCAACAGAGTTGATGAAGAAGAAAAATTCTTCTTCATTAACTTCACATCATTGTTTTCCTGGAATCTCTTGACAAATTCTTCTCTTGAAAGTGACTTATGATACAGCTTCAATCTATGACCATTTTCAAGAAAAGTAACCTTCTCTTCATCTATTGTCGTGATTTTTATTGCTCCATTGTCAAAAATTCTTATAATTTCATATGGCCCAAGCCAATGTGTTTGGAATTTACCTTGAAAATCCTTGAACTTTGAATCAAACAAGAGAGCCCAGTCACCTTCTTTGAACTTCTTTTCCTTGATGTACTTATCATGCCATCTAGTCCTTTGTTGTTGGAATATACTTGTTTTCTGAACTGCATCTTGTCTGATCTCATCCAATTCATTAATCTGCTCCAATCTGTGCTTTTGTGCCTCTGTTAGATCAAGTCCTAGCTGAAATACCATTTTAAAAGTTTGAATTTGAAACTCTATGGGAAAAAAAGCTTGTTTTCCATAAACAAGTTCATAAGGAGTATGGCATGTTGTGCTTCTCCATGTAGTTCTATAGGTCCACAAAGCTTCAGGAAGCCTGTCTGCCCAATCTCTTCTATGTAAATGGACAGTCTTTGTTAGGATCCCTTAAATGACATTATTGGTAGATTCCACTTGACCATTTGCTTGTGGATGATAGGGAGTAGATTTTCTGTGTCTAATTTTATACCTCTCCATCATTTGTTCCACTAGCTTTGATGTAAGTTGAGCTCCTTGATATGTAACAATTTCCCTTGGGACACCAAAATGAGTAAAAATATCCACAAAAAGAAAATTAACTACAGATGCTTCAGTAGCAGAAAGTAATGGCTTGGCCTCTACCCATTTGGTAACATAATCAGTGCAAACTAATATATATTTCTTTTGTCTTGATGGAGGACTAATAGGTCCTACAAAATATAAAGCCCATTTTTCAAAAGGTTCAATATGTACCTGAGGCTGCAATGACATCTCACTTGAAGGAGAAGGTTTCCCTACCCTTTGGCAACTGTCACACCTTTTGACATACTCTTTAGCATCTTTAAAAAGGTATGGCCAATAATATCCTAAATGAAGGATCTTATAAGCTGTCCTTTTGTCAACAAAGTGTCTGCCACAAGGTTCATCATGACATGCCTTGAGGGTCTCAGGCATCTCATCTTCCCGAACACATCTCTTAATGATAAAATCTGGACCTGTTTTGTATAACTCATTAGAAACCCATGAATATTTTGCACTGTCATAAATGATCTTTCTTTTGTCTCCTACATTCATTATTGAAGGAAATTTCCCTGAAACTAAATAATTAGCAATGTCAGCAAACCAAGGAGTTTGAGTAGAAATTGCAAAAATATATTCATCGGGGAATTGATCTTCAACTGGGGTATTGTCTTTGATGTTTTGGAGTCTAGATATGAAATCAACTACTGTGTTTTGTTTTCCAGGCCTATCTAGAATGGTAATGTTGAATTCTTGTAAAAGAAATAACCATCTTATGACTCTGCCATTAGTAATTGATTTATTCATTAGATATCTAATTGCAGAGTGATCTGTGTGAACAAAAGTTTCATAGCCTGTTATATCGTGTCTGAATTTGTTTATGGCATGAACAACAGCTAAAAAATCTTTTTCGGTTACAGTATAATTTAACTCTGAAGAAGTAAAATTTTTACTTGTATAATAGATGGCATAAGGAATCAGATCTTTTTGTCCCAATACTGCTCCTAGAGATGTATCTGAGGCATCTGTTGAAATATGAAAAGGTAACTTCCAGTTAGGGCCCCTTAAAATAGGTGCTTCAGAGATTTTTGTTTTCAGGGTCTCAAAGGCTAACTGGCAATCAAGATTCCACTTGAATTCACAGTCCTTGGTAAGTAATTTGAAAAGTGGAGATGCTATCTTGGTGAAGTTTTCTATAAACCTTCGATAATATCCTGTAAATCCTAGAAAAATCCTAACATATTTTTGACAACTTGGAATAGATAAGTTAGAGATGACTTCAACTTTTGACTCATCAACTCTAATCCCATCCCCTGAAATGTGATGTCCTAAAACAATTCATTCAGTAAACATCATAAAACACTTTTCATGACTTAGTGAAATATTTTCTTCTTTACATCTCTTTAAAACTTTTTCCAAGTTTGCTAAAGCTTCTTCAAATGTGTTTCCATAAACTGTGAAATCATCCATATATACCTCTACACAATCATGTGTTAGATCTGAAAAAATTCCTAGTACTGCCCTTTGAAATGTTGCAGGTGCATTTCATAATCCAAATCGCAATACTCGGTAAGCATAGGTACCCCAAGGACAGGTAAATGTGGTGTTGTCTTGATCTTCAAGTGCTACTTGGATTTGATTATAACCACTAAACCCATCTAAAAATGAGAAGTACTTTTTCACAGCTAATGTATCTAATACCTGATCTATGAAAGGTAGGGGAAAATTATCTTTAAGAGTAGCTTTGTTTAATTCTCGGTAGTCAATACATACCCTCCATTTACCATTTTTCTTTGGCACAATTACCAAAGGAGAAACCCACTGACTATCTGAAATGGGATAGATAAAGTTAACATTTAAGAATTTCTGCAATTCTTCTTTAACAATTTCCCTAAGATTTGGATTCATCCGTCTTTGAGGTTGTCTGATTGGTTTACAATTTTCCTCTATATAGATGTGATGAGTGCAAGTCTTGGGGCTTATCCATTTCATATCAGTGTACTCCCATGCATATGCAGAATAATGTCTCTGTAATATCTTGACTAGCTCTGCTTGTTGAGATTTCTCTAGGTTCTTTTTTATGTTTAAAGTTTTACCTAGAAATATCTCAATTGTAGAGCTGCCAAATTTATCCATGGAATAGAGAGACATATGTCTTGATGATAAAAACTCAATGTTGGATTCTTCTTGAAATTGTTCATGTTTGTATTCTGAAGAGGATTCAAAGTTTTCTAAGGTATTCAGAATCTGGCTATCTTCACTAATTTCTGAAATTGTGAAGAGAGGTTGTAAGTCTTCTTCATCCTCTATCCATTGAGTATCATACAATTCTGTAATTGTTTTTGCTGGAGGATACAAGGTAAATTTCTTGGTTGAACTACAATCAGAGATGTACATATCACCAGATCTACAACTAATGAAAGCATCGGCTGTAGCTAACCAAGGTCTTCCTAATATAATAGGATGCCCTCCTAGATTATTCTTAGGAGTTAGGATCATAAAATCCACATGATACTCCCAAGAATCTAGGGACACTGGAATGTCTTCTATTACCCCATCAGGTTTGATCACAGATCTGTCTGCTAATTGTAATAATGTGGGTGTAAAAAGAAGATTAGGGAGTTTCAGTTTATCCATGATTTGTCTACTCATGATATTGATTGCTGCTCCTAAATAAATAAGTGTGTTTTGAATTTCAGTTCCATTGATGTGTATTTTAACAATTGGATTTCCTGGGTCTAGATACTTTGGAATAGAAATCTTACCCATCATGATATCTGCTATTTTTCCTGCCAGTTGAATTTTCTTTATCTCTCTTATTCTTTTTCCTGTTTTCTTCATGCTCAACTCGTTTATTGTCTTTGCTAAGATTGAAATTTCCTTGATAGCTTGCAATAATGGGATCTTAATACAAACATTTCTCAGCTCATCTAGGAAATCATAATTAGGCACCATAATTTGTTTTTCTACGCCCCTATCAATTTGTAATCTTTCTGGAAAGGGAGGTGTAGAAGTGGATGTTGATGGCTGCTCTAATATAGGAGCTAAAATTATTGGTTCTTTTTTTTTTTTTTTCAATGTTTGGGTCTTGGAAAGATGTGTTCTCTTCAAGACTTTTATTTATCCGTAGAGAATCTTCCTCAGAATTGTCTTGCTCTTGTATGATTACAGAAGGTTTCCTCTTTTCAAGTATTCTTCCAGACCTAAGCTGAACATCACTAAGGTCTAAAGGAGTGATCAAATAAGTTGGAAACTGTTGGCCTTCTATCATGTATGTGTTCTGAGGATTTTTATTGTTGGGGTTTGGTATAGGTTGGGCATGCAACTGATTTGTTTTCTGAGGAAATGGTAATGGAAGTGGTTGATTGTGATGTTGTGGATTTTGAAGATTTTGTTGAAAGTTTTGTTGAGGAGGGAAACGTGAATATGGTGGATAGGGTGGTGGATACTGATAGTCCTGAGAGTATCTTCCATAGGGATTTTGTGCTCCTTGTGCCCAAGTTTGAGATTGATTTTGAAATTGGGGCCAAGGTTGCTGCCAAGAATTCCAATTTGGTAGGGGTTGATTATATAGTTGATCATGGAATCCTTGTGTTTGAGGTCCTTGCCAAGGTCTCCTAGAGACAAAATTGAGAGATTCTGTGGAATTTGTAGGAGTTTCTTCCTGAAAGATAACTTTAAGACCAGGAAGTGAAGGAAAACTCTTGGTCTCATGTTTTTCTGAACAAATTACACAGGTCTCTACTACTTTTGCATCCAAAGGGCACTCTCTCAAGGCATGCTTCTTTCTACATTTGGGACAAAAGATTGCTAAGGGATCAGATTCAGTTTTCTGCTTGTTTTGTAACTTAAGGGTGTCTATTTGTTCACTAAGACTCCCCAAGATATCAGATTTGAATTCATCAAGCATATGTCCTATTTCTGCCCTGCTTATCCCAGAAGCAGATTTACTTGCCCTTGCAAGAGAAGGGTCTCTTGGTCCTTTTATAGTTTTAGATTTCCCTCTTGAAAGGTTGATACATAATTCAACTATTTCAGGTAATGTGAGCTGAGATATATCCCCTTTTCCCATCATGTTAAGGATATCTAACCATTCATCCCTAATTGTCTTCAATAAGAGAGCTTTCAAAGTGTCTTGATCTAAGTTTTCCATTTTTGCCCTCTTGATGTTATAGTTAAACCTCTCCAAAAAATCTTCCAAATTTTCATCCTCTTTTTGTAACATTTTAAACACTTCCTCCTTATGGTTGAATGGCATACAGTAATCCAAATACCTCTCTAGAAATTCTTGTTTCATGTCTTCCCATGTCCTAATAGAACTGTTGATCAAACTCATAAACCACTTCAATGCTGCTCCTTTCAATGTTGAAGGAAATAGTTTAATTTTTTGAGCATCTTGTAAGTAGTCATAGGTTCTACATAGGACTTCAAATTCAAATAGGAAGGTTTCAGGATCTTCAGTTTTAAGTCCATAAAAGTTTGGAAGGACAGAGGGTGAAATATTTTTCATAGTTGCATTGGTTTCTTCATCTACTATAGAAAACCCAAAAGAGCTTCCCATTTCTCTTCTACCTCTTCCTCTGCCTCCTTCTCCTTCTGCACCTCTACCTCCTTCTCCTCTACCTCTACCTCTACCCCCTCCAAATAGTGTGTGTTCTCCATTAAAAACTCCTCCTCCCCCTTCTTCTGCCATAGTTGATTCTTCTGTAGAAGTTGAAAAATTTATGTCCCCAGCAGGGGTCTCAGAATCTTCTTCTAAGACAGGTTCAGTGGATAAAGTGGAAGGTATTTCTAATGGAATATCTGATCTTAAGTCCTTTGGAAGTATAGGATCAGTAAAGTATGGAATGTGGGTTTGAGTTGAAGGTGTGCTGGCTCTTGGTCTTGGTGAAACAAGTGGTGTTCTAGGAATCAAGCTTCTGCGTCTTATGAATCTACCCCTTGAGTCTCTTTCTCTACGCATATCATTGTTTTTGGGAGGGAAGAAACAAGGATACCTAGTTACACTTCCCCGACAACAGCGCCAAAATGTCTGCTCAACTTAGTGTTCCTAAATTGAGGTCATAAATTGTCAACCAGGACTAGTAAACTATTGAAGTGAAGTGCACTATATGTGCCTAGGTATTTGTTTCTCACTACATTGTGTTTAGTGTTTTTCCAATGTTTTTGGTTTTGTGTTTTTATTCTAAGAGGAAAAGAACTAAGTTTGGCAAAGAGAAGTTGTTGGTCACACTAAAACAGATCAAAACCTATTCTAAATTATGTATGGCACTTGAGAACAGAAAATGCAATACTTTTACAAGAAAAATAACTCATAGCAAGAACTAAATAACTCATAACATGAACTCAGTCCCATTCATTCATTAGAAATATGTTGGAATATATTGAGAAAATGATAAGTTTAATGCAATGAGGTTCTTCTAAGTAAACAACAACTTACAATATCACAAAAATCTCATCCATGGTTAGAAATTTATTGGAACACAATTGGAAAATATTATTTGTAGCATAGTAAGGAAATCTACTCTAAATTAACCTATGACACTGAAATTAATCCATTCTGCAACTCAAATTGTCACTACTAAGCCTCATTCGAAAGTTAGAAATCTTTTGGAATAGTTTTGGAAAAGGCTATTTTTAAAATTATAAGAGATTGCAGAACAGTCAAGGCCTTGAACTGATATCACTAATTCCTGTCCATATGATGATGTGTTGGAAGAGATTAATAACAAGAGTAGTTTGTAAATAATGAAGGCCTTGAAGTCTAATGGAACAAAACTAGCATACAACTGACTAATAAAACTAAAAATACAATGGATAAAGCTGAACTAGAATGAAATCATTCAAACTTGAAATACAGTGACCACAACTGTACTAGAATGCCATTATCCTAACTTGAAATACAGTGAACAGAAACTAAACTAGAGTGCCATTAATCTAACTTGAAATACAGTGAACAGAAACTGAACTAGCACGCCATTAATCTCCGGAGTATTACAACTACACCATAATGCAACTAATCTCTAAAATATTACAACCCTATCTCATTCAGTATTAGTGATATTTCGGAACAATTCGGAAGAACAAGTCTAGTTGTAACAATTGATGTAATTGAGCACAAGAACGTAAAGTTCAGAAAAAGGCAACTAATTCCTAAAATACTACAGTTATATCTCATTCCATATTAGTGGTATTTTGGAATAATTCATAAGAACAAGACTAGACTGTAGCATCCAATGCAAGTGAGTATAAAACACAAAGTTCAGAAAATTGCTTAAACTAGGAATGCAACAAGGCTAAAGTTACTTATCTAAAAAATGTGCACAAAGCTTCTCAGGAAGTAGGGGCCCTCTACCACCGGATTAGCATACAAATCTTCTCAAGATTGCCTCAGATCTTGCAATAAAGTGGTGCTTCTTTCATTAAAGGAAAAGTATTTCAAAAACAGAGTATTACGGTCTTTTGAGATCTAGCAACAAAACATCAATCTAGATAATTGTCCCTCGGTCTCCCGAGTCATTCTTATAAAATAAATACATAACTAACCTTGAGAATAAATAGGAACAAGTGTATTTTTCAATCAAAATCAAATTAGAACTCTTATGGAAGCCTCGTACTTTGCTGGAGACATTTGTAGAGTACCTGTCTTGGTAGGAATCTGCTTCTTAGCTTTGATCTCTTCCATGTGCATAACCACCTGTAGATTCTTGCTCAGACTTCGTAGAGAGAAATAAATGATGTGGGAGCGTTGTGGAATTCAACCATATGTGTTTTTCTCTGAAGTGACACCTGTAACCTATGAGAACATGAAGATAGCTGCGGAATAGGCGACTAGCTACAGAATGGCTGCATTCTGTAGCTGAGTCTAGTTAAAAATTACTACAGCAACAAAACCATGAAAATATAGCAAGTCAGTCATTGTATACATTCCTATAGTGTCTTTAACCAATCCTATTGACCATTTAAGCCTGTAATTGATAAGGGGCAAAGGAAATGAAGTGAAATTTGGTGAAGGGAAAGGACATCTTTGGGGCTCAACAATGGTCGCCACTATGTTATCACTCAGATTTTTCTTGAAGTTGTAGGGAAGAGGAAAGGGGTTAGAGGTAACCACAAACCAACTTTTAGGTACAGAATCTAGCCAATCTGTACCCAGAGAGGGCTCTCTCTGTAAAATTTAGCTTTGTTTTGGAGGATATTAGGCTAGTTATTAAAGTACGGGGTTTTTGATTTAATTTTGGGTGATGGAATTCAATAGCTGAGGGTAAGACTGAGTAATTTATTGATCCATGTTTGATACAATAATCCTGTAAAAAGTATTTCGCATCAATTCCTAGTCCAGCTAGCCACACAAATTTCTCCAACAGCACTTTATTCCAAAATAGTCACTGTTACAGCAAAGTCTAAGAATCCCCCCCCCAAAATACTTCCAAGAGTGAAGTATTTATACAAATTCTAAACTAAAACATCTTCAAAAAATATCAAGATTAGTTCACAAATCTCTCCAACTATTTTACATAAATAGAACTTAAGTAAAGGACACTCAAACTAATGCATCTATTTGGCACTATTTTTTTATGGATAGGTGATGACAAAGAGGAGAACTCGAATTTGATCCAACTCTTAGTTGATGATGAGGCTTCCAAGCCACTAACTGCTTCCTTTCTTTGTGCATTCTGCTCCAACAATTCTGCAAACTTGGGGTCCAATGATATCTTTGTATTTCTCAATCCATAATAGATATGTAAAAAGTGAAAGAATTTATTGTGGATTAATATGTTGGTAAGATAAACGTCTTTCATTTTCCTAAACTTCCTCTCCAGCTGTGCACAATAGGCTCTGTAAAAATATGTGTAAAACATAGTTTTACAGAGTCTGAAACATATTTTTTTTTATATGGGTCGCTTAGGAACAAAAACCTCCTTCCGTTTTGTATAATGTATTTCGGATTGGCCACAATATTCTCTACAAAATGATGAATTAACTGGAATTTTCTGCAAAAAGTGCTTTCCAACATTGTTTAATATTTCCAAAACCATAATAGCTGTTAGAAAAGTGAGAGAGGTTTTTGTATATGGTCCCCTTAAGAACATGAACCTCTTTCATTTTTTCAAAATTCATCTTGGATTGATCACAATAGTGTCTGAAAAAAAATGACTAAAACATTAAATTTCTGCAAAAATGTTCCTTCTTCTTGTGTTTTTCATCTTTTCACTTTTTTGTTCTTTTGACTGTTTCACTTTCACTTTAGACAAACTTCAATTTTGGTGAAAGTATTTTCATTTCTTTTTACCATTTTACTGCTTTTGTAACTTCATTTAACTTTCACTCTGACTTTTACTTGATACACTTTAACTGTTATGCTCTCTGTTTATTTTTTGTTTATCCTTTTTACGATTAGTTACTGTAGTAAATAACCAAAATTCATCAAAGGATATTTTTTTACAAAAGGTTTAACATGTCTTCACACCATTTTGATTTTGGTGTTCTTGTTCTATTTCAGAAAGTGAATAGTGAGGAAACAGGTGCAGGCAATAGCTGATTGGTTCAGCTGAAAATCATTTGGCAAAGTGGCGGTTGGAAATCTTCAACAACTGACTTTGACGTTTTTTGCATGGGAGCACTGGTCGCAGGATAAAATGAAAATGACGCGGGTACATTTGTTTTATTTGCAAAGTCAAAGGTTGGCGGTTTTTTTTTTTTAATGGATGACGTCAGCAGGTACGGTGGCTTCGTCAGGGGAGGCAGGCGGTAAGCGATTTCTATCGCACCACTTTTGAGGGAGGGCGGTTTTCAGCAGAGGGTGATCGATTCCATACGATGAACGACGCATGGCGTAGCGCTATTCAGAAAACCGCCTGGACATCGCGCGTTATCGTTCAGATGAGGATGGCTAGCGATATTGATAATAACCGTTGATTTTGAGTTGATCAATCGAACGACGGTTGGGTTGTCACGATGGCAGAGAGTTAATAGGGCAGGCCCAATGCAATTTATTAAAAATAATCGTATCGAGGACGATTTGATTGGAGGATTAGGTTCTTAACTAACCTGGAGGGTTAATTAATCCCTTTAAACGACAGAGTTTCAATTCTATTTATTAATTGGAAATTCACCCAATTAATTAAAGTTATATGGTTATTTTTCAACTAACGGGGCGGAATATTAAATTCATTTGGAATTTTAATTAAAATAATACGGAAAAATGAAAGATTTTCACTGGGATTTAAATAATAAGTTAAAATTAATATGGAAATGTATGAAGCGCTAAGTGTATACATTGGGTTAATGTCTTTAACTTATGCTTTTATGAATAGGGTTTTTGTGAAATATTGCATGATTTTCCTAAGTAAAATGGGATTTTACTTAGGAAAAGATTTTTTAGAAGTGAGTGAATGTCATGATGAATGGTTTTAAGTACTTAGAATTTTCTAATTATTGGGCCGAGGGTCCGGTCCCTCCAAAAGTCAAGGAAATGCCTTGAGCCCCTTTAATTTTCAAATACCTTAGTACTTAGGGGAAATTAGTGAAATTTTTAGGGAAAAATGAGAAGGGAAGTTAATAATTTTTACTTTGCTTTGCTTGAAATTCTTCCATTGTAGTGTTTGCCTTTGCACTTGTGATGGAAGTAAATATTAACACATCTAGAGTCATTATCCATCACATGTAATTTTGCAACATCATCTACCTACCCTACCTAATTTACCCTACCATTTTTTCTTCTTTATTAGGGTGCACTTAGACTGGCAAACCCTTATCATGCTTTTTCTTTTACATATGGAAATCTATTCTAATTCTAACCTTATTACATCCAAGGGCTCAGATTAAACTGTTGAGCTCCTTTTATTTACTATACCTATCTATTTATCTGCCAAGATTAAACAGTTTGGACAGATTTTATTCTCTATCTCTATAACATGAAATTGAAAGATGAACTAGCCAAGCTTAAACTGTTTGACTGTTCATAAGTTGTGGCATAAGATACAAGATGCACACAATATGTTTATTACATAAGAGCAAAAAGTAGTGGCATTTATACTTGCACACTTTCCTTGGCCTTTCTTTTGGTGGGGTTCATTTTCTTTTACTTTTTTGGCCATTTTTATTCTTTTCACCCTTTGATTTTTCTTTTAGGGTATACCCTCTTTATATTTTTTAAAATTTTTGATTTTTTGATAATATGGAAAACCTTTGCAACAAGAAAAGGTATGAACATATTACATAGCCCATCAAGTCAATCATGATATATGACACCTATTGGTATAGGAGTCTAACAAGTTCCACATTGATATAGATCACCATACTCCTTGTGAGCACCATATTTTCTATATTTTCTCTTTAGAACCTAAGAGTGATACCATTTTTTATTCAAATTCTCTCCGTACTATGCCATTTATATCATAATTATTTTCTCTATTCAAAGATAAATTTATTTCTCTATAGACATTCATGGCTTAGGAGGACTAGAGATGCTTATCCATCTTCTTCTAAGAGATGGTCGGCCTTCATCAATGGCTTGCAAAATTCCAATGCCCAATAATAACATGCTTCCAAGCTTACATGATAGAGTCGCGACAGGAATTGTAGACCTGAAGATTCCCATTACAGCACACCCATCAAAGATTTATTTGTGACCTTGAAGGTTAAAAATGCTTCTCTTTAGCAACAATCCTTAGCCAAGGAGATTCCTTCTTCTTTACTTTCTTCATTGTTCCCCATCTCATTTGGATGGTGCTTAATAGTTTTTTTTCCTTCATTTCAATTATTTTTATCTATTTTATGTATTCCTTGCCATATGTTTTTTTCTCCCCCTTATCATTTTTACATATAGCATTATTTTCAACCTCTTTGGTCAAATTTAGTATTTAAATGGACATAAATATTTAAATTATATCTCAAAATGATTTTCTCACATTCTAGTTTCTATATGTGAGTCCATCCTTCCAAGTTTATACTCAATTATTTAGGTAGCCCCTTCTTTGTCTATTTCCACACAAATTATGGCGTATGCACACACATTGGATTTTTTCTCAGCCCTATCTTTAAATTTTCTTAGTTTTATGTAGAATTGTGATCTACGGATAAATAAAATTCCATAAATTTGGTGCTATGCATTTAGAACAACAGATTAAAGACTTTGCAGACACTTTCTCTAAGAGTAAATAGACACACAAAAAGATAGAAGAACCTACATGTTATCCAAGTGCTTCCTATTATCCTTATGTTGCCTTTGTTGTAGCTTCCAATCCAACTTAGATCGCTGGACTAGTTCCTGTAAGTATAAACACTAAACAACAAAAAGATTGCAATATACAAATGCCTATTTATATTAATCAGTTAAATCGATTAAACATGAAACATATATATCAGTTAAGAATCCATTGCATTAGAAATAGAACCGTAAACATATACGTATATGGGAAAATGAACAACAATATTTATTAATGAGTAGAAGGGGGAGGTTACAACCAATGATTTATTTGATGTTACCAACTCCAACTTCATCCCAGCCTCATCACAATCAACATCTCACTAGTATCATATCACTTCAATCACTCTCTCAATTAAGAATCCCAACAACATTTCTTTACCAAATTTCTTCCCTCCCTAGCACTAGGATATTTGCTCAATTTATAGGGCAATTGATGGTAGTTTCTCAATCAATGACTTTCTAATAATAGGAAAGACATGTTCCCAAGCTCAGAGGTGTTATATGGACACATGGATTTTAAGTTTGACACATATGGACTCTTCTAGAAGGCACTAGCCATGTGGAGATTTCATAACAATGAGAATTTCGCTCCCATTTGACCAACACACTTTGAATGTAAGGAAGTGCATTGTAGTGCACCCTTAAATGGAGGGAGATGCATATGCAACGTAGTTAGTCCCTTGAGAGGCAGCATTGGTGATCTCATAAGTGATATAACATATACTTCAAACCTTGGAAATATTGCAATAGAAGTCATGAATGGTTTGTTATTGTCTTAGGGCATGTAGCAACTGAAATGATATGGGATGATAGACCCTATTTCATTGGTCCCGAGAATGATGTCTAGTTTGACCAGGTCATGGGGGATAATGCCCAAGTTGACCTATAACAGCTTCCCCCTAAAGCATGAAGTCATAATAATACCAATATTTTTTGAATGAGATGCTTTACAATGTGATGGGCTGGAACTGAAGCGGAGTGGTGACCTGCATCAATCTTACAATAAATTACATCATGATATATCCTATTGATCACAAATTTTTGAGGCAGGCATTCCCATGCTCAGCACATAAACTATCTAATAACATGTACATAGTGTAGAAATTCGTCTACATTGGAATGTTTCCCAATACAAACATGCCTACAGATATAGGCCCACCTTCAGATGATGATCTGTATCTAAGGTCACCGTATAGATGATGTGTACAACAATCGTGAAATTGCAGCCCAGATGGCTGAAACTAGATCCAAGGTCTTCTTATCTCATTCACTCGATCGTTCAGGTAAAAGTCTAGCTATGCGAATATATGATTTGTAGTTTAACATGGTAAGACATCGTTTGATTACCAGTCAATGATGTGAGCTGTTAACAAATGAGAGAGAACCAAAATTGATGTTAATGGCTCTCAAGGTACTGTAGTACATTTTTTAAGGCATGAATAAATGATTTGATGTCGAACACAAAACAAAATATTTCGGTCAAAAGTCTGGAAGCGAGGATCTTGTTGATGCTGTAACAAGCCTCATAGTACTGGAAGATGATGTTTCTAAGTAAACTTCCTGGATGATGATTTGACGTCGATAGGAAGCCACTTTATTGTGAAACAAGAGTTACTGATTTCAGAGACAAAATGTGACTTGATATAGCAATGTTCAGGGATGATTGTCATGAGAATGAAGGTTTATGAGTATTGTAGAAGGATGAGCATTCACTGGATGACTTATCTTGAACATATCAGCGACATTGAGATGAGTTGGCAGCATTGACCCAAAACCGAAGTGAAGTTATGATGAACCATAGGAATGAATGAACTATCAAGAAGATTACCCAACCAAAACAGTCATGATGATGGAGTGAAGTGTCATGTTCAAGAGCGACCTACTATCGTAAAATTTCTATTGACATTCCCAAATTTTCCCCAGTCATTTGTCGACCAATACCTCTTTATTTTTTAACAAGCTTGAGGAGGATAACATATGATTGATCTATAATTCAACCCTTTAGGCGAAAAATGTATCGCTATTTAATAATTTAATGAGTCTAGCGATGAATGAAACTCAATTCTTGCCATGATCGACAAGCCCGTCGCTATTTTATGTTTTAACGAGCCTAACGACAGTGACAGCCTAATCCTTTTTCATCTTTAGAGAGTTTGAAAAAGAGGAAAAAATAAAACTCCATAAGTACTTTTTCATAAAGTTGTCGCTCAAATCCGGTTAAAGTGTAAAATGATATCTGAGAGAACCTCCTAGCCATGTTCAATTAAGGTTTTCCTTTTTCATAAATAATCTATCTCAGTCTAGAAAAGGGTTAAACTTATACTGAGTACATTTCTATTGATTTACTTTTATGAGCTCGAAAAGACAAGTGCTCGACAATCTTTTCACATTATCAGAGTCTGAAAAGAGCAAAAATAATACTCCAAGGGTTCCTTTTTCGTCGTTATCGAAGCTCGAAAAAGAGATAAAAGTGTGCTTCAAGTCCTTTTTTATTTTTATCAAAGCTCAAAAAATAAGGATAAAAGTATGCTTTGTGGTAAAATCATTCTTGAAATAAATGTGCACAACTAATCTCCTCATCAGTTGCAAACATGTTCATAACAACATCAAATGGATTAAAAATACCTGTTTCATGATAAAAATTGAATAAAACTGTAGTCATAGCAATAAATATGATTTGAAAATAATCAAATAACTAATTAAAAGAGTTTTACTATTCATTTTACCATTTGAAAGTTACCATTTTCATTTTGGAGCTTTGAACCTATTTTTGCCCCCGAACTTCAGCTGTTGATTGCAATCGATTCTGTGGAAGGATTTTATCGCCGTTTGATCCAGGTTGGTGCCATAAACCTCCTCTTTCTTTTAGTAGTCATTTCATTGCAATTTTTTAGGGATTTGGGCCCCTTAGGGTTTTGAAAGAGGGAAACGCACCCTTGAGCTTCGAAAGCTACGTTGGAATGCACTCAAAATGAAGCTCATGTGCATATGCAACGCTCTGTCTATTAACCAAGACTGCATTGGGTGCAATTCAAATTTTTTATTCTTGATTTGTACCCAAATTTTGCCTAATTTTTTGCATGAAAATGGTCCTAATGAGTCTTATGGCTATGTTTCAAGGATTCATCGGACTAGAATGACAATCATTTGGAGAGAAAGAGAACATTAAGAACAAAATATGGTTTCCCTTAATGATCCAGGTACTATAAGAGCCCTCGGGGATTGTGGGTTATTAAAGTACTTCTTCTTATCAGGTATGAGGCAACAAATGGAACTTTTGGAGTTCCTTGTTCATGCATGGGATCCAGAAATTGAGGCATTTCACATTAGGAACAAAGTGGTTCCAATTTTAGTGGAGGATATCTTTTTTCTGACAGGCTTGTCAAGGAGAGGCCTACCCATTTCTCTCTCAGCGTCTGCTATGGGAGGAGACAGTGAGAGACTATGTTTTACAACATTTCTATCCAAGGGTAGAGCCTAGAAAGGATGGGAAAATAAACATCTGTGACGTTCATGATTTTCCATTGAGAACCGTATTATTCACGATTGCAACGCTTTCTAATACCGCTTCACTACATGTAGCGAACAGATCTTATATGCAGTATGTGTTAGAGTGTATGGAACAAACAGTTTTCAACTGGGTTGAAGTTGTACCCTCTCAAAAGAAAGAACAACTAAGTAAGGCAAAGGGAGGAAGGAAGAAAAATTTCAACTATGGTTCGATCCTCATTTATTTTTCCTTAGAGCGGTTTCCACTGATGCAGCCTCAGCATGTGACACTGGGTGTGTCTAACCCTAGAGATCCAAGGATGTAGAGATGGGTAGAACTGATGGGTAGACATGCAGGCCAATCATCCATCGTGTTCTCGACTACATTCTGCGCCTGGTTCAGGCGACAAATTATTGCCATCGATGAGTATGCATATGCAGGCTTCGATTTCCGAGGAGATCTAGACTTAGCTTTACCAGAATCCACTCAGTTGGGTGCAACCGGTAAGAATTTTTTGACCATGTTTTTTTATTTTTCTAATGTTTATACATGTTTTTGTATTTTGATGTTTTCCCAATACTAAACTAAAGTTTTAATGTAATGCAGATGTGGGTCGGGTTCAACCAGTGGAAGAGCCAGAGCATGGATCAGATGAGCCAGCAGAGAGGGCTGTTGGGAGAGAAGTCCTTCAGGATTTAGATATGGTTGAGACTTTTTCTAAGCTTCGTCCGCACATAGAAGGGTTGACCTTCAGGATTCCAGATAGCCAGATCGAAGAGTTACCTATGCGACTGAAACATCACACTATTGGCGTTCCTAACCGCTGGATGTGGTTACTGCGTAGGATAGCTAGATCGATAGCATGTTACCATGAGCATCACTAGTTTACTTTTGACATGTTGCATACATTTTGAGGTCAAATAACCAATGTGTCTCGAGCATAAATTTTGTAAAAACCTATAACTATCTATCTATTTGATTTCAATGTTTTCCTATATTTATTGCGCAATCCTATTAAATTATGTGAATGTATCTCTACATGTGTCGCAAATGTCTATTTACAACGTAATTCGCTAAATAATAAATTAATGTGTTCAAGTTTCTGGAAATGTGTTTATATTGGATGAAATCAAAATGTCTTTCCAAAAGTTGAACTCTTAGGAACAAAATATGTAGTGTTGGATTTCTAACAGTATAAACACTAGTAAGTTGTAATACCACAAGTTGTGACTCTAACCTTATGATGATGCATTTAATACCAAATGAAATGGCATCAGAGAGAAGTTCTATCAACTTGCTATACTCAGCGATATTGTTTGTTGATCTACCAATACAAATCCCTTGAAAACTCACTAACTCGTCGTTCGGAGAAAAAATGGCCCACGCTGCAGAGGATAGATTCTGCATACTATGACCAACATCATCAACATACCCAACAAAAGGTTCCAAACATTGAGACATCTACGAAAAAACATAAAGTGGATTACTAACTTCAAGAAAACTCTAAAAAAAAAAAATTAAGACAGTAATGAAAATCAACAACATATATATACAATATAATACAAAAAATTACTACGCTCATGATTAAGCATAGTAACATTTTAGATACAACCCATTTCTGGGTTGTGCAAATGGAATTCCATCATAATCTACCAACTCGTAGGCACCCTTAGCGAGAACTCTTTTAACAATATAGGGGCCATGTTGGAACAGGGTCCTCCAAAGGCAGCGAATTGGGATAGTTTTGAGTATTTTTGTATATTTTTGGCATATTTTAGTCTAACGTAGGGGTTTTGGGGTCGTTCAAATCCCCAAAACCATTGTAATGGGTCAAAGGGTAGACCTAGAGTCTGCAAACCACGGTTTGTGGACCATAGGAAGGCTTAGGCTAAATCGTTATAAATAGATGAACATTTTGAGTCTTAAGAGAGACAAGAATTGGAATTGATGCTACGTGTGAACTGGTAGATCTGTCTAGGGTTTTTTTAGGTAAGGACTCCTACAACTATGTCCGCGGAGATCCTCAATCCTGCTGTGTGCGGACCCCGATATGCTGTGTGTGCAGGCTAGTTTTGGGTATTGTAAGTAGATCTAAAAGACTAAAGAAAGCAGAAGTATTGTTGGAATATCTGAATATGTTGGAAATTACTATTGATGTGAATCTGTGATACTTGGTTATGTTATATATGCTCTTTTGTTACTGATTTAAGCTACGAAAAGTGACTATGTTAGTTTCTTAGGCTGCGAAGTGCTTGTGATCCGATGTTAATGATCTGTAATTATTATTAGCTGTGAATAATTTGTTTTGTTCTGATAATTGGCAAGATGCACGTGGATGCGAAGCTCCTGAATAGATCTATAAATGATAATAGCTCGATTGGGCTGAGTTGCAAGTTGTATTGTTTCTGTTGTGAACCTTCGATGAATAGATCTGTCTGGTACGAACCTCAGAGGCTGCGAACTTGACTTACCTAATCTATCTCAGGGTGCGGAAACCTGGTTCCAGTACCCTCCCATACTGCTTCGGATGAGATTTTGGCCTGCGAAAGCAGGTCACTGCCGAAAGGGCCAGTAGTATAGGGGTTTTTTGGCAAACCTTAACCTCCGAACCTGGGTCAGGACCCCTCGAGCCAACAAATGGTACCATTTCCAGGACCGAGAGAATTTTGAGAGAGATCGGGTAATGCCAAGGCCATACTGGAAACCTAAAAGAAAAGAAATCGATGAATGGCTTGAAAAAAAAGTTCAGGAATTCGCAGTAAAATAAAACCGCAGTAAGAAGTTGACCACAGAAGAGTGGAAGAACAAGTATATGTTCACGAAGATTTACGAGATCTTCTTTGTAACAATTGCGATTGAGCTCCAAGAGTGGCTCGCAAGGCTGGTCGAATTCCAAAAGTGTTGGAAAGACGAGCGGGTCACACAGTGGACCCTAGAATTGATTCAGAATTTAGAGAAGACTAATAACACCATCACTCGCACGGTGGATCACTAAGTGGACAGTGTACTAGGAGGGTTTGTGACAGATTTTTCCATCGATCAATTCATCTCCTATTCTGAAGCGGAGCAACGGTTTTTCAAGGATTTCTGGGGTAAGTTTTTGAAAACCTTACCATTACTGATCAAAATATTACTGTGCGAAAAGAGTATTCTGTGTAGCCACACCTAGTGAATGACCTCTGATCTGGATGGAAGTACAACGCGAAGTGGAAAATACTATTGGACCAACCAAGAAGGAGATAGATCTGTCTATAGTCCGGTAAGAGAAGAAGTTGCGCAAAGTCTTCCAACCACACCACTTTCAAACCAGCATAGGGGTAAGAATTCACCTACACCTCCACCACCATTGGAAGATGACATGGTTGTGCACATGAAGTTACCTACCTTTAAGGGTGTGGAGATGAATACATGGATTAGTTCCAGTTTGTTGCAAGATCCGTATGGACTGCGCAGAGCACAGCTAATGATGCGGTGAAAAGGGCACAACTATCCCTTGCCTTTGAAGGAAGAGCCTTGGACTGGTACATGGGATACATTGGCCAGCATGTGAATGCAACCATTGAAGAGATTAAGAACGCATTAAAACAATATTTCAAGAAGCCTAAGTCCTACTCACAAATAGTGGTGGACTTGAAGGATTTCACGCAAGGGCCTTCTGAGTCTGTGTGGGAGGCCGATCAACGACTGAAGAAGGTGATCATAGAAGGAGGATTTCAGTACGATGACAGACAGCACACGGAATGGTTCATCGCTATGTTTCTGCCGCACCTGCACATACCTATTGGTCAGCAAACTTTAGAATCACCGTAAAAAGCCTCGGAGGTTGCTATGAAGTTAGAACCTGCGCCCAGGGATGATACCTCGCTGGGCGTCCAACAGATCCAAGGACAGCTGGAGGCAATGCACATAGAGATCAAAAATCTGCGAAAGGAGCAAGGAGCAGAAGCTAGCCCTGAAATATGGTGCATACGATACAGGGTGAATGGTCACACCAACGATAACTGTCCTCTGTTAGCAGACTACATGCAGGTCGGGGGACCTAGCCCGTTGCGCCCTAGGGAAACTACAGGATCAAGTGGGCCAGCACTGTGGTGCGATGGTTGTCGCATTGCAGGGTTGCACGATACAAACAACTTTCCTTGCCTTGTTGTGTATGTTTGAGAGGTAAAGCAGCAATGGTGCAGGTTTTGCAAGTCGGTAGGGCATCATGAACAGAATTGCCGGACATATGATTTGATGATTGATCGCGGAAATTATATAGAGTACCAATAGACCCTGCGTCACTGAGATCCCTCATGGGATAGGTGGCTCCCCAGTTAGGGGCAGGGGATGGGGCCGAGGTGGAAGCGCAGGTTGGGGACGAGGGAAACTAATCTGTTATAACTGTGGAGAAGTAGGGCACTTTTCAAGGGACTGTCTGAACCCTACAAGGCAGTCCTACCAGTATTGCAGACATTTGGAACATGTGATTGAATACTGTCCAATATTGATAGTAAAGATGCAGGAGAAGCAGCCGAAACCTACACACAATGTGCAGAGGGTTAAGGCTGAATTGTGAAACAAATATCTAAGCATGAATATCGTAACGCGCAGTCGAATGGCCACCGGGGGACCTGGGGAGAAGGTCGCGATTGAACCTCTGATCCGAAAATTAGTTATCAAACAAGAAGTTTTGGATCTAAAAAAGGAAAAGGAAACATTTGTCACAGCTTGCAAGACTTTGCTGAGGAGGAAGCATCTACTTCTCAGGCACCTACAAACCTCAAGGTAGATGAGGAGGTCAAACCATTTTTGGAGGCATGTATGAAGCTGTTGCACAACCCAAAGGCTGTGGAGAATATTCAGGCATTAATAGATAGTTGCGCAGCACAACCTAACCTACCCCCAGAAATCAAGCATGTGCACAAACTATACAGATATAAGAAACACACCGGTAGGGAGATGCGGTTGACAGTGCAGATCAGTGACTATGAAATGGATCAGGTTATGTTGGACCTAGGGTCAAATGCAAATGTACTACCAAAAAAAACGTCTCAACGAATGGGAGAACCTAATTTGGAGTGGTCCACAATACAACCGCGTATGTCCAATCAACAGAAGATCATACCCTTGGGGAGGCTGTCGAAGATCATGGTAGGTATCGCAGGGGTCAAGGTCCGGGCTGATTTTGAGGTAATTCATATTGTAGAAGATGCAAGCCCTTACCTTGTGCTCCTAGGGTTAGACTCGGCCATAGATATGGGAGGCATCATTAACTTGAAGAAATGAAGCATGGTGTTTGAAAATAACAGTACAAGGGTGATAGTACCATTAGATCCTGCGGAAGGTGAATGATATAGAGAGCCGGTGTGTGACAAGGAGGATGTAGATCACATTTATAAGTTAACTGCACAGAATGAAGATTGGATCAACCCCATGGTAGATGGTGTACTCTGTTGGGAGAAGGACAGTGAATGCTTCTCTGACTCTGATGGGGAGATGAAGAAATGGAAAAATCGGTTACATAATGTCTCTGCAATGTGATGCCTTCAGGTCATAAAGGACTTCCGCTACATTTCCTTAGAGGTAAGAGACCTACCCTATTTTGACGGTTTTGGTAATATTTAGGAATTTTTACGAACATTTGAAGCCGAGGTTCCTAGAGAAAAAAGGCTATGGGCCCTTAATCTAACCATGCACACAACACCTGCAAGATGGTGGGATATGCATAAGGGGGCATTCCAAGACTGGGAGGGCTATCGGGACATGATGCTCCTGCGTTTTGAGCCTCTGGTGGAGGTGCGGGTCAAGACATTCCTTGGCCCAGGAAATTCGCGTGAACACTTGGTTTCTTGGATAAAGAAGTGGGGCGACTGAACCACGGAAGAAAGGGTTCACTTGTTCATTCATGCATTAGGTCCAATCCCTATTGCATGGTACCTAGATGCGGAGCTACATCAACGCACCTACCACTGGGAAACTTTGAATGATGAATTCATAGGAACATTCAAACTGATAGGGGGTTCGGAAGCGCTTGACGAAGCTCTGCAGGATATAGATACATTTTTGTTTAGGGAATCTAGCTCCTCTACAAAATTCAGGATGCTGACATGGGAAACACAGATGCAAGATATTGTCAATTTCTGCATCTTGGCAGGGGAAGAAGGTGAAGATGATCCGCGGTCTGTCTCTATCCTGGAGTCGGAAGGGAAGCATGCCGTTGTAGGACCTCCACTGCAAGAGGTGGATGTCACTAAGCCTCTCAAGCTGTGCGAAGTCAACATTGGGGTGGAAGAGCACCCTAAGTTGGCTAATATTAGGGACTATTGGGATAAGGATACAGGACGCAAAGTGGCCGAATTACTCACAGAATACCAAGACTTGTTCCCAAAACGTTTTTGGAGCTGAAGGGGATCACGGGGGACTTAGGGGTCATGCATATCACTCTCAAACCAGATGCATGCCCCGTAAAGCAGTGACCCTATAAGTTGAACCCCAGGTATAAGCAGAAGGTCAAGGAAGAACTTGATAAAATTATTGTTGCAGGTATCATCGAACCTGTTGAACAGTCAGATTGGGTCAGTATGATGGTGGTTCATGAGAAAAAGACTAAGGGAGAGATCTAGATCTGTGTGGACCTGCGCCAGTTGAACGATGCCTATGTTCATGACCCATTCCCTACACCATTCTCAGACGAAATTTTGGATAGCATGGGAGGGAAGTAAGCATACTCCTTCACATACGAGTTCTTAGGATACCATAAGATCAGAATTGCACCTGAGGACCGTAGCAAAACCACGTTTTCCACTGAGTGGGGATATTTTAAGTATACTGTCATGCCGTTTGGACTCAAGAATGTCCCTGCTATCTTCTCGCAGGTCATTGTTGCAGTATTCAAGGAATTCATCCAAAAATTCCTAGAAGTGTATTTTGATGATTGGACTGTCTTAGGCCTAATAAAGGCACACGTATCAAACCTGTGCATGATGTTGGACGCCTATCGAAAACACCAGATTTCCCTAAATATAAAAAAATGTATCTTCTGCGTACCCTTCGGAATCTTGCTCGGCCACATAGTTTGTCGACAAGGGTTGATGGTGGATCCTGACAAAATCGCAGTTACCATAAACTTGCCAGTACCAACAATGGAGAAATAGCTGCGCTCGATCCTTGGACACACAGGCTACTATAGGAAATTAATTCAAGGCTATGGGCTGATCACTGCCCCTATGAAAAATTTTCTCAAGAAGGATGTTTCATTCTTTTGGGATGACGAGTGTCAAAAGAGCTTTGAGTTACTTAAAGAAAAGATGATCTCGGCGCCTATTCTCATCTTTCCTAATTGGGAGAAGGTATTTCATGTTCACGTCAATGCGTCAATCATTGCTCTCGAGGTTGTCCTTACGCAGCTGGGAGAAGGAGATATTGACCATATGGTTTCCTTTGCAAGTAGGAAACTCTTTGGTGCGGAACACAACTACTCCACTACAGAGCGGGAGGGACTGGCCATGGTCTACGCTTTGCAAAAATATCGGCATTACTTGTTAGGAGGACACTTCAAAATTTTCACAGACCATTCATCCTTGAAGTACCTGGTAAATAAGCCTGTGTTGGGAGGGAAAATCTACTGTTGGATACTGCTATTTCAGGAGTATGACTTTGAAAACATCATCAAGCTGGGAAAGTTGAATGCTAGGCCAGATCACTTGTCCCGAATTGAGAGTGGTGAGGAGCCAACCAACCTAGAAGAGGGATTTCCTGATGCACAACTATTTGCTATTAAGGTAGTAGATGCACACTTCGCTGATATCATTTAGTTCTTGACTATTGGGACGACACCTCCAGAGTATTCGGTACAACAGAAGAAAGAGTTAGTCACTCGGGCAGCAGATTTTACCATCATTGCGGGTCATTTATATAATATGGGAGATGATGAAGTATTACGGAGATATGTTTTGGAGCATGAAAGGCATGCTATCTTGGCAAAGGCTCATGACGGAGTAGCAGGAGTTCACTACGCAGGTAAATCAACGACGCAAAAGATCTTGAGAGTGGGGTTGTGGTGGGAAACCATAGATAGTGACTCTCATGACTATTGTAAATCCTGTGACACATGTCAACGAACAGGGAGGCTGTCCTGTAGAGATGAAATGCCCCTTCAAACCCAATTGGATTTGCAAGCATTTGATAAGTGGTCCATCGATTTCATAAGACCTATCAACCCACCAGGGAAGAAGACGGGTGCGTGCTACATTATTACTACCACGGATTACGTAACCAGGTGGGTCGAAGCACAAGCAATGAAGGATTGTACCACGGATACCGCTGCACACTTCATTTTTGAACAAATCTTGACCAGATTTGGATGTCTGAAGATCCTCATGACTGACATAGGTATGCACTTTGTTAACGAAACAATCCAAGCTTTGACCAAGGAGTTCTGGATCCATCATGAAAACAGCACACCGTATCACACATAGGAAAATGACGCGGTCAAATATTTTAAAAAAATCTTGGAGCAAGCACTGACAAAGGTCTGCAATGTGGATCGCAGCGATTGGGATGTGTGCATCCCATCGGTTCTGTGGGCCTATATAACAACCTGCAAGAAGCTAATAGAAAAAATACCATTTAGGATGGTCTATGGAAAGGAGGCCATTATGCCAATGGAGTATATTATTCCTAGTCTACGTATCGCAACATTTACAAACATGGCAGAACCTGATATCATGGAGGAATGACTAACACAACTTATGGCTTTGGAGGAAGATTGGTTCCTTGCTAATTTCCATCAGTAGGTTCAGAAGGCCCACGATAAATCCTGGCATGATCGACATATTCGCCAAAATACATTCGCAGAGGGAGAATTGGTCCTCTTAATACAATAGCCAGTTTGCAAAGCATACAGGGAAGTTCCGACAGCACTAGTTGGGTCCCTACACACTTAAAGAGATCATGGATGGCAGAGCTGTTAGGCTAGACACCTTGCGCGGTGATATGCTACCAGGATACAATAATGGTAGTCGGCTCAAACCATATCGAATCAAATGACTATATGACTAGAGAAACTATACAGGCGCAGGTGAAGAACCCACCATCACACTGACTCGGGACAAGTCACAAGATTTTTTGGGGGATTGTTGGAATAGGGTCCTCCAAAGGTGGCGAATTAGGATAGTTTTGAGTATTTTTGTATATTTTTGGCATATTTTAGTCTAATTCAGGGGTTTTGGGGTGGGTCAAAGCCCCGAAAGCATTGTAACAGGTCAAAGGGTAGACCTAGAGTTCACAAACCATTGTTTGCGGACCATAGGAAATATTAGGCTAAATCGTTATAAATAGATGAACATTTTGAGTCTTAAGAGAGACAATAATTGGAATTGATTCTACGTGCAAACTAGTAGATCTTTCTAGGGTTGTTTTGGGTAAGGAATCCTATAGTTGTGTGCGCGAAGATCCTCAATGCTGCTGTGTACAGACCCCGATAAGCTGTGTGCGCGGGCTGGTTTTGGGTATTGTAAGTAAATATGAAAGACTAATGAATGCAGAAGTATTGTTGGAATATCTGAATCTATTGGAAATTATTATTGATGTGAATCTGTGATACTTGGTTATGTTATATATGCTTCTGTGTTATTGATTTAAGCTACGAAAAGTGACCGTGTTAGTTTCTTAGGCTGTGAAGTGCTTGTGATCCGATGTTAATGATCTGTAATTATTATTAGTTGCGAATACTTTGCTTTGTTCTGATAATTGGCAAGACGCACGTGGATGCGAAGCTCATGAATAGATCTATAAATGATAACAGCTTGATTGGGCTGAGTTGCAAGTTGTACTGTTTCTGCTGTGAACCTTCGATGAATAGATCTGTCTGGTACAAATCTCAGAGGCTATGAACTTCACTTACCTACTCTCTCTCAGGGTGCGGAAACCTAGTTCCAACACCCTCCCATACTGCTTCGGGTGATATTTTGGCCTGTGAAATCAGGTCACTGCCGAGAGGGCCAGTAGTATAGTGGTTTGTTGGCAAACCTTAACCTCTGAACCTGGGTCAGGACCCCTCGAGCAAACAGGCCATGCCATAATGGCTCAAATTTCCCTGTACCTATTACATCAACTTCTTGATCAGAAAGAAGGACCAAGTCGCCCTCTGAGAAAATGGGAGGCTGGACATGCTTGTCTGTAATATCCCCAAATGGGAATAAGCAGCAATACTAAATAATACTGCTTCGAAAAATGCAGTTCAGCCAAATAAAAGCAGGAGCCCAATATGGAGGCTCAACATGTACATTTACAACAAAAAATTAGAGTTATATTGAAGCCCATGAGTTATAGAATAGAAAATAGAAGACTTTACATGAAGAAATCCTAAAAAATGAGGTGTTGCAACCATATTGTTAGCCACCTATAATTTTTTGACAAAGAAAACAGGTGGCTAAGTATTTTTCTGAGCCTTCAAGAAATAAATTTTCTCTGAAAACATATCATTCTTGAAGCCTCTGTGTGCCCTTTTCCTTGGAAAATATCTTCACTGTTGTTTCCATCAAGAAATCCTCACTGTCTGTGAAACAATCATGCTCAGAAAAGCCTACATCTGCTCCCTTGTATCCGTGCAAATTCCCTATTTTAACCCCTTTTTTCCCCTGCTCAAATTTCCCCTTTGACCCTAAAAATCCCTTCCTAAGCCTTCTAAACCATCTAATTCCCTTTGCAAACCACATGAAATCCCTTCATTCGGTGAAAAAACCCTTTTTCCCCTTACCGAAACCCTTCTCTAAGCCTTAAAAACCCTCTTTTTGGCTTAAAAAACACTTATTTCCCCATTACAGACTTTAGCCCCTTTCGAATAAGCCCCTAACCACTTCCCCACATAACCTGGGCGCCAAGACCAGGTGTTGAGCCCGTAGGCGCTTATCGCAATCAGAGGTTTCATGGTGAGCGCATTTCTTTGTTAAACGAAAAATTTCCAATGCGAGGTCTTTTGTGCTATAGACCACGGGTGCGTTCTGAGTCGTTGATCTCCACAGATCTGATGGTCAGCGCCAATTGTGCAACGTGCCCGCTGCCACTATACAATCACCCCTCTGATTACATGTGGACCGTCGATCTATTTCCAGATCTGACGGCTGGCACGTAATCGCATCACCACCAATCGCACCAATCCCATATTACCAACCCCTCCCGATTGGTGAGCCCCGATTGAATCCTAGCTGTCCATCCCGCAGGATCCCACGATCAAGATTTGCTCTCGCTCCACCCCGTATTCCCCGATTGGCCATTCCTAATCCAATCCCGACCGTCGATCTTCCGCCGATCCGACGGTCCATATGCAATTGCTACATGAGCCTATCAGAGCTTTGGCCACTGCCTCCTCTGATTCCGATTGAATCTCAGCCGTCCATCCCATTCGATTTGACAGTCCACCTTTCTCCTGCTCAATCATTCAGCCCTTTTACCTTCGCTTCCTCTTTAACTCTCCACCGTCGATCCCATGGATCCAACGGTCAGGATTATTCCCACCCATTAACCATGTCCCTTTGCCTTCGTTTTCCCTCTTCAGATCTCAACTATTCATCCCGCTAATCGGACGGCCCACGTTGAAACCACCTTTGGCTTGACATCACCCTATTGACCGCGCACGTTCCCATATCACGCTCCTCCTCCCACCGTCAAATCTCACAGTCCCAGATCCAACGGCTAGCATCCATATCGCATTATTTCTTCATCCGAGCTTTAACAATTCAAAATCACACGATATGGGTGGTTTTATTTTGCCACGTGTCGGGCGGCGGACCATATCACGTGATTTTGGCCAAATTTCCAAACCACTTCATTTCAATGTGAAAACAGTGGTTTTCTCCATAAAACCACTTCCCCACTTCTGCCTCCGAAATTCCATCAAGAGATCTCGACCGTTGATCTGTACAGATCAACGACCCTCATTCCATCGCATTCTCCATTCATATTTCTTTCATTGGGCTACCATAGAACTTCATTGTGGCATCTCGACCGCTGATCTCCTCCTGAGATCTAACGGTCCATATTCCATCGCCCTCTGCCCATGCCGGTCCCACCATTCAAATCTCATTTCATTTCATTTCCATACATTTCCTTTGTAATTCGCTCACATTAAAACTTTTATGATTTACATTAAAGGCTCATTCCATTCCGCCTAACCTCTAAGCCCATTCCATTAGTTAATCACCACCATCGATCATCTCCACCAGATCTAATCAGACAGTTCTAAACCATTCCTCCACAAAACCTCCATCAGATCAGTTTTTCACCGTTCCACCGCATTTTTCAATCGTTTTCCACTGCATCCACTGCTTCAACCATGTACGCGCTGCCATCCCCACAGTCCTCCACGAAATTCACCATCACTCCCACATGGATTTTCTTAACGTGTTTGTGTGTTTTGCAAGGTTACAGGTAATGGAAACTTCCATTGCTCACAGTTACTATCATAGTGACACAGAGCGCAGAGAAGGCCATTTTCAGAGCCTGAGATTGCAGAGAAAATGCCTGGGAAGGTGTTGGAGCGAAATATTTCATTAAAGAACAGTTTTTAACTCTGTAAAACCATCCAGCACTATTAAAACTCCATTTTCATAGACAGAGACAGTCACAGGAGTGGCAAAGAGTATCAGTGAAGAATTAAGAGGTTTAAAGCGTGCTATTGAATATTTTAAGCTCTAATTCAATAATCAAAGGGCGATCGTGCCAAATCGAAGACCTTGTGATTAACACAGAAGGCCTAATGATTCCTAAAGGACAGAAAACAATCTTGTCAATGTCTCACATTGGCAGAAGGTTCTTTCTCGAGGAAGGACAAGCTCCCATACTGTTTTTACTCTACATCGAGCTCCTGAGAAGATCTACACCCTGACAGAAATTCCTAATGCTACCAGAGAATTTGTTATGCAGTATGGCAGACCTGAAAGTCACTTATATGCATTTTTCTTATACCAGAGTACTATAGAGTACTGCAACTGAAAAGTACATCAAAGAACATACCCATGAATTTAATATCCACCTGTCGAAGACCGCTCTTTCTTCCAAAGAGTACTGAAGATCAATGCATAGATATTAAGACAGAATGGGCCTCGAGTATTTCCTCCTACTTCTGTTTTAATGTTTCATTTAAATTTTCATCTACCTCCTCTACCTCTCTTTCGGCTATAAGAACTCAAGAAAAACACATTGTAAAGGTTTTGGTTGTTGCTGTTGCTGTTAGTGTAGGGATTCATTCGACTATTAGAACAGTTGTTGGGGGGAAGTAGCTTAGTAGCTTGTAATTTAGTAGGCTGGGAGGAGAAAGTTTGGAGTGTAATTAGCCATTGAGCTTAGTGTATGTGACTAGTTTTTCACATCAATTAGTCAAGAAATTTCACAGGATCCTGGTCTATATTACAGGTGATGTTTCCTGTCTTATTTCATTTTATTCATGTTGTCCAATTATTTCTCTGATAAGAATCTGTAAATCAAGCTTAAGATATACCCTTGCATGGTACCTTAATGCCCACTGCTCTTCTTATCCTTGATGTTTTCTTCTGACAGTGAATCTAAGAGCAAATTCATGCAATTTAACCAGTTAAAGATGTTGGTCCAGCCCATGCTTACTGATGTGTGAATTCGAGGTTTGTTGCTTAGATGTTCTGGTTGGGTTTAAGCTGGACGAATTGGGATACCAGGGATTTAGAGTTAGCCCTGTCCACTGGGTTCCTTTTCCAATAGATTGGCCTTTCCAAGATCCCTTGAGCTGGTGTCAAAGCATTGAAGCTTAAAATCCCTTCTCTGATCTTAGGCCCAGTTTTGTGTTAAATCTTATCTCTGTTTTTCTCTTGGAATATGCTGAAGCAGGCCTGGAGTTAAATGACCTCTGACCTGATCTTAAGCTTCTCTTTGTATCTTCATTGAGAGTTTCCTTTGAGTATGTCAAATCAGGCCTGGATTTAAATGATATCTGACTTGATCTCCAGACTGAAATTGGTTCCTTTCCTTCTTTCACGTTCACTCCTTATTGTTCCATTCCACCATCTATCTAAAATATCCTTTGGTATAAATGACTTGCCCTATGAAAGCCTTGGCTAGCTATTATGCAAGTAATCCTCTTTCATGACTCCATATCCCAATGGATGGCTCATTCCTAACCGATCCTCTTTTGCTGAAACATCCTGGTGCTTTGTTCCTTTCATTCCATAACCTTCTCAGTTAATGACCTCTGGCTCAACCCAACAACCAAACCAATTTTAAACCCCCTTTGTGCTTCATACCTAGCCTAATATCTCATTTTGAGCTTTCAAAGATATATCATTCTTTGCTTTTATGGAGAGATCCCTCTCCAGACCCAGGAGGGCTAGATCCTAGGATCCCAAAGTGGTTTTGATGTTGTCTGGTCTTTTGGTCTTGCCGATCTGGCCAAAACAATAGAACCCCAACACATAGAATAGGACTGAATAAGTTTGACAACATTATTTTATTGGCTAATAACAACTGTAGATTACACTTTAGATCTAGATCAGATATGTGTACAAAAATTTAGATCTATATAATATCTGTACACTAGATAGGCTCCTCTACAAATGCCCCTTGGAATTTTTAGCAAAAAGTGAGGTACATAGAGTAGATCTGATATCTTATGCAGCAAATCTACAGAATGATTCAAAAATTATGAAGCAATTACAATTGTATTCAGATTAGATCTGAATATTTCATGGATCAGATTTGAAATCCATGTATCACCACAGTGAAGGGTAGAACCCCAAAACTAGATATCTCTCCTCAGAAAGTGTGCCAAAACACCCTGCAACTTTACACTTGCAAATAACGAAGTACTGGAAGGGAAGCTGCGTTGTAGGCTCTAGAACATATGTGGCCTCAAGCCAAGATCTGAAATTAGTGCTCCAATCATCCAATACTCTCTTGCCAAGGGGATAGAAGATTTTCCCACTGAAAAGAGGCACTAGAATGGCTTAGATCTGAGTAGATCAAGCCTCCACTTGTTGCAACTTACAAAGACAACCAAACCCTCAACAAGATCTGCATTGTAGTTGGAAGAATATCTTGGCCAAATGCGTGATAGTGGACAATAAATGCAAGACTCCTCCAAGAGATACTCAAGGAAGGAGGTGTGATTCCCGATCAGGAACACCCAGTGCTAAACAACACTATTCTCTACTAAATAGCCAAGAGAATGAGAAATGTCTAAACAGACAAATTTTTCAAAAATAATACGTTCATCAACCCCTTCTCATGTTGTCCTCCTCTTCCTTTTATAAGATAGAAACCTTGAAAAACCCTAAACCATCTCAATGATTTAGCCTATTTCACATGTGCCACCTCAACTAAGACTGTGTTGTGCATCAACGAGGATCACTCCTTCTAGACAACACTGTTGATTTGGTCATGGTTGACCCAGTCAGATGATCCAGCCTCTTTCACACCTAAGTGTGCTTATGTAAATAGCCCAGATTTAGCTTTGTTCACACGTGGCATTGATTTATTTGTTGTTTCAGGAGTTTTATTGATCCTCCTTTACTATTTTATTCATAAAACAGAAAACAAAACAAAATTAATATTCCCATTAGCTTAGGACTAATTGGGAATATTACAGTCCTCCCCTCAAAAATGGTGATTGTCCTCAAGCAACTGATAAGGTGAGTGCTACAACACTTCTCCTCCTCCATTGGTGGCACCATCATCAAGTGTTAAGCTCCTTCCATAAGCTAAGTGCTCACCAATCCAACCCTCCATGAATTTTTCCTCCAAGGTTCTTATGAGATGTAAGTAATCCATCCCACAAGGAGTCAAGAACTCAAATGAAACAAACATGGTTGAACCAATGCTCTCCCTATATCATGTAGCATAAGGTGCATGGAGAACCTCCATACCATGTGGTACATACATGCCTCCCATCCTCCCTCCATACATACCCATAAAAAGTACAAGTATCTCATCAATGTATGGAAGAAAAACTACATACATACGAACAGAAATTTGAGCATGTGGAGGTGGGTCATAGTCCCACATATGATACCAGTGCAATGAATTTCCTGCCTACATCAGATCAAGGTATGGTAAGTGGTTTCCCCACCACTTACTTTTTTCCCATGATATCTCACTATGGCTGAAAGTGTGAGATATGTTTGGTGCTTTAGGAAAGCATCCATCATGAAAGGAAATCTCCCTTTGCACATCAAGGGAATGGCCAAATTCAGAAATTTTAGTGTCCCAATGTTTGTCATGAGATTTACATGATACATCACTCCTCCTTAAAGTCATGGCCTACATAAACATGGTAAAAGAATATGTAAAATCAGAAAATGAAACTTTCTTTACATGATCAGATACCTCACCAACAAGGTTCCTTATACACATGGAGTTGTGCAATGATATTTCTCCTCTTTCCAAAGAAGGAAGAGATGGCTGAAATAACTCTTGCATAGAGTCACATGGCTGCCCCAAATCCACATAGTTCATGCATTCTTGAAAATGATGATGTAGTTCTTCTCTCAATCCTTCCCAATCAAAGCTCCTCATGATGATGTTGTAGATCCTCATGGAATAAATATGGTTGAAACATAACTCTTTGTATGCTCCTTGTAGTAACTTCTGCTTGAGCTTAGAAACTCTAGTCAAGAAGATCCTACCATGATGATAGATGAATCCTCCTTGGACTAAATAGCCCTCTTCATGCAGTTGGTCATCAAGTATCATACAAGTGTTAAGATCATTGGAATAATCCATCAACAGTTGGGATTTCCAATACAAATCTAAATTTCTCAACAATGACAGCGTTGGTGATGCATCAACAGAAATTTTTGTCATGTTGCTTCTCTTCTCCTTGACATCTCTCATGCCAAAGGTGTGTGTTGGAAGGATATTCATCCCATTCTTCTCCTCCAACAGTGCAGGATCAGAAATGAAGGTGGGTGATGATGATGAGAGAAGAAAATCTCCCTCCTTCTTGAGCTTACCCAAGCTTTCCAACATTGTAGCTCTGTCGTCCAGTGCTCCAAGCCCTCCTGGATCTAAGCTTGAAGCATCATGTTGTGAGGTTTGTTGGTCTCCCGTGTTTTGATAGTTTGGAAAATCAAAAGACAAGGCAACATCAAACCAATCTTTAGAGTTCCAGGATCTAGTCCTCTTGTTCTCAAAGAGGGATCTATCAAATTATTTGTTTTTTGCAAAGGTTTATATTGTGTGCTTTGGGTATTAGTTTTAGACTGGTTATTAAGGGAAAATGTTTGTTTGTTTGTTTGGTTGAATTGATACAACAAAATAAGAAAGGTCTAGGAAAGGCAGGTAGAAAGGAGGAGTATCAGTTTCATTGGGAAATGGAGTCAAAAAGAGGTTATGAAAAACTTATCAATGGATATGGGATATCAAAGGGAAAATATAACTTGGCCACAAGATCCTTTAGTTTATGAATGAGATGGACATTAATGGTTTAGAAAAGAGAATTTTAATTCTCAACAAAGGGAATTTGAAAACATTATTTGAACAATAAAGAGGTATTTGATAGACAGGGCTAACCATAAATTCTACAAACTGCACTTCAAGAAAATAATGACTTCAAAACAAATTTTAAAATGAAATCTAACATTCGGGAGCATATCCTATTTCCTCAAAGATTTTATTTCAAATGACTTAGAAAAACATAAAAGATTTACTGATAATTGAAGTCATAGAAGAGGGAATACCTACTACATCTATGATTACAACTATAAAAGACCTTTAAGACAACTGTTTAAGCAAGGACAAAGGGCATGATCAAAACATACCTCCTTGGCTCACTATAAACAAAGATACTTCAAAGGGAGACATCAATAATAGCCTTTAAGTGGCAGCAGACAAGCAGGGAGAAACATAAATCATGCTGAAACCAACTATTCGAACTATTAGAGAAATAAACAAGCATGAGGACTAAAGAGAGAGATTTAATACTCTAAAATACCTCAGCAGAAGAAAAAATAAAACAGTGAAGGATAAACAGGTCTAAGGTGCTTCCAGGATTCATTTCTTAGCCAAAAACTTTCATCCTACTGTAGTAAGAAATTATGGAACAAAATGAAAACAGGAGAAAACATTAAATAGTTCAGAATACTTAACCAACAGCCAAGCTCATGGATCCAATTATAGAGCCTTCTCAAGAAAAAGCATGCAAAAACATCATCATGGCTTCCAAAACTTCAATTTCTTCTTCAACTTCAACAAACTATGTATTATTTCAGAGAGTTTCAGTATTACAACTAGTGATCAACCAACAAATTCTCATCTTCTTCAGAAGTATTTATAGAAGAAATGAGGAGGTGGAAGGGCTTTAAGATCGAACTGTAATTAATTTTACACTAAATGCAACTCCAAACCTCGAAAATCATGCAAAGCCTAAGTCAGGAGAGCATTGAATTATGATTATTTTTATTTACATTGTTTCTATATTTTTAAATTCAAAGGTTAAAAAGATTGACTTCGAGGCCTATTTCTTATCTTTGTAATAACTTTGCTGACAGTTTGAGAATTTGTTCTTTCTTGGGTAATAACTATTCAGCTGTCTTTAGATAAATATCTTATGTTCTGGCAATAACTAGGCCTTCTTTGATTGCTTTGAGGCTGCAGGTGTATTTTGGTAGTTGCAGAGGATTCAATTAGCCTCTGATGTGGCAGTGGAGGCTTCTAGGATTGATATATATTATTGTTTTAACCTAAAACACCTTTAATTTACTTGAGTTCTGTGTTTTAGGCTTAATGAAGCCTAATTCCTGTCTTCTGGTCTTCAAACTGTCTTCAATTGTGGATCAATTCTTTGATTAATCGAATTAATGCCTTAATTCTTCAAAAACTATGTTAAAACCTTAAATTTATTTGCTTCTTCTTTGATTTCATACTGTCAAACTGACACTCTTCAGCTGTGGCGTTTGTGTTTCCATTGTTTTCGCAGGCGCGCAGAGGTTGTATAAAGGCATTAGTGCTCATGAGGCACTTATAAAATATAATTTGGAACCCTGCGGAATGATTTCCTTTGTGAAATAAAGGCCTGGGGGATCGTCATCCCCGGCCTTTGATTTCCTTTTAAAACAATGGAAAAACTTTTAAAAACCTGCAAAATACACAAAAAGTTATAAAAATCCTGCATGGTTCGATAAAAACTGCTTTGGAGGTTTAGGTCAGAGCATGACCATTGGATGAAAGCATCTGACGGTGAGGATTGCTGGCTGAGATCAAAGGAAGGCAGTTGGGTAAATGGCGGTGGAGATTAAATCCAGGCCATAAATGCATATTGGTCAATAGTTGAGATTGATCGAGTTTATATAATGTGGAGGGGAAAATTTATAATTAAATGGAAGAAAATGCGAGGAAAATGGTCGAAAACATTTGGCGAAGTTAACAAAGGTTTAAAAAATTTGGGGTTTCTAAAAGATTCTGGGGCGTCGGATTGATTTGGCCAATAGAGATCAATAGCAGAGAATGATTTAAGAAGTCCCTTGGAGGATGGGTGGAGGGCGATGAACTAAAAGGTGAGATTAAACGTGAGCCATTAGATCTCAGAGATCAACGGCGGAGATTAAACATGAGAGAATGCAATGTAAATGGGGAAAGTGGTTTCGGCCAAAGAAACAACTGGTTTCGCACGATGAAAAGGAGGAAAGGCGGTATTGCCTTTTTGAACGTGATATGCATTAGCAATCGACACGTGGATTTTTAAAACCACCCACATCGCGTAATTTTAAATAATTAACCTCCGGACTCAAAATTATACGAAACCATGTGGTGGCCGTCAGATCTGGGGCATTAGATCAGACGGTCATGGGGAGAGCACGACGGAGATAAGATGCACGGGTGAAAAGGGGTGGGGCAGGGTCAAGGTGGTTTTAATCTTGACCGTCAGATCAGGGAATGAATGGCTAGGATTGACCAATGGGGGTGGTAGGTCCCAAATGAGTTGGGCCTATTGAGTTAAATATGTACCGTTGGATGAAACAGATAAACGACTCAGTTTTAATCTTGGGGTTAATGAAATAAAATATGAGGCAAGGGTCGGGCGGAGTTTGGGTCAATGTAGACCATTGATCTGCAGAGATCAACGATGGAGATTCACTGAAAAATTTATACAACGGGGTTTTATGAATTTAAAAAAGGGCGTCAAGCTTCAATTTGGACTGTCGGATGTATGAAATGAATGGCCCAGATCCAATCGCGGGATCGCCAATCGATGAGGGAGAGAGGAAAGGTGCATAGAAAATTTGCGATGCAATTAGATTGGAGCTATTGATCTTAGAGAGATCAACGGTCGGAAATGAGTCTGTGGGTTTTATTGTTGGAGGTTGTGGCGGAGGGCGATTAATCTGGACCGTCGGTTCTTGTGGATTCGATGGTCCAGATTGAATCACAATGATAATAATCGGAGGAGGAGAGAGGAAAGGCGCAATGGTTTTCACGATGCGATTGAATAAGGACCGTTGATATTAGAACCAGATCAATGGCAGAGATTCAATTATGAATGCCAAAGGCGGGTATGCGGGCTTTGGAACAGAGCAATGGGGACCGTCGGATCTAGGTATGGTGGAACAGATCAACGGCTAGGAAACCATCGCAAGGTCGCCAATCGGAGGGGGGCAATAAACATATTTAAACGCATCAATGAAAAACTCTGATGCGATGTGCCGATGGCCATTGATCTTTGCAAAGATCGACGGTGGAGATCTATTTTTAAAACATATCGTCAGGTTTATAAAAAACAAAGGAAACCAAGGGTTTGGACATGTTTTTAGTGTTTTTAGCGCCCGATTGCGGGGCTATGGTTTTGTGAAGAAACGAAGGGATCAGGGGTTTCAAAATAAAAGGGGCCAATCGCAATCAGAGGAAAAGGGAGGCAAATAAAAAATTTTGGCATGTTTTTTTGCGATGCGATTGACCGATGATCGTTGATCGGTTCAGATCAACGATCAATTTTCATCAAAACTTTGAACTATCAAACTTATTAAAACATGGTGGAAAGTCGTATTTTTATAAAATACAAAGGAGGAAAAAGGTTTTTACAGGTTAGAAGAGGATTTTTAGTCCCTTAGCGCCCAGTTGCGGGGCTTCCGGTCCTATGAGAAGCGGGGATTCTGAAATTTAAGCCCTCGGGGGCTAAAATTCTGTGTAATGAAATATAAGAGTTTTTAAGGCTAAAAACAGAGTTTTTAACCAATTGGGGGTTTCGATAGGGGAAAAAAGGCTTCTTAAAACAAATGGAAGGAGACCAAATGCTTTTAAAAGTGTCTTGAAGTGATTTTGAAGGTTAAAGTCAGGAAAATGGAGGTATTTTATGAGGAGAAGGGGATGAAAAATGAAGGTCAATTAATGAGTGTTTGTAGGGGTAATAATGATGGCAAATGGGGTTTTTCAGCAGTCTTTTCTTCAGGAAAATAGCATATTTTTCAGGTTTATAAGGGGAAAAACAGTGAATATTAACCTAAGGAAAGAAAAATATCATGAGACTTCAAAAGATGATAGGTTTTCAAAGGAAACTATCTCTTGAAGGCTTGAACACAAAGTCTAGCCACCTCTTGGTATAAAAAAATTTATAGGTGGCTAACAATGGCTCCACTTGGGGAAGACAACTGGTTCTTTAGGTGTCTAGAACGTCAGCTATTGATCTCTGGTTTTTCAATAAACCAGTGCTTGAATCCATTGGGCAGCAACCTTTCTTTTTAATGATCTCTGCAGCAATTTGAAATAATGGAATTCTATCAAAATAATCATGTCTACCTACCCATTCTTAATGATCCTAACATTTTTTCTTCTTTTCAGAGTGCATTTAGACTAGAAAACTCTCTTCAACAACATTTTATTCTTTTGAAAAATAGAAAACTAATCTAATTCTAACCTTATTTCTCCATGAATCCAGATTAAGCAGTTGGATTCACAAATTCTCTACCTAATTATTATCTGTCAGGATTAGATTGTCTGAAAAACCTTTATTCTCTAATTTCTAAGACAATAAATTTAAAAACAGTCAAGCCAAGATTAAGCTGTTTGACTTGCTGTGATCTATGGCATAAAAACAAGCTGCACATAGATCATTATTTGCAGAAAAAGTAAAGCAAAATAGCGAAGGCTTAAGATCTGAAAATTAAAACCTTCCATCATTATTTCTTCAGCTCTGTTTTAAATTTGTTTGAGCTATCTCTCTTTCTTTCCTGGTTCAAGTTTTGGGCATATTAGAACCAGTTTGTTTTCTATCTCATAGGTTCAGAATTTGAGCTTGTTTGAACCTTTTTTCTATCCTAATCTACCTTACCGATAAGCCAATATTAAGTTGTTTTGAAAATCCATTTTATTAACCTATCAGCAAAAAATTGAAAACTAATTAGTCATGATTAGGCTGTATGACTAACTAGAAGTGTGTTTTTAGGAGTGGCATTTGAGCTTGCACACTTTCAAAATGTGTTTCTCTTTTTGGTATGGGGCTATACCTTTCTTTTTTTTACAATATTCCATCTTTTCTTCTTTCTATTGTTTTTGTATTTTTATTTTTCTAACTTTGAATGCAATGTTTAACAATGATATTTATAATGGAAAGTAAAAAAGCTTTAAAAATCAAGACTCTTGGCAGAAGTAATGCCTGAGCATCCTGCCATTTACAGGACCTCCATACAGATCATCACCATTCAATTCTTTTAGGAAAAATCCATTGTGACCCCTCTCAGCATGAATAATATAAGGTCCTTTCCACAAGTTCTGAAACTTTCCATGCTTTACCATCTCTTCCCTTCTTGAATCCCACTTAAGAACAACATTTCCAACTTGGAAATTGTTTTCCTTAGTCCTCTTGTCAAATAGTTTCTTGATATTTTCTTGGACTAACTGTGTTCTTTCATAGACTTCTTCCCTAGTCTGCTGTAAATGAATTTTTTGGTTGATTCTTCTCTGCATATCATTCTCTTCAATCTGCACTTCTTGAAGGAGTTTCATGACTGGAACTCCTAATGAAGTGGGAAAGACTGCATCCATGCCATAAAACAGCTGATAGGGGGACATATTTATTGCTTTCTTTGTAGTTAATCTATCATCCCATAAGGCATGAACCAGCTTACTGTGCCATGATTTATGATTCTGCTCCAACAGCTTTTGGATGATATTGATGAGGCTCTGATTGGACGATTCAACTAATTCATTTCCTTGGGGATAGTAGGTAGTAGAATGACACAAGGTGATGTGGTATTTGTAACAGAAATCAACCATTTTCTTAGATTTAAAGGCAGCATCATTATTTGTTATGATTTTACTGGGACAACCAAATCTGGATAGGATATTGTTTTCAAGGAACTTGATAATGACAGAGTCATTAGCATTCCTAGTGGGTATAGCTTCTATCCATTTGGTAAAGAAGTCAGTGGCCGTGAGGATCCACTTATGTTGGGCTGAGGAAGATGGGTAAATTTCCCCAATGAAGTCTAAACCCCATTGTTGAAAAGGTGACTCAACTCTGATAGGATGTAATGGTAAGGGAAGGAGTTTTCTTTTTCCATCAAAAATTTGACACTTATGGCAAGACATGACTAGCTACCGAGTGTCTGGGAAAAGGGTAGGCCAATAGTGACCAGATCTAAGAATTTTGTTTGTTGTGGCCTTTCAGTAGAGGTGTCCTCCACATTCTCCTTCATACAACTCATGCATGATCTTTCCTGCATCATCTTCAAGTAAACATTTAAGCAAAATTCCAACAGCATTTTTCCAATATAATACCCCATCTAAGATGCAATAACTCAAAGCTTTTTGTTTCAAAAATATAGCTTTAGTTTTAGACAAAGAAGGAGGGGCATTTAAATATAAAAGCACATAAATAATGTCAACATACCAAGGAGAATTCAGAAATGTGTCTTTAATGAAAGGGGCAGTGAATTCTTTTACTTCTTCCAATACATCTACCATGTTCATATCTAGTGCTTGGAAGTTCGATTCAGCCATTATTTTTTCTAATCCCTACCCTTTATTCAGTTTGGTGGGCCTAATTTCTAAGTCATATTCAAGAATAGTTGCAATCCATTTTCCCCTTTTACCATTAGGGTCTTGACTTAGAATATCCTTGATAACAATATGTGGAACAAAATAAATTATGTGAGAGTGTAAAATATAGAACCTAAAGTCATTTAATGCTTTTAATAATGCTAAGGCTTGCTTCTCCATGATGTTATAATGAAGAGGAGCATCTCTTAAGGCCCTGCTAAAGAAGGATATCGGTTGTTCTTGCCCCAAATCATTCTTTTGAAGTAAAACTACAGCTATTGTATGCTCAGATGCAAAAGAAAAGATATAAAAGTCTTTGGTGAAATATGGACTAATCAAGACTGGTGTTTGAGTTAGAGCTTGTTTAACTTGTTCAAATGATTGTTTAGCTTGTAAAGTCCATTTCACACCTACCTCTTTCTTAAGCATGTTTGTAATGTTTTTTAATAGCTTAGCAAGGTTAGGGATAAACCTCCTCAAAAAATTAATCTTCCCAATGAAATATTGTAATTCTTTGAGGCTTCTCAGATGGCTGATCTGTAATATGCCATCTATCCTTGTAGGGTCTATTTTGATTCCATCTTCTGAAATTATATGTCCAAGAAGTTTACCTTCTTAGAGACCAAAGAGTGTCTTCTTGGGATTCAAAGATAAGCCAAATTTCCTACACTCCTCAAAAACTATTCTTAAGTGAATCAAATGTTCTTCATCAGTTTTTGAGAAAACGGTTATGTCATCAAGGTAAATGATTATGAAATAGCCAATATCTTTAGAGAAGGATATGTCCATGCCCTTTGGAAGGTGGCCCCTGCATTCATCAATCCGAAATGCATTTTGACATACATAAAGGTGCCCCAAGGTGTAGTAAAAGCAGTTTTGATTTGATCACTTGGGAGCACTAACACCTGGTTGTAACCCGAGAACCCATCTAGGAGTGATATCCTTTTTGACCCAACTACCCTTTGAAGTATATGGTCCATATTGGGCAAGGGGTAGTTGTCTTTCAGAGAGGCTCTATTTAAATTTCTGAAGTCAATGCAGAGCCTGATTTCTCTAGTCTTTTTCCTAACAGAAACTAAGTTTGATACCCACTCTGAATATCTAATTGGTACTATGATCCCAGCATCATGCATCTTTTCGATTTCTGCCTTAACTAAAGGTAGTAAAACAGGGTTTATTCTCTTATTTTTTGTTTAAAAGGCTTTTGATTTTCCTTCAAAGGAATCTTGTGCTGAATGATGCTAGTATCATAAGATTTCAGATCTTTGTATCCCCAAGCAAAAACATCTTTAAACGCTTTGAACAGCTCTATGTATTGCAATTTTATGTGAGTTGGGAGAATGCTGGATAGTTTAATCATCTTCGGTTCTGCTAGGCTGCCTATGTTATGTTCTTATACATCTTTTTCCACAGGCTCCATTCTCGGTTCTTTGGCTACATCATTAAAGTCGAAAAGGTGTTCTAAAGGTGTGAGACCTCTTGGAATTGTATTTCTCTTGCATTGTAAAACTTCCAAGTATTCCTGGTTTGCATTGTCAATTAATTCTACTTCAAAAGGATTCTCACAGTGATTTATATCAGCAGAATGCGTTATTTCAACTTCTGGGATTTGTTCAATATACAAACAGTTTTATCTACGGTTGTTTTCTGATATTGGTATGGAAAATTATTTTCTAATTTTAGGAAATCATCGATGTGTTTTTCATAATCAAACACTTGCTAGTGATCTTCGTTATCAGGCACTACAGGCCTGTGTTTTACCTTTACACTAAGCTGTTCATTTATCTCAGGTATTTGGCAGTTGCTGGCATTGAAAGCGAGTTCATTTGCTAGATGATTTAGTGCTCTTAGAATGAAAATGAGTTCATACTTTTCAAAGGTTTTCAATAAATCAAGGGCAGCATTTTGATATTCCCTAAGCCTTGGATTTCTATCTGAGTATTCTCCTTTGATTTGTCTGATGACAAGTTTAGAATCTCCTAAGATTGATATCTTTTGGGCTTCTAATTGTTTAAGCAATTGTAAGCCTAGGAGAAGTGCTTCATACTCAGGAATATTGTTCGTGCATGGGAAATCTAATTTATATGAAAAACTCTGGTTTGTATTTTGAATCCACACCCCTGCCCCTGCACTAGTTTTATTACAAGATCCATCAAAGTTTATTATCCAAAGCATATCTGCCTCATTTTCATTCTCTTGTTACTATTGATTTTCAATGTTTTGAATTTGATTCGAGGGAAGATTTGATTGTTCTGGTGAACTGATTGGGTATATATTTTCCTTTTCTTCCTGATTGATTTCATCTTCATTGTATAAGATGAAGGAACCTAAGCTTGAATGAATGGAATATATTGGAGAGTTGTTTGGTTTATCTATGTTTCTCCCCATGTATTTCATGTGGGATTCCCTGTATAATCTTCTGTTTTGGTTAAAAACAGGGATGGTGGCGTAAGACATGTCCATTTGAAGGCTTCCCTGAAGTTTGGCTCCCCATGATCTTGATAAAAGCATGCCATACTTAGGGGGAATTTCAGCTACAACTATTTCCATTACTAGACTCTTAGCAGGGATTTGAGATAAGTTAACACATAAATATTTGATTAAACCCAAACATTTGACTCTACTTGAATCAAAGGAATACAAATATTTGTATGGTTTAGTAATTTCTAAGCCTAAGCTTTCCATTACTACCTTGGGCATTAGATTGTGTGAAGCTCCAGAATCCAACATGGCATTGTGTAAAATTTTCTCATGTATGTTCAAACTAACATAGAAGGGAGGGACAGCCCCTTCTTGGTATTTTCCTTCAACTTCTGGACCAAACAACAACTCAGGTTTGTCATCTGTCAAGTTTAAGGTGTCAGTATCACTTCCTAAGTTCAAAGCTTTTAAAAATTGGTTTTTGTACACTTCTTGGGTTACTAGTTCAGCTAGAGGGATGGTAATTTTTATCTTTGCAATATCTCCCTCAAGGCTGAAAGGAAAAATTGATTTGGTCATATTTACATTTGTCTTTTCAATTGAATTCCTTTCAGCAATTTTTATTTGCTGAACCTTGTTTGGACTGGTAATTTGGACAGTTTTGTTAGGACCACTAGTTGAAGTGCTAGGGGTAGTATGTTCAACATTTGGCTAGTTATTTTTCTGTTTTTTTAAATCTGGTTTTTTAGCCAAAATGATGGGTTTGTCTGCTGTCTTCTTAGGCTGACTTTCTGTTTTTTTCTTGACAGCAGTGCTAGTGTTCTTGTCTTTTGAATTGTCTACGTTCCCTTTGCTCCTAAGATCATATTGTTTGTGTACCTCCATGATTGCATTTTCAAACCCCAATCTATAATCATCAGAATCTTCATAAGTGTTTGTATTTTGATCAGAGAAGAAACCTTGTTCTTCTTCAGTGAGGAAAACATCATCCCCACTGTCTGATCCAATCAAGTTTACATGAGCTTCTCCCAACCTTTCCGTCTCCCTATCTTCCTCATATTGATCCACATAGTTTTTTGTTGGAAGGGAGGTCTAACCTGTTGGTCACTTTATTTTTTCTTATCTTGATTGTTTTCTCTTCTATAATTCTGATTTATATTTCGATTTTGGTTGTTTTCAGGTTCTCTTGGTGGCACTCTATCATTCAAGTTGATATTTTCAAGCATCCTCTCCATTACCTTCACTAGGTTATCAATTTTAGTGTCAGAAGTTGAGGTTGAGGGTGCAATGTCATCTTTATAAGTTACCCTCTTCTATTATCTCAACCTATTTCTTTTCTTAATTATGTTTGCTTCTACGCTCACATCTCCCTTCTACATGTCTTCTAATGTTAAGTAATCTCTCTCCCTTAGCTGATAAACCATTTTAGAATCAAAACCTTCAAGGTATCTTACTAAGGCCATGCCTTGGGGAGGTTTCATGTGAGGTGGAAGAGCATTGTAAACACTGTTAAACCTAGTGGAGTATTAATGAACACTCTTCCCTTGATTTATTTTGCGACTACTATACTCTGCTAGTATTTGGAGAGGGTTCTTTTTCATTTCCCATTTGTTGATGAATTTTTGATGCAAAGCAGGGAGATCATTGATGATGTTAGGAGGTAAGTTTATAAACCACTTCTTTGCATCTCCTCCTAAACTTTGGGCAAAGATCCTCATCTTAATGGTCTCTTCTTCTATCTCCATGTAATCAAATGCATCTTCCATCCTATCTACATGGTGTTGAGATGTGGTAGCTTCTTTTGCAGTGAAATGAGGAATTTTTGATTGATAATCATTTGGTAAGGGAAGCAGAGGTTGTGGTAACACTAATGGGGCATACCATGTTGCCATGGCTGGAAAGAAGGGTGGATTTACAAGAGGTGGATTTATAAGGGGGAAAGTGGGCTAAACTGGAGTGTTTTGAACAGTGGTAACATGGACTGGAGTGGAAGAAACACTTGGGCCAGCAAACTGGTTTTGAGCAGATTGTTATGAAAAGGGCTAAAGTGATGAAGAAGCTCGGAATCGGGAGGAGTGGAAGGTGAGGCTTCTCTACTAATGCTCTGTTGCAAATCTGCAATGTCAAGATCAGTTTGCTTTAAGTGACCTTGAGATCTGGTTCTAAAGATGTTCTTTGTATGATGTAAATCAAAGTGTAAATCCTCTAAGTCAACAAGGTTTTCGGGGACAGATTTTGTTCTTAAGAGGCTCCTATTAGCAGCTGATTTTCTAGACTTAGAAGTATGCCATATAATTCTCTCTGGATTGTCAACTATTAAAGGAGGATTTGGGTCTGGATGGGATCTAGTGTTGATCCTATGTGAAGCCAAAATACTTTTCAAAAATGAGAGGGGTTAAAGTTTTAGGGACTGTTTTTTGGAAGTTTTACCTCTCACGATGTCTTATGTAGTATGGGACTAGGCTTCTAAACTTCTTCAAGGCTGGTTAACACATTCCTAAAGAGATCTGGAGACCTAGATGAGTAATAGGTCTACTGGGGCTAGTGGAGTCGCCAGGTTGAAACTATTTAGCTTCTATGAAGGTAAAATATTGGATGGTTCCACCACCATGTTTATTATGAAGCCAAACTAAAAAAATTTTGGGTTTTTCTGAGTTTTTTAGTCCCATGGGTTATGAGAGTGTCCTAAATCTGGCTTAACACTTAGCTAAGGTGTTAGAAACATACAGAGTTCACTCTTATGGCTTGGTAACTAATTCTTTCAAGGTTTGATAAGGTTCTAAGACAATCCTAAGGGTTACCTAGTTTGTCACTGATTCAAATAAGTCCTATCATGATTACCATTTTGTTAGGTAGTGCTTGAAAAAGGATAGTTATGTTATACTGGACAAGGAGTGTTTTGTTTTAAATATTTTACTCAGCGTCCCACCGTGATCGCCATTATGTTGGTCTCCCGTGTTTTGATAGTTTGGAAAATCAAAAGACAAGGCAACATCAAACCAATATTTAGAGTTCCAGGATCTAGTCCTCCTGTTCTCGGAGAGGGATCTCTCAAATTATTATTTTTTTGCAAAGGTTTATCTTGTGTGCTTTGGGTATTGGTTTTGGACTAGTTATTAAGGGAAAATGTTTGTTTGTTTGTTTGGTTGAATTGATATAGTAGAATATGAAAGGTCTAAGAAAGGAAGGTAGAAAGGAGGAGTATCAGTTTCATTGGGCAATGGATTCAAAAAGAGGTTATGACAAACTTATCAATGGATATGGGATATCAAAGGGCAAATCTAACTTGGCCACAGGATCCTTTAGTTTATGAATGAGATGGACATTAATAGTTTAGAAAAGAGAAGTTCAATTCTCCACAAAAGGAATTTGAAAACATGATTTGAACAATAAAGAGGTATTTGATAGACATGGCTAACCATAAATTCTACAAACCACACTTCAAGCAAATAATGACTTCAAAATTTTTTTTAAAATGAAATCTAATATTCGGGAGCACATCCTATTTCCTCAAAGATTTTATTTCAAATGACTTAGAAAAAAATAAAATATTTATTGATAATTGCAGTCATAGAAGAGGGAACACCTAATACATCTATGATTACAACTATAAAAGACCTTTAAGACAACTGTTTAAGCAAGGACAAAGGGCATGATCAAAACAGACCTCGTTGGCTCACTATAAACAAAGATACTTCAAAGGAAGACTTCAATAACAGCCTTTAAGTGGCAACAGACAAGCAGGGAGAACCATAAATCATGCTGAAACCAACTATTCTAACTATTAGAGAAATAAACAAGCATGAGGACTGAAGAGAGAGATTAAAGACTATAAAATACCTCAGCAGAAGAAAACATAAAACAATGAAGGATAAACAGGTCTAAGGTGCTTCCAGGAGTCATTTCTTAGCCTAAAAATTTCATCCTACTATAGTAAGAAATTATGGAACAAAATGAAAACAGGAGAAAAAATTAAACAATTCATAATACTTCACCAAAAACCAAGCAAATGGATCCAATGATAGAGCCTTCTCAAGAACAAGCATGCAACAACATCATCAGGGCTTCCAAAACTTCAATTTCTTCTTCAACTTCAACAGACTATGTATTATTTCAGAGAGTTTCAATATTACAACTAGTGATCAACCAACAAATTCTCATCTTCTTCAGAAGTATTTATAGAAGAAATGAGGAGGTGGAAGGGCTTTAAGGTCGAAGTGTAATTAATTCTATACTAAATGCAACTCCAAACCTCAAAAACCATGCAAGGCCTAAGGTAGGAGAGCATTGAATTATGATTATGTTTATTTAATCTGTTTCTGTCTTTTTAAACTCAAAGGGAAAAAAGATTGACTTCGAGGCCTATTTCTTATCTTTGTAATAACTATGCTGACAGTTTGAGAATGTGTTCTTTCTTTGGTAATAGTTGTTTAGCTGTCTTTAGATAAATATCTTATGTTCTGGAAATAACTAGGCCTTCTTTTGAGGCTGCAGGTGTCTTTTGGTAGCTGCAGAGGATTCAATTAGCCTCTGATGTGGCAGTGGAGGCTTCTCGGATTGATAGATATTATTGTTTTAACCTAAAACACCTTTAATTTACTTGAGTTCTGTGTTTTAGGCTTAATGAAGCCCAATTCCTATCTTCTGGTCTTCAAACTGTCTTCAATTGTGGATCGGGTCTTTGATTAATCGAATTAATGCCTTAATCCTTCAAAAACTGTGTTAAAACCTTAAATATCTTCGCTTCTGCTTTGATTTCATACTGTCAAACTGACACTCTTCGACTGTGGTGTTTGTTGTGTTTCCATTGTTGTCACAGGCGCGCAGAGTTTGTATAAAGGCATCAGTGCTCATGAGGCACTTATAAAATATAATTTGGAACCCTGCAGAATGATTTCCTTTGTGAAATAAAGGCCTGAGGGATCGTCATCCCTGGCCTTTGATTTCCTTTTAAAACAATGGAAAAATTTTTAAAAACCTGCAAAATACACAAAAAGTTATAAAAATCCTGTGTGGTTGGGTAAAAACTGCTTTGGAGGTTTAGGTCAGAGCTTGACTGTTGGATGAAAGCATACGACGGCGAGGATTGTTGGCTGAGATCAAAGGAAGGCGGTTGGGTAAATGGAATTGGAGATTAAATCCGGGCCGTAGATGCATATTGGTCAACGGTTGAGATTGATCAAGTTTATATAATGCGGAGGGGAAAATTTATAATGAAATGGAAGAAAATGCGAGGAAAATGGTCGAAAACATTTGGCAGAGTTAACAAAGTTTTAAACAAAAATTCGGGGTTTCTGAAAGATTCTGGGCCGTCGGATTGATTTGGCCAATATAGATCAACGACGAAGAATTATTTAAGAAGTCCCTCGGAGGATGGGTGGAGGGCGATGAACTAAAAGGCGAGATTAAACGTGAGCCATTAGATCTCAGATATCAACGGCGGAGATTAAACATGAGAGAATGCAATGTAAATGGGGAAAGTGGTTTCGGCCAAAGAAATCACTGGTTTCGCGCGATGAAAAGGATGGAAGGCGGTATTTCCTTTTTAAACACGATATGTGTTAGCGATCGACACGTGGCATTTTAAAACTACCCACATCGCATAATTTTAAAACATTAACCTTCGGACTCAAAATTACGCGAAACCGCACGCTGGCCATCAGATCTGGGGCATTAGATCAGACTGTCGTGAGGAGAGAACGACGAAGATAAGATGCACGGGTGAAAAGAGGTGGGGCAGGGTCAAGGAGGTTTTAATCTTGACCATCGGATCAGGGAATCAATGGCTAGGATTGAACAATGGGGGTGGTAGGTCCCAAATGATTTGGGCCTACTGAGTTAAATATGGACTGTTGGATGAAACAGATCAACGGCTCATATTTAATCTTGGGGTTAATGAAATAAAATATGAGGCAAGGGTCGGGCAGAGTTTGGGTCAATGTAGACAATTGATCGGCAGAGATCAATGGCGGAGATTCACCGAAAAAATTATACAACGGGGTTTTATGAATTTAACAAAGGGTGTCAAGCTTCAATCTGGACTGTCGGATGTATGAAATGGATGGCCCAATTCCAATCGCCGGATCGCCAATTGGCGGGGCAGAGAGGAAAGGTGCACAGAAAATTTGCGATGCGATTAGATTGGAGTTGTCAATCTTAGAGAGATCAATGGTCAGAAATGAGTCTGTGGGTTTTATTGTCGGAGGCTGTGGCAGAGGGCGATTAATCTGGACCATCGGTTCTTTTGGATTAAACGGTCCAGATTGAATCTCAATGATAACAATCGGAGGAGGAGAGAGGAAAGGCGCAATGGTTTTCGCGATGCAATTGAATAAGGACCATTGATCTTAGAACCAGATCAACGGTGGAGATTCACTTATGAATGCCAAAGGCGGCTATGCGGGCTTTGGAACAGAGCAACGGGGACCATCGGATCTGGGTATGGTGGAACAGATCGATGGCTGGGAAACCATCACAAGGTCACCAATCAGAGGGGAGCAATAAACATATTTAAACGCATCAATGAAAAACTCCGATGTGATGTGCCGATGGGCATTGATATTTGCAGAGATCGACGATGGAGATATGTTTTTAAAACATATCATCGGGTTTATAAAAAACAAAGGAAACAAAGGGTTTGGACATGTTTTTAGTGTTTTTAGCGCCTGATTGCGGGGCTATGGTTTTGTGAAGAAACGAAGGGATCGGGGGTTTCAAAAAAAAAGGGGCCAATCACAATCAAAGGAAAAGGGAGGCAAATAACAAAGGTTGGCATGTTTTTTTGCGATGCGATTGACCGATGATCGTTGATCGGTTCAGATCAACGGCCAATTTTCATCAAAACTTTGAACTATCGGACTTATTAAAACATGGTGGAAAGTCATATTTTTATAAAATACAAAGGAGGAAAAAGGTTTTTACGGGTTAGAAGAGGAGTTTTAGGCCCTTAGCGCCCGATTGCGGGGCTGCCGATCCTATGAGAAGAGGGGATTTTGAAAGTTAAGCCCTCGGGGGCTAAAATTCTGTGTAATGAAATATAAGCATTTTTTAGGCTAAAAACAGAGTTTTTAAACTAATTGGGGGTTCCGATAGGGGAAAAAAGGCTTCTTAAAACAAATGGAAGGAGACCAAATGCTTTTAAAAGGGTCTTGAAGTGATTTTGAAGGTTAAAGTGAGGAAAATGGATGGATTTTATGAGGAGAAGGGGATGAAAAATGAAGGTCAATTAATGAGTGTTTGTAGGGGTAATAATGATGGCAAATGGGGTTTTTCAGCAGTCTTTTCTTCAGGAAAACAACATATTTTTTAGGTTTATGAGGGAAACAGCAGTGAATATTAACTTAAGGAAAGAAAAATATCATGAGACTTCAAAATATGATAGGTTTTCAAAGGAAAATATCTCTTGAAGGCTTGAAGACAAAGTCTAGCCACCTCTTGGTATAACAAAATTTATTGCTGGCTAACAAGGTCTTCCCCACAAAATATAAATCTAGTGGCCTCCCAGGTGGTTTGCCACTAGATAAGAGTGTCCCATGCATAAATATCATGAATATAATGGATGGGACTGTAAGGTCCTTGCTTGCACTACGTAAATCCATCTCTGTTTTCTATGTGGAAGTGTTATGTGAGGGGTAAGTATGCATGTATTTGATCATTTGAAATGCACCACTCTTCTTGTCCACCCATTCCATTTGCAAAGCCTCCCAATCAGTGGTGACTTTCCCCAATGTAATCAACCATTGAACACCCAAAATCACATTGGTGTCCGGTAAGTCAACCACAAAGAAGTGATCAAACAAAGTATAGGTACCCATGGTGACTAAGAGTGATGGGACATAGTGCATGCACTGCATTGTTCTATCTCTCGGACCAAAATAGAGAATCCCTCAAAATTATCAGTGGGTATTTCCCTCCTTTGCACAAGATGGGCATCAATGAAGTTGTGGGTAGCCCCACTGTCAATCAGTACAGAAAACCTCTAATTCATGATTGAACCTTGAACTCTTAAGGTCAAGTACTTAGGTACTCCTCTCAGAGATGCAAGAGTTCCTCCAATAGGAGAAAATGCTCCATCCCCATCTCCTGATGGTGTTGGCTCTCCTTCAACATTGTCAGCGCTGTGACCCCTTCTTAGTTCGTCATCTTCTTCTTCTTCAAGATCTGAGAAGACCTCTAGGTAGTGTGCTTTACTAGCAGCACATATATGTTCAGGTACCCATGGTTCTTGGAAATTGAAGCATAGCTTCTTCTTCCTTATATCTCTCCAGACTTCAATATCAAGAGGTTTCCTGAGTGTTCTCTCCTTTGAGCAAGTAGCTTTCTCTTCCTTTCCCTTGGAAGGAAAAGAGGGCTTGTGCTAAAAGTTTTCCATTTATTTTGGCAAGGCATCTTGAAGGTCTCTAGTCCTCTCAATGCCATCGTGCGAGGTAGTGGGCTTGGTAGAATTAACCAACCCATGAAGAGGTTCATCTAGGCCATCGATGAACATGTGCACCCTTCTTGCTGCAAACAAATTAGGAACCATAATAGATAATCTCAAAAATTCAGAAATATAAGACCCTATATTACCTGATTGCTTCAACTTTGCAAGGCTCATGAAAGGTGCCTCTGGATCTCTTATGTCAAACCTTTCCACCAACCTTCTAGTGAAATCAGAATAAGCAGCCACATTAGCATGACCTAATAAGCCATGGAACCACCAGTTCCGTGCTTCACCTTCAAAGTGCAGCGCTGCAATCTTGATAGCTTCCATCTCTAGGACATTGTTCAATTGAAATTAGATGTCTAGTTTTTCTAACCATGCTTTGGCTAAACAAGTGGATGACCCATCAAAATTGGGTAAAATTAATCTGCCCATAGAGTGATGTCGATCATGATTCTGAGTGAATCCACCATCTCTATGTTGATTCCTTGGTCTTCTTTTGTCCTTGAGGTGAAAAAACTCTTGAAAACTCAAGTGATCCTTGAATCTCTGATTCTGAGACTCATATTCTTCAAAATAGTCTTCAAGGGATTCTTTCTCTTGAAGCCCTTCATTTTCCACAGCCAAAAAAGTAGGCATGGTAGAGCATTGTGGAACTTGTGGTTGGTTCACTAGTTGACCATTCCAGTGATGAGACATGCCAAAGCTTTCTCCAAGATGAAATCTCTTAGGAGATTCCTTGATTTTTTCCAATCTCATCTCTTTGATCTCTCAAGCAAGATATTGCATGGCTCTCAAAAGGATTTCAGGAAAATCCTTTAGATCTTCATCACTTCCAGATTCAGGGGCTTTACCCTTGTCTTTGTCATCATTTGTGTAATCAAATTTCTTCTGTCTTCTCTTTAGATACCTCTTCTCTCTATCATTAAGAGGCTCCTCTTCTTCTGAAGACATATTGGCTTCTTACAGGCTATGCCAAGATGATTTCTATGATACCACTGTAATATCCCCAAATGGGAATAATCAGCAATACTAAACAATACTGCTTAGAAATAACGCAGTTCAGACAAATAAAACCAGGAGGCCAATATGGAGGCTCAACATGTACATTTAAAACAAAAAATCAGAGTTATATTGAAGCCCATGAGTTATAGAACAAAAAATAGAAGACTTTACATGAAGAAATCTTCAAAAATGAGGTGCCGCAACCATAGAATAGGACTGAATAAGCTTGACAACGTTATTTTATTGCCTGATAATAGATGTAGATTACACTTCAGATATAGATCAGATCTGTGTACAAAAAGTTAGATCTATATCAGATCTGTGCACTAGATAGGCTGCTCTACAAATTCCCCTTGGGGTTTTCAGCAAAAAGTGAGGTACATGGAGTAGATCTGAGATCTTATGCAGCAAATATACAGAATGATTTAAAAATTCGGAAGCAATTACAAAAGTATTTAGATCAGATCTGAATATGACATGGATCAGATTTGAAATCCATGGATCACAATAGTGAAGGGCAGAACCCCAACACTAGAGATCTCTCCTCCAAAATTGTGCCAAAACACCCTGCAACTGTACACTTGCAAATAACGTAGTACTGGAAGGGAAAATGTGCTGTAGGCTCTAGAAAATATGTGACCTCAAGCCAAGATATGAAATCAGTGCTCTAATCATCCAACACTCTCTTGCTAGGGGGATAGAAGACTTTCCCACTGAAAAGAGGCACTAGAATGGCCTAGATTTGAGTAGATCTAGCCTCCACTTTCTGCAGATTACAAAGACAACCAAAACCTCAATAGGATCTTCATTGTAGTTGGAAGAAGAGCTTGGCCAAATGCGTGATAGTGGACAAGAAATGCAATATTCCTCCAAGAGCTACTCAAGGAAGGAGGTGGGATTCCCGATCAGGAACACCCAGTGCTAAACAAAGTTATTCTCTGCTAAACAGCTAAGAGAATGAGAAATGTCTAAACAAAAAAATTCCTCAGAAATAATATGTTCATCAACCCCTTCTCGTGTTGTTCTCCTCTTCCATTTATAAGATAGAGACCTTGCAAAACCCTAAACCATCTCAATGATTTAGCCGCTTTCACATGTGCCACCTCCAACTAAGACTGCGTTGTGCATCAATGAGGATCACTTCTTCTAGACAACGTTGTTGATTTGGTCATGGTTGACCCAGTCAAATGATCCAGCCTCTTTCACACCTAAGTGTGCTTATGTAAATAGCCCATATTTATCTTTTTTCACATGTGGCATTGATTTATTTGTTGTTTTAGGATTTTTATTGATCCTTCTTAACAATTGTATTCATAAAAAAGAAAACAAAACAAAATTGAATATTCCCATTAGCTTAGGACTAATTGATAATATTACAGTTCTCCCCTCCAAAATGTTGCTTGTCCTTAAGCAACTGATAAGGTGAGTGCTTAAACACTTCTTCTCCTCCATTGGTGGCACCATCATCAGGTGTTAAGCTCCTTCCATAAGCTAAGTTCCCACCATTCCAACCCTCCATGAATTGTTCCTCCAAAGTTCCTATGAGATGTAAGTAATCCATCCCACAAGGAGTCAATAACTCAAATGAAACAAACATGGCTGAACCAATGCTCTCCCTATAAAATGTAGCATAAGGTGCATGGATAACCTCCATCCCATGTGGTACATACATGCCTCTCATCCTCCCTCCATACATACCCATAAAAAGTACAAGTATATCATCAATGTATGGAAGAAAAAATACATACATACAAACATAAATTTGAGCATGTGGAGGTGGGTCATAGTCCCACATATGATACCAACGCAGTGCATCTCCTGCCTGCATCAGATCAAGGTATGTTAAGTGGTTTCCCCACCACTTACTTGCTTCCCATGATATCTCACTATGGCTAAAAGTGTGAGATATGTTTGGTGCTTTAGGAAAGTATCCATCATGAAAGGAAATCTCCCTTTGCACATCAAGGGAGTCGCCAAATTCAAAAAATTTAGTGGCCCAATGTTTGCCATGAGATTTGCATGATACATCACTCCTCCTTGGAGTCATGGGCTGCACAAAAATGGTGAAAGAATATGTAAAATCAGAAAATGAAGCTTGCTTTACATGATCAGATTCTTCACCAACAAGGTTCCTCATACACATGGAGTTGTGCATGGATCTTTCTCCTCTTTCCAAAGAAGGAAGAGATGGTTGAAATAACTCTTGCATAGAGCCACATGGCTGCCCCATCTCCACATAGTTCATGCATTCTTGAAAATGATAATGTAGTTCTTCTCTCAAGCCTTCCCAATCAAATCTCATCATGATGAAGTTGTAGATCCTCATGGAATACATATGGCTGAAACAAAACTCTCTGCATGCTCCTTGTAGTAACTTCTGCTTGACCTTAGAAGCTCTAGTCAAGAAGATCTTACCATGATGATAGATGAATCCTCCTTGGACTAAATATCCCTCTTCATGCAGCTGGTCATCAAGTATCATACAAGTGTTAAGATCCTTGGAACAATCCATCAACAGTTGGGATTTCCAATACAGATCTAAACTGCTCAACAGTGACAACGTTGGTGATGCATCAACAAAAAAATTTGTTATGTTACTGCTCTCCTCCTTGACATCTCTCATGCTAAAGGTGTGTGTTGGAAGGATATTCCTCCCATTCTTCTCCTCCAACAGCGCAGGATAAAAAATGAAGGTAGGTGATGATGATGAGGGAAGAAAATCTCCCTCCTTCTTGAGCTTACCCAAGCCTACCAGCGATGTAGCTCTGTCTTGTAGTGGTACAAGTCCTCTTGGATCTAAGCTTGAAGCATCATGTTGTGAGGTATTCCCCACAAAATCTAAATCTGGTGGCCTCCCAGGTGGTTTACCACTAGATAAGAGTGTCCCATGCAGAAATCTCATGAAAATAATGCATGGGACTATAAGGTCCTTGCTTTCACTGCGTAAATCCATCTCTGTTTTCTGTGTGGAAGTGTTATGTGAGGGGTAAGTATGCATGCCTTTTATAATTTTAAATTTACCACTCTTCTTTTCCACCCATTCCATTTGCAAAGCCTCCCAATCAATGGTGACTTTCCCCAATGTAATCAACCATTGAACACCCAAAATCACATTGGTGTCCGGTGTGTCAACGACAAAGAAGTGATCAACCAAAGTATAGGTACCCATGGTGATTGAGAGTGATGGGACATTGTGCATGCACTGCATTGTTCTATCTCTTGGGACCAAAACATAGAATCCCTCAAAAGTATCAGTGGGTATTACCCTCCTTTACACAATATGGGAATCAATGAATTTGTGGGTAGCGCCACTATCAATTAGTACATAAACCCTCTGATTCATGATTGAACCTTGAACTCTTAAGGTCAAGAGTTAGGTACTCCTCTCATAGATGCAAGATTTCCTCCAAAAGGAGAAAATGCTCCATCCCCATCTCCTAATAGTGTTGGATCACCTTCGACATTGTCAGCGCTGTGACCCCTTCTTGGTTCATCATCTTCTTCTTCTTATAGATCTGAGAAGACCTTTAGGTAATGTGCTTTACCAACAGCACATATATTTCCAGGTACCCATGGTTCTTGGCAAGTGAATCATAGCTTCTTCTTCCTTAGATCTCTCCAGACTTCAATATCAAGAGGCTTCCTGAATGTGCTCGCCTTTGAAGGAGAAACTTTCTCTTCCTTTCCCTTAGAAGGAAAAGAGGGCTTGTGCTGAAATTTTGCCTTTGTTTTTGGCAAGGCATCTTCAAGGTCTCTAGCCCTCTCAATGAAATCATGCAAGGTAGTGGGCTTGGTAGATTTTACCAACCCATGAAGAGGTTCATCTAGGCCATCGATGAACATGTACACCCTTCTTGCTGCAAAAAAATCAGGAACCATAACAAATAATCTCAAAAATTTAGAAATATAAGACCCTGTATTACCTGATTGCTTAAAATTTGCAAGGCTCATGAAAGGTGCCTCTGGATCTATTCTATCAAACCTTTCCACTAGCCTTTTAGTGAACTCAGAATAAGCAGTCACATTGGCATGGCCCAATGTAGACAAGCCATGTAACCACCAGTTGTGTGCTTCACCTTCAAAGTGCAGCGCTGCAATCTTGATAGCTTCCATCTCTGGGACAGTGTTCAACTGAAAGTAGATGTCTAGTTTTTCTACCCATGCTTTGGATGAACAAGTGGATGACCCATCAAACTTGGGTAAAAATAATCTGCCCATAGAGTGATGTCAATCATGATTCTGAGTGAATCCACCATCTCTATGCTGATGCCTTGGTCTTCTTTTGTCCTTGAGGTGAAAAAAATATTGAAAAATCAAGTGATCCTTGAATCTCTGATTCTGAGACTCATATTCTTCAAAATATTCTTCAAGGGATGCTTTCTCTTGAAGCCCTTTATTTTCCACAGCAAAAAAATTAGGCATGGTAGAGCATTGTGGAACTTGTGGCTACTTCACTAGTTGATCATTACAGTGATGAGACATGCCAGAGCTTTCTCCAAGATGAAATATATTAGGATATTCCTTGATTCTGTCCAATCCCATCTCTTTGATATCTCTAGCAAGATCTTGCATGGCTCTCAAAAGGATTTTAGGAAAATCCTTTGGATCTTCATCACTTCCAGATTCAGGGGCTTTACCCTTGTCTTTTTCATCATTTGTGTAATCAAATTTATTTTGTCTTCTCTTTAGATAACTCTTCTCTCTGTAAGTAAGAGGCTCCTCTTCTTATGAATACATATTGGCTTCTTACAGGCTGTGCCAAGATGATTTCTCTGATACCACTGTAATATCCCCAAATGGGAATAAGCAACAATATTAAACAATACTGCTTAGAAATAACACAGTTGAACCAAATAAAATAAGGAGGCCAATATGGAGGCTCAACATGTACATTTACAACAAAAAATCATAGTTATATTGAATCCCATGAGTTATAGAATAGAAAATAGAAGACTTTACATGAAGAAATCCTAAAAAATGAGGTGTTGCAACCATAGAATAGGACTGAATAAGCTTGACAGCGTTATTTTATTGGCTGATAACAACTATAGATTACAATTCAGATCTAGAGTAGATATTTGTACAAAAATTTAGACCTATATCATATCTATACACTAGATAGGCTCCTCTACAAATGCCCCTTGGGGTTTTCAGCAAAAAGTGAGGTACATGGAGTAGATCTGAGATCTTATGCAACAGATCTGCAAAATGATTCAGAAATTCTGAAGAAATTATAATAGTATTCAGATCAGATCTGAATATGACATGGATCAGATCTGAAATCCATGGATCACCACTGTGAAGGGCATAACCCCAACACTAGAGATATCTCCTCCAAAAGTGTGCCAAAACACCCTGAAACTTTACACTTGCAAATAACGTAGTATTGGAAGGGAAATTGCACTATAGGCTCTAGAACATATGTGGCCTCAAGCCAATATCTGAAATCATGGCTCCAATCATCCAATACTCTCTTGCCAGGGGGATAGAAGACTTTACCACTGAAAAGAGGCACTAGAATGGCCTAGATATGAGTAGATCTAGCATCCACTTGCTACAACTTACAAAGACAACCAAACCCTCAATAGGATCTGCATTGTAGTTGGAAGAAGATCTTGGCCAAATTCCTGATAGTTGACAATAAATGCAAGACTCCTCCAAGAGCTACTCAAGGAAATAGGTGGGATTCCCGATCAGGAACACCCATTGCTAAACAACACTATTCTCTACTAAATAGCCAAGAGAATGAGAAATGTGTAAACAGACAAATTATTTAGAAATAATATGTTCATCAACCCCTTCTCATGATGTCATGCTCTTCCTTTTATAAGATAGAAACCTTGCAAAAGCCTAAACCATCTCAATGATTTAGCCTCTTTCACATGTGCCACCTCCAACTAAGACTGCGATGTGCATCAATGAGGATCACTTATTCTAGACAGCGTTGTTGATTTGGTCATGATTGACCCAGTCAAATGATCCAACCTCTTTCACACCTAGTGTGCTTATGTAAATAGCCCATATTTAGCTTTGTTCACATGTGGCATTGATTTATTTGCTGTTTTAGGAGTTTTATTGATCCTCCTTTACAATTTTATTCATAAAACGGAAAACAAAACAAAATTGAATATTCCCATTAGCTAAGGACTAATTGGGAATATTACATTGTCTTATTACACCTTTATACTTCTCTTATGCACTTCGTTGGCCAATTGGGATTCAGGATGTGTTTCATCAAGATGGATGAGGTTAAAAATACGTTCTTCTTCTACAGAGGTGTCAAGTAAGAATTCGATTGTGAGTTTTAACAACGATATTTTACATTGGACTGGAAAGATATACACCAATTGAAAGGGAGTAAATCTGGTTGCGTTTATCACCGAGGTTCGATACGCCCACAAATCTAAGTACAGGATTAAATGCCAATTTTGTTTATCAACTCCTATCATTCGTTGAAGCATTCATTTAAGAATATTGTTAATAGCCTCAACTTGTCCATTTGATTGTGGATAATAAGTAGTAGAACTATCATGGAAAAATCATAGTTTGGCAGTCAACTCATTCATCATATGATTGCGAAAAAGTGAACCATGATCTGTGACTATAGCTTGGGGGACCCCAAACTGTGAAATGACATGATTAAAGAAAAACAATGCAGTTGTTTTTCTAGTGTTGTTAAATGTAGGCATCACTTCGGCCAACTTGGTAAAGTAGTCTACTGCGACAATAATATAACCATGCCCCCTGGACGAACGAGGGTTACATTTCATGAAGTCAATTCCCCATTTTGAAAATGGTCCCATAGAGACAACAAGATACATTGGTGCTGGCGGTTTGCGGATTTTACGATCAAATATCTGGCACGCATGACAACTTCTGACCATGAGGATGCAATCGCAAAATACGGTAGGCCAAAATTAACTGGCACATAGTATCTTCTGCGCAGTAGCGTATCCAGACAAGTGCCCACCACAAGCCCCAACATGAAAATCATTTAAAACCTTTTCGGCTTCCTCATGAGTGAGGCAACTTCTTAAAATTGTATCGACACCACGACGATAAAGTGTATCACCAATGATCAGATAATATTTAGCTTGGTATCAAATACGTCGCTGGTTAGAGTGAGAGGTATCAAGCCGAAAATTATAGGTCTAGAGATAAATGTTAATCCCCATAACAAGGATCATATGATCCGATCAAAAATAGAGACACGTCAGGAATGGATGGTTCTAACGTAGTAGCAATAATATCAGAGGGAAGGTCACATAGAAGCTCAGCCAAAACTAAAGACTTCTTTGACTTGGACTTGATAAATTCCAAATCAAATTCCTGCAAATGACAATCCATTTTTAATACTTTCCCCCTAGATATTGACGTGATAAAATGTAAGTCATGGGGTTGCAATCTGAAATGACAATGGTATTTTGGAACATGATATAGTGGTGAAATCTTTGGACAGATTGAAAAGCCGCCAATGCAAGCTTTTCTACGTATGAATACTTCACTTTTGTATCATTGAGATTACAACTCAAATAATATATTGGATGTTCTATCATGTTTTCTACTTGGACTAATACCATAGAAATGGTCATATGAGCCGTGGCGATATATAAGAAATAATCACTCTGATAATTGGGGGGATACATTAATGACGCCCACACAAGAGTATCCTTGACAGCATCAAAAGAATCTTTCATAACTTTGTCCCAATGGAAGGGAATACCATTTTTCAAGAGCCAAATAAATCCTTTAGCCATTTTGACGTAGTTGGGTATGAACCTCATTAGGAAGTTAGCCTTTCCCTGAAGTTTCTGTAACTGAAGAAAATTTGATGGCACAGGAAAATCAAGAATGGCCTGGACCTTCAATGGGTCTATTTGAATTCCTTCTTTTGAGACGATGAATCCTAGCAAATGACTAGAACCAACAAAAAACACACATTTATGTGGACTAAGGCATATTTTGTAGTGTCAACAATGTAAAAAGATAGCTCTCAAATGCATCGGGTGATCAGTCCAATTTCAAGAATGCGTGGGTAAATCGTCTAGATAGGGTTGAAAAATGTGCTTGATGTCATTGAAAGCATAATCCATTTCTCCGAAAAGTTGCCCCAAAATTATTTAAACCAAATGGAAGTTTCGAATAAGCGAATGTGCCCCACGTACATATGAATTTTGTTTTATATTGGTCCTCTGGGCAGATATTGATTTGATTGTAGCCAGAAAATCCTTCCATGAATTAAAATATTTCACATCAAGCACAATCGTCAATAATATGGTCGATAAAGGGAGTAGGATAGTTGTCTTTTGGACAAGCAAGATTGACATCCTGATAATCGACGCACACTCTAATGGTTCCTTGTTTTTCATAACAAGAACAATGTTGTAAACCCACTCAATTAGCAGAACAGGGTAAATGAAACTAGCACGCAAATTTTTTTCAACTTATACTTTAATGGCAGCGGCCTTCTTTGGATGAACAGGACGAAGGCGTTGTCGTACTAGCTTGACATCATGGTATTTATTAATCATGTGTTCAATGATACTAGTATCTATGCCTGGAATCTTCTCGTAAGACCAATAAAATACATCATGAAATTCACGAAAGAGAGAGCGATATGTTTTGAGTACTAATGGAGAACAAGACACGCCGACATGAATGTTTTCTACAACGTCAGGTTTGGTCGAAATATCGATAGAAATGGTTCCTTCAATATTTGACAAATTTCACTCTGAATTGATTGCATTAATAGGAAAATAATTCAAAATTATTGTTTTGATTGATGGGGTATATAGTTCACTAAGATTATCTTCTTCATAATCTGAAAGATGGGAACGATGATGATGATATTCCCATAGTTCTCTTTTCGACATCATGGATTCCAAAATATTCTCGTCTGCCAAGAAAGTTGAGTAAAAAGGATCAGATGGAGTACCATAATCTAATGAACGATCAACCCAAACGACCGGTGACGATGATTTCGGATTCACTTCCCAAGCCATGTACATTGATTACTATGCCAGCTCAATGTTAGGATATTCCGACACATAGGAAATAGTTAAGAATAACTTAGTCTAGTGTATAGTTAGTTAAAGTGTGTTTCTTTACCATGTACATTTGTAACTTATAATCCGACGGTCACGATTTGTAGTGATTTGATAGTTACCTCTCTCCTCGGTATTAACGACACTTGATCTGTGGCTTAACACCTGATTGGTCCATGATATCTATTTAAAGAGCATGGAGGGTCATTTTTCCGGTAACCATTTATGAGAGAAACATATGTAACTTTTATTTTTATATTAATAAATTTTTTGAAGTGGCCGCGTTGGCTCAGGCCGTGGACTGTTTCCCTCTTTGAGGGTTTTAACTACTTGATTATACTGGTGTACTAATTTGTGATCTGTTTGTGACCGGTGACCTTTGTTTCTTGATCTAAGGAACTTATCCTCTAAATTCCTACATGGTATCAGAGCTATTTTGAGGGCCGCATCCATTGTTGATCAAAATTCGAAGCTGGTTTGAATGCATGCGAATTCCGTTTTGTAGATCTACTATTTCTGAACATTTTTGGGCTTGGAGAACTGATCTGTTGTGTCCGAAGCATCTGTTATAGTGAGGAACACCTTTCGTTTCATGCAAAAAAATTTCCAACAAGTTATGACAATTTAGATCTGGAGGAAAAGGCACACACACCGAAGAGTTAAGAAAAATAAAAAAAACCTTTTCCTCCTTTCAAACAATAAAAGAATCATTTTACTATCTCACTTGGTGAGGAGTTAGTTTATGAGAATAGAGGTCTTGGGTTGAAATATCTTTCTCAAGCTTCTTTTGTAAAAAGTTTTTGTTAAAGGGGTGGGATTTTTTTTTTAAAGTTGAACTTCATCACCAAATTTCAAACCGTTCCCGTAACTATTCGGCATCTACAACTCAGTTTTTTTTCAAAAGGCATAACTTCTTAATCCGAAAGCTGTTTCTTGAGCCATTTTTTTTGTAAACAGACTAATTTTTTGAGATATTTCCATTGGAGCAATTAGTTTCAGTTTTTTCTCAGCTTCATTTTAAAAAAAAATGGAAAGTGCATGCCTTATTATTCTTAACAACACCAATTATTTCCAATGGCTACCTCACATGGTAGATATACTTAGAAGTAAAGGGCTTTATAGAATAGCCACAGGTCAATAAACTAAGCCTTCCGATGATGATAAAGTTCCTAAATGGGAAAATAAACAAGATCAAACACGAGGGTTGATAGGAATGTCCATTGCTCAAGATCTTCGATTTCACATCCTTGACATTGACACCCCTGATAAAGCCCTAGAAAAGATAAATTTTTTGGCATTCAAAATCAAATCAAGGCCCACTAGCTTGAAAATGAGTTGCTTACTTTGGACCTCAATAATTTCTCCTCTATTGAATATCTTTTGTCCAACTTCAAGACCCTTAGACTTCTTTTAGAAGGGTGTAAGGTCAAAAAGGAAGATGGTAGCCTAATCTATTGCATTCTTTCTAAGCTTGGCCCTGCATACTCTGTATTTGTTTCTGCCTTCCATTCCACTAGAGAAGCCATCATCTCTTCAGGAACCACCTACAAAAATCCCTCTTTTGATTCCTTTTATGATTCTTTGATAAGAGAACAAGAAAAACTCTTACACCTTGGTCTTATCACTTCTGTAAATGCTTCTAAGAAAGCCTTAGCAGCCCAATAGAAATCATATCAAAAGAATCCCAAGAAGAAGTACCCTAAAAAGTATGGTCCTAAACCAAACAGGGGTCCTAAGTAATTTCAGCCGCAAACTAAAAAATCAAATCACCAAAATGATAAAGCAAATAAAAACAAAGGGAAGAAGACCGATAGACATTGAAAGTTTTGTAATCATGATGGCCATATAGAGTAAAAATGTTTTAAATGATTGTAACACCAAACATATTTATGTTGGTGATGATAGATCTCTTAGTGTTGTAGGATCTGGAACCATTCATCTAGATAATGGTCAGTTTAATGATGTATTATGTGTTCCTACCTTGTCATGCAACCTTCTATCTGTTTATCAAATAACTCATTCAAGTGAAGGGAAAATAGTAGAATTATCACCTCATGATGTTGTAATCAAGGACCTCAAAGATCCTCGACATATTTTAGCTACTAGCAATACTGATGATTCCACAAGGTTGTATAAGTTTGACAAATTTGGGTCATCTTGTCTTCCCTCTATTTTTGTTGCTCATAATGATGATGTGAGAAAACTTTGGCATGAGAAATTTGGTCACTTAAACTATCGCTCTCTTCAAACTCTATTTAAGGAAAATATGGTGACGAGCCTTCCTATGGTATCTTTCCGAGATGGTGTTTGCTCCAGATGTGTACTCGAAAAAAATCATCGGGATAGTTTTGACAAACGTGCCTCTTGGCACGCTTCAGCTCCTTTGCAGCTTGTGCACAGTGATTTATGTGGTCCACTTCCTATTGTTTATTTCTATGGTTGCAAGTACTTCTTAACTTTCATTGATGATTTTTCCAGACGCACTTGGGTATACTTCTTAAAACTCAAGAGTGAAGTTTTTATCATGTTCTTGGCCTTTAAAGCGTTTGTTGAGAAACAATCTGGACATCAAATTCTTAAGTTAATATCAAACAATGGAGGAGAATATGTTAACAACAAATTTATCAACTTCTGCACTGAGCATGTAATTTAATTGCAACATATTGTTCCATATACTCCACAACAAAATGGTGTTGCTAAAAGGAACAATCGCACCTTAAAAGAAATGGCTACTTGTATGCTTCAATCTAAAGGACTTGGTCTCGATTTTTGGGCAGAAGCCATTAACTGTGCAAATTAAATAGTAAATCGCACTCCTACTAAGGCTTTAAAGAATATAACTCCAGAAGAAGCTTGGAGCTCAATCAAACCAGATGTAAGTCACTTTCTTGTTTTTGGAAGTGATGCTTGGGCCCATATTCCAGATGCGAAACATAAAGCCTTAGAACCTAAGAGTGAAAAATGCATTTTTGTTGGATATTCTGAAAATGTCAAAGGATATAGACTTCTTCAACCAAAATACAAAAATATAATCATTAGAAGAGATGTAAAATTTGATGAAAATATATCGGCATGCGAGTCTAGTGCGGCAGGTGTGCCACCTTTGGCCTGCGAGCCTGATTCGGCATATGTGCCATATCTCGCTCTCTCTCTCTCTTCTATTTTTAATAGCATTTCTTCTAGTTCAGATGATGACAGTGAGGATGACAATCCTCCTCCACCTCTTGAAATTGTTCCTTTTACTGCATCGCTTCCAATATGGGTCCACTATACTCGGGATGCAGCAGGTTCTCTTGCAGGTGACCTTGCCAATCAACGACGTACACGTTCTCAGTTCGAAAGAGATTCTTCCTCATTGGCTCAAGTTACAGACAATCCTGATCCAGAAACCTTTGAAGAAGCCTCTGGTCATCCAAATTGGGATGCAGCTATGAATGAAGAATATCGTTCCTTATTAGAAAATGATTCTTTGGATCTTGTTCCTCTTCCAAAATGAAGAAATCTTGTCAGATGCAGATGGGTTTACAAAACAAAGTTTGGACCAGATGGAAAAGTGGATAGACATAAAGCTCGTCTTGTCGCTAAAGGATTTTCACAAGTTGAAGGCATTGACTATATTGAAACCTTCTCCCCTGTTGCCAAAATTAATTCTATCTGCCTTGTTCTTTCCCTTGATGCCTCCTTTAAATGGGAAGTTCATTAGATGGATGTTAAATCCGACTTCTTACATGGAGATTTGCATGAAGAAATCTACATGGAACAACCCCCTGGCTTTATCTAGAATGACTCTAGCCTTGTTTGTCACGATAGGAAGTCTCTCTGTGGTCTCAAACAAGCTCCTAGGGCTTGGTATGCAAAAATGGATAGATTTCTATTAGATAATGGCTTTTCTAGGTGTCATTCTGACAACATTGTCTTTTCAAAGAAAGTGGGTAAGTACTTCACCATCCTTGTTCTTTATGTTAATGATCTTATCCTTACTAGTAGTGATCCAACCCATATAAACCATGTGAAGTCTAGCCTCAAAAAGAAGTTTGAAATGACAGACTTAGGACACTTTCATTATTTCCTTGGTCTTCAAGTCTTACAATCCAAGGAAGGCATTACCCTCTCTTAGTCCAAGTATGCCTGTGATATTCTACACCACTTTCACATGGAAGACTGTAAGCGAGCCCCTTCTCCCTTTCAGTATGGAGTCAATCTTTCAGTTACTTGTACTACCCCTGAAGTTGATGCTACCTTATATCATCAACTTGTTGGTAAACTTATGTATCTAACCCATACCTGTCCTGACCTTTCCTTTGTCGTTGGTCTTGTCACTCGATTTATGCACCAACCTCATGAAATTCACTGGAAAGTAGCTAAAATAATACTTCGATATATTCAAGGTATAGTTCAGTTCGGGATTCATTACAGTGCAGGAGAATATCCTTTGTTGATTGGTTTCACTGATTCTGATTGGGTTGGTGACCGTGATGATCGAAAGTCTACTACAGGATATGTATTCACTCTTGGTTCATGACCTATTACTTGGTCTTGTAAGAAACAAAGTGCCATCTCTCTTTCTTCAGCAGAAGCATAGTATCATGGTGCAGTTGAAGCCAGCAAGAAAGCCATGTGGCTTCGTCAGATCCTGTCTGAATTTGGTCTTCAACAGCAACATCCAACTGCACTTTGGTGTGATAATCAGAGTTCCATTCAGATATGTAAAGATCCAGTTCAACATCAGCGTATGAAACACATTGAAATCCACATACACTTCATCAGAAAGCTCATTCATGATCATGTTCTTGAAGTGCAGTATCGTCCAACCAATGATCATGTAGCCAATATCTTTACAAAGGCTCTCACAGAAGCGAAGTTTACCAAACTTTGATCCATGCTTGGATTTCAGGAAAGTTGTCATTAAGGGGGGATAGGCTCTAATGCCTCCTTCCTTATCCTATTGTGTCACCTTTGTATATCCTTCAATCCTATCCAAATTTTTTCTTAAGGGGGGGTGTTAGGATATTTCAACACATAAGAAATAGGCTCCTTTTGCGTCACCTTTGTAAATCCTTCAATCCTATCCCAAGTTGTTCTTAAGGGTGGATGTTAGAATATTTTGACACATAGGAAATAGTTAAGAATAACTTAGTCTAGTGTAGAGTTAGGTAAAGTGTGTTTCTTTACCATGTACATTTGTAACTTATAATCTGACGGTCACGATTTGTAGTGATCCGACGGTTATCTCTCTCCTTAGTATTAATGACACTTGATCCATGGCTTAACACTTGATTGGTCCATGATCTCTATTTAAAGAGCATGGAGGGTCATTTTTCCGGTAACCATTTATGAGAGAAACATATGTAACTTTTTTATTTATATTAATAAATTTCCTGAAGTGGTCGTGTTGGCTCATGCCATGGAATGTTTCCCTCTTTGAGGGTTTTAACCTCGTGATTATACTGATGTACTAATTTTTGATCTGTTTGTGAGCGGTGACCTTTGGTTCTTGATCTACTGAACTTACCCTGTAAATTCCTACACTCAATTGGGATGGGCAATAAAAACTTATCCAACGTGACAACTTTAGAATCACCCGCACTCTTCCCTAAGCCAGATGGAGTGGAAGAGATCATGTAGAAGGTCTCTATTCTTGCTATTTCGACCGACGTCACAGGCGGCGGTAATGAAAAGGTGCCCATAAGAGTGGAATCCTTTAAGAGTCCTACACCAATGTTCTGAAGTGTGAGTTGTGGTGCGTGAACTAACAGAACACTTCCAGTTACATGGGAAATGGAGGAAAAGAAGGATAGTTGATTGATGAATGTGATGACACCTTTATGTGGAAAGGTGATCATTCTAAATATGTAGAGACAATCACATTCATAGCATATACCCATGCCCTTCCGAGTAAAATATTGTATTCAAGGGGTCCGTCAATGACCTCAACTTCAACATTCACTGTTTTCCCCCCTAGTTCAACATGTAGGTTATTAATAATACCGCAAGGTTTATATGTATGTTCGTCGAAAGCTTTCAACATCGTTGGCGATTGAGATAGGCGTGGTGAGCCAAGTGACTTACAATAGTTTAGAGACATAATGCATGTAGATTATCCCTCATCAATAATAATACGATGAACAAGGTGATTGAGAACATTTATTTGGATTGAGAATTCCATTTCTGCTGGTAATTGCAGCACATAGCCCATATGATTAAAGACTACGAGATTGGAATCCATTGGATCAATTCCACCAATTGCCGACAAAAAAGCCTACTTCTGGGAGGGACAATTTTGCAACACCTCAAGTGTTGACATACTTGAAGGGGAATGAGCCAAATATTCAAATATATTATAATTTTAAGCAGCTCTGGCTCGAGGATTAAATGTTGATTTATGAATGACTCCCTTCGGTGGCTTCATTGTCAATTCAGGAATAACAGGTGGTGGTATTAATTATGTAGGTAGATTTGTGGTCGAGGTAGTAGGTTGATCAATATCTTGACTACCGTAATATTTATTACGCGTTGAAACCAAAACATCTATTGATGGATTCATAACAGACAACATAAGCACTTGGGAACTAGAAGCTGCATCCGTAACAACCAAATTTGTGTCTAGATTCGGAAAGGGATCTCTCAACACAGCTGACGCATGTGAGGTCTTAACCATTTTTTAGACTTCAACATGGTGAGGAAAATCCCGAAAAAAATTTCCTCATTACAGATCATGCATGGATAACGAGGTTTCTGATTTCCAACCAATTGATCAGATGATATTTCCTGTGGGGTATAAGTTTTCTTTTTCTTTGATTTTCCCTTTTTTCTTACTTTTGGCTTGCTTGCCACTTTTTTCCTTGTGTGATGACATGGCATGGATTTCTAAAGAAGGTGCGGGATCATATGAATTAGAGTGATGTGTGCTTGTAGCACCGATCATACCCTCTCTGACATGAGAGTCCTTTGATGGAGGAGGAATACTAAAATTAGATTGTGGCGCGTTAGGAATTTTCTCGTAGAGCATGCCAGACTGAGTATAAATCAAGTCTAAATATTGTGCACGAGCAATGACCTGCTCTTCAGTGATGACTCCACCCTTAGCCACATCCTCAGTTATAGATGGTAACAGGGAATTAATGAACCACTCAGCAAGGAGTTGATCAGGAACAAATGTCTTAACCATTCTACGATGACGATGCCACTCATGAATATGATCCGAAATGTGAGTAGCATTGGTATGTTTAAAATTATTCAAGAGTTCCATTCCAGTTTCATATCGTATGGGTAACTAGAAGTGATTCAAAAAGACAGTAGTGAGTGGAGTGAGATTATCAAAAGAAGCTCGTGGTAACTCAATGTACCATTTCGCAACCGGACCTGTGAGTGTACGTTGGAAAACTGTAGTTGAACATAATCATCATTTAGGGAGTTAGATGAACACCACAAATGATAATTCATAACATTAGTCAAAGGGTCTTCCCCAGGGTTTCCATTGAACTTAGGAATATCCGAGGGTAATTGATGAGGTATCACAGGCCACAAAGGAGAATAGTTGATTGGATCGTTGGTGAGCCCGTTTAAATCCGGTAACTCTAAATTTGAAACAAAGGGCAAATGTCGATTAAGGTTAGGTTGAGCATAGCCAGGGTATGATGGAATTTCTTGGGAAATAGGCCTTTGAGCACCAACATACGGAATATGTTGTTGGTAACCCAGATAGGGGTTGTTTTTATAAGCAAATGCTTGAGGATTTTGTTGACCAAAACCTGGGTACGTTACTTGTTGAAATGAAGGTTGTGGAATTTGTGCATGTGGCTACCAAGGGGTCTATCCACCAATGTTATAACCCAAACTACGATAGCTTGGATTCAGTCGAGGATAGGCATAACCCGGTTTCGGCTGAGACATCCCATAATATGGTATTCCAACTTGTGAATAAATGATTCCAGATATAGGTGGTTGTTGTAAACCAGCCGAAGGAGTTGGAGTCTGAGGGCCCAATACTTTGGGATATTTGGTGGAAGGACCTGCCTGAGACGGTTGAGGTACAACATTTTGTGTCTGTAACAGGGGTAAAGTTGTATTAACAAGTGGATTAGGTGTGGGTGCAACAGGTTGAACCGCTTGATACGAGTGTACAACCGTCTGTGGTTGGATAGGTAGAGTGTGTTGCCATTGAAAAACATTCATTCCGACATTAGGATGACAAAATAATGATAGAGTACTATCAAAGTGGGTGACCATAGGTTTCCCCCCAGCATGAGGAGTATAATAAGAAGGAAAATATTATTCTCCAAATGCAGGGTGTCCAACTGAAATTGTACTTGATGGAATATACCCAGATGGACCGGCTTGATATTGCCCTGAATATGTGTATAAAGGATCAAGCCATTCAGTACTCACTATAGATTTACTATTTATAATACCAGATGATGACATTGGTGAAGTCCATGGGTTTGAGGATGCACCAAAGAAGGTTCCAGATAAATATTGGTAACTAGGTGGGATGGAAGGGCCACCATATAAATGTGACTTTGGTGAAGTCGTGAACATTGACAGGGTAGCGAGAGCAGGTGTTGTCGCAATTGGAACAGATGGTCCAATCAAAGATGTTGGCTCAGACATGGTTTTTTGACCAAATGTATTCCCTATTGGATCTACGGGAAGTATAATAGGCACATGATCAACAAAAGCAGAGGCAGGTGATTGAGGAAAAGACTTGTACAGGTAAAGCTTCGCCCCAAAATGAGATGGTGTTTCTTCTTGTGGGATTTCTTCAATCAAAATTAAACCATGTGGAAGGATTTCTCCGTCAGGCCCAAAGTATATTTCAGGAGGTTGACTGCGCGATATGGGAGACTCAATGGCTACAACAGATTTTGGGGTGACCGATACAGGAACAACTTCCAGACATTCAACTTTGGGATGCAGATGTTCTGGGAAAAAAGAGACAAGATTTGGGTCAACTTCCAGTTGAACAACGTCAGGTTTGGGAGGTATGGTCTCACTGATTGGATGGATCGTGACCACGGGTAACTGTGAGGACTCCGTCTCGACAACAATAGAAAAACTAGGATTTGTAGAAACAACTTGTGATGTCTCTGGCGTATGTGAGGATGATGTCACACTTGAAGTACTAATAGTACTAGTTTCGATAGAGTGATGTCACTTTTGCCGACCAAAAGTAGCTTTCGGAGGTAAAGGTGGTTTCAATGCTATGCTACACAAATGATGGGGAAAGGGATGTTCTTCTTCCATGATGAATTATTAATTTTATGACCAAAAACAAATAAACAAAATAAAAGGGTAATTCCAGGCAAAAGGTTTACCAAGAAACTTTGAACTACAGAATACCCCTTGGAAAACCAAGAATTACGAGCAAACAATCTCCCTGAATGTTGTGTTCGGTGTATCACAATTTAAAAGGTGGCCGATTCGGTTCACTATGGATGGATAACAACCTAAATTTGTCCTCCCAAATATACTCGAAGGTACGTGGAGGCCCAATTCTGTATTAGCACTGTCTAATCCAAAACCACATAGTGAGAGCACCCCTTTATACTTATTGTACTAGAACACCGCCCTATATACCCAAAGGTACGTGGATGAGCTCCGATATACTTACATATGTGGAGTGAGGTATCACACTCAGAATGTATCACAGACAATTAATGAAAACTTATATGTTTAACGATGCCAGAACACGTCTCTAGCCTAGACCTTCTAAATGTTATTGTTATGGTTCCAATGATTTTTAGGTAAATTGATGCAAATTTTAAGTTGATCTTGTTGATCAATTTTCCTTTCAAGGTTCACCGCGTGATGTATTGGAAATTCCCAAAATGCAAACTAAAATGATAAGAAATTTTTTCAATTTTAGCTTCTTCAATGAAAATCTTAGCTACAAAGGGAAAGAGAAATCAGTTTTGAGAGCAAACAACAAAGAGCACAAACTAATATGCAACTTTCCTAAGTAATTACTACGCAAAAAACACAATTCACTATATGAAAATGCAAGTTTTTCTTTTCAATATCCTTAATGTGAATGCAAAAAGGAAACTATATGCATCAAATCAACAAAAAAAAAATGCTTTATTCTTTGAGAAATGATGAATTTAACAATAATTTCTCCTTTAGGAAAAACAAAGAATGGAACTACAATTTTTCCTATAGGAAACAAAGAATTTAACGAAAATTTCCTTTACGAAAACAAATGGATCTAATGCATAGATAAAATACTTTGAATTTGATTTGTCAATGATAAAGAAAAACACTTAAAGAGACATTGAACAAACTTTCTTTTCAAGGGAGGAAGAATCAGGAAATTTCATTGGGTCCCTCAAGGGTCCTTAGAGTCCTATAGTGAAGCTTGAGCCAAAATTCCAAGCCTAGCTTGGTCCTTTCCATAATTTGGTGCCGAGCCCTCCTTTTGGGCAGTTTTGAACTTTTTCTTTGTAAAGTGATTTCTCCATTTGTAATGCTCAGTCATCTTTCTTTTCAAGCTCAAGTCTTTGTTGGCCTTCTCCAATTTAGCCTCTAAATGTATATTTACCCTTTCAAGCCATGCTTCTTTGTTATGCTCAATTTCCAAGGCAAGGAGCTCAGTGAGAGGAAATTGTTGGGCTTGGGCTGATTCTTCCTCTTTTTGTTTTGCCAAATCTCTCCTAAGACCCATAGTCTTAGGTCTCTTTCTAGCTTGCCCTTCTTCCTCATCATCTTCTTCATAGGCGCCTATGTATTCCTCCAACTGCACTCGTGACATTTGAGCTACTTTCTTATATTTTAGTGCCCTTGCTTTATAGATGGCTAGCTATCCACTCATTTTCTTTTTTTACACCTGTAGGAAATGAATAAGATATTTTGACCTTTCCAGCTTAACCTCCAAGTCTCTAATTTGTGCATTCCGGTCCTGTAGGAGAGAATTAACTATCCTTGTTTCATTTTCCTCATCACTATCTATGTGAATGAGTTCAAATTCCCTCTCTTCCTCATGTTTACTTTCTTCTTCTTCCATTTTTTTCTTTCCTTTGTCCTTTATTGGCTTTTTACCTTTGTCCTTGATTTTCTTTTTACCCTTTTCCTTCATTTTGTTTTTACCCTTGTCCTTCATTTGTTTGGTTATTTTTTTTTTCACTGGCTTTGAGGAGGAGTGCATGGCCCCTTGCCTTTTGGAGGCAGCAAACACATGCCTCCTTCCTCTCTGATAAGTAATGTTTAAAGGTGCCATAATTGTTTGCAAACTTTGATCATTGACAATCTTAGGACTATCTCTTACTTGAAAAATGCTCTCTATGTGTATATCCTCCCTACCCCACTGTTGGTTGTCCTTTGGATCAACATTTTTAACATCTTTCATGCTTTTGTCACTATCAGGACTGTCAACGCTGCTATGCTTTGTTTCTGCAATATCAGAGGCATTTGTGCTTGGCCTATCTTCACTTTCATGAATATCCTCCTCCTCGCCCTTTTCATTAAATTTTTCACTGCCAACCTCATTTTCTGCATCACTTCCTTCATTCTTTAGACTTTTGTAATCATCTCCTTGTTTATTGAAAACAATTTTAAAATCTGTCTTTGGGTTGCCTTTGTCATTTTGGTCATTGTCATGGTTTTATTTTGCTTCCTCGCCACTGCATGTTGTATTGTTTCCAGTGTTATTTCCATCTTTACAAGACCCACTGACTAGACTTGTTAGCTCATCATGGGATTTAGTGATTATAACTTTTTTTTCTTGTCCACTATCCTTTTCTTGAGAGGCTGCCTCTGTTTCTGTGTCTTTAGAGCCTTCTTCTTCGTTATGGGACCCATTACTTTGGCTCCCTTGACCATCATCTGTATCACGGTTCCTACCTCTGTTTTCTTCTTCATCTACATCCTTATCCTTACTACTACTTTCATTGTTTTTCTCTTGGCCATTGTTATTTTCTTCTTGGCCATCTCCCTCTTCCTCACTGCTTTCTTTATCATCATCATCATTTTCTCCCTCAATGTTATCTTCTTCCTCATATTCATCATTTTCTGCCTCATTGTTATCTTCTTCCTCATCTTCATCGTTTTCTCCCTCACTATTATCTTCTTCCTCATCGTCATCATCTCCTACCTCATCTTTATTATCTCCTACCTCATCTTCATCATCCTCACTCTCTCCCTCATCACCCTCTCTCTCACTATTCTGTTCATCTTGATCATCACTGCTTTCTTCAAGGCCCCCATTGTTTTCTTCAAGGCCATCACTGCTTTCTTCATGTTCAGATTTCTTAGGGGAAGGCAAATGAGGAGGGTCTATTTGAGGGAATAATTTATGTGAAGAAGATGAATCAAGGTTAGTGCAGGGTAATGGAGGTGAATGAGGAGTATTTTAAAGAGATGATGGCATGTTTTGCAAAGGGATGGAGGGTGAAGTTGTGAAATCATCATGGGTGATAAAAACCTCCCAGGGAATGCCTTATTGTTCTAGCTGGTACGATACAATTACTTTGATGAGGGAATGGTGAAAGAGGCTTGACATTTGTTGGGATGGAGGCCTTTTTTGCAAGATGGAGGAAATTTTCTCAATGCTTTTGCGAAGGTAGTAGGGCATGTGCAGTAGCTTGGTTCTAGTGAAATGCATGAGGAATCTAATATGATAGGAATAGACTCTAGAGAACCTACCTTTACAGGTGAAGTATTTCATGATAATCTTCATGAGGAGGGCATATTTTTCCAATAGGTGAGAAAAAGGGAAAATGGTTTTACAGTCAGCTTGACAACTAGGTTTTAAGAACGGATGATAATGGCTTAAGTCAAGATGCTTCTATTTAAACCACCTTTATCCTATGCCATGTATTCAAGTGGAATCAGAGATAGCAGTGGTGGTCAACTCAAATCTTACCCCTAATAGATGTACCTTATGCTTGTGAAGTTTTAAGGAAAATAACTTGGTCAACTGAAGGTGACTTTTGATCTCTTGCAGTTTGTTATAGAACTCATAACACCCTAGCTCTTGGAAACAGGAAAGAATAGAAGGCGAGGTTGTCAGTTCTGCAATTCTTATGGGTTCAAACCTATTGTAAATTCCTCCTTTCTTCTGTTGTTTTCTTGGACTTGTCTCTTCATTTAGGTCAACCCTCCCTTCTTGAGATATGGTGTTTTCTTCACCCCTTCCTCCAACTCTTTAAACAAAAAATATTTTTGCTTGTGAAATAATGAGAAAAAATGTTTTAGGAGATGCTAAGCTTTTAAACAAGGTTAGGATACTTAACAAAAAGTAGGTTAAGCTTACTTTTCAATTTTTCTTCAAGCTTTCTTTGACACCAATTTGGATATACTTGGTGCCCTTATCAGTTATAAAATTTATGAAGAGGTGATAATTTAGGGAAAATACCTCTTAAAATTGTCTTCCACAGCAAAAAGATGTCATTTCTGAGCTCTCTGGGCAGTTTGGGCGCCTCTGCACATTTTTTGGGTGATGTTGCGTTTTTATGCCAGGAGCGCAGCACCCTGGGCAAGCCTGAACACAATTTCGTTCAGCGCTACACGCCTGTGGCAGGATCAAAGCGTTGTTGGCCCGAGCGGGCTAAACACAGCGTCGAGCGATAGAGGCAGTGGTGAACACGCAGCACCCAGGTGTCGGGCCACCCTGAATGTGGAGTTAGGCGGCAGAGAGTATGGTAGGAGCGCAGCGACAGCAAGCACAGCTGCACGAGGTTTTGGGCATCTTCTGCACACCGGGCAGAATTAAAAGCGCACAACGCCCACCTACAGGCGCGCAGCACTCAGAAGGAATTTACACTAGCACCAGCTACATGCACACAACAACCACCTACAGGAGCGCAACACCTTGATTTTTTCGCCTAAGGACTCCGGCAGAAAACTGCAAACTTCACTGCATTTTTTGAAAATGAAACAATGAGCGGGAAAAAGGATTTCTATAGTGTTTTATACCCCTTTTGAAAGAATTTAAACTCAAAACCCACTTCTCAAAGGTTCCTTTTGCATTTTTTTCCTTTTTCCAACATCCTTTTGGCGCAGTCTTCAAATGTTTTCTAAAGCCTCTTTTACCACTGTCTCCTTTTGGTCTTGGACAGTTGATTTGATCAATGATGATCCTTTTCTTGTCATGAACACTTATTGATTGATTTAAAATCCTTTTTCCTTCTATATCCTTTTAAACAAACCTGTGACTATTATTTTGTAAAAAATTTAACTATCAAACTTGATTTTTGTTTCTTCAGCACTATGGCACACAATGCCCCAATACCTCATTCTTTGACCCTAATTGGACTTCAGATCTCCTCTTTTGATTTAGTGGAGTTTGTGCCCTATTTACCCAATCTTAGAAGAAAATTTAGGAATTCCTTTTTACACCCTCTGTTGTTGATGAAGGAGGTGCTTATTTCCACTTATCATGCCTATTTGCACATTATCCCAATTTTGAGCTTTTAGGGATATCCAGTAAGACAAAAAAGATTGTCTTCAGAGTTTTTCTTTTAACAGGAAATATATATTTGAATTCACTTCTAATGCCCTAATAAATTCTACAATGCTTATTTTGAGGGTTGGAGGAAATCTTTAGCCTTTGTAGCCCAAATACTTTTTCACTGTTTGGTCACAATAGTCATATATTTGCATTTTCAACCAAAACACACCTACTGATTTCTTCATGAGTGTGATTTTATTTCTTGATTTTGGTCTTAGTCTTTACCTTTACTTTATGGCTCATCTAATAAATTTTTTGGTATTGTTGCAGGAATGTGGCAAAGGGCAGCTATCCCTTTACCAACTTCATGATTGAGGCCAAAATCCTTTCCAATGATCTCTTTGCTGTAATGCGCCATGTTGCTCATATGCCACCGTCCTTTTTAAATTTACACAGACCTTTTTGATGAGCAGTAATTTTACCACTTATTATGAGCTCTTGATATTCCCTGTAGCCTCCAGCTCGTTGTACCTTTTTATCAACTAGAAATGACTTCATGAACTCTCTTAGGTGTCTTTCTTTGCCTCTGTTTTGATTTCTAATCTTCAAGGCATTCCTGCAGAAATTCTTGGATATGATAGTCTATTCCTTTGTAGATTTACTGTTGGATAAAGAGGGTGCCTTTGGAGGTTGCTTAAGTACATATTTAGATAATGATCAACCTCCACTCTATTTTCTCTTGAATTTACCTTTGAATTCCTATGGAAGTAATGGAATGAGAACCATGATAGTGCACTGACCTAAGAAAACCTATTTGACTTATTTGCAAGGTTTTAGAATGGGTTTCTGACTGAAAGTTTGAATCAGGGTTTTGAATGAAGATACAGGGTTTTGACACTCTACTTATGCACAACCATCCTAGACAACTAGACAATTTTTCTTTACTTCAAATGATTTTTTAGAAAGGACCTTTGAAAACACCATTGCTTGAGGTACATGGTGAATAGGGGAAAATGTTTGGTTGAATTGGTGTGACAAGGGGTGAGAAATAGAAGGCTTAGGAAAAATGAGACAGAGGGTTATAGGCAAGGGTGACAAATATAGAGAGAGTGAGGGACACTAGTTTAGGATGGGGTTTTATCTGGATAAATAGATTGGCCATGCTTGAACAGAGAGGAGGGATAGTGGAAATTTTATTTTTGAGGAGATTTCTAGAAGACACAGTGATTCTTGAATTTTGATTTCTAGAAATCTGAGACAAAGCAATTAGTCATCTAAAATGGGTGAAAATTACTAATGACTAACAGTGGCTCCACTTGGGGAGGGCAGGTCCTTTTCAAGAGGTGTCCAGAATTTCAAATCTTTGGCTTATGAAGACTAGTGCCTCATCCATTGGGCGGATTCTCTCTTTTCTTTTGTTGATGCTTTCCCTGAAGTAGTAATTTTGAAAATCTGAAAGCATGATTAGCTCAAATTTGCCTTTACCTACCCAACCTACTTGCCTAACATTTTTTCTTCCTTGAGTGCACTTGAACTGGAAAACCCATTGATATTTTATTTTGAAAATGGAAACAAACTATCTACTTCTACACTTATCTCTTTCAGGAGTTCATATTGAGCCGTTGAACTCCTTTGAGTCTCTACCTATTCTATTCAGCTGTCAAGGTTAAACTGTTTTACAAGATTTATTCACTAAGCTAACAACATGAAATTGAAAACATGACTAAATCAGGATTAGAAAATCTTATTTATCATGGGTTTGTGGCATAAAAACAAGTTGCACACAATTGTTATTTTTGTACAAAATAAGACTAGAAATATCAGGGCTAAGATGCATAGTTTGCTATTCATCCCTATTTTCTCCTTGGTTCTGTTTTGAGCTTGCGGAACCAGTATTTTCTCCCCTAATCTATTTTCTTTGATAATTCAAGCTTCAATAATTTGACCAGCATTATTTTCACTAACTTATCAATAGTAAATTTAAAACATGTTCAACCATGATTAGGCTAGATGACCGAACAAGACATCATTTTTCACTAGTAGTGGCATTTAGACTTGCACACTTTTAGTATTACTATTTTTTGGGTATGGGGTTGTACCTTTCTTAGAATCTGCTCTCGTTTACTACTTTTCTTATGTTTTTGTGTCATCTCTCTTTTTGAATTTTTCTTCAAACCATGGTATGTACAATGAATAAAAATTAAAGATAGGAATCTTTATAGCAGTGATACTTGAGCATCCTATCTTCAAAATGATCTCCTGATACTCTTTGTCCATTCATTTTTAGGGAAAAAAAATCGTGGTTGCTTTCACTTGCAAACATGGCATAAGGATTTTTCCAAAGATCTTTAAATAACTCATGTTCTGCTTGATGCTTCTCCTTATACTCATAATTCCCATACATGTTTCTGTTACAAATTTTCTTTAGGTAGAATAGGTATTCCTTATCATTTTTAAAACAAATGATGATGTCATCAAGGTAAACCATAGTGAAGAAATTCAAAACTGGAAACATAGTTCTTTGGAAGGTTTCTCCGGTGTTCTTTAGATTGGGAATCATCAGTTTAAACTTGAAGTTGCTTCCTGTGAATTTGAAAAAATCTTTGAGATGATTGTTTTGAAGTGGTATCATCTGATGGTAACCTAAAACACTATCATGAAATGACATATGGTTAGAAACTCCTAGCTTTTGTGAATCATGATGTGTTCTGGAAAAAAGATATTGGTTCCTTTGGAAGGGTTGCTCCTGGTACCTAAAATCTATACAAAACCTATGTCCTTTTTCCTTCTTTCTTAGTGAACTCAACTGCTCAAAAATTTCTGATTCTTTTTGAAAGGAGGGCTTTTTATACCAATGGCTGTGTTACAAGGTTTGGACTAGTTTCTCGATAAATACTAGTGTTTTGAACAATTTTGCACGGTCTTTCTTTTCTTAGTTTTATGTGTAATGATAAGATTTTATACAACTCAATCATTTCAGGCTCCTTAAGTTTACCCATGTTATCCTCCTCTATATCAACTTTAGCAAAAATTTCTTTGGGATTTGTAGCAATATTTGTGAAAATTGGTAATTGTTCTAGAAAGGAAAATTTCTTGGATGATGAAGTATCTAGGTAAGGTAGAAACATCATACTGTATTGTTCCAGATTCCCAAAGATTTGTGTTTTGTGGGGGTTTTTCATTTTTTCCAGATGAGCAAAAGGAAGAGGTTGTGTTCTTGTGATTTGTTTTTCTTTTGAGCAACCTATCCCCTTTTCTAAACTGATTTTTGTTTCTGACATTTCATTTGCAATTTGCAGGAAATCAATTTCAGTTTTATTGTCTTGTGGTGTTTTAGGGTCGTGATAGTTTTGAATGTCGAACTAATCATAGAAGAATTCATCTGTTTGTTGTAATGTGCTTATATCTTCACAATCTTCATTTACTTGTTCATCAAGGTCATTTTCATTATACAAAATGAATGAGTCCAAATCTGAATGAATGGAGTAGATAGGGGTGTTATTGTGTCTATCTAGGCTACTTACCATATACTTCATGTGAGATTCCCGGTATAATCCTCTTGTTTGGTTAAAAATCAAGATGGTAGCATAAGACATGTCAAGTTGGAGGTTTCCCAGAAGCTTATCTCCCCATGATTGGGACAAAAGCATGCCATATTTTGGGGGAATGTCAGCCACGAATATATCCATGACCAAGCTCTTAGCAGGGATTTGTGCCAGATTAACACATAAGTCCTTGATCAGTCCTAAGCATTTAACTCTGCTTGAATCAAAGGAATACAGATCTTTGTAGGGCCTGGTTATTTCTAGGCCCAATATTTCCATCACTAATTTCGGCATGAGGTTGTGAGAGGCACCAAAGTCTAGCATGGCATTATGTAGGATTTTGTCGTGCATGTTTAGGCTAACATAGAATGGGGTAATGGTTCCTTCCTGGTATTTTCCATCTACTTCGGGTCCGAACAACAACTCTGGTTTATCATATGTCAAATTCAGAGTGTTGGTATCATTTCCTATGTTCAAGACTTTCAAGACTTGAGAGCAGTACATATCCTGAGCTACCAGTTTAGTGAGAGGGATGGTTATTTTAATTTTTGTGATCTCTCCTTCAAAAATGAAAGGTACTTGAGTTTTATACATATTTACATCAGTTTTATCAACCTTAAATTTCTCCACATTTTTAATTTGCTGATTTATATTCGGGGCTTTGGTAATTAGAGTTTTCTCAGGGCCACTAGAAGAGGTGATAGGACAGCTTTCGCCAATACTTGATTGGCTGGTTTTATTTGTGTTAGGATCAACTTTCTTAGCCATGGTATTGTTATTGTCTGCTGTTATTTTAAGAATGTTTTCGGGAGTTTTCTTAACAGCAGTGTTTGAGTTGTTTTTCTTGGATTTGTCTTGGTTTTTCTTACTCCTACGATCATATTGCCTATGGACTTCTATTATGGAATTTTATAATCCCAATTCGTGATCTTCAGAATCTTCATAGCTTGTTTCATCTTGGTTTGAGGAGAAAAAAGCTTGTTCTTCTTCTGTGAGAAAAACCTCACCTTCACTTTTAGAGCCTATTAAGTTTAGATGATTCTCATATGGTTGTTCAATATATCTTTCCCCTTCGTCAACATAGTTATCTTGGAAGGGTGGTCTAATTTGTTGATCATTTTCCCTTGGTCTGTTTTGGGGCGGGTCTCTTCTAAAGTTTTGATTCTAGTTTCTGTTCTGGGGATTTGTTTGGTTGTCCCTAGGGGGTGTTCTTTCGTTTATGCTTATTCTTTCCATCATTATTTCCATGGTCCTAAGAAGGTTTTCCATCTTGGAATCAGATGAAGAGGTGGAGGGCATGGTGTTATCTTTGTATGTTACCCTCTTTTCTGATCTTAGTCCAGCCCTTTTTTCAATTAAGTTGGCCTCTACACTTATAGCTCATTTTTGCATGTCTTCTAAAGTAAGGGGCTCTCTTTCTCTTAGTTGATAGGCCATGTCGGGGTCAAAACCCTCTGGTAATTTAGCTAAGGCTAGGCCTAATGGGGGTTTCATGTTCGGTGGTAGCACATTGTAAACACTATTGAACCTAGTGCAATAGTCTTGGACACTTTCCCCCGTGTTTCTTTTGAGGTTGCTATATTCCAAGAGGATTTGAAGAGGGTTTTTCTTGATTTCCCATTTGTTTTTGAAATGGTAAAGGAAGGGAGATCATGAATACTGTTGGGAGTAAGGCTTTTGAACCATTTCTTAGCTTCTCCTCCTAGGCTTTGGGAAAACATTCTCATTTTCATGGTTTCCTCTTCTAATTCCATGTAATCAAAAGCATCATTAACTATATCTACATGCTGCTGGGAAGTAGTGGATTCATCCCTCATGAAGTGTGGGATTCTGGATTAGTAATCATTTGGAAAAGGCACCAAAGGTTGTGGTAACACAAGGGGCACATACCATGCTGTCATGGTGGGAGCTAATGGTGGATTTACAAGCGGGGTATTTGTGCTATGAGATGGAGTGGTTTGCACAGAGGTGGTGTGAATGGGTGTGGCGGAAGTACTCGGACCAGAAAACTGACTCTGAGTAGACTTGGGGTGGAAAGATCTGAAGTAATGGAGAAGTTGTAGATCAGGTGGTGTGGAAGGGGAAGCTTCTCCACTAGGACTCTGCTGCAAGTTTATGGGCTCAAGATTGGTATGGTCGATTTTACTTTGTGACTTGGTTCTTAAAAGGTTCCTAGTATGGTGAAAGTCAAATTGGGGGTCTTGCAATGCTGTAAGATGTTTAGGTACAGAACTTGCTCTATGAATGGTCCTATAAGTAGCTAAGTTTCCAGTTTCAGAAGTTTTCCAAAAAATTCTTTCTGGGTTATCAACTATAGTAGGATGGTTTGGGTCCAGATGAGATTTGGTATTGATTCTTCACAGAGCCAGTTTTCAAATTCAAAATTTAGAGAGGCTGAAAGTTTATGACTGTTTTTGGAAGGCTAACCTCTCTGGGCACTATCAAACTCGCACTGTGTGTGACTAAGGTTCTAGATTTCCTGAGGTTTTGATGCAGTCCTACATGAGCCTATAGATATTTTAGCAAAATTTATAAGGCCTACTGGAGGCTAGTGGAGTCACCAGGTGGATATTTTTAGTTGTTTTGAAGGCATGTTGTCTATGGCCCACCACCAATACTGACAAAAAGCCAATCTAGAAATTTTTGGGGTTTTTCTGAGTTTCTATATGCAACCCGAAGATTTGTAAGAGTGTCCTATAGTTGAGTCATCAATTTGCTAGGATGATGAAATAACTAGTTTCTACTCTTAGGCTGTTAGTTAAGGTCTTTATGATTTGAGAAGGTTTCTGAAGTCCTAAGGGATACTTAGTTTGTCACTGACATCAGAGGTTGCATTATGATCACCATTTTGTTAGTGAGCAGTGGGATAAATCCATAAGATAGTATTCCTATGGGCTGCTGAAATGTTTAGGGAAGTCTAAGTTTGTTTCTTACTCAGAGTCCCACCGTGATTGCCATTATTTTAGTTTGGTGATGAGGTGGCGGATGAACCACTAGATACTATTAGTAAAACTTGAGGGTATAAATATTCTTAAGAAGTTTTTAGGCAATTATATACTCAGAAGGTCCCGCCGTGATCGCCATTATGTTATTTTGGCGATGAGCTGGCGGATGAACCACCAGATACTATCAGTCAAACTTGAGGGTATAAAGATTCTTAAGAAGTTTTCCGAAAATTATATACTCAGAAGGTCCCACCGTGATCGCCATTATGTTAGTATCCTGCGATTTGGCAGATTGGCTAACCAAATGATAGGGTAACATCAAACCAGTCTTTGGAGTTCTAGGACCTAGCCTTCCTAGACTCAGAGAGGGCTCTCTCTATTGTGCGAAGGATGTGAACTTGTTCGCTTCGGATGATTGATTTTAGGCTATTTGTTTAAGTATAGTTTGTTTGTTTGTTTTGGGTTGGGGTAAGATGATTAAGTATGATAGGTGGAAATGAGAGAATATCAAATCAATAGGGCTATGGGGTCAGATGAAGTCTAGGGTGTCTAGATGATGAATTAGAGTGTATTGTAGGGCCGATTTAGAAAGGTTAATGGATCCTTTAGGTGATGTATGAGGTGAACATTAAGTTTGGTGAAAATACTAAGAGGTCTTATACATCTATAATTTGAAGCAATAACTCATTAGGTATGGCAAACCATTAATCTCTATGAACAATACTCAAACTGATAAACAAACAAGATGAACAATCCAGTGGTACATAGAAGCATTAGAACTCCTAACTTTAGAAATCCACCTTCCGATTTTTGAGAAAACACATAAGATAAACAAAAAATTCAATATATGGAGAGGGAACTCCTAAACGGAATATATCAAACTATCGGGAACTCTAAAACAATTTTATGAGCATGGACAAAGGGAAAGATCGAAACAAGACCTCTTTGCATTAACCTAATCAATCAGTATTCCATAGGAAAGCTTCACAATAAGTTTTTGAAAAAATTTAAATAAGCAGGGCATGCCATGAATCATATTTATAAGCTAACATACTAATAATTCATGAAACAAAGAACAAGTTTTAGTGGGCCTAAGGAGCAATCGATAATTCCTTAAGATAACTAAAAGAAGAAAACATCAAAAATATAGCAAACAAGAGGTTTGAGGCACTTCCATGAGCATATCTCAACCTATAATTTTCTGATTTGCAACAAGCAAGAAGACTGAAACAAAATGAGGACAAGAAAACACTAACAAGTTAGAAAAACATCACCATTCACCAAGCTATGGAATCCTGCAAGCAAGCTTCTGCAACATCAAGCCACACAAGTCATTCATTCACTTCATAAAACCAAATATCTTATCCAAGCTCTTAAACCATGTATTTCTCTATAACACATCAATTCCCAAATGTTTACAATGAATCCTCATGGCTTATATAACAAGCAAGGAGGAAGAGAGTTCACTAAAGCATCTAGAAGCCTATTGGCCAAAAACAAATATCCTAACTTGTCCTTGAGGCCTTGCAAGGTCCAAGGCACAAAATATCTTCCAAAATATCTTTTCTGGAATAAAATAGCAAAAACATTGACTTTTAGGCTCTGACATACATGAGGAAACTTGCCTAACACACATTTTCTCAGTTACACATAGGAACGCAGCATACTGTCTCAAAATTTGAAAATTTTCCAGGAGTGCAGCACTAAGAAATGTATTTTTGAAAAAGAGTTTTGGAGGCCATACCGATTTTGAAAAAGGCTCCGTGAAGGCCTGTTGAAAAATTCAAATCTTCCAGGAGTGCAGCATGTGGTCAAAAAAGAGGGCAGAAAGGTGAAAAATTGGGTGTTTTTTACCCTTTTGGGGGACCAAAACAACTCCAATTGAGCTGATTGGTGAGCATACTCCTCTCATGATGAGGAATCCAAAAATGTAAGTTTCTCCCTCTGAAAGTGCTCTATGAAAAAGTGTAGCACCCAGGGTGTTGCGTTCTGAGGCTTAAAATTTCACAAAAAAAAATTGTTCAATTTTTCTCATACTTGGTGAGTGGGTCCCTCAAGGGTCCTTAGAGACCTGTAGTGAAGCTTGAGCCAAAATTCCAAGCCTACCTTGGTCCTTTTCATCATTGGGTGTTGGGCCCTCCTTTTGGGCAGTTTTGAGCTTTTTCCTTGCAAAGTGATTTCTCCATTTGTAATGCTCAGTCATCTTTATTTGCAAGCTCAAGTATTTGTTGGCCTTCTCCAATTTAGCCTCTAAATGTATATTTTCCCTTTAAAACCATGCTTCTTTGTTATGCTCAATTTCCAAGGTAAGGAGCTCGGTGAGAGGAAATTGTTGGGCTTGGGCTGATTCTTCCTCTTTCTGTTTTTCCAAAGCTTTCCTAAGACCCATAGTCTTGGGTCTCTTTCTAGCTTGCCCTTCTTCCTCATCATCTTCTTCATAGGCGCTATGTATTCCTCCAACTACACTCGTGACCTTTGAGCTTCTTTCTTATATTTTAGTGCCCTTGCTTCATAGATGGCTAGTTGGTCACTCATTTTCTTTTTTTGCACCTGTAGGAAATGAATAAGATCTTTTGACCTTTCCAGCTCAACCTCTAAGTCTCTAATTTTAACATTCCGGTCCTGTAGGAGATAATTAACTATCCTTGTTTCATTTTCCTCATCACTATCTATGTGAATGAGTTCAAATTCCCTCTCTTCCTCATGATTACTTTCTTCTTCTTCCATTGTTTTCTTTCCTTTGTCCTTTATTGGATTTTTACCTTTGTCCTTCATTTGCTTTTTACCCTTGTCCTTCATTTGGTTTTTACCCTTTTCCTTCATTTGTTTGGTGATTTTGTCTTTCACTGGCTTTGAGGAGGAGTGCATGGCCCCTTGCCTTTTGGAAGCAGCAAACACATGCCTCCTTCCTCTCTGATAAGTAATGTTTAAAGGTGCCATAAACTTTTTTTGCAAACTTTGATCATTGACAATCTTAGGACTGTCTCCTCCTTGAAAAATTCTCTCAGTGTGTATATCCTCCCTACCTTGCTACTGTTTGTCCTTTGGATCAACATTTTTAACATATTTCATGCTTTTTTCACTATCAAGACCCTCAACACTGTTATGCTCTGTTTTTTCAATATCAGAGGCATCTGTGCTTGGCTTGTCTTCACATTCATGAATATCCTCCTCCTCACCCTTTTCATTACTATTTTCACTGCCAACCTCATTTTCTGCATCACTGTCTTCATTCTTTGGACCTTTGTAATCATATCCTTGTTTATTGAAAACAATTTTAAAATCTATCTCTAGGCTATGTTAGTCATCAGTAATTTTCACCCGTTTTAAATGACTGAATGCTTTGTCTCAGATTTCTAGAAATCAAATTTTAAGAATCATTGTGTCTTCTAGAAATCTCCTCAAAAATAAAATCTCTACTATCCCTCCTTTCTGTTCAAGCATGGTCAATCTGTTTCTCCAGATAAAACCCCATCCTGGACTAGTGTCCCTCACTCTCTCTATATTTGTCACCCTTGCCTATAAACCTCTGCCTTGTTTTGCCTAAGCCTTCTATTTCTCACCCCTTTTCTTGCCAAGTCAACCAAGTTTTCTCTCCTACTCACCAAATGCCTCAAGCAATGGTGGTGTCAAAAACCCTATATCTTCCTTCAAAACCTTGATTCAAACTTTCAGTCAAAAAACCCATTCTAAGACCTTGAAAATAAGTCAATTAGGTTTCCCTAGGTCATGCGCCATCATGATTCTCATTTAATTGTTTCCACAGGAAGTCAAAAATGAATTCAAGAGAGAAAAAAGTTAAATTTTATCATTATCTGAATAGCTCCAACAACCTCCAAAGGCACCCTCTTGATCCAACAGTGAATTTGCAGGAGAATAGACTATCATATCCCAGCATTTTTGAAGATATGCCTTGAAAATTAGTCTAAAGCATAACAGAAGCAAGGAAAGGCACCCAAGATAGTTCATGAAGTCATTTACAGTTGATAAAAGGTACAGCAAGCTTAAGGCTATGAGAAGATCATGATCTCATGATAAGTAGTAAAATAACTTCTCATCAAAAGATCTCTGAAAATTTCAAAAGGACAGTGGCATATGAGCAACATGACGCATTACAACAAAGAGATCATTAGAAATGTTTTCTTGCCTCAAGCATGAAACTGGTAGAGAGATAGCTTCCCTTTGCCACACTCCTGCAAAAAGACAAAAATATTATCAGATGAGCCATAAGGTGAAGGAAAATACTAAGACCAACATCAAGCAATAAAATCACACTCATAAAAGGAACAGTAAGTGTGTTTATAGTTGAGAATGAAAATACATGACTGTTTTGACCAACAGTGGAAAATTACTTAGGTTACAAAAGTTCAAGAATTCCTCTAACCCTACAAATAAACATTGCAGACTTTATTGGGCATAAGGAGTGAGTTCAAATACATATTTCCTTTTGAAGACTTGGAGGTCAGCTTTCTTTGTTTTTCTAAATATTCATGAAGTTTCAGAAATTTGGAAAATGAACAAAATGGTCATGGTAAGTGGCAAAGAAAGCCCCATTCATCAACAGTAGAGGATTACTAACTTTTTTTCCAAGATTGGTTAAAAATACACAAGCTCCACTAGATCAAAAGACAAATTCGAAGGTCTAAAGGTCAAACAATGAGATTTTGGGGCACTGTGTGCCATTGCACTGAAGAAACAAAAAGTCAACTTTGATAGTTAAAATTGCACAAAGGAAAAGTCAAAGGTTTGTTTCATGGATATGGAAGAAAAAATGATTTTTGTTCATGACAAAGTAGGGGATCATCAGGGGTCCCATAAACTAACCAGCTACAAAACGAAACATTAGTGAAAAGAACAGTAAAAAGACATTGGAAAGGGGGAAGGATGCAAAAAGAAACAAGTGCAAAGGGGACTTTAGAAAGAGTGTTTTAGAGTTTTATTATTTCAAAAGAATGTTATAAATACTATAACAACTCCTTTTCCCTCCATTCCACCTTTTTCAAAATAGAGTGAAATTTTTCGGCTTCCAAAGGCATCCTCGGGAAAAAAAATTTGGACGCTGCGCGCCTGTAGCTTCCGCCTTTATAAACCTTCTGGACGTTGCACGCCTGTAAGTAGGCGTTGCGCTCTTTCAAGCTTGCCCGACGTGCAGGAGTGGCTGCCTAATCGACGCTTGACTCTCGTGCAGCTGTGCCCGCTCGGTTTTGCACGTTCGCCACTGCGCATATCGCCTGACTCTCGTGCAGTTGTGCTCGCCCGGTGCTACGCATTCGCCACTGCGCATATCGCTCAACTCTCGAGCAGTTGTGCCCCCGTGGTGCTGCGCATTCGCCACTGCACATATCGCCTAACGCTACGTTCAGCCTCACCCAGGCCAACGACGTTGTGCTCCTGCAACGGGCGTGCAGAGCTGAACGCGTTTGCGTTCAAGCCTGCTCAGGGTGCTGCACTCCTAGCATAAAAATGCAGCAACTGCCCAAAAATCCTGCAGAAGTTCCAAAACTTCCCAGGAAGCTCAGCAAAGCTTGTTGTTTGACGTGGAAGGCACTTTTAAGATGTATTTTCCCTAATTATCACCTCTTCATGATTTTCTAATGGATAAGGGCACTAATTAAATTCCTAATTTGTGTCAAAGAAAGCTTGAAGAAAACCTAACCTATTCTCTGCTAGTCTCCTAGCCTTTTTTGGAAGCTCAATATCCCCTTCAACCTTTTTCCTCAGTATTTCACAAAGCAAATTTCCTTTTTGTTTAAAGAGTTTGAGGGGGGGTGAAGAAAACACCATGTCTAAAGAGGACAGGGTTAACCTAAATGAAGAGACAAGTCCAAGAAAATAGTAGAATAAGGGAGGGAAGCCCAATAGGTTTGAACCCATAAGCACTGCAGAACTAATAGCCTCCCCCTTCTATTATTTCATGTTTCCAAGAGTTAGGGTGTTTTGAGTTCTGTAAGAAAGTACAAGAGATCAAAAGCCATCCTCAGTTGACCGAGTTATTTGCCCTAAGGATTCACCGGCATAAAGTACATCTAACAGGGGTGAGGTTTGATTTGACCCCCAGTGCTATCTCTAAAGCCACTGGAATACCTGGCATAGGAGAAAGGTGGTTTAAACATAAGCATCTTGACTTGAGCCATTATCATCCATTCTTGAAACCTATTTGTCAAGTTGAATGCAAAGCCATTTTTCCTTTATCTCATCTATTAGACAAGTATGCCCTCCTCATGAAGATTATCATGAAATACTTTACCTGTAAGGGTAGGTTCTCCAGGGTCTATTCCTATCATATTAGACTCCTCATGCATTTTACTAGGACCAAGCTACTGCACATGCCTTACTACCTCTACAAAAGCATTGAAAAATTTTCCTCCATCATGCGAAAGAGGCCTCCAACCCAACAAATGTCAAGCTTGTTTCATCATGCTCTAATCAAGGTAATTGTATCATACCAATTAGAGAAACAAGGCATTCCTTGGGAGGTCTTTATCACCCATGATGATTTCACAACTTCACCCTCCATCCCTCTGCAAAGTTTTCCATCATCTTCTCAAAATCCTCCTCATACCCCTCCATCGCCCTCCACTGGCCTTGGTTCATCTTCTTCACATGAATCACTTTCCCAAACAAATCTTCTTCATACACCTTCCCCTAAAAAATATGATCATGAAGAAAGCACTGATTATCATGAAGAAAGCAGAGATGATCATGATGAGATCACTGATGATCATGAAGAAAGTAGAGATGATCATGATGAGAGCACTGATGATCAAGATGAACAAAACAGTGAGAGAGAGGGTGATGAAGATGAGGGAGAGTGTGATGAAGATAGGGGAGAAAATAATGAAGATGAGGAGGAGAATAATGAAGATAAGGGAGAAGATGAAAAAAATGAGGGAGAGAGTGATGACCAAAGTGATGAAGATAGGGAAGAGAGTGAGGATGATGAATATGAGGAGGAGATTGATGAAGATGAGGGAGGAGATGATGAAGGCCTTGAAGAAAGTAGTGATGATCATGAACAAAATAGTGAGAGAGAAAATGATGAGGAAGAGGGAGATGGCCAAGAAGAAAGCAGTAGTGGCCAAAAGAAAAACAGTCAAAGCAGTAGCAGGGATGAGGATGTAGATGAAGAAGAAAACATAGGTGGAAGCAGTGATACAGATGATGGCCAGAGAATCCAAATCAATGGGTCTCATAATGAAGAAGAAGGCTCTAAAGACACAAAAACAGAGGCATCTTCTCAATAAAAGGACAATGGGCAAGAGGACAAAGTTTTAATCACTAAGTCTCATGATGAGCTAAGGAGCCAAGACAGTGGATCTCATGATGAAGAAAATGACACTGAGAACACTACAGCAGACAGTGGCAAGGAAGCAAAAGAAAGCCATGACAGTGGCCAAAATGACAAAGGCAGCCCACAAATGGATTTTAAAATTGTCTTCACTGAGCAAGAAGATGATGAAAAAATTCCAAGGAATGAAGAGAGTGATGCAGAAGATGAAGTTGGCAGTGAAAACAGTAATGCAAAGGGTGAGGAGTATATTAGTCCTAAAAGTGAAAATAGGTCAAGAATAGATGTCTCTGATATTGCAGAAACAAAGCATAACAGTGTTAAGGATCTTGATAGTGACAAAAGCATGAAAGATGTTAAAAATGTTGATCTAAAGGACAACCAGCAGCAAGGAAGGGAGGATATACACACACAGAGCATCTTTCAAGGAGGAGACAGTCCTAAGATTGTCAATAATCAAAGTTTTCAAACAGATTTCATGGAACCTTTCACCATTACTTATCAGAGAGGAAGGAGGCATGTGTTTGCTACCTCCAAAAGGAAATGGGCCATGATCTCCTCCTCAAAAATAGTGAAGGAAAAAGTATCAAAACAAATGAAGGACAAAGTCTCAAAACCAGTGAAGGACAAAGTCACCAAACCAATGAAGGACAAGGGTAAAAAGTTAATAAAGGACAAAGGAAAGAAAAAAATTGAATAAGAGGAAATAAATCATGAGGAAGAGAGGGAATTTGAACTCATTCACATAGATAGTGATGAGGAAAATGAAAAAAGGATATTTAATTCTCTCCTACAGGACCGGAATGCACAAATTATAGATTTGGAGGTTGAGCTGGAAAGGTCAAAAGATCTTATTCATTTCCTACAGGTGCAAAACAAGCAGATGAGTGGCCAGCTAGCCATCTATGAAACAAGGGCGCTAAAATATAAGAAAGAAGCTCAAATATCACAAGTTTAGTTGGAGGAATACATGGGCACCTATGAAGAACATGATGAGGAAGAAGGGAAAGCTAGAAAGAGACCTAAGACTATGGGTCTTAGGAGAGCTTTGGCAAAACAGAAAGAGGAAGAATCAGCCCAAGCCTAACAATTTCCACTCACCAAACTCCTTTCCTTGGAAATTGAGCATAAAAAAGAACCATGGATTGAAAGGGAAAACATACATTTAGAGGCTAAATTGGAGAAGGCCAACAAAGACTTGAGCTTACAAAGAAAGATGGCTGAGCACTACAAAAAGAGAAATCAGTTTGCAAGAAAAAAGTTCAAAATTTCCCAAAGGGAGGGCCCGATGCCAAATGATGGAAAGGACCAAGCTAGGCTTGGAATTTTGTCTCAAGCTTTATTTCAGGTCTCTAAGGACCCTTGAGGGACCCACTCACCAAATTTGAGCAAAATTGAACAAGTTTTTGTTTTTTGTAAAATTTTAAGCCTAGGAGAACAGCACACTGGGTGCTGTGCTTTTTCCTAGAGCACTTTCAGAGGGAGAAGCTTAAATTTTTTGATTCCCCATCATGCAAGGAGTATTCTCACCAATTTTTAGCTCAATTTGAGTTCTTTTGATCTCCCAAAAGGGTCAAAAACAGCCAATTTTTCACCTTTCTGCCCTCTTTTTTGAGCAGGTGCTGCGCTCCCGGAAGCTTTGACGTTTTACACTTTTTGGGTAACTTGTAGAGGTCATTTTAAGGAATAAAAGGTAGATTTGGAAATAATACATCCACAAATTTCCAACGGGCCATCCCAAAGCCTTTTCCGACATCGGGAAGGCCTCCAAAACTCTGTTTCAAAAAGACCTTTTTTGGTGCTGCGCTCGTGGAAATTTTTCAAAATTTGAGACAGACTGCTGCGTTCTTGTGTGGTGACTGAGCAAATGTGCGTTAGGAAATTTTACTCATGTATGTCAGAGCCTAAAAGTAATTTTTTTTGCTATTTTATTCTGGAAAATATATTTTGGAAGATATTTTGTGCCTTGGACCTTGCAAGGCCTCAAGGAAAAGTTAGGATATTTGTTTTTGGCCAATAGGCTTCTAGATGCTCTAGTGAGCTCTCTTCCTCCTTGCTTGTTATATAAGCTATGAGGATTCATTGTAAATTGTTGGGACTTGATGTTCTATAGAGAAATACATGGTTTATGAGCTTGGAGAAGATATTTTATTTTATGAAGTGCATCAATGGCTTGTGTGGCTTGATGTTGGAAAAGATTTGCTTGCAGGATTCTATAGCTTGGTGAATGGTGATGTTTTTCTAACTTGTTAGTGTTTTCTTGTCCTCATTTTGTTTCAGTCTGCTTTCTGGCTATAGATCAAAAATTATAGGTTGATATATTCTCATGGAAGCACCTCAAACCTCCTATTTGTTATAGCTTTGATGTTTTCTTCTTTTAGTCATCTTAAGGAATTTTTGATTGCTCCTTAGGCTCACTAAAACTTGTTCTTTGTTTCATGAATGATTAGTATGTTAGCTTATAAATATGATTCATGGCATACCCTACTTATTTGAAAAGTTTTCAAAAACTTATTGTGAGTTTCTCCTATGGAATATTGATTGATTAGGTCAATGCAAAGAGGTCTTGTTTTGATCTTACCCTTTTCCTTTTGTAATGTTCCAAATCTGAAATTATGCAATGCATAAGATGTATAACGGTCCTGTTATGATTAATAAGCTTAAAATATACATAATAAACACATATACATAATTTTTAGCTACAGCAACAACTGGTACTTTGTTTCATGATCCGGAAAGTGGGGAAAAGGGGTGTTTTATGCCCTAAAAAGGTTGTTTTTAGAAATTAGCGTAAAAATAAGCAAGGGAAATGGCTGGATATGATATCTTAGGTCATAAGGGACCTATGCTCCAAATTTCAGCTCAAACTAATGCTTCTAGCTATATTAGACAACTCCTCCTTTCTCGACTAGGCTAGAAAACACTGATTTCCCATGACTTTACTAAACAGAAATTTTAGAATATAGTGAGAGCGTAATTCCCATGAGGGTTTCTATAGAAAATCATAAAATAAGTCTGATATGCAACTTATATTGATCAAACAATAGATAAATGGAGATTTACAAGCTTATACAGTAAAAAAAGACACCCGGCAAAGGTCTCCGGCAAAATGCATGAATAACAAGCAGCACTGCAAAAATAATGCAGTTACTGCATCTATGTATTATAAATGGCTGAATATGACATTAAATAGCTGAATAATACATAAATATGGCCAAAGGCCTCTCTAACAAACTCTCGGAGGGGAAGGAGCACCTCCTCCTCAAAGACTAACACAATATCAAAGGATGCAACACTGTTGTTGCTGCCTCTGCATCAAGGACGCAGTTTTCTGAAGGAACTGCATTGTGGCTGAATATGGAAGAATGTACCAAATCCAAATACTAAAATGAATCTCAAATCCTTCCCTCTTGATCCCTTAAGCAAGCTGATCCAAAGAGAGGATGTAATTCCCGCACAGAAATTATTTGCACTAAGTAGTGCAGCAACTCTGGCTAAATAGTTGAAGCATGCAAATGGTCTCAAAACCAAAATATATGAATACATGAATGATCTCCCTTTGATGCTATGCCTTCCTTTTATCTTTGGTGAGCCTCCTCACCTTGAACCCCATACAATGTTGAGGTGACTTCTTCATGAAGCTTCCTCTTTCAGAACTGCGCTGCCCTAGCTTGCTTCCCTCCTCTTGTGGCTGCGTTATTGACTTGGTCAACTAATCCACCTCCAATGCCTCTTTTCACACTAGGAATCCTCAATCTAGTTTACATATGTGTCTTAGTCTGATCCTTGTTCACATTGAACCGGTTTGCTTAGGTGATCTCTTCCTCCTCAAGAATGCGTGTTGACTTAGTCAAACTTGACTATGTCCTTATCTATTTTGCCCTTTTTCACACTTGGAAGTGTAAAACCAGATCTTAAGGTGATCTCTTTCCTTAATAAGGTGGAATTTATTCATATTTTATTATTCATGGGCCTCCTTACCCATTTATTCCTCTCCTAGGTGAAAGTAGCAAAATCTAATATTCCAATTTGCTTATGTGCAAGTTTTGGAATATTACAGTCCTCCCCTCCCAAATGTTGCTTGTCCTCAAGCAACTGCAAGGATAGGACTGAAGAGCACCCTCTTCTCCCCTACAGAAACCTTATAATATGAAATCCTCTAAGGATCAAGGTGTTGCATCATCAATATATCTCCAAGTTTCCCCTCCAAAGTGTGCAAGCCATCTTTTGGGAAGCATCCCAAATAGCTAACGCTGTGTGACAATGAAACATCCATGGAAGCAACAATGGGTTGTTTGTAGGTCCTCTTGAAGCATGAGGGCTGATAGAGATTTGGATTCATCATCCCCATTTGAATCTCTCCTCCCCAACCTATCAACCAAACAAAATGAGTCACCCTCCAGGATGGTAACTCATGAAGGATCTCTTCCACCTTGAGCTCATGTAAAGAAGGTGGGCTGCATGGTTGACTGTGTGGAGTCAAAATGTACATATCCTGTTGCTTTTCTCTCCAACTATGATATATATGGGGCTGCTGCTGATATATGGCTGAAATTTAATAGTCTTTAAGGAAGACCCAAGCCACCCCATCAAATCCAACACCCATGAGGTGTCTCCTCAAAGAACTAAAACCTCCCAAATGAGTCCTCTCATTTGAAGGTAAGATGTATAGTATGGAAACCAAGGCTTGTCCATTGTTCTTTCTGAAATATGCAACCTTTTTAATGTGAAGAATTATCTTTTCATTGGGCCTCTTCAACTCTTGTGCCACTCCTCCAAAGGTGCCTCCTACAATCAATGTTTTAGTAGCATAATATGGAAGCATAAACATATGAAAACAAGGAGGTAGAACATAGTCCCAAACATGGAACCAACGCAGGGCATTCTTTGCCTACCTCAATACATAATGCAACAAGTGTCTTTTCAGCCACTTGTTTTCTGCCACATCCATTTTACAAAATGAAATCATGAAATCATAATTTGGTGCCAATGATGCACACCGAAAACCATTTGGCTTTCCCCCAAAATCCATAAATAGAATGGCCATAATAAACGTTGCAAGTGGCCTCAAGTACATAATAATATAATATGCAAGAAGGAAAGACCCTTCTTGGTATGATATGTTGCTCATATAGATACAGAAGTGTAAAATACAAAGCAAAATTTTACCTCCTCCATCATGTACTTCGGTCATTGAGCTGAAATGGCTCAAGTGAAAATTCTCCCTTGCTGCAAGTGAGTAGGGAAGTGGTTGTGCCAGCCTGTTCTTCATCTTCTGGGCTATGCATCTCTCCATATGCTGATATACATTCAATTGAATGCCCTCCCAAGTGAACTCCTCCATTGAGGGATGGTATGCATAAAAATGCATGGAAGAAAATTCCACAAATGTTGCATGTAGATCTTTCTCCTTGTGCTTGTGAATCCAAGCCAAGAAGGTCAAAACATAGTAAGGGATACTCTCATCCATTAATTTCTCATGCCTATATTCTACATGCTTCCACGATGCATTACTTGTGAAGTGGTCTTGGGAACACTTCAGCAAGCAATCCAAGCTCCTAAGTGATAGCACTGCTAGCCTTTGGAGTAGGGCTACTGTCATCTCAAAGCTCAACTCTTTGACATAGATTGTGTCAAAGACTCTTCCCAAAATGATGTTGTGTATGTAGAGATCCTCCCAATATGGAGGTGTTGCTCCTTGCACTATGCGAGTGCCTTCCCTTACTCTTGCATCATCATGCCAAGTGTGAGAGCAAATATGCCCTTGCTCTCTCCCAATCCTCCAAAGCAACAAATGACTTTGTTGCCTCATCATACCTCCATCATACAACTGATGCAGTGAAAACAAAATGACCATATCATCATAATGCATCCACACTCCTTGCAGTCCCATGATGAAAGTATCCTGCCAATCTTCCTTCCTCTTCTCACCCCATGGAAAAGCACATGTCATAGGTAGACCAAACTCTCTGAAGAGTAGCCAACGCAGCATTTCCTCTTGCTGCCCAGTGTCATAGACTTGCAAGTGGTTTACAAGCCTCTTGCCTCCCATCCACATCCACTCAACTCCTTGTGGATGCTTCTCATCATTCTGCATCTTGGTATTTCTCCAATGAGATCTACCATCCTCCACAAACTGTTTCTTTTCTTTTCCTCTCATGAAGTGCTGAAAGGCATCTCCTTGGAGATATCTTAGAGAAGATCTCATGTCTACAATCATCTTGAATCAATAAGGATCCAACTGTGAAGAAGGAAAAACCCTCTTACTGCTATCTCTTGATAGCGTTGTATAACTCCTCCATGGTGTACAAGTTGTATCATATCCTGACTCAAGAATGATCATGACTCCCCCCAAAAGATCACACTTCAACCTCAAGGGTTGAGTGCAACTCAACAAGGGTCCAAGAGGATGATAGTTCATTTCTTTCTTGAACCATTCAAGTATGCACAGCGCAGAGCAATATTGTTGTTCTACCCCAGCAACAATGTTTGATTCTGGGCCATATGAAAACATATTTCCACAACTTTTAGAAATCTTTGCTGCAATAATTAAAAGTGGAAATCTTCCCATACCTTGGTGAGATGTGGGGACCTCTTGTAGAGTTGCAAAGGCTCCTCCCTCTAATGTAATGGCTGCCCCAAATGCTGATGTAGAAAGTTGCTCTTCCAAGGTTGCGACAGCACTGGTACTTGTCTCTTCCCATGGTGATGTGGACCCTCTCTCCTCTGATATCTCTTCATAAAAAGTTTTGATCAGCTCTTGATTGAACTCAGAAAAGGAAGTCACTCTTGTGTGGCTTAAGTGATTGCACCACCAAGTATTGGCTTCACCCTCCAGGTGCAGCGCTGCAATTTTTGCTGCCTCCCTCTCTCCCACTGGATGAAGTAGGAAAAATGCCTCAAGCTTTCTTGCCCAAGATCTTGTTGTAGCTGACACATAAAATTTAGACAATAGGAATCTATTGCCCTTGATTTCTACTTTGCTGCAAGATCTTCTTTCTTCTCTCAGTTGAACAAACTGAGGAAAATCTAGGGCCTCTTTGGAAGCCCTAGGTTGGCACTTGTATTCTGCCAAATACCCACTCAAGATTTCATGCTCTAAGTGGTCTCCTTTCTCTTCAATCCATCTATGAGAATAGGAAGTGCATGCATCTTATTCTGCTTCTTGAAACCTTCTAGAGGTCTCACTGCAACTCTTTCCTCCTTAAAACCCTCTTGGAGTTTCAATGCATTTCTCTTCTTCTTTATTCTTGGATCTGAAAATGGATGAGAGTAAGCTCATCCTCTCCGTAATTTTTTTCTCCTCTTATTCTTATTTTCTGATTGGATCTGAAATCCACAGGCTGAGCCAAGATGGCAACTTTGATACCATTGTAATGTTCCAAATCTGAAACTCTGCAATGCATAAGTTTTATAACGGTCCTGTTATGATTAATAAGCTTAAAATATACATAATAAAAACATAGACATTATTTTTAGCTACATAAGCAACTGGTACTTCGTTTCATGATCCAGAAAGTGGGGAAAAGGGATGTTTTATGCCCTAAAAAGGTTTTTTTCATAAATGAGCGTAACAATAAGTGGAGGATATGGCTGTATATGATATCTTAGGTCATAAGGGACCTATTCTCAGAATTTCAGCTCAAAATAATGCTTCTAGCTATATTAAACAACTCCTCGTTTCCCGACTAGGCTAGAAAACACTGATTTCCTATGACTTTACTAAACAGAAATTTCTGAATACAGTGAGAGAGTAATTCCCATGAGGTTTTCTACATAAATTGATAAAATAATACTGATATGCAACTTATATTGATCAAACAATATAGAAATGGATATTTACAAGCTTATACAGTAAAACAAGACACTCGACAAAGGTTTCCGGCAAAATGCATGAATGCAAAAATAACACAGTTACTGCATATTTGTATTATAAATGGATGAATATGACATGAAATAGATAAATAATACAGAAATATGGGCAAAATCCTCTCTAACAAACTCCCGGAGGGGAAGGAGCACCTCCTCCTCAAAGACTAGCACAATATCAAAGGATGCAACATTGTTGTTGTTGCCTCTGCATCAAGGACGCATTTTTCTGAAGAAACTGCATTGTGGCTGAATATGGAAGAATGACCCAAATCCAAATACTTAAATGAAGCTCAAATCCTTCCCTCTTGTTCCCTTAAGCAACATGATCCAAAGAGAGGATGGAATTCTCGCACGGGAATTCTTTGCACTAAGCAGTGCAAAAACTCCAGCTAAACAGCTAAAGCATGCAAATGGTCTCAAGAAAAAAATATCTGAATACATGAATGATCTCCCTTTGATGCTATGCCTTCCTTTTATCTTTGGTGAGCCTCCTCACCCCAGACCCCACACAATGTTGAGGTGACTTCTTCATGAAGCTTCCTCTTTCAAAATTGCGCTGCCCTAGCTTGCTTCCCTCCTCTTGTGGCTGCGTTGTTGACTTGGTCAACTAATCCACCTCCAATGCCTCTTTTCACACTAGGGATCTTCAATCTAGTTTACATATGTGTCTTAGGCTGATCCTTGTTCACATTGAACCAGTTTTCTTAGGTGATCTCTTCCTCCTCAAGAATGCATGTTGACTTAGTCAAACTTGACTATGTCCTTATCTATTTTTCCCTTTTTCACACTTGGAAGTGTAAAACCAACTCTTAAGGTGATATTTTTCCTTAATAAGGTAAAATTTATTCATATTTTATTATTCATGGGCCTCCTTACCCATTTATTCCTCTCCTAGGTGAAAGTAGCAAAATCTAATATTCCAATTTGCTTATGTGAAAATTTTGGAATATTACACCTATGCTCATCAACTTATTTCAGAGTTCTCCATAGTTTAATATATGATGTTTAGGAGTTCCCTCTTCATATATTGAATTGTTTGTTTATCTTATGTGTTTTCTCAAAAAGCTGAAGGTGGATTTCTAAAGTTAGGAGTTCTAATGCTTCTATGTACCACTGGATTGTTCATCTTGTATGTTTATCAGTTTGAATATTTTTCATAGAGATTAATGGTTTTCCATACCTCTTGAATTATTGCTTCAAATTATAGTTGTATAAGACCTCTTATTCTTTTCACCAAACTTAATGTTCACCTCATACATTACCTAAAGGATCCATTAACCCTGCTAAATTGGCCCTGAAATACACCCTGCTTCATCATTTAGACACCCTAGACTTCATCTGACCCCATAGCCCTATTGTTTTGATATTCTCAAGGTCCACCTATCCTACTTAATCATCTTACCACAACCCAAAACAAACAAACAAAATGTACTTAAACAACTAGCCTAAAATCAATCATCCAAAGCGAACAAGTTCACATCCTTCGCACAATAGAGAGATCCCTCTCTGATTCCAGGAAGGCTAGGTCCTAGGACTCCAAAGACTTGTTAGGTAAACATGCTTCGGGGTAGATTCAATGTTGACTAGGGTAGATAGTAGTGGTTTTGGGGCACATGGTTTTGTGCACCCATGGTTTTGTCCCATGGTATTACATGTAATGGAGCCTATAAGAGGCTGGGAATACTTCATTGTAAGGTAGGCCTGGAGGTGAGTGGTGAAGGCTCACTTGGCCGGATTGGCCAGGGTTTTTTGGCCAATGGTTAATGAAATTTCATTGGTTGGGTTTTTCCCCAGGTTTGGGGTTTTCCTGGTTAAACATTGTGTTTATGTTTATGTGATTTGTTTCTGGGTTTTGTATGTGTATTATTCTCTCGATAAGTATTTTATTTCTGCAGTAATTAGGCCCTTGGCTGCAAAAGCGTCCCTTTGAAGCCAAATATGGCTCCGATACCATTTGTTAGGAATTACTGCGGAAATAAAATATTTACCAAGAGAATAATACACATACAAAACCCAGCAACAAATCACATAAACATAAACACAATGTTTAACCAGGAAAACCCCAAATCTGGGGAAAAACCCAACCAATGAAATTTCATTAACCATTGGCCAAAAAACCCTGGCCAATCCGGCCAAGTGAGCCTTCACCACTCACCTCCAGGCCTACCTTACAATGAAGTATTCCCAGCCTCTTATAGGCTCCATTACATGTAATAACATGGGCCAAAACCATGGGTGCACAAAACCATGTGCCCCAAAACCACTACTATCTACCCTAGTCAACATTAACTCTACCCCGAGTCATGTTTACCTAACAAGACTGGTCTGATGTTACCCTGTCATTTGGTTAGCCAATCTGCCAAATCATGGGACACTAACATAATGGAAATCACGGTGGGACATCTGAGTAAGAAACAAACTTAGACTTCCCTAAACATTTCAAAAGCCCTTAAGAACACTATCTTGTGGATTTATCCCACCACTCACTAATATAATGGCAATCATGGTGGCACCTTCTGAGTTCATAACAATCTAAAGTACCCCTTAGGAATCCAGAATCCCTTCATCAACAGTATCCCATGATTTATAGTCACCTCATCACTATCCCTAACACAATGGTTATTATGATGCAACCTCTGATGTCAGTGAAAAAATATGTATCCCTTCGGACTTCAGAAACCTTCGTCAAATCATAGAGAACTTAGCTAATAGCCTAAGAGTAGAATCTATCTTTTTCACCATCCTAGAAAAATGATGACTCAGCTATAGGACACTCTTACAAACTTTCGGGTTGCATATAGAAACTCATAAAAACCCCAAAAAATTTCTAGATTGGCTTTTTGTCAGTATTGGTGGTGGACCATAGACAATATACCTTCAAAACAGCAAAATATATCCACCTCGCGACTCCACTAGCCTCTAGTAGGCCTATTACTCCACTAAGTTCTCACAGACCCCCCTATGAATGCATTGAGCAATCCCAATCATGCTGATGGTGGACAGCAAAGTTCAAATATTCCACCTGGCGAATCCACAACCCTCAATAGACCAAAAGACTCCACTGGTAGAGAACTCTAGACTGGTTGAAAAGATTTAGTAACCCTTTCTGATTTACAACATGGATCCAAGGATACAAAGGAGATATGCTCCAATGAGTAGAGATCACATCCCTGGATTCCCACACAAAATGCCTGAAACAAATTGGATGAAAAACCTACCTATCTTTCAAGATAAAAAAGTTGATGACCGTTTGTTACATCTCATCAAATTTCATATACAGATATGGAGGTTAAAATTTGAATGGCATGAAGACTGCCTCATGAAAATGTTTATGGTAACATTAGAGGGTAAGGCAAGAAATTGGTATGAATGGCTAGAACCTGGCATCTTGTTTTCTTTGAAGGATTTCCACAAGGTATTTTATAAACACTATATAGGGTATTTTCCATCTCTATCATTAGCTGAAAATTGATGTGATCAATCTGAATACCTTATAAAATACCTTGTGAACATTGATAAAGATTTAGGAAATTGACATCCTGAAGATTTATTAGAAGAACTCCATGCATTAGATTCTCAAGGTAGCTATCATGACAGCCTAGAGGAGTTAGTTGAGGAAGAACCCAATCAAGAAATAGAGGAAAACCCACAAGATATTTTTGAAGGCACAAGTTATGGTTCACCATCTCTTCTAGGTGAGGCTCAAGAATACATTCAACCTCAAAACTAGCCTTCACAAGAGAAAGAGAACTGTTGTAGTATTATCCAGAGGAAGATAAAAATACCTCCTCCATTAACTGAAGAGGAAATAAATCAAATGATAAACACACAGCCAACCTCTAAACCTTCATGTGAACAAAACATTTATGTTCCTCCTCCTACTAATTCCATCTACCATAAATCAGAAAGTAAACTTGTAGATCAGTTCAAAGAAGAACAAACTGGTAACCCAATATGTTTGATTGGTGAAATTATTTATGTTGATGATTCTCCAAATTTTGATAAATCTGATGATGATGATGTTCTCCAAACAGAAGCTAACCTTGCAGAGCCATCAACAGTTGATTTGTGGGATGAAGTTCACTATCATCAGATTGAAAACAGTAATCAACTAAGACAGGTCACCTATGACACTGACGAGGAAAGCCTTGAAAGTTTAGAATTAAGTGAAGAGTATCTGACTCTTTGCTCTACTTCACTTCAGTCCATCATAAATAGTTTTCATGTGATTGGAAATCAGCAGTCTTTCATTTTTTATGTTGAGGTTGAGGAGGATGATGAACTTCTTGAGAAAGTTGTCAATGATAAGCCTTCTCATGAAATTATTGAGGAAATAATTTATGACATAGAACATTCCTCAGCTCAAGATGAGCAGCCACAAAGTTCCATTGAATTACAAATTGTAGATGAAGGCATAGAAGTTGATAATCACATGAGAGTCGTTGCACCACCTTCTCAAGAGGATTTACTGCCAAAGACTATCCCTGCTCATCAACATGATGACCTTCACACAGATGCCAGTCCACTCAATCAGAACACATCAACTTGTCAAGAGGACTACACTGCAATATATGATGAGTCTAACAGTTCAGGTCATCATGAGGAAGAGGAAGAGAGTATTTCCCAAAAGATCCTCAAGCATAGCCAAGTGGAAGAAGGAGTAGTCCTAGATGATTCTTATGTCTCAAGTCATCAAGATCACGTATCATTCCAAGATCCATTTGTTGTTTTCCTTGAGAAATCTAAAATAGGAGTGTTTTCTACCAAGAACAGTTTGATGCAAGGTTTAAAGAGAAATTTAGGCACTATTGTTCAAGCACAAGTGAGGTGCAAGTGGCCTTTTGATTTCTTCAAAACACTCAAAGAGATAAACCAAGATCCCTCATGGAATCATCTGCTTGATTAGTTGTATTGGAAAAGAGAGTTCCCCAGTTGAATGTATATATTGTATAAGTTAGATTAGGATAGATAGGCAAGAAAATAAGCTCAACACTATGAGCATATTTCTACCTTTAGATTTAGATTTTTTTGACCAAAAAGAGAGAAAAAGTAAAAAAACAAAGAAAAAAATAAAAAGAGGGAAGATTTGAAAAGAAGGTACAGCCCCGTACCCAAAAAATAGTTATATTGAAAGTGTGCAAGCCTAAATGCCGCTACTGATGCAAAAAATAAGGTCTTGTTCAGTCATCTAGCCTAATCATGGTTGAGCATGTTTTAAATTTATTGTTGATAAGTTAGTGAAAGAATGTTGGTCAAATCATTGAAGCTTGAATTTTCGAAGAAAATAGATTAGGAAATAAGATACTAGTTCCACATGCTCAAAACAGAACCAAGGAGAGACATAGGGACGAATAGCAAATTATGCATCTTAGCCCTGATATTTCTAGTCTTATTTTGTACAAAAATAACATTTGTGTGCAGCTTGTTTTTATGCCACAAACCCATGATAAATCAAATTGTCTAATCCTAATTTAGTCATGTTTTCAATTTCATGTTTTTAGCTTAGTGAATAAATCCTATCAAAAAGTTTAACCTTTACAGTTGAGTAGAATAGGTAGAGAATCAAAGGAGTTCAACAACTCAATCTGAACTCCTGAACAAGATAAGTGTAGAAGTAGATATTTTGTTTCCATTTTCAAAATAAAAATGTCGATGGGTTTGTCGGTTCAATTGCACCCAAGGAAGAAAAAATGTTAGGCAAGTAGGTTGGGTAGGTAAAGGCAAAGTTGAGCGAATCATGCTTTCAGATTTCAAAATTACAACTTCAAGGAAAGCATAAGCAAAATAAAAGAGAGAATTCGCCCAATGGATGAGGCACTGGTCTTCATAAGCCAGAGATCTGCAATTCTGGACACCTCCTGAAAAGGAGCTACCCTCCCCAAGTGGAGCAACTGTTAGTCATCAGTAATTTTCACCTGTTTTAGATGACTAAATGCTTTGTCTCAGTTTTCTAAAAATCATATTTTAAGAATAATTGTGTCTTCTAGAAATTTCCTCAAAAAGAAAATTTCCACTATCCCTCCTTTCTGTTCAGGCAAGGCCAATCTGTTTGTCCAGATAAAACCCCATCCTGGACTGGTGTCCCTCACTCTCTTTATATTTGTCTCCCTTACCTATAACCCTCTGCCTCGTTTTGCCTAAGCCTTCTATTTCTCACCCCTTGTCTTGCCAATTCAACCAAGTTTTCTCTCCTACTCGCCAAATGCCTCAAGCAATGGTGGTGTCAAAAACCTTGTATCTTCCTTCAAAACCCTGATTCAAACTTTCAATCAAAAAACCCATTATAAGACCTTGAAAATAATTCAATTAGGTTTCCCTAGGTCATGCACCATCATGATTCTCATCTCATTGTTTCCACAGGAAGTCAAAAATGAATTCAAGAGAGCACAGAGTTAAAGTTTATCATTATCTAAATAGCTCCAACAACCTCCAAAGGCGCCCTCTTGAAGATTAGTCTAAAGCATAACATAAGCAAGGAAAGACACCCAAGAGAGTTCATGAAGTCATTTATAGTTAATAAAAGGTACAAAAAGCTGAAGGCTACGAGAATATCATGATCTCATAATAAGTAGTAAAAGTACTACTCATCAAAATATCTATGTAAGTTTCAAAAGCACAGTGGCATATGAGCAACATGGAAAATTACAGCAAAGATATCATTAGAAAGGTTTTCTTGCCTCAAGCATGAAACTGGTATAGGGATAGCTACCCTTCGCCACACTCCTGCAAAAATACAAAAATATTATCAGATGAGCCAAAAGGTGAAGGAAAAGACTAAGACTAGCATCAAGAAAGACAATCACACTCATGAAAGGAACAATAAGGGTGTTTATAGTTGAGAATGAAAATACATGATTGTTTTGACCAACAGTGGAAAAGTACTTAGGTTACAAAAGTTAAAGAATTCCTCTAACCCTACAAATAAGCATTGCAGACTTTATTGGGCATAAGGAGTGAGTTCAAATACGTATTTCCTTTTGAAGACTTGAAGGTCAGCTTTGTTTGTTTTTCTAAATATTCATGAATTTTCAAAAATTTGGAAAATGAACAAAATGGTCATGGTAAGTGGCAAAGAAAGCCCCATTCATCAATAGTATAGGATTCCTAACTTTTTTTCCAAGATTGGTTAAAAAGACATAAGCTCCACTGGATCAAAAGACAAATTCAGAGGTCTAAAGGTCAAAGAATGAGATTCTAGGGCACTGTGTGCCAATGCACTGAAGAAATAAAAAGTCAAATTTGATAGTTAAAATTACACAAAGGAAAATTCAACGGTTTGTTTCATGGATATAGAAGAAAAATTTATTTTGGTTCATGAAAAGTTAGGGGATCATCAGGGATCCCATAAACTAACCAGCTGCAAAAAAAAACATTAGTGAAAAGAACAGTAAAAAGACATTGGCAAGGGGGAAGGATGCAAAAAGAAACAAGTGCAAAGGGGACTTTAGAAAGAGGGTTTTAGAGTTTAATTATTTCAAAAGAATGTTATAAATACTATAACAGCTCCTTTTTCCCTCCATTCCACCTTTCGCAAAACAGAGTGCAAGTTTTCGGCTTCCAAAGGCATCCTCGGGAAAAAATTTCTAGACGCTACGCGCTTGTAAGTGGACGTTGTGTGCCTATAGCTTCCGCCTTTTTAAAAACCTTCTGGACGTTGCGCGCTTGTAAGTAGGCGTTGCGCTATTTCAAGCTCGCCCGACGTGCAGGAGTGGCCACCTAACCGATGCCTGACTCTCGTGCAGCTGTGCCCGCCTGGTGCTGCGCTCTGGCATTTGTTTCCACCTCCCGACTCTCATGCAGTTGTGCCCGCCCGGTGTTGTGCATTCGCCACTACACATATCACCCGACTCACATGCAGCTGTGCCTGCCCGGTGTTACGCATTCGCCACTGCACATATCGCCCAACTCTCGTTCAGTTTTGCCTGCCTGGTGTTGCGCATTCGTCACTGCACATATCGCCCGACGCTGTGTTCAGCCCCACCCGGGCCAACGACGCTGCGTTCCTACAATGGGCGTGCAGCGCTGAACGCGTTTACGTTTAGGCCTGCCTAGGGTGCTGCACTCCTGGCGTAAAAACGCAGCAACTACCTAGAAATCCTACGTAAGTGCCAAAACTGCCTAGGAAGCTCCGCAAAGCTTGTTTTTTGATGTGGAAGGCACTTTTAAGAGGTATTTTCCCTAATTATCACCTCTTCATGATTTTATAAGGGATAAGGGCACTAAGTAAATTCCTAATTTGTGTCGAAGAAAGCTTGAATAAAACCTGAAAAGAAAACCTAACCTATTCTCTGCTGGTCTCCTATCCTTGTTTGGAAGCTAAATATCCCCTTAAACCTTTTTCCTCAGTATTTCACAAAGAAAATTTCCTTTCTGTTTAAAGAGTTTGAGGGAGGGTTGAAGAAATCGCCATGTTTGAAGAGGATAGTGTTAACCTAAATGAAGATACAAGTCCAAGAAAAAAACAGAAGAAGGGAGGGAAGCCCAATAGTTTTGAACCCATAATCATTGCAGAAATGACAGCCTCCCCTTCTATTATTTCATGTTTCCAAGAGTTAGGGTGTTTTGAGTTCTGTAACAAAGTACAAGAGATCAAAAGCCATCCTCATTTGACCGAGCTATTTTCCCTAAGGCTTCACCGGCATAAAGTACATCTAGCAAGGGTGAGGTTTGAGTTGACCCCTAGTGTTATCTCTAAAGCCACTGGAATACCTGGCATAGGAGAAAGGTGATGGATTGTAGATTTCTGTGGTGTAGATTTTTAGAATCACAGCTCGGAATCTCCACCGTTCTCATTTTTAAGTCACAAAAGCATCTTTACTTGACCCATTATCATCCATTCTTGAAACCTAGTTGTCAAGCTGAATGCAAAGACATTTTTCCTTTTTCTCATCTATTGGACAGGTATGCCCTCCTCATGAAGGTTACCATGAAATACTTTACCTATGAGGGTAGGTTCTCCAAGTTCTATTCCTATCATATTATACTCCTCATGCATTTTACCAGGACCAAGCTACTGCACATGCCTTACTACCTCTGCAAAAGCATTGAAAAAATGTCCTCCATCATGCGAAAGAGGCCTCCATCCCAACAAATGTCAAGCATGTTTCATCATGCTCTAATCAAGGTAATTGTCTCATACCAACTAGAGAAACAACGCATTCCTTGGGAGGTATTTATCACCCATGATGATTTCACAACTTCACCCTCCATCCCTCTGCAAATTTTGCCATCATCTTCTCAAAATCCTCCTCATACCCCTCCATCACCCTCCACTGACCTTGGTTCATCTTCTTCACATGAATCACTTTCCCAAACAAACCTTCTTCATACACCTTCCCCTAAGAAAGATGATCATGAAGAAAGCACTAATGATCATGAAGAAAGAAGAGATGATCATGATCAGAGCACTGATTTTTGAAAATGCAACAAGATGATGGAGCTTAGTGAAAAGAAGTCGCCTTCACTAAGTGGGCCTGCAGGCTATTTTTGGCGCAAAGTCTATTTTTAGACTATGTCTATTTTTAGACATATGGATCATGGTCTATGAGTTGCAGGATGCTATTTATGGATGATTGGTCGAGTTGGTAAAAACAGATGGACCTCTATTTTTAGACATTGGGCGGAATCTATTTTTAGACTACCGGGCTAAAAATAGAACAGTCGAATATTATTAACCCTTAATAATATTTAGACTATAAACATTATCTTATCCTCTTGGAGCACTTCAGTTTGATGCTTGGATGTGGCACATGCAGCTGACAGAAGGAAATACACTTTTCCTATGGGTTAGTTGAGCTATTTCATGGTTGAATTCAGTTAGAACTCATGTGGCAGAGTTTGGTGGAGTTGATGAGACAGTTGGTGGAGTTGTGTTCGGTTTAACTTAGTTGAACTAGTTGTATTTAGTCTAACTGATAAATACACTAGTGATGAGTAGTGTGAATTAATTATTAATTAATTCACTAATTATTAACTCATAAATCAACTAAAGAATACTTCAGTTAACTGCAATGCATGGACAGTTCAGTGGAGACCAGTGTTAGAGGTGGGTGAAAGTGTGAGTCTACTATCAGTTGTGACTATAGCTGTGCATGAGATTTGCACACACATTGATTGAGATTGCCAATGAGGATTGCGCAGTACAAGCCAGTGGGATTCTAACTTGGATCTCATCATTATTCATCTTGGATTGCGCAGTAGAGGCAGGCAGACAGGTGGAAGAGATTTGAACTTGTGACTTGTTCATATCTGAGCTAGTTTGTGTGTAGCATGTGAGATAGTGCTGAGAGCTGTGAGGAGCTTTGTGCTATGTATTGTTACTTGTTCTCTATCATTATAATATACAGATAGTTGGGGGTTTTCAGCTGTAAGCTTTCCCCATTACATATTGTGTTATATGTGTGCTTGATTATGTTTTAATGTGCGTATGCGACTGCTTCTATTTCCGCAAATTGATGATCAATTGTAGAAGAGGTTATGTATTATGCATGAAGCTTAAATAGTGTGTAATCAGGATAATCTCGGTGAATAATTCAGCTATTATTCAAATTTCTACATGGTATCGGAGCTAAATTGATCATTGGATCTATTACAGTGATTACAATTTATTTCGGTAGACAGAGTCTGTAAGCGGGCCAGGTAGCCTCTGGATCCATCCTTTCTTTTAAAGGTGATATATCCAGTAAATGCCCCTACATTCGATCTCTGTGCTAGAAATACTTTGTTCTCACAGATCAGAAGCGGTTGCGTTTTGAGATGGTGGAATTCAAATTTGCAGCAGAGTTTTCTTGGTGTCGAAGTTGAAATGTCTTTCAACAGATTGCGATTGGAGTATGCCCTTGAGGGAAGCTCGAATTATGTTGCATGGAAGGACAGGATGGAGGTTGTGTTAGATGACAATGGGTTGAAGGAGTTCATAGATGCTGAAGTCCCAAAGCCTACTGATGCTGCTCAAGTTGAGGCTTGGCAAAAGAAGATGGAAAAATTTCGAAGGATTCTATTGGAGGGCGTGAAGGATCACATTGTATCCAGCCTGCATGGAAAAAGTTCTCCATACTTGATGTGGAAAGCGTTGACAGATTTATTCCAAACCAAGAGCGACCAGAGGAAGTTGGTGCTCAACGATAAACTTAGAAACATAAAGATGGAGAAAGGCGACAGTATACCCAAGTACCTCACGAAGTTCACCCAATGCAGGGATGAGCTGGGAAGTGTGGGGGTGACTGTAGATGAGGAGGACTTGGTGGACTTGGCTGCTCTCCTTGGTCTTCCGAAGAGTTGGCATTCCTATCAGGACTCTGTCAATGGTCGGGAGAAATTGCTAGGATGGGAGCGACTTTGGTCGGATCTCATGCAAGAGGAGATAAGGCAGAGTACCAGGGACGGACCTTCATCAAAGGCATCTGATGAAGAAAATTGCGCTTTGGCTTCCAAAGCAAAGAAGGGGAAGAGCAAGAAATATTCTTAGTCTGGTGCGAAAGGCAAGAAGCAGGACATGTCCAAGGTGAAGTGCTTTCACTGTCACCAGCACGGACATTATGCCACAAATTGTCTGCAGAAGAAGAAAAATAAGCATGCTGCTGGATCTACAGCGGGAGAGGCCTTAGCCTCGCAGTTTGAGCTGGATTTTTCATTGATCGCATGCTTGGTATCAAGTGTGATGGGTTTAGTTTGGTTCTTGGACAGTGGTGCGTCTTTTCACATGACAGGAGATCAAGATTTGTTTTCAGATCTGGATGAGAAAGATCTTGGAGTCGACATCGAGATGGGCGATGATTGTAGATACAGTGCGACCGGTATCGGTACCATTTCCTTTGAGAGGGAGTCTGGTAAACCCTTCGTATTGAAGGATGTGATGCATGTTCCAGGATTGAAGAAGAATCTTATCTCTGTGGCGATGTTAGAAGACAAGGGGTATGATGTTGTCTTCAGCGAGGGAAAGGCTTTCCTGCGCAGTAAGACAACTGGAGAAACCCGGAAGATAGGGGTTCGAGTCAAGAACCTTTATCAGTTGCAAGTAGATGGCTGCGCAGCAATGGCATGCAAGGCGGAAGGAGTGGTGAGTCGGGATGATGGCGAGCTGTGGCACCGGAGATTGGGCCACCTTCACCATGGAGCTTTGAAGATACTGTAGCAGATTTCTACTGGGCTTCCTAAGGGCACTCTTGCGCAGTCAGATCAGTGCAAGGGGTGTACCTTGGGAAAATTTGTGAAAGCCACCTTTCACGAGAAGGATAGTCACACCACGACGATCCTTGAGAGAATTCACACAGACGTGTGTGGACCTTTCTCAGTAGCTTCGACAGCAAAGCACAGGTACTATGTGATATTTGTTGATGATTATTATCGGAAGTGCTGGATCTTCTTCATGCAGAAGAAGAGTGAGACATACTCAAAGTTCTGTGAGTTCAAGGCGCTGGTGGAGAAGGAATCGGGGAAGCATGTGAAGGCTCTTAGGAGCGACAATGGTGGTGAATTCATCTCTGCCAAATTCAAGGACTTTTGCAGCACAGAAGGAATTCGGAGAGAGCTCATAGAACCTCATAACCCACAGCAGAATGAATATTGAGTTGGGCAGATCACAACGCATCGTAAGTCACATGCATTATGTCAAGATGGTCAGGGCCTGTCTGGTCACTGTAGCAGAGAAAATGCAATACTGCAGTATATGTGCATAACCGTTGTCCTCACAAGATACTTGGCATGAGTACACCGGAGGAGGCGTTTTCTGGCAAGAGGCCTGATATTTCCCATTTGAGGATTTTTGGTTCACCTGTCTACATGCATGTGACGAAGGATGCCAGGAAGAAGCTGGAGCCGACCACAGAGGTTGGGATATTTGTGGGGTACACTGATATACCCCACAACTATCGTGTGTATTTTCCAGATAGTCGCAAGACTGTTGTGCGACGAGATATAAAATTTCAGGAGGAGAAAGGCATGAAGTGTTTGCTTGAGAGGGAGCGACACTTGCATGTAGATGAGGAGCTATTAGTTCCTAAGGATGAGCTTCAAGATGTGGATCAGCCACAAGAGGAAGTTCATGGAGTGGAAGAGACCACTCATGCAGCGCCAACCATCAGAGGGCGGAAGCGCGCTACAGAAGCTGAGCGACTGGCTCAAGATGCAGAGAGGGTTGTAGGAGCACCTACATCACAGAGCAGACAGAGACAGTCACTTGATCGGTATACTGGATACATGGCTCTTATGAGCAAGTGTATCGTGATAGAGCCATCCTATTTCGAGGAAGCCGAGGAGGATCCCGCATGGGTAGATGCCATGGTGGAAGAGTATCATTCGATTGTCAGAAACAGTGCATGGGAGATTGTCCCAAAGCCGGAGGGGAAATCAGTGTTGGGTTCGAGATGGATCTACAAAGTGAAGCAGGCAGTTGACGAGAGTGTGGAGAAGTACAAGGCAAGATTTGTTTCCCGAGGCTTTTCACAGATTGAGGGAATCGATTATGAGGAGACCTTTGCACCCGTCGCAAGGTATTCTTCCATACGGACGATTCTTGCTCTCTCAGCGCAGATGGGGTGGCACATTCATCAGATGGATATGAAGACTGCATTCCTCAATGGATTCATTGAGGAGGAGGTGTACATAGAGCAGCCTAAAGGTTTCGAGATCTTCAGTAGCGAGTCGCATGTGTGCAGGCTCAAGAGAGCACTGTATGGGTTGAAACAAGCACCTCGTGCTTGGTACACATGGATAGACAGTTATTTCACTGGACTTGGATTCTCCAAGAGTGAGGCGGATCCTAACCTCGTACCGTATTGTGGTGGAGGGTGTTGCCGTGGATTGTACTTTATGTAGATGATTGATCGACAGTGATGAGTTGTTGATACTTTCATGCAAGGAGGATCTTGGTTAGAGAGTTTGAGAGATGAAGGACTTGCCTCCTTCATTATTTCCTAGATTGGAAATTTGGCACAAGCAGTTGATGGACTATTTGTTTCCTTGCAAGTATGCCCGGGAGATACTGGAGAAGTTCAACATGCATGGCTGCAAGCCTGTTGATTCTTCTCCCTGGAGGTTGGAGGAAGGAGGATGCTACTTCGGCGGAGGTAGTGGATGCCACTGTTTATCGATAGATGGTGGGGTCGCTTATGTATCTGGTCAATACACGACTCGATATATGCTATGCTGTTAACCAACTATCATAAGCTATGGTTAAGCCTACCAAACTCTTCTGGAAGGCAGGCAAGCATGTATTGCGTTATCTTAGAGGCACATCGGGATATGGACTGTGGTACAGATAGGAGGATGAGGTGACGCTATGTGGCTTCACAGATGCAGATTGGGCAGGGAGCCCTACGGACCGAAAGAGCACATCTGGAGGGATCTTCGATGTCGGATGATGAAGAGTTTCTTGAGTACGAGCGGGAAGTGAGAATCCGCGCTCGGTTCAACGGGCGAGAGTATATGGCAGTGAGTTTGGATGCATGCGAGGCTATATGGATGAGGAAGATCCTGGTCGGGTTGTTCGGTTCACACTTAGAGCCTACTGTGATTTATTGTGATAATCAGAGTTGCATCAAACTCCATCTCACATTAATCTGAAATGCTACTTGATAGATTCAAACAAACTCGACATCATTTACTGCATCATATCGGTGCAACGGTGAGAGTGCTGTTACTTTCATACATTCCTGGAGATCGGAGATGCGTGCTCTTGACAAAGGCGCTCACCAAGAGAAAATTTGAATACCACGAGCGATAATGGGGTTGATAATCATATCTGCATGAGAGAGTGTTGAAAATGCAACAAGATGATGAACTCAAATGAAAAGAAGTCGCCTTCACTGACAGGAGCCCATGACTATTTTTGTCCCAAAGTCTATTTTTAGACATATGGATCATGATGCATGAGTTGCAGGGATCACTTATTTATGGATGATTAGTCGAGTTGGTAAAAATATATGGACCTACGGCCACGGAAACATTTCAGTAGGAATCCTATTTTTAGTACACGCCAGGCTAAAAATAGATCGATCAATGTTATTGGCCATAATATGGCTACAGACTATAAACATTATCTTATCCTCTTGGAGCACTTCAGTTTGATGCTTGGATGTGGCACATGTAGCTGACAGAAGGACATACGCTTTTCCTAGGGGTTAGTTGAGCTATTGCATGGTTGACTTCAGTTAGAACTCATGTGGCAGAGTTTGGTGGAGTTGATGAGACAGTTGGTGGAGTTGTGTTCGGTTTAACTTAGTTGAACTAGTTGTATTTAGTCTAACTGATAAATACACTAGTAATGAGTGGTGTGAATTAATTATTAATTAATTCACTAATTATTAACTCATAAATCAACTAAAGAATACATCAGTTAACTGCAATGCATGGACAGTTCAGTGGAGACCAATGTTAGAGGTGGGTGAAAGGGTGAGTCTACTATCAGTTGTGACTATAGCTTTGCATGAGATTTGCACACACATTGATTGAGATTGCCAATGAGGATTGCGCAGTACAAGCTAGTGGGATTCAAACTTGGATCTCATCATTATTGATCTTGGATTGCGCAGTAGAGGCAGACAAACTTGTGGAGGAGATTTGAACTTGTGACTTGTTCATATCTGAGCTAGTTTGTGTGTAACTATTGGAGATAGTACTGAGTACTTGTGAGGAGTATTGTACTATTATTGTTACATGTTCTCTATCATTATAATATACAGATAGTTGGGGGTTTTCAGCTATCAACTTTCCCCATTACATACTGTGTTATATGTGTGCTTGATTATGTTTTAATGTGCGCATGCGACTGCTTCTATTTCCGCAAATTGATGATCAATTGTAGAAGAGGTTATGTATTATGCATGAAGCTTAAATAGTGTGTAATCAGGATAATCTCGGTGAATAATTTAGCTATTATTCAAATTTATACACTGATAATCATGAAGAAAGCATAGATGATCATGATGAGAGCATTGATGATCAGGAAGAAAGCAGTGATGATCAAGATGAAAAAAACAGTGAGAGAGAGGGTGATGAAGATCAGGGAGAAAATAATGAAGATGAGGAGGAGAATAATGAAGATAAGGGAGAATATGAAAACAGTGAGGGAGAGAGTGATGACCAAAGTGATGAAGATAGGGGAGAGAGTGAGGATGATGAAGATGAGGAGGAGAATGATGAAGATGAGGGAGGAGATGATGAAAGCCTTGAATAAAGTAGTGATGATCATGAACAAAACAGTGAGAGAGAAAATGATGAGGAAGAGGGATATGGCCAAGAAGAAAGAAACAGTGGCCAAGAGAAAAATAGTCAAAGCAGTAGCAGGGATGAGGATGCAGATGAAGAAGAAAACAGAGGTGGAAGCAGTGATACAGATGATGGTCAGAGAATCCAAAGAAATGGGTCTCATAATGAAGAAGAAGGCTCTAAAGACACAGAAACAAAGGTAGCTTCTCAAGAAAAGGACAGTGGGCAAGAGAACAAAGTTTTAATCACTAAGTCTCATGATGAGCTAAGGAGCCAAGACATTGGATATCCTGATGAAGAAAATGACACTGAGAACACTACAGCAGACAGTGGCGAGGAAGCAAAATAAAGCCATGAAAATGGCCAAAATGACAAAGGCAGCCCATAAACGGATTTTAAAATTTTCTTCACTGAGCAAGAAGATGATGAAAAAAGTCCAAGGAATGAAGACAGTGATGCAGAAGATGAATTTGGCAGTGAAAAAAATAATGCAAAGGGTGAGGAGGAGACTAGTCATAAAAGTGAAAATAGGTCAAGCACAAATGCCTCTGATATTGCAGAAACAAAGCATAGCAGTGTTGAGGGTCTTGATAGTGACAAAAGCATGAAGGATGTTAAAAATTTTGATCCAAAGGAAAACTAGCAGCAAGGAAGGGAGGATATACACACATAGAGCATCTTTCAAGGAGGATACAGTCCTAATATTGTCAATGATCAAATTTTGCAAACAAATTTCATGGCACCTTTCACCATTACTTATTAGAGAGGAAGGAGCCATGTGTTTGTTGCCTCAAAAAGGCAAGGGTCCATGCTCTCCTCCTCAAAACCAGTGAAGGACAAAGTCTCAAAACCAATGAAGGACAAAGTCACAAAAACAGTGAAGGACAAAGTCACCAAACCAATGAAGGACAAGGGTTAAAATCCAATAAAGGACAAAGGCATGAAAACAATGGAAGAAGAGGAAAGAAATCATGAGGAAGAGAGAGAATTTGAACTCATTCACATAGACAGTGATGATGAAAATGAAAAAAGGATAGTTAATTCTCTCCTACAGGACCGGAATGCAAAAATTAGAGATTTGGAGGTTTAGCTAGAAAGGTCAAAAGATCTTATTCATTTCCTACAGGTGAAAAACAAGCAGATGAGTGGTCAGCTATCCATCTATGAAACAAGGGCGCTAAAATATAAGAAAGAAGCTCAAAGATCACAAGTGCAGTTGGAGGAATACATGGGTGCCTATGAAGAACATGATGAGGAAGAAGGGCAAGCTAGAAAGAGACCTAAGACTATGGGTCTTATGAGAGCTTTGGAAAAACAGAAAGAAGAAGAATCAACCCAAGCCCAAAAATTTCCACTTACCGAGCTCCTTGCCTTGGAAATTGAGCATAAAAAAGAACCATGGCTTGAAAGGGAAAATATACATTTAGAGGCTAAATTGGAGAAGTCCAACAAAGACTTGAGCTTACAAAGAAAGATGGCTAAGCACTACAAAAATAGAAATCAGTTTGCAAGGAAAAAGCTCAAAACTGCCTAAAGGGAGGGCCCGACGCCAAATTATGGAAAGGACCAAACTAGGCTTGGAATTTTGGCTTAAGCTTCATTGCAAGTCTCTAAGGACCCTTGAGGGACCCACTCACCAAATTTGAGCAAAATTGAACAAGTTTTTTTTTTTGTAAAATTTTAAGCCTAGGAGCGCAACACCCTGGGTATTGTGCTTTTTCCTGTTGGAAATGCTTTCATTGATGGCAAAGGAGTTGGCAAGGGAGGAGCATATGAAACAGTAACTAGGCAAAGAGAAAAGCAAAGTAGCAGAGAACAGAGGCAACAGAGAGGAGGCAGAGGCAGCATAGAAGGAACAAAGGCAGCAGGAGACAGATGACAGTAGAAGAGGGCCACTTAATAGCATATCTGAAGAGATAGAGTAATTTATATGCCTAAATTTAATAGCAGATTTGGAGAGACAGAGTAATGAATATGCCTGATGTTCGGATATGGTCCTGGTTGAATTAGAGTGTTAATCTCTGTGTAAAGAATAAATTTATTCCTTGGACTCTATTTGGCTTATGCAATTTCGAGCAAACCCTATACGTAGAGGACTCTGGAAATCGGTTTAAGAGTCTATCTATAGGAATAGGCTTTGAATTCCAGTAGATAAATGTATGAGAAATGCGGGGTTGAATTTCCCTCTGTGTGTCGGTGGAGAAATCGACTTCATGTCGATATTGTGCTTGAATGCGCTAAGAACTGTAATCGAATTCTGTGTATTATGTATTAAAGAAGACTCTGTGTCAGGCTTTAGATGGAGCTCAATTTCGGATAAATCCTGTGATAATGGCTCATATTTGAGGTTCTGGATTGTAATCGAAAGCATCAGTCTCTGTGTAGAAAGTTCTCTTGCTAATGCAGAACCATAGAAACCCCTTTGAAACTGAATCCCACATAAATTGCCATTGTCTTATATTATGTTCAGGGTAACCGAATTTGTTTGAGAATAAGCCTTCATTCTCGTTAGAATCGACTTGTTTAAGGAATAAATGAGTCTGTTGTGAGCCACGCTCTGAAACAGGAAGTTTTGGATCGATCATGGTTGCAGTGAGTATCGTGGTCATCGCAGAACTCAATGCAGTCGAATAATCCATGGGGGTTACTATAAGTCTTGTTCTTCTGCAACGAATGCAGAATTTTGAACTAAAACCAATAGTTGGATGATCGATATGGAATGGATCATTAATGGTGCAGCGGAGTTAAACAAAATAAGGAATGGAACCTCGAGCGCAACTGAACGGAACCACGAGGTATGAACAGTGACAGTGAGTTTGGAACACCAGACGGTTTTCATCGCACCTCTTTTGCACGATAAGATGTATTCTCAATTCAAACGCAATCAATGCCATCGGCTGACACGTGGCCTTAAGCGGTTTTGAGATACTGCCCTTATCGCATGCCATCGCGCGTTAACCATTGACTGTGGAATCTGCACGATATCGACGCACGCCGTCCGATATGAGGCGGGTCCATCGAACAGTAGTCGCACGTCAATTAGCACGGAAGATAACTCAAGGGACGGCGCGATAAGCGGCTGGGCCCTAGTTCATCGTGCAGAGTCTGAGGTTTAAAACCCGTGCATTTAATCTACGTGACACTTGTTGATAGCCGTCAGATCAGTTGGATGGGGCGCGACAAGATTGCGACCGTCAGATGAAATGGTATGTATGTGTGGGTCCAATATTGTTTTATTGTTGGCAGTTGATTTGTAATCAAGTCGGGGCTATGTAAGAATGAATGTATATATACAGTGTGTGAATAATACGTGAAGGTTCACATTATATATTTGGATTCCATGGTATTAAATCCACTAATCCGAACTTAGGAGATGTAATATATTACGGGGTTTGGTTTATGTGATATATTGCGAGGTTGGTTTGAACCAAAACCAAGTTGTAAATTTTAATGTACAAGGTATGTTAATGAACGCTGAGTCAAAGTATGCAAGGGTATTGTAGTGTGTGGGGCCCAGTTCTACTTTATTATTTCTGTTTGGCTTTTAACAAGAGTCTACGGTAGACTATATTCATTCATATTATGAACCACTACATATTGATTTAATCGTAAGTGAATCAAGATTCTAACCTTATAAAGTGAAGGTTAGAGGTTAATATGGTTCGTAGTGCTGGCTTTATACAAAAAGTGAATACTTAGTCGAATGCAAATATGGATGATGTTATGGGTTATAACCATGGTGATATTAAAGCCTCCGTATTCATTTATTTAAATTTCCAGTGAAGGAAACCAAAGCATTGGAATTTGCTCAAATTTAAAATCAGCAGTTATATTAAAAGACAGTTATATATGCAACGGTTACACAACTACAATAATGCTAAAGTTCATTCAGATGCCCTAAGGGAAGAAGTTGGATTGAAGTTGTATTACGAGTTTTAACCATTGAGTTTAAGTTCATATATGGACAGAGAGTGTGTAAGCAGGTAGCCCGAGCACAGAGATTGATAATGAACAGACATTGTCCAAATTTATATTTATTTAAGGATAAACTTGGAAAAGTAGTTATATATATGCAGCAGGTGCACACATGTACAGTGAACAGGTGAATAAACACAGGGATGAAAATGTGGACCTGACAGAGGTAAATAGAAAATGTAGGAACTGAAAAATTCACAGGGCATTTTACAGGCATGATGAACAGAGGAAGGCAGAACAGTTACCTAACAACAGCAGAAAAGACAAATCTAGCAAAGCCAAAGGCCATAAAATGGGCTGAGTGAAATTGTCTTTATGTAACTGAAAATGTGAATGTAAATGTTGTAATTGATTTTATATTGTTTGTGATGCATTGGCAAGTCTCTGGAGGAAAACATAATCCCATTGAAATATTGAAATTAACACATGTTTTTATATTTTTTTATGAGCTGGTAAAAGAAATAAGGAGGCAGAAGGCAAAAAGTCAGGACTATTCACTTCAAATTCCCTGAGGAATGTAAAGAGTCATGTGATGAACTCTATATATAATATCAACTTGATATGCATAGAGAGGTTAGAGATTGAGTGAAGAGAGTGCAGAAATTAAGCAATGAGGTAGAGAAGAAAGAGGAGCTGAGAAGAGAAGAAGGAGGAGCTGAGCAAAGAAGAAGGAGAAGCTGATAGAGAATCTGAGAAGATGCAAAGATGATACAGGGAAGATATGAGAATTGATGAACAACAGAGCAGATGGTACAGAGCAGATGGTACAGAACAGAGCTGATATCCAAGGTAAATCAACAAATGTTTTCTTTTGAAAGAGTAAGGAAGTTGTGATTCGGATTTATGCAGGAACGCAACAGAATAAACATATAACCATAAATACAGAGATGCAATGGAAATAACACTTCATTTCATTAATATCAAAGAACTGAAATTTGCTTACAGACAGAATGGAAATAAAACTAGCTAGGGCGCTGGTAGCTATCTCTGAGAAGAGATGTGGTGGCTACAGGCCTCTGAACTGAGTTACAATGAGGCTCGAGGGCCTATTTATCATTTAGAAACAATGGGAAATCCTAAACGGCCAAAACCCTAACCCTAGGAGATGAAGCGCCAAAACTATGGGCCCCGTTTGGGTAAATTGGTGTTTCAACTTCCCAGGGGCGTAACTTTGGCATACAATCTCCGTTTGATGCGTACCATACCTCGTTAGAAAGATCTATCCGAGGAATACAAATTTGGAACGAGCAACATCGGTCCATGGACCCATGTTGCTCTCCTTTTTCCCAAAAAACGTCGTTTAGGGCCTCAAAACGGCTCCGGAAGTTTAGGACCCGAAAAACTGCTAAAAATAGTAAACTGTGCCGAAACTGAAAAACTGAAATAGACAATGGTGGAGCCCTAAGTGGAATAGGCGAGTGACCACCAATATCCACCTGGATCATTCCTCCCCCCTTAGGAAGCAATGGTCCCCATTGCGTTAAGTTCCTCCATGAGATGAGGAAATTTCTGCTGAACTTGGTCCCTGGTGAACCACTTTCCTTGGTGCAGGAGTTGGCCGGCTTTGACAACCCGATACAGTTGGATCTGCTGTTGACGAGTGTTCTTGATTTGCATGTCCATGATACAATCTGTGGTGGCCTGTTCCATGCAGTCTGGGTTTAACTCTGTTGGTGTGAGTTGTTCTGCAATGTCCGAGGTGTCCAGCAGAGGTGGAAAGTAAGGACGAAGGCGGTCCACATTGAAGACTGGGTGCAGACCAAGGAATGGTGGAATACTAAGCTCGAAGGCATTGTTACCTACAGCCTTGGTGATGGTGTACGGCCCGTATCGGAGCGGGCGAAGCTTTCGGTGAGGTCCAGTGAGGCGCTCCTTCTGCAAATGTAGCCATACTTTGTCGCCCACCTGGAAGTGGTGTGGCACCCGGTGTTGATCATGGCGTTGCTTGTACTTCGCATTGGCTCTGTCCAATATATCATGAACCTGTTGGCGGATGTGTTGAATGCGCTCGATGAAGCTACTTGGTTTGTCAACTTCAAACTAGACATGAGCTGAATCAGCCTAAGCAGCTGCAAATGGCATGGCTACGTCAATGGGACATAGTGGCTGGAATCCCAAGCCCACCTGAAAGGGGCTATGGCCAATTGAACTGTGGAGAGCCTGGTTATAACTATGTTGTACATAGGGGAGGCTCTCATCCCATGTGTGGGGATGCTTTGAATTGTACATGCGCAGAATGTGTACAATCATTCTGTTGACGACCTCTGTCTAGCCATCTGTATCTCGATCTGATATGATAGACTGTGGGATCCCAAAGTGCACCCACACTCGTTCAAAGAAGAGTTTAGCAGTGGCTTCTGCTGTGATATTCTTCTTACAGGCCGCCATGATGGCCATCTTCGAGAATCTGTCAACGACCACGAAAACACAATCATTTCCATTCTTAGTAGAAGGCAGGCCTGACATGTAATCCATGGAGATGGATTCCCACGGTCGACTAGGGGTAGGTAGTGGAGTATATAGGCCTTGCTTCTTGATGGTCGGTGTGGCAATGGCACAAGCAGTGCAGGATCTGATGTGCTTCTCGACATCCTTTCGAAGGTTCGGCCAATAGAAATACTTCTGCAGGATTGCTACTGTTTTCTCGACCCCGAAATGCCCAGCGACTCGACTGTAGTGTGCTTCCCATATCATCTTGGCCCGCTCGCTTGAAGGAACACAAAGGTGTCCCATGTGACATAAAAGTGCATCTTGGAGGTGAAAATTTGGAACTTGCGTACCCCCCAAGAGTGCCTTGTAAGTGTGGTTGAATTCTGGGTCACTCTCATAGAGAAGCGGCCAATCAGAAGTCTCGTGCCCACAAGAGTTGAGCACGGTGGTGAGTGCCACGATCGGTGGTCGGCTGAGGCAGTCTGCAACATTATTGGTGCTACCCTTCTTGTACTTGATGTTCAAATGAAACTGTTGCATATATGTGGACCACTTCTGATGGCGATCATTCTGCAACTTCCCTTGTGTCTGTATGAACTGCAGGGGCCGGTGGTCTGTGTGGATGATTGTTTTCTTCCCCAAAATGTAATGCTTCCATTTTCGACAGGCTTGCACAATGGAATACATTTCTTTGTCATAGGTGGGATACTTGCGAACTGTCTCAGACAATGTCTCACTGTGATATGCCACTGGATGTCCCTGTTGAGTAAGAACTGCCCCAATAGCATAATCAAAGGCATCTGTCTCGATCTCAAATGGCTGTTGCAAGTCTGGTAATGTGAGCACTGGGGCAGAACAGAGGCGATTTTTCAATTCTGTGAACGCCTTCTGTTGAGGTTCCGACCAAAAGAATTTTGCTCTCGCTCCTCCCTTGGTGACTTGACTTAAGGGCCAAGTGATATGAGAGAATCCCAACACGAACCTCCGGTAGAAATTAGCAAGACCCAGAAAGCTGCGAAGCTCTATTATAGTGGTTGGGGCTGGCCAATCCCGAATGACTTGGATCTTGGCTGGATCCACATGCACCCCCCTTTCATCAATAATGTATCCCAAATACTGAACCTGGGTCATGCCAAACGTGCACTTCTCCAAATTGGCACACAACTTGTGTTGCCGCAGTGTTTGGAGGACCTGTCGGATGTGGTGAAGGTGCTCTTCCCAAGTCTGGCTGAAGATCAGAATGTCATCCAAGTACACCACTACAAATGAGTTGGTGAATGGCCGCAAGATGTCATCCATCATCCTCATGAAGGTTGCGGGAGCATTCGTCAACCCGAAATACATGACCAGCCATTCGAAAATTCCTTCCTTGGCTTTGAAGGCAGTCTTCCACACATCAGAGGGTTCAATTGGTACCTGGTGATACCCAGACTTCAAGTCGATCTTGCTGAAATATTTTTCACCTTTGAGTTGGTCCAGAAGGTCATCAATCTGTGGGATTGGGTACCTATTCTGGACAGTGATCTTGTTCAGCACACGATAGTCAATATAGAGTCTCCACGTCCCATCCTTCTTCTGTACCAACACGATCGGGCTCCCACAGGGCGATGAACTTGGTCTGATGTGACATTTCTGCAATAGCTCCTGAATCTGCCTCTTAAATTCATCATTCTCCATAATAGAGCATCGATAGATCGGTCCATTGGGTAGCGGCCCACCTTGGGTCAGCTCAATTGGGTGCTTGACCTGACAGTGCAGAGGAACCCCTATGGGTGAGGTGAAGATGTCCCTATACTCCTCCACAACCTTATCCATTTGTTTTTGTCATGCAGAGGAGCCCTGTCTGGAGGTCGTGGCCACAGTCTTATTCTTTCCCTGGGGGCGAATCATCAGGAAAACGGATTTCCTGGTTTGGGAAATGAGCTTACTGCATTCTTTTGCAGTAACCAAAGAGATAGCGGGAGGAGGTGGTACCTCTGGTATCCTATACAACTTATTTCCCAAAGTAACAATAACAGCACGAGGTCGAGACTCATACACAGCATGACGCTTCCACAAGTATGGTTTTCCTAATAATACATCAGAAACATCAATAGGAGAAACGTCACATAATACCTCATTCGTGAAGGGCTTGATGCTATAGGGAAGGCGGCACTGCTGGCTGATGCGGAGATCTCGTCCTTGGTGAAGCCACGCGATGGTGTATGGATGTGGGTGATCTGTGGTAGATAATCCCAACCGCTTCACGGCGTCTGTTGAAATGAGGTTCTTTTGGCTCCCATTGTCGACAATGAACTGTACAAGGGATCCCTTTGCCCACATCTGGGAGTGGAAGAGACGTTCCTCCTCCTCTAGATCTTCCGGTTCCTCCTTCTGGATATTTGCAGTGGCAACAGTGGCGTTGGGCTTCGCATAAATAATATGTTTCCCTTTTTCATTCCCTTTTTAGGTTCTGATTCGGAGTCGGAGCATGCATCTGACTCAGAAGCCCTCATCTCGGCCACTAGCGACTACTTGGCCCGACACTCACTTGTGTTGTGAGTGGAGCTCTTATGGAACTCACACCACTTTCCCGTGTCCTTCTTTTTCTTTTCGATGTTGTTCTTTTCTTGTGGCTTCGATGGGTTGTCTTTATCCGTCATGCCTTGGCTCTATCCTTTGTTCTGTGGTTTGGAAGCACCTTTCCCTTGCTTCTAATTCGCAGATCCAAAGTCCCACTTCTTCTGTTTGAATTTCTGCTCAATCTTGGCAGCATACCGGTATGCCGTACCAAGCGAGGAGATGTCGAGGAACTCCATTTCCTCCTGAATGTATCTTTGTAGACAGCTACAATACTTTAGCACCAGATGTTTCTCTGAATCTTTGATACCCAACTTTGTGCGCAGGGTATGGAACAGATTCGTCAGCTCATGCACATCTTGATCCCTTTGTTGTCACAGCGTGGTCCATTGTATGTACTTGTCCTCATAGCTCCCCATGGGATAGTACTGTTCCTTGACGGCGTCTCAGAAATAATTCCAAGTTGGTACGGCCGAGAACAAAGAGGATTATGTCTGGTCCTTGTTCTCACAGTAGGTTTCCCACCTGTCCTTAACATGGGGGGTAGCTTTGAGTGCAAAAATAATCTTCTCCCGGTCTAAAAATTCATGAACAGAGAAATATCCTTATAATAGATTCAACCATCTATCTACAGCATCTGCATCTATTTGACCCTCAAATATGGGAATGTCAAAATTTACTTGTACCTTAAAAGGAGTCGCACCTCCAGAGTGGCTGCTGGATGCAGATGCACCGCCGATGGGCAGTCGTTGTAGGATCTGAGCAAAGTTATCCATCATTGCGTTCCTTTGTTTTTCGAGGGCCTCCTTGAGCAATATTTTGATAGGATCTCCTGCTCCCTCATCTTTCTTTTCGTCCCCCATGGGCGTCCGTCGAGGTTTGCGAGGCTGATCTTGCAAAGGTTCCACCAAATCAAGCCCTAGCTCCTTATACCCCGACCTTGTTGGGGACATGCAAAGAAGGATCGAGAAAAAGTAGACCCCTCTAATACCACTGATCCGGATTTATGCAGGAATGCAACAAAATAAACATATAACCATAAATACAGAGATGCAGCGGAAATAACACTTCATTTCATTAATATCAAAGAACTGAAATTTGCTTACAGACAGAATGGAAATAAAACTAGCTAGGGCACTGGTAGCTATCTCTGAGAAGAGATGTGGCGGCTACAGGCCTCTGAAATGAGTTAAAATGAGGCTCGAGGGCCTATTTATTATTTAAAAATAATGGGAAATCCTAAACATCCAAAACCATAACCCTAGGAGATGAAGCGCCAAAACTATGGGCCCCGTTTGGGTAAATTGGTGTTTCAACTTTCGAGGGGCGTCACTTTGGCATACGATCTCCGTTTGACGCGTACCATACCTCGTTAGAAATATCTATCCGAGGACTAAAAATTTTGAATGAGAAACATCAATCCATGGACCCATATTTCTCTCCGTTTTCCCAAAAAACGTCGTTTACGGCCTCAAAATGGTTCCGGAAGTTCAGGACCCGAAAAGCTGCTAAAAATAGTAAGTTGTGCCGAAACTGAAAAACTGAAAGAGACAATGGTGGGGCCCCAAGTGGAATAGGCGAGTGACCACCAATATCCACTTGGATCAAGTTGGAGCTTCCCTATCAATTTGTAGCTTGATAGATGTCAGTTGTAATTGACTGAGGTTGGAGCCTCCTGTAGGTTGGTTCCTGCAAAAAATAGATGGGAGTTGGTGCTTCCACATCAAGTTGTAGCTTGATGAAATGTCATTTGTAGATGACTAAGGTTGGAGCCTCTTGTAGGTTGGTGCCTGCAAAAAATAGATGGGATTTGGTGCTTCCACATCAAGTTGTAGCTTGCAGAATTGAGGTAGGAGCCTCCTGTAGGTTGGTGCCTACAGAAAATCAGTGGTGAGAGGGAGTTGGAGCTTGCCTTTGCATCACAACAATAATAAGATGTGGTTTTCTCCCTTTATGGGTTTCCACTTATATATGGTGTCTCTGTGCATGATGTGTATGTGTTGATCTCATCTACTTAATACTTGTTGCTCTCATATTAAGTCTGCTGTTACATTATATTAATACTTGCTGCTCACATTCTAAGATTACTCACATATTAAGTTGAACATGAAATTAAGGTGTAAATAAGTTTTAATGAAATATTTTAAAGGTCCATGAATGTGTTAAACTGATTCACCTCCCCCCTCTCAGTTTAACTAAAGGTTCAACAATTGGTATCAAAGTAGGTTCCTTTGGTGTAAGTTTAAAAGCTTGAAGGAGATCTAGTTGAGTCATGGACTATCAAAATGTATCTGTGTTAAGTACAACAAACTTTCCTGAATGGAGAGATAAGGTTAAAACAGGACTATTGGCTTATTAGCCTGAGGTATGGAAACTTGTATGTGATGGTTACTGCACAGACTCTCCCTCGGTGCAAGAACAACATAGGAATGCCAAGGAAAAATGTGTGATATTCAACAATCTTCATAACAAGGATCTTGAGTTGATAATGGATTTAACCTCTGCAAAAGAGATTTGGGACAGACTACATTTCATGCATGAAGTAGACACAGAGGACTGCATTGTCAAGAAGGAGAAGAGAATTAAGAAGAAGAAAAATTCATGTCAACAATAAAATGTTCAATCAAATGAGGTACCTGCTAGTGTGAATGGAAGTAAGTTCCCTGAAGAAATTACAGTTGAAGAAAAAACCAAACTTGATACAGCCTTGACTGAAATAGAAAGATTGAAGAATGAAAACAAAGACTTTAAGACATTGATGCAAATATGTGATGAGAAAGCATATGAAGATAAGAAGGAAATTGTTGGCCTGAAGACACAACTTGAAGAAGCAAGGAAAGTTGAAGACACTTTGCTGCAACAAATGAACGAGAAAAGTTTGGAATGTGGGAAACTGGAAGAAGAAGTAGTGTGCCTGAGAAAGAAATTAGAAAAATCCCAAAGAGAATTATTAATGAATACTCCACAAATGAAAAGCTCTGGACAGTTGGACCAAATTCTAAATGCTCAAAGGTCTCCTCTCATAAAGGCTGGTATAGGATATGAAGGAGAAACCAGTAAATCCAAGGTAGAAGATAACAGGAAAATCATATTTGTAAAAGTTGTAAAGGAAGATGAAGCAGCTCAAAAGATTCCCACAGAAGAAGAAGCCAACAAGAACAAGATGTGTAAAGAAACAAACAAAAACAAGCAGCAACATGAAAGAACAGAGAATGAGAGGATTAAACAATCAGCTACTAAAGGCTCATATGCTCCTAAGGATGAATTGAATAAATTTGGAAGATGTCAAAGAAGATTTTTTCCTCCTATGAAAAATGCTACTTGTTATGCCTGCCAAAAATTAGGACACATTGTTGCATATTGTCATACACGAAGAATAAATACAAACCAACAAAGGATGCAAACAGTAAAAAAATTTACTCAAGCAGGAATATGGAGAAGACAATCTTCCACCAGGTACACAAACTATTTCCATGGCTACTGTTATGCATGCAATAATTTTGGACATAAATCTGTTGAATGTAAATTGTATTCAAAAGGAGGAACAAAGTATTGTACATCAGCTCAAACATACCTTGGTAGAATAAGATGTTATTTATGCCTCAAGCTTGGTCACAAAGAAAAATACTGTAAACTTCCATATACATTAAAGAGCTCTAGACAGAGGATGGAATCAAAAAAGATCAATCAAAAAGAAGAGCAGACATTATGAAGAACCCCAATAAAGTATGGAAGGAAAAGAGAAAGGGGGAGCCTGTTACCTCAATAACATAATGAATCCATCATAGTCTCAAGGGGAGCTGCTCTAGGAAGCAAAGCAAATATCCAACCAGTGATAAATATGAAGCAACATTCCAGGGGGAGAGTAGTTCATAAATAGTCCCCTCAAGAGTAGTCTAAGAAGAGCTCCATGAAATGAGAATAGTTATGAGATCAGGAAGGGAAAAGAAAATTCCTCTAACAGAGAAAGAAAATTCCTATAAGATTATTTAGCTGACAGATTGATGAAAGAAGAGAAGGCAGCAAGAAGCCTGGGTAGTAGAGAGGACATCAGCACATTAAGTGATGATCACATTGTGCATCTTACTGCTAGAATTAACAATGAATCACATTAAGAAGGATGAGTAAGAGGAGTGCCTATCATCATTATGTAATTACATCATTCATCTATGAAAAGTCCCTTTTGAGGAATGCAGTTAAGTGAGTGATAAACCTCTGAGTCATCTGCCCATGAAGATTCCAAGGAAAGAAATTTAAGATGTCTTCCTGAAGTTCATTATGTTAAAACAGTTGAATTGTATGTAAAGCAGCAATGATTCTGGGGTAGTCCTAGAAAAGAAAATGCAGTGGCATTCCTTGAACAGAATGGCAGAATAATCAAATGGTTAAAGATGCCAAGATCAAATTCAGGATATTGATGACTATTGGTGTGAACAGTGGAAAGCTCAATAGTATAATTTATGAAGGATGTCTTAATTATGGGTTAATGTGCAAGCCGAAGTGAAATCTCTGCATGGTTTATCAAAGTAGTTTCAATGGATATTTAGTACAAGCAACATGCCTATCAGTAGAATATCAAGTGTTGTCAGTGGAGCAGTGGTATGGTACAGGTCCTCAGGATCAAAGGACTATGGCAAAACTACGTCAAGGCAGTATACCCAGCATTATCTGCTTTATTCAAGCATGAAAATATCAACAACAGAGCTAAAGGATCATTATTTTGTGTACACCTGAAGAATTATATTGAACATTGAAGCAGTATCTATGTCTATATATAATTGCATGCCTTCCTAAATTCAGTACATATATCTTCAAGGCCTCTCTCTTGAAACCATTCATAACATCATGTGAAGTATGTTTTCTGAGATATCAATTAAGCATCTTGAATATGTTTTTTTTGGAAGATCATCATGATAGAACAGTTGAAGTATCTGAAATCTAAAGGACTAGTTGTGTTAATCTAGCAGTTGAAGCTCAAAAGTCTGTTATTGATTCATCTCAAGCATACTTCAACAGAAAATAATTGTAGGTATTTCACCATTGGAAAGAGGTTGATCACTGACATACATACCCCCTTATGTCATAAAGAAAACTACATGGTTGATAAGTAAGAATGAACAATAAATTAAATGTATCTAGCCTCAAGGGTTGTTTTGAATGTACATTGTCCAAGCAAGTAAAGTCATTTGGTCTCCTAGATTGAAAGATATCATCTAATCTCACAATATGTTGTAAACTCTGGCAGGATTCATTTATCACATCAGTAACAAGGACCTGCAGTTATTAAGTGTAATATCATTATCATCATCCTAGCTCATATCATCACCAACAAGTAGTAAAGGTGTAACACGGCAATAAAAGATATATTGGCATCATTATCATAATTGAACAGGTGTGGTACTGTTGATGTGTATTGCAGAAGAAGACATATTCCATCTACAACCTTCCTCAATATATATGGTTTACTGATGAAAATAAGACTAGAGACTGGAGTATATTTGAAGCCTTCTCAATATTTTAGTTTTGATCCAATCATACATATCTGATTAGATAAGGCTGGTACAATGTGTTCTATGAAGTGTCATTATCTTCATTTTCAGCTCTATACAAGTGAAAGAATTCTACGCCTTTGAATTGTATCAATTTACAGTGTATATTCAAGTTCAATAATCCTCAAAAGTGTTCTCTCAACAACTCTCGTTTATCAGTTTGGAGCAGCAGGGTACAAAGTCAGAAAAAGAAGGCCTAAACACATTTTAGAGAGAGGAAATGATAAATAAATCATTTATTTATTTATTATTTACAAATAAAGGGATTTGACCCAAGTCAAATTCCTTTTCCCTCCAAGAAATATAATAAAATATTCCATAAAAGCTGGATCTTGATTTGGTTAATAATATTTTAATTATGCACCAATATCTAGACTAACTCAATATTTTGTTATAAATAGAAGGGTTTTTCCATTCATTTACCACCTTTTGTTGCCTAAATATCACTCTAGATCTATACTTTTGGTCTGACTATTGATCCACCATCGTAGTCATATTTTGCTATCATTTTTTGTCTGGGTTTTCTACACCATCAAGAGAGAGAAATTTTAGATATGAAGTGCTGAGGACTTACAAGAACCCATCCCATTGAGGAGAACCGGTAACACCCTTTTGTGTTTTCCTCCCAGGTGCCCATAATACAAAATTCATTCAACATATTCTTGTCTTGTCTATTGGATGCATGGAGTAAATCTTGTTTTTTCTATTGTTTAATGTCTTCTAATGCATAGATCTAGATTTTTGCAGCATTTATCTTGATCACCTAACTACAAATCTAAAGATATCGGCAGCCATATTTGTTGTTAGGGCTGTTTGTTATGCACAGCTAAAGTGGTATTTTTTCATACGCTTGGAATTAAGATTCATACTAACAACTCGCGACTCCACACAGGTTTACGATTACAACCGCTATCATTTTTCTGATCCTTGCATATCTAGCTGCTTCAAACCCTAGTATTTCTCTTCAGCCCCTTGTTTTTTCTTTTCTTGATGTTTTTTTTAACCTATAAAACCCTAAAACGATAAAAATTCTAACATCCACGTGTTTTCGAACCTATTGCATAGGTGACAGAGATCAGCCGCAGCTGAGACGAAAATTTTTTTTGAAACCTGCCGCCGAGAGTGTCGAAAGTGTAGGTCACACTTTTTGGCCCCAAAACTGCGACCTTGACCCTCAGGACGCACCTTTCAGCCCAAAAACTGCGATTTCTGCTGAAAACAGGTCAAAAATTACGACCTGGACTTTTTGCGGGAATTTTTCTGAAAGTTTTCTAGGTTTATCTGAGCCTCTGTTCAGGGTTGTATGACCTCCGTCTCCACCCGTTTTGGACCTGTACTTGTTCTTTTTTGCTCAAATAAGTGGTAACCTAGCCCCGTAGGGCTTCAATACCCTCCACTTCTTGTGGAAGAGTTTTTGTTGTTGCAGTTTGTCTGAAATTTTAGAGTCTTCGGCCATTTTTTCAGATCTGATACCTCACCTTCAGATCCGCTTCAGATCGGCTTGTTATCCATCCAAATCACCTCATTTATATTTTTTTGGGTTTTCCTCTATGGTTCACTCTGCTTCCCTCCTAGAGATAGCCTTTCGCCACCTCTTTTTACAGCAATTTTTCCTCATATCTTTTGTTGTTTCTCCACCACTTTCCAGCAGATTTTTTCCTCTAGATCCTTGTCCCTCCTGACCTTAGATCTATTGGTTGTTTTAGTGTGTTTTGATTAGTTTTTTACTCACCTATAGACTAGTTGTTGAGAGGCCCACCTCCTTGGGCTTAGATTATTGCATTATTAGCTATTTGTTTTTTGTTTTTGCAGGCTTATATACTGTCATTTGCAGGTTTATTTACAGCTATAAAACACACTTTTTATTTTTCTCTACAAACTTCTGGGTTTAAAAATTGAAATTTACACACTTCACACACACACGCTAAGCGAACAAGGGCTTGGTTAACACCGCCAATAAAAGACTCTAAAACATTGAAATCAATTGATCCTGCACCTCTCTGCCCTTGTTTTGATATTGTAATCGGTTGATCTTGCACCTCCTTTCCCTTGTCAGTCTCTTTTTCCTTTGTGCTGTGTTTGTGTCTTCATCATTGCACCACCAAGGCGTTCATCTCGGAGACTTCTTGGCCTTCATCCTCGGTTTTCGGTAGGAGGACTTACTCCTCCACGTAGGATTCGATTTATTCCTCCACCGAGTCCGCACACCGACTCTTCTTCTGGTCCTTTGGGTTCTCCTTCTCGTTCTGCCTTCGGTTCTCCCATTGTCACCTTCACCATGTCTGGTGCAGGACCTAATGTTGGTGGTAACCCCAGCCCTCATGCTAGGAATACCACTAGTGGCACCGTAATGGACACTACCCCAGCTGCGCCCTTGCTCCCTTTCATGGGAGGCCTCAGCCTCCCTGATTTTGACCAGTTGATAAATGACCCTATACACAATAATGCTAGTTGGCCTGCTATGCTAACGAAGCTCCCTTATGACATCCCAAAGTTTGAAGGCCTTGCTTGAGAAGATCCTACAAATCATGTCAGATATTTCCACATGTGGTGTTTGTCTAACTCCATTACCGATGAATATGTCCATCTTCGGTTGTTCCAACGTACGATTACAGGTGAAGCTTCTAAGTGGTATGTTGATCAGGCCCCTTCCTCTCATACCACCTTTATGACTCTTGCCTGGCCTTTCCTCTCTTACTTCCATCTTCCCCTTTGTTATGACATTGGTACCGAACTCTTGACTTCTTTCCATCAATCATCTGCAACCCGCCTTTTCGATCATGTCCAGGAATGACAGAGAAGAAAGAACCTATGTCGAGATCCTACCTTCGAAGACCGTGTCTACATGGACTGGTTCCTTAGATCTCTTTTTCCACCTATCAGAAAATATGTCGCATCGCACTTTCCTCAAACCGACGAAGCCGCTCTCCAAATTGCGTTAAAATATGACCTAATCTACGCTCAGTCGGGTTATGTTTTATTCTGTTCTACCTGATCTTCCCAGACCCAGTGGTGCCAATGCACCGAGGGCATCTCACGCCGCCGAGGGTATCATTGGAGCTCTCTCTAATCCGTATGCTCAACCTCCCATGGGCTATGGTTTTCCTCAGGGGGGGGCCAACACCTCCTGCACTTTTCCCCCTCCAGGTAGCACGTATCCAGGATACGGCATGCCTTCTCTTTTTTCCCAACCTCTTGTTTACCAAACTGTTACCCAGCCTCCTTATTATCCGTATCCACAGCCTGGTGCTCCATATCCTCCAGCATTAGCACGTCCTCCTCCCTTGCCTTCTCAGCCCCCGCAACAGCAGCCACCGCCCCCTCAGGGGTAGGTGTATGCATAGCAGGGCGCGACTAATCCTCCTCCCTCCAAAAAGAAGAGGAAAGGTAATAAAAATTAGTCTTCTCCTGGTAATCCTGGACCTAATCAAGGTAATGCTCCTAACACTACGAACCAGCAATAGGGCACTCAGCCCAAGTAGGACAGGCTTGTTCACACGAACAAGCCCTGTTCTTGTTGTGGTGTTTATGATCATTACATGCATGATTATCCTCTTTTTCTACAGATGCGGAAGCTGTGGGAGTCTCAAGCAACTTTGAGGACACAACAAGTCATCCATTTTGTTCCTCCTAGTCCTGCACCTAGTCAACCGACTGTGCTTACCGATCCTTTCCCTCAACAAGGATTTGTGGCTACCCAACCACCTGAAGGTCAGGTGGCCACTCAACCTCTTCCATCTGGTACCTCCAATTACCATATTCTCATGATGACTCTGATCAACCTCCAACCGTAGACATCAATCTTCAGACTATATCCCATCAGTACAACAAGCCTCTCGCTACATCTATCCCCGAGCCGCCTCCTTCGGTCTCTACAAAGCCTCTTTCGACACCTAACGGACCCTTGAAGATCCCTCAGCCTAGAGCGGAGGTTCATACCAAGATCCCTAAGGGACTACTCCGTCAAAATGCTGCTTCTAGCAAAGCTGCCCATTCGTATAGCATAGTAGATGATCTGGCACAATCTCCTACTGCCATTTCAACGCTGGAACTCCTCCAGTCATGCCCTTCACAATGAAAAGCTCTACTATCTGCCGTGGGCACTTTAGATCCTTCCAACGATCAATTGATTGTCTTTGATGTTGACTGGTCAGAACATCCTCCTCTCCCAACTTCCGTCACATTCCAAATCCCGGTCAAGATCCGGAACACCAACGTTTCTCGGTGCATTATTGATGAGGGGGCATCCACCTGTGTGATGTCCGCTTCGGTTTGGAAGAAACTCAGATAACCTAAGTTGGCTCCTTCCATGATCACTCTCTGAGCATGGGATGGCCATGCCTCCCAGCCCATTGGCTTATTCCGCAATTTTCCTATTACTCTTACGGGAAAGACTGTTTGCATTGACATAGAAATCATAGATGCCCCCTTAGATTACAACATTCTATTAGGTCGTAGATACACTTACGCAATGTCTGTTGTCTCTTCCGTGGTCCACCGCAAGATGTCCTTCCCTCATAATGGAAATATAGTCACTATTGACCAGTTGACATTTTACGAACCGAAGTCTCAGACCTCACCTGAGTCCACTATCTCTTCGGTGGCCAATAAGTAAGCCGTCGATCCTTTGACCAGTGTTTCACCCGGAGTCTACAAAGATTCCTCACTGCTTGGTACCTTCCCTGGTCTTCCTCCTCCTATCTCTGATCCCAGCTCATCGAATGTTTGCATGATGCAATCGTCTCGAGTTTCCCTCAAGCAGCCCGCCTCGGCTAGTCAGCAACCTCCTCGCCCTCCGCAGTCTTCTCCTAGCCCTTTGATTCAGCCTTCTGGACCTCCTCCTCTTGGCCCTTCAGCTGGTACTCATGAGCCTCCTTACCCTCCTGGAATGGTTCCTCCATGCCTTAACCATTTAGGAGCCGTCCCGCCTGGCCATTACCCCTCCGGTTAGATACCGTTCCTAGCTCCCCCACCAAGAGTTTATACGGCACCTGTCATGGATACCCTCACTCTTCCTAACTTGACCCTTGGGATTCCCGTCTGGTACCTTGATCCTCCAGCCGCTACCCCTCCAGGTCAACCTAAACTTTATCTTGATTTGACCCCGGTTCAACTGGTCCCCCTGACTTCTCTCGTTGTCACAAGGCCTCAGCCACCTCAACAGGAACCACCTCCTGTTGGGACCGTTGCGAGTAAGAAGGGAAAAGCTCGCAAAAGGGCCTCAAAGGACAAGGCTGCCTCGACTGACCCTGCAACTCTTCCACCTCCAAAGCCCTGTGCTTTGTGTGATGTCATCGGTCATGCCACCCATACTTATCCCGAGTTTCCCCGCATTAAGCCCATGGTTAAATTCGCATTCCCTAATTCTACGGTCCCTGAAATCTCTGCTTCTTCCTCAACTGTAGCCAAGAATACCAAGACTATTCACACCAACCACCCTTATGCTTTGTGTGAACTCCATGGCCATTACTCTCATCATTTTCCTCGCCTTACACATTACCGTGCCTCTTTAGAGGTAGTTCAGGAGTACGAGATTGAACAAAACCAATCCGCTTCTCCTGTACTTGCACAGTATGCTGCAGGCCAGACTGAGGATTTACCCACTCCTATTGACATTCCCCCTCTTGATGTCGAGATGAAGGAGCCTACGGCCACCATCCTCTACCTTTCATCATCCATGAGACCCTAGGTAGAAGCTCCCTCCGATTCTTCCCCTGTTGTTTCGCTTGACCTCCCTTCAGCGATCACCCCAGGCTCAACATCAGTAGATCCCTTATCTACTTATTCTTCTGTCATCCCCCATGATGATGCACATGTGAACCCTTCTTCTCATGATGATGAGTCAGGTAGGTTCGACACGTCATGTGGTCTCCCTTCCTCCGGTCACTCCATCTTCTATTGCGATGATGACATCATGGAAGCCATGTCCACCCCTAACTTCATCTTTCCCGCCCATAAACAGGATAACACCACCCGTACCTATGGTGACTTTCGTAATCTCAGCACAATCTACACCTCCGTTAGCTCCCACACTCCACCTCACCATCGGCGTGTGAGTAGTAGACATCTTACCCAGATCACTCCCTCTCGCGGAGTGTGTTCGATTTCTACTTTGTGCTCAGGTTGCCAGCATTGTTCATCATCCTCCCATTTATTTTCTTGTGGCACCTTTCATATGGACCTCCTGCCCACACCTTATATCGGTTTTGCTGATGGTGCAAGTTGCTACTCCAAGGATCTAGCCTCAGTAGGTTGGGCCATTTTTACCCCCTTGCACTCTCTTATTCTCTCAAACAGGGTATGCATTGGTACTGCTACAAATAACCAGGCTGAATATGATGCAATGCGAGGTTTATTAGCCGATGCCCTTTCACATCACATCCTCCACCTTCATGTTCATTTAGATTCCCTGCTTCTTGTCATGCAATTGAATGGTGTCTATCGTGTGCATAATCCTAACCTTTTTAGAAGATATTTATGAGTGAAGCTTTTGATGCGTGAATTTGAAATCATTTCATTCAATCATGTACCTAGAGCACAAAATCACTATGTAGATAGCATTGCAAACCATATTCTAGATTGGAATTTAGCACACGCATTTAACACAAGATAATAACATAAAAATATCAAAACGATGCATATCCATAATATGTGTCGTATAACATGTTTTAGATTCCATTTACTCTAATACATATGACATGCCCATAGCATGTTAAAAAAACTCAAAAACTGGGGGCACCACCTGTCCTACACACTAATCACTATCTGGAGGATCCCAAACCAATGGCTCTACTCGCGTAGATCGTAGATCACGCATACCCTGTATGGCCATCGCCATGCGCCGCATGACCCCTCACCACTCAAAGGGTGGACCAATACATGGCTCTATGTACTAGTCATCTAAGTCTTGCTAACCACACTCTGAAACACCTATCAGAAGCCTCTTACATCTATGAAGGATTTCCTCCAGTAGGGTTGCTGCATCCTCATTTTGCTGCACCCTCTGTCCACTAGATCCTGCGATCCCCGATACTACAGGTCGTCCCATGTACCCAGCCGGTTTTACCGGTGCTGTATCTACATACCAAATGTGAAAGAATCAGTACTATATACAATATTCTAGAACTTTACATGCATATAAAATATTAGCAATTTGTCACTTACCATCAGGTCCCCATATTTGACCAGGAGGTAGTGGCAGATCCGGGTCCCCACAATAAATCATCCCACTATAGGGATAGTCATCTATATACAGTGGCATCTGATACCAATGAAAAAATAACTCAGCTCGGAACACCCGTCCAACCACCCCACCTCGTCCTCTGCATAGTATTCACCCCCACCGGCGCATCCTAGGCTCTCTCGAGCCCCCATCTTGGAGTTGTATCCGAGGTCGAAGTGTCGGGATCTTCTCAAAGAAGAACGAGCACAAAACTGTACCATATGCATAGTCATGGTTCACTTGCCACTTGCATAGCGACAACTATCATTTCAATGACGACAGAATCATCTGGTCCCACCCATAGTAGGTCCCACTCAAGACACTCTCCACAAGCATCATTTTCCCTCCAGTGATGTGATGGAGTGCCTGGTTGCCCAGGATCCATAGCACTGATGCGGCCACAGCACGGGTCTCTAACCTCTCCAAATCCTCGATGGGTGTCTGAGTCCCCTTTACTTGGAGACCTGGTCGACAATGGTGCTCTACAAACTCTATGATATTCTGCCCACGCGGTAATACTGGCTTAGTATTCCTTACCATCCCAAGTGGTGGGAGACTAGTCAAGAAATATATATCCTGGACCATCAACTCGATCTGGTGCCCCTACACCATAAATACCTCATGGTCTGGGACCCAATAGCTGACAATCCAAGCCAATAATGGCTCTCCAACTCTCATCAAAGGGTTCTCCACAAACTTCAAAACCCCAAATCTAGCCAAAGCACCGCAGACACCATGATCCTCCCGGATCTCCGACCATAATGCGCCCAGGTCTCACTCTCTCTCCAGTTGATCCGTAATTCTTCCATATCTTCACAAAACCATCATATTTGTCAGTATACATATAGGAAATATTGTATCTCATCATAAAAACCTAGTGCTCAGCCAAAAAACAGCACAGAAAAAACCCTCCCTGACAGGTCACACTTTTCAGGCCCAAACCTGGGACTGGTCGCAGTTTTCTGCTCAAAAATTGCTACCCAGGTCACACTTTTTGCACCAAAAAGTGTGAACCGGCTCTTAAGAGGATCAGGGGTCTGTTCCTAAGCCCTAGGGACCTAATCTGAACTTTCAATCCACTGAAAAGAAAAATTAGGGTTAGGCCTCTTACCTGCAACTGACGAATCCCGATTCCAACGGTCGGTTTGTCCACTACGATCACTGCAAGATTTAGGGCCTTCTCTCCTCTCTACATTCACCACAGCTCCACATGAAAATGAGTGAATTTGGAGGGAAAGTGCCTTATTAAAAGAGAAACCCCTAATTTTTCTTTTTCCTGCTGCGGCCAATCCGTAGCTCAGTTTTCCAAACCATCTGTCCCATTGGAAAGCTATCACTCAGCCCTCAAATGGGTATCCGTTAGTTTTTCGTGATTTGATACTTCACAAGGACACTTTTTGTTCAAGAAGGGTCACTTCACCACTCTTAAAAATTTAATTTCTTCATCGGCATCACTCGTACTTGGGGGCACCCCTTTGCCTTCATACTTGTCCATGCTTGTGTCGATATTCGTCGTGAGTCACCATCGAGTCGCCCTTGTTTAGAGCATCCGAGTTGAGTCATCATTGCATTCATGGAGTCTATCCTGAGTCCCTTTGTATCCCGCATAGTCCTCCATCCTTCATTGCTTGGTTCCTCTCTCATGTTGCACATCATGGCCTTCAGTCCCACTATCCCCTATCCCTCATGATATTGTGTCAGTCGCTGCCAGGTCATCCATGCCCTTTATGCTCTAACAAGGGAAGTCATCTGTCCGCTACTCAGTAACCCCCATTTTCATCATCACCCCTGGTGTTCATCTGTCAGTCGCTCTACTATTTTCTCTCATGCCTTATTTTATGACCTCTTATTGCCTCATCTATGGTGGACCTCCTTCTGTTGACATCAGATAATTTATTCCAGAAGATAGGTCTAGAGGGCGGTGTACCTTGGTTCCAGCTTCCACTCTTGTTTGGTGCCTAGGATCAGGCAAAGGGACTCATCTTATCCCTTTGACTTGATTGTTTCTCAGCTCCATCTCCTTTTCAGCATGATCGAGATCCGTATACTTGATGGTTCAGTGATGCAGCAGATTAGACCGGTGATTCCCGAGTGTGTGTGAGATGTTTCAGCCCTCATGAGGGGGTGACCCTACAGGTAGCCCCCCACATACCCGGATGACTTCTTCACTTCAGCCTTCGATGCAGCTCCATATATTTGATGATGTCGGCCTCAGTCGATTGTAGCGCCTTCTTGATTGCATATATCAATCAGATTTTTAGAGCTCTTTCCTGTTTACAGGGGCATCTGGGTTGTATTTGTATCTCATGTACTCAGATATTATTGTACAAGTCTTGGATGTTATCCCAGGCACAATATGTATGTGGGATTCATTATCATGTTATTTATCTGGCTCATGTTTATGCCAGCATGTACTATATTGTTCAGTCCCTTGCTTACTAGACGCCTTATTTTTTCTACTATTGTCTCGGTGAGCATAGGTATGCCTCCCCCACTCCCTATAGTAGGGACTCCCTTATAAAAGAGACTTGTCACACCTGTAAGTCTCACCTCCTCAGGGTCTAGTCCTTTCAGCACTTTGGTCTACCTTATACTTCTCTCTCTTTGACTTCCCCTTCGGTGTCTAGTGATTGAGTTCTTACAACGTACTTCGGTCATACGATTAGCTCCTAACGCTCGCACACTGGGGGGCAATCTGTTACACCATTTTTTGGTCATCCAACCTATTATCATTAGATGGATCCAAGTACACCATGTAAGACCAATTTTACCCTAAGTAAAATTGCTTTCACTATAAAAATAACTTAGTAAACCACCTTTATTAAGTTGTTTATTGTCTAAACAGGAAACCCCATGAGGAAATATTAAATAAATCTACATTTGTTTGATTTTCCTCAAGGAATAATTAATTAAACAACAGTTTGATTAATATTCCTGGTTATATTTAACCCAAAACAAGGAAATTAATTAGATAAATCATTATTTATCTTATTATTTCCTAAAGAATAGTTATTTAAACCTTATTTAAATAATATTCTTTGTTAAATATGACTAAATCACCCATAAATAATTAAATAAATCATTATTTATTTGATTATTACTCAACCACATCATTAAAATGATAAATAAATCATTTATTTATTTATTATTTACAAATAAAGGGATTTGATCCAAGTCAAATTCCTTTTCCCTCCAACAAATATAATAAAATATTCCATAAAAGTTGGATCTTGATTTGGTTAATAATATTTTAACTATGCACCAATATCTAGACTAACTCAATATTTTGTTATAAATAGAAGAGTTTTCCATTCATTTACCACCTTTTGTTGCCTAAAGATCACTCTGTATCTATACTTTTGGTCTGACTATTGATCCACCATCATAATCATATTTTGCTATCATTTTTTGTCTGGGTTTTCTACACCATCAAGAGAGAGAAATTTTAGATCTGAACTACGGAGGGCTTACAAGAACCCATCCCATTGAGGAGAACCGGTAACACCCTTATGTGTTTTCCTCCCAGGTGCCCATAATACAAAATTCATTCAACATATTCTTGTCTTCTCTATTGGATGCATGGAGTAAATCTTGTTTTTTCTACTGTTTAATGTCTTATAATGCATAGATCTAGATTTTTGCAGCATTTATCTTGATCACCTAACTACAGATCTAAAGATATTGGCAGCCATCTTTGTTGTTAGGGTTGTTTGTTATGCACATCTAAAGTGGTCTTTTTTCGTTCGCTTGGAATTAAGATTAATACAAACACAAAGCGAAAAAGTTCACATCCTTCGCACAATAGAGAGAGACCTCTCTGAGTCCAGGAAGGCTAGGTCCTAGGACTCCAAAGATTGGTCTCATGCTACCTTGTCATTTGGTTAGCCAATCTGCCAAATCACGGGACACTAACAGACTGCCTTTTTCATTTTGGTCATTGTCATGGTTTTCTTTTGCTTCCTCGCCACTACCTGTTGTATTGTTTCCAGTGTTATTTCCATCTTCACAAGACCCACTGACTGGACTTGTTAGCTCATCATGGGATTTAGTGATTAGAACTTTTTTTTCTTGCCCACTATCCTTTTTTTGAGAGGCTGCCTCCGTTTTTGTGTCTTTAGAGCCTTCTTCTTCATTATGGGACCTATTGCTTTGGCTCCCTTTACCATCATTTGTATCACTGCTCCTACCTTTGTTTTCTTCTTCATTTACATCCTTATCCCTGCTACTACTTTGATTGTTTTTCTCTTGGCCATTGCTCCTTTCTTCTTGGCCATCTCCCTCTTCCTCACTTCTTTCTTCATCATCATCATCATTTTCTCCCTCACTATTATATTCTTCCTCATATTCATCATTTTCTCCCTCACTGTTATCTTCTTCCTCATCTTCATCATCTCCTACCTCATCTTTATTATCTCCTACCTCATCTTCATCATCCTCACTCTCTCCCTTATCACCCTCTCTCTCACTGTTTTGTTCATCTTTATCATCACTGCTTTATTCAAGGCCCCCACTATTTTCTTCAAGGCCATCATTGCTTTCTTCATGATCATATTTCTTAGGGGAGGAAAATGAGGAGGGTCTGTTTGAGGGAATAATTTATGTGAAGAAGATGAACCAAGGTTATTAGAGGGCGATGGCGGTGTATGAGAAGGATTTTGAGGAGATGATGGCATGTTTTGCAGAGGGATGGAGGGTGAAGTTGTGAAATCATCATGGGTGATAAAAACCTCCCAGGGAATGCCTTGTTGTTCTAGCTGGTACGATACAATTACTTTGATGAGGGAACAGTGAAAGAGGCTTGACATTTGTTGGGATGGAGGACTTTTTTGCATTATGGAGGACATTTTCTCAATGATTTTGCGAAGTTAGTAGGGCATGTGAGGTAGCTTGGTTTTGGTGACATGCATGAGGAGTCTAATATGATAGGAATAGACTCTGGAGAACCTACCTTCACAGGTGAAGTATTTCATGATAATATTCATGAGGAGGGCATATCTGTCCAATAGGTGAGAAAAAGGGAAAATGGTTTTACAGTCAGCTTGACAACTAGGTTTTAAGAATAGATGATAATGGCTTAAGTCAAGATGCTTTTATTAAACCACCTTTCTCCTATGCCAGGTATTCCAGTGGCCTCAAAGATAGCACTGGTGGTCAACTCAAATCTTACCCTTGCTAGATGTACTTTATGCCTGTGAAGTTGTAAGACAAATAACTTGGTCAACTGAGGGTGACTTTTGATCTCTTGCACTTTGTTACAGAACTCATAGCACCCTAGCTCTTGGAAACAAGAAAGGATATAAGGTGAGGTTGTCAGTTCTGCAATGTTTATGGGCTCAAACCTATTGGGCATTCCTCCTTTCTTCTGTTGTTTTCTTGGAGTTGTCTCTTCATTTAGGTCAATGATCCCTTCTTGAGACATGGTGTTTTCTTCACCCCTTCCTCCAACTCTTTAAACGTAAAATATTTTTTCTTGTGAAATAATGAGTAAAAAGGTTTTAGGAGATGTTGAGCTTTTAAACAAGCTTAGGAGACTTAACAAAAAGTAGGTTAAGCTTCCTTTTCAATTTTTCTTCAAGCTTTCTTTGACACAAATTTGGATATACTTGGCACCCTTATCAGTTATAAAATTTATGAAGAGGTGATAATTTAGGGAAAATACCTCTTAAAATTGTCTTCCACGGCAAAAATATGTGATTTCTGAGCTCTCTGGGAATTTTGGGCGCCACTGCATGTTTTTTAGGTGATGCTGCGTTTTTATGCCAGGAGCGCAGTGCCCTAGGCAAGCCTGAACGCAATTTCACTCAGCGTTGCACGCCCGTGGTAGGAGCGCAGCGTCGTTGGCCCGGGCGGGGCTGAACACAGCATTAGGCAATAGAGGCAGTGGTGAACGTGTAGCACCCAGGTGTCGATCCACCCTGAACGTGGAGTCGGGTGGCAGAGAGTATGGTAGGAACGCAGTGACGGCGAGCACAGTTGCACGAGGTTTCGGGCGTCTTCTGCATGCTGGGCAGAATTAAAAGAGAACAGCACCCAGCTACAGGCATGCAGCGCTCAGAAGGAATTTACACTGGTGGCAGCTATAGGTGTGCAGCATCCACCTACAGTGGCACAGCACCTTGATTTTTTCGCCCGAGGACTCCGACAGGAAACTGCAAACTTCACTGCATTTTTTGAAAATGAAACAATGAGCGGGAAAAAGGATTTATATAGTGTTTTATACCCCTTTTGAAATAATTTAAACTCAAAACCCACTTCTCAAAGGTTCCTTTTGCAATTTTTTCCTTTTGCCAACATCCTTTTTGCGTAGTCATCAAATGTTTTCTAAAGCCTCTTTTACCACTGTCTCCTTTTGGTCTTGGACAGTTGATTTGATCAATGATGATCCTTTGCTTGTCATGAACACTTATTGATTGATTTAAAATCATTTTTTCTTCTATATCCTTTGAAACAAACCTGTGACTATTCTTTTGTAAAAATTTTAACTATCAAACTTGATTTTTGTTTCTTCGGTGCAATGGCACACAGTGCCCCAATACCTCATTCTTTGACCCTTTTTGGACTTCAGATCTCTTCATTTGATTTAGTGGAGTTTGTGCCCTCTTTACCCAATCTTAGAAGACAGTTTAGGAACTCCTTTTTACACCCTCTTCTGTTGATGAAGGACGTGCTTATTTCCACTTATCATGCCTATTTGCTCATTATCCCAATTTTGAGCTTTTAGGGATATCCAGTAAGACAAACAAGGTTGTCTTCATATTTTTTCTTTTAACAGGAAATATATATTTGAATTCACTTCTAATGCCCTAATAAAGTCTGCAATGCTTATTTGTTGGGTATGTGTTATATTCTTTCCATGACTAAGCACGCACGGGGGGGTGGGGGGGGGGGGGGGGGTAAGAGGGGGCGCGATAGCCCCCCCTTTGCGCTAGGGGCAACGGGGGGGCAGTAGCCCCCTATGTCGGGGTCCGGGGCAGCGCCCCGACGAAAATTTTTGGTCCTTAATTTCCAATGGGTAGTCCGCGTCCATGGTTTTGTGCATGGTTTTGCACATGGTTTTGGGGTACGATGGTTTTCGGCCCCTGGTATTTTTTGTAGATCTGGTCAAGGGAACTACGGTTATGTTCTAATCCGGGGTTAATGGATTAGGGTTTATGTATGCTTCGACATATTTGTAAAACTAAAAGGAATACAATGAAAAATCAAGCTAGTAGTCCCGATTTGGGATCCGAGGGAAAATCTCTGTGTATATATGTTTTATGTTTTATTCTCTCACTATTGTTTATTTTCTATTTTTAATATTCGTTTGCAGATAATTTTTGTTCAGGGTTAAAACCTACATTTGGTATCAGAGTTGTTTTGGCTTAAAGGGGATGCCTTTGCTGCTGAGGGTTTTTTTCTCGGGCCTGAGGTAGACCCTGTTCAGTAGGAGATCTGCGGGATCGATTCTTGCGGTGAAAGAAGATGGTGAGCGACAGAAAGATAGATATCGAGAAATTTAATGGTCGGAGTTTTGAGTTATGGAAGCTCAAGATGGAGGATCTGCTAGTGAATAAAGATCATTGGATCACGGTAGATCCAGGTACTAAACCAATGGCAATGTCAGATGAAGACTGGAAGAAACTGGATCGAAAGGCTAAGAGCGCAATACGGTTGTGTGTCACAAATTCAGTATTGTTGAATGTATCTGGGGAAGCTACGACGAAGAATTGTGGGAAAAACTTGGGACTTTGTACCAATCTAAGTCTCTTGTGAACAAAATGTTCCTATGGAAAAATTTGTACAACCTAAGGATGAAGGATGGATACTTGGTGATAGAGCATCTGAACGCCTTCTATACTGTGGTAAGTCGGTTGTCATCATGTTGTTGATATTAAAATCTCGAGATGAAGATAAGTGTCAGTTTGTATTTCTCTGATTCATGGAACAATCTAGTTATTGTAATAGGTAGCAATACAACTAATCTAAAATTGTGAGAACAAATTATTTCTCATACGAGAGATTAATGATTTAGGGGAGGCTTTGCGGATTTATTTCTACTGAAAAGGATGAAACCGAAGCCGGCCCACAAACTAGCTACTTTTGCTAAAGAAATAAAATGTAAACAAATAGATCTGATCAATGAAAGTATTTGTTTATGTGCAAAGTATTCATTAATCCAAATTTTATGTGTGAATAAGCAAGTTCAAGTATTTTGAAAATGAAGTAATGTGGTTTGAAGTTGAACTAATGATTTTTGTTCACTATATAAGTCTGCTTGGGAAAAGTGTACTTATGAAAATTTACTGTTTAATGTAGTAGAATCTGAAATATAACAGCAAAAATGCACAACATAACAGTAAGCATTTTTTAAAGCAGTTCACCCCTCTCTTGGGCTACCTCTGCTGGGTCCAAAATCCTCTAATTAGGCTTTTCCATTTTTCATTAGTGCTAAAAATATGGATTACACTCTGTAGAAAGCCTCAAAAGGAAAAATAAGCTGCAAATTCAGAAACAGAGGACTGAAATCAGCATAGATCGACTATTCATTCACCTCAAATGGATAAGTATAGTCTAACACAGTTGATCTTTCATTAGGCCCTGGTGGATCCACAACCAAAATCGCTCGTAAAACCACTGATAGAGTGCCCTGATGGCTCTGTAAACTCTCCCAACAACTCCAGAATGCTTCAATACTGAAAAATAAAAATAAAAAATCGTCCCAAAAGGACTTCCCTAGCCAAAGTTATGGCTAACTGAAGTTTGCCCAGTTAGGGCTAAAAATCCTCCACTAATTGTGGAGTAACTGCAGATAAGGCCACTAAATTAGGGAGTGGCGCCAAAACAGGTGAAGGACACCAAAATTCCCACCGAAATGAGGGTTAGCATTTAATGTGCAAGCGCGTGGCCACATGTTGAAACGGTAACAATAAATGTTATGTTAACCGTTGGAGTCCGTTGCGCCGGTGAAGTTAGCTGTGGGTTCCGAGCTTTGGGTTCCATGAGGAGGGGGCTGGCCGCCTTTTGGGCACCGCGCAATTTAAAACCAAGCTTAAATACAATTTCTTTTGCAATATATAACAAGAACTAATGCTGTGGTCTGTTGGTCAAGCTGCTCCGTTTCCTCCAGCCCGACCCGGGGTCGATTCTTACCGCGACACAAAAAACAAATTTTAACACGCCATTCCGTTCAACCTTAGGGCCACGTGGCAGCCTCCGGGCTGGCCATGTGGCGCCTTTTCATTGACTGTCACTGGAATATTTTGCAGAATATTCTGTGGAATATTCCACGAAATATTCCCAGAATATTCAGTGGAATATTCTTTTTTTAATAAAAATATTTTTTTCTAAAGTCAAATTTGGACCATTTTTTAACTGAAATTGGCAAACTTCAAAACTGAATATCTTCCTCATATGACGTCAGTTTTCAGTGCCGTTCACTTCTACAGGATCATTTTTCTAAGCTCTTTCCAGTTCATCTGGTTCAGACCAATTCTGAGCAACTTCATTTTTGAGCATTTTTCTACAAGAGACTTGATCTCCTAATCACACCTCCCAAATGGGAAGCTTTTGGACCCCAAAAGCTCTCTAATTACCGAAACTGATGATGTGGAGACTGATTCTCCACTCTTCCACCCTTGAATAACTGAAATCTACCCGATTTCATCAAATGAAGCTTTTGAGAAAATGATAATCTGTCTCTGGAATCAACTGATCGACCATTGCTAAGATTGACGGAGTCATGATGCAAATTATTAAAATTTGCAGAACAGCAATTGTAATTTGCAGAAAAAAAACTTTTTCTACACTGATCAAACTTCCCAGAAGACTTAAAATAACCTTCACCTTGCAAATTGTTCCCATGGCGGAGTTATACTGTCTGAGAATACTTTTCCATCATTTGAATTGTATTGTCCTCCTTCTTTCCTTCTTTGCTTGACACTTCATTCTGCATTGGCTGACTAGTGTTGTACAACATAACATCATCTTCTTTGAAAGACAAACTGTTATTAAACTGAGACAAATCATTAGCAACATCATAAAAAGGTGAGTGCTCAAAATCTGGTCATTTCAACATTAATAAAGTTAGACTTTGACTTGCATTAACCAGTCTTTTCAATTGATTTTCATGGAGTAAAGAATATTCCAGATTCTTCTTGTGTGCTCTCACAATGTACTCTTTACCATCTTTGAACAAGTGATACTTATTTTCATGGCAATGAAAGATAGCCTTCCTGTCAAATAAATAAGGACTTCCCAAAACAATACCTGAGATATCAAGCGGCACCACATCAAGTTCAACTGTGTCAATAAAGTGTGCAGTTATTGCAAAGCGCAATATGCACTTCCTTGAAACTTGCAAATTGGCATCCTTGCATATCCATCCAAGTGGATAAGGCTTCGGATGTGGAATGGTCTCAAGTTTAAGCTGCTTGACCAAGTCTTCAGATATGAGATTTGCTTGTGACCCACTGTCAAATAGTGTGTCAATTTTTGTATGTTTTGAAATTACCCTCACATGGAAAAGCTATATCCTCCTCTTTTCATCATGAGTATCTTTGTCACAATTCAAAGAGCTATAACTAGGAATTGTGTCTTGCACCACTTCTTTCCCCATAATGTTCTTTAAAACCATGCCTATGCTTTTTGTCTCATCTCCTGAGTCTGACCCTAAGTCTTGCTCAACTATTGCTACAGTTTTCTCCTTTTCTTTGGTCTTGTTTTTGTTCTTGAATTTTTCTGGTTTCAGTTCAGGATGAAGCTTCCAACAATGATCTTCATCATGACTTGTCTTTGAACAGTTCTTGCAAAAGAACTTTCCTTTTTCTTTTCTTGAATTTGCAACTCTCTTCTTTCCTTTTTTTTTGAAATTACTATCCTCATCAAAAGTATTCTTTCCTCTAGCTTCTAAATGTGTAGCCTGGACACAGACTTCATCTAAGCTGGTAGGATTGAACATTAGAATAGTATGTTGCAGATAATTGTGCAAACCTCCTATGTATTTCAACAAGGTGTCTTGACTTTTTAAGTCTACTCCAAGTAGAAGTGCTCTCCTTCTAAACTCTTGGGTATAATCTTGCACATTTTGACCCTTAAGTTGCCTAAAATTTTTCCAATTCATGATTTCTTTCTGAATATGAGCAAGAGGATAAAACTATTTCTTAATAGCTGTAATAAAATCATTCCAAGTTAGAGTTATCTTACCATGATTTTTAATTTCCTCCTTGGTCTTGGCTTCCCACCAAACCAAAGCTGCTCCATCCATTCTCAAAGAGGCTAATTGGATTTTTGTTTCATCATCATGCAAATTCTGAATTCTTAGATAGACTTCCAGCTGTCTAATCCAGTTATCCAATTTTTCTGCATTCACATCACCATTAAACATCGACAACTCAAACTTCACATCAAGATTTAACAAAGGATTTTTAAGAGATGTTTTTGTTTTGTGTGACTGATTAACAGAAGTAGAAGAGGATGATGTGGAGGATGAGGATGATGATGGAGATGGTCAATCACCATTTCCTCCATTCCCTTTCTTAGACTCATCCTTGTCTTTCTTTCCTCCTGAGGAATCTCCTTCTTCTCTTTGGTTTCTAGACCCTTCCCCAGCAATCCTTTCATTTCTCTCCTGGTATAGGATCCTAACCATCTCAGTCAAATCCAAGAAAGCTTTTCTAAAGACTCTTTCTTCTTCCTTGGGATCCATTTCCTCATGTACTTCTCCTTCTCTGGAAGACATGTTTGTGGCTGATTCTAAGGCTAATGAGGATGAAATGGAAGGTGGATATAATGGCACTCTAGCCCTCATTGGTTGAGGATTAACTTGTTCTCTAACCAATTGACCTTCCCCTCTTTTCAATTTAAGCCTAGTAAGCATCAAATTTTGTAGAATAACACAATCTTCTTGCACAAATTTCACAAACTCTTAAGCAAAACCTACAGCTCTGATACCAATCTGATCTGAAATTGTGAGAACAAAGTATTTCTCATACAGATATTGACAGTAGGGGGCTTCTACTAGTTATTTCACCTTTACTAGAAAGGATGAAACAAGAAGCTTCTAGCCCACAAACTAGCTCTGCCTAAAGAAATAAAATGTAAACACTGAAATAGATCCAATCAATGAAAGTATTTGTTTATGTGCAAAGTATTCATTAATCAAAATTTTATGTGTGAATAAGCAAGTTCAATTACTCTGCAAATGAAGTAATGTGGTTTGAAGTTGAACTAATGAGTTTTGTTCATTGTATAAGGTTTCTTGGGAAAAGTGTACTTATGAAAATTTACTGTTTAATGTAGTAGAATCTGAAATATAACAGCAAAAATGCACAGCATAACAGTAAGCATTTGTTTAAGCAGTTCACCCCTCTCTTGGGCTACCTCTACTGGGCCAAAAGCCTCTAATTAGGCTTTTCCCTTTTTCATTAATGCTCAAATTATGAATTACACTGTTTATAAAGCCTCAAAAGGAAAAATAAGCTGCAAATTCAGAAACAGAGGACTGAAATCAGTATAAATCGACTATTCATTCACCTCCAATGGATAAGTATAGTCCAACATAATTTATCTTTCATTAGGCCCTGATGGCTCCACAACCAAAATCGCTAGTAAAATCACTAATAGAGCACCCTGATGGCTCTGAATCCTATCCCAACAACTCCAAAATGCTTCAATACCCCAAAATCAAAAAAAAAAATTGTCCCAAATGGACTTCCCTAGCCAAAGTTATGGCTAACTGAAGTTTGCTCAGTTAGGGCTAAAAATCCTCCACTAATTGTGGAGTAAGTGCAGATAAGGCCAATAAATTAGGGAGTGGCGCCAAAAAAAACGGAGGCTGCCAAAATTCCCGCCGAAATGAGGGTTAGCATTTAATGTGCAAGCGCGTGGCCACATGTTGAAATGGTAACAATCAATTTTATGTTAACCGTCGGAGTTCGTTGCGCTGATGAAGTTAGTTGTGGGTTCCGAGCTTTGGGTTCCATGAGGAGGGGGTTGGCCCCCTTTCGGGCCCCACCCAATTTAAAACCAAGCTTAAATACAATTTCGTTTGCAATATATAACAATAACTAATGCTGTGGTCCGTTGGTCAAGCCGCTCCGTTTCCTCCGGCCCGACCCGGGGTCGATTCTTGCCGCGACACAAACATATTTTTTTAACACGCCATTCCGTTCAACCTTGGGGCCACACGGCGGCCTCCGGGATGGCCACGTGGCGTCCTTTCATTGGCCGACTGGGGAATATTCTGCAAAATATTCTATGGAATATTCTTTTTTTAATAAAAATAATTTTATTATAAAGTCAAATTTTGGCCTTCCTTTTACTGAAATTGGCAAACTTTAAAACTGAATATCTTCCTCATACGACGTTGGTTTTCAGTGTCGTTCACGTCTACAAGATCTTTTTTCCGAGCTCTTTCCAGTCGATCTAGTTCAGACCAATTCTGATCAACTTCATTTTTGAGCATTTTTCTACAAGAGACTTGATCTCCTGATCAACAACTACCTTGAATTTTGATGACATTGTCTCAGCCTTGCTGTCGGAGGAAATGAGACGGAGAAATATGGAGGGTCAGAATGGAGATGCCTTATCTATACGAGGAAGGTCCCAGAATAGAAAAAAGAATAAGGTTTCGAGTGGGAGATCTAAATCTAGATGGAGATCTAAATCTCCTGGAAAGTTTGTAAAGGTGTGCTGGAAATGCAGAAAGGAAGGGCACTACAAAAAGGACTGCAGATCTAAAGCTCCTGAGAAAGGAAAGGGATCTGATGATGCTCCTTCCGCAAAGGCAAAAACCACCTCGGATGAAGGTGGGGATGTGTATTTGGCTTCTTCTTCAAATACACATGTAGATCATGAGTCATGGTTGATTGACTCAGGTGCATCCTTTCACTTCACTCCCCATAGGGAGTGGTTATGTGAGTATGAGAAATATGATGGTGGTGATGTCTTCCTAGGGGATGATAGGAGGGCCAGAATCATCGGACGTGGAAAGGTCAAGCTGAAGCTGCAAGGTGGAAGGATTAGAACACTTCCTGGTGTTCTGCATATTCCTACATTGGCCAGAAATCTAATTTCTATAAGCAAGATGGATGATGCAGGTGTAAAAATAGTGTTCGAGAAAGATTCCTGCAAGATGGTTCGGGGAGCACTGGTATTAATGTGGGGATTTCAGACTGGAACTCTATACACGCTACAAGGTATCACTGTTATTGATGGGTGTAACAGTTCTATGGTTCCTGAAAGTGGAGCGGAAAGCCTAGCTGTCTCTAGAGAAAAGGCCATGCTATGGCATCAAAGGCTTGGACATATTGGAGAGAAGGACCTTCGGATACTTCATAGAAATGGTATGGTAGAAGGTATGTCTAATTTCTCTCTGGATTTTGATTTCTGTGAACATTGTGTATATGGGAAGCAGAATCGGGTGAGTTTTCCTTATGGTGCTAAGAGGGCGAACAAGATATTAGAACCTGTGCACAGTGATGTGTTTGGACCTGTGTCAGTTCCATCACTGGGAAAGTCTGTGTACTATGTTTCATTCATAGATGACTTCTCAAGGAATACATGGATATATTTCTTGAGGAAGAAATCCGAAGTCTTTGACAAATTTAAAGAATTTAAGGCTCTGGTGGAAAACCAGACAGAGAAGAAGATAAAGGTGTTGAGGACAAATAATGGTGGGGAGTTCTACAAGCAGGAATTTGAAGAGTTCTGTAAGAAGTGTAGTATAGAACAACAGAATACTACTCCATACACACCTTAGCAAAACAAATTTGCAGAAAGAATGAACAGGACGCTGATGGAAAAGGCAAGAAGCATGCTCAATGGTACCGGGTTAGGACAAGAATTTTTGGTCGAGGCAGTGGAGACTACATGTTACTTGGTTAACAGATCACCTTCATCAGCATTGGAGGATAAGACTCCACATGAGGTATGGTACGTAGAAACCCTCTCTTTCACATCTGAGGGTATTTGGATGTGATGCATATGTACATATTCCAAAGGAGAAAAGACCAAGTTGGATAATAAATCTAAAAGGTGTATCTTTATTGGGTATAAGATGGTTTAAAAGGTTACAAGTTTTTGAACACAGAAACAAGGAAGGTTGTGTAAAACTGAGATGTGGTGTTTAGAGAGGTGAAATATGTTGTTAAACATGAATTCCTACCAAGGTAACCTGAGAATATAGAGTTTGAGCTAAAGGAGGATGAATCAGAATCTACAAGAAGAAGATTCGGAAGAGGAAGAGCCACAAACTCTAGCTTTGAGAAGATCAGTTCGAGAAAGAAGGCAACCAGAAAGGTATAGTCCATCTAATTTTTGTTCAAGTTTTTCCTTAACTATAACTGATGATGATCCCAGAACTGTCAGGGAGGTGGTATATTCCGAGGATGGAAAACTCTGGAAGGAGGCCATGGTTGATGAAATGGCATCCTTGCACAAAAATGAGGCATGGGATCTGGTGGAGTTGCCGGCTGGAAGGAAGCCCATCGGGAGAAAATGGGTGTTTAAAAAGAAGATGAATGTAGAAGCCAAGGTGGAGAAATACAAAGCTCGGTTGGTAGCAAAAGGTTATTCCCAAGTGCCGGGAATTGATTTTGGTGATATTTTTTCTCCTGTTGCCAAGGTTACTTCTATTAGATTACTTTTATCTGTTGCTGCTGCATTTGATTTTGAGATAGAACATATGGATGTGAAGACAACATTTCTTCACAGGGATCTAGAAGAGGAGATCTACATGAAGCAACTTGAAGGCTTTATGGTGAAGGGTAAGAAAGAACTGGTATGCAGGTTGAAGAAGTCTTTGTATGGGTTAAAACAGTCACTAAGGATGTGGTATCAGAAATTTGATACCTATATACGGGGACTTGGCTTCACTAGAAGCAAGGAGGATCACTGTGTTTATTTTAAATTAATTGGTAACCGTGTTATTTATTTGGTCTTGTATGTGGATGATATGTTGTTGATTGGAAATGACAAAGAAATTATCCAAGATTTGAAGACCCAGCTGTTCTCCAAATTCGACATGAAGGATCTTGGTGTTGCAAACTATATTTTGGGCATGGAAATTAAGAGAGATCGGGAAAAGAGGAAGCTTTGGTTAAACCATAGGAAGTATGTTGAGACTATATTGCAGAGGTTCAATATGCAGGATAGTAAACCGGTGAATGTTCCTATTCGTGTAGGTATAAATCTGTCTGCTGAACAGTGTCCCAAGACACAAGAAGAAGAGGAGTATATGTCCCGTGTTCCATATGCAAGTGCAGTGGGTAGCCTGATGTATGCAATGGTCTATACTAGACCAGACGTTGCACATGCAGTGGGAGTATTAAGCAGGTTTATGTCAAACCCAGGGAAGGAGCATTGGACAATAGTGAAGTAGGTTTTCAAATATTTACGTGGCACTAGTGATTATGGCTTGTGCTACCAGGGAAGACCAAGATTGGAAAGAATGTTGGACATTTGTGGTTTTGTTGATGCAGACTGGGCTGGAGATCCGGACCAAAGAAGATCTACAAGTGGGTATGTGTTTAGCCTATTTGGAGGCGCAGTTAGTTGTATGAGTAAAAGACAGTCTGTAGTGGCTCTTTCAACTACAGAGGCAAAATACATAGCAGTCACTCATGCAAGCAAGGAAGCAATTTGGTTGCAGAGATTGTGTTCAAGTATGGGGTTGGTACAGCAAGCTATAAGGATATATTGTGATAGCCAAAGTGAAATTTTCTTGGCTAAGAACCCTGCTTATCATTCAAAGGTAAAGCACATTGATGTTCAATATCACTTTGTTAGAGATATGGTTGAGGCTAAAAGTGTGTTGCTGGTAAAGGTGGACACTTTGAAGAATGTTGAAAATGCATTGATGAAGTCTGTGAGCACTCAAAAGTTCTCTTGGTGTAGAGAAACAATGGGTATTGAACAATTGGGCCAATGAATAAGCTCTCTAGTGGCCCCCTGTGGAAAGAAAAGAACAAGTGGGAGAATGTTGGGTATGTGTTATATTCTTTCCACGACTAAGAACGCACGGGGGGGTAAGAGGGGGGGTGATAGCCCCCCCTTTGTGTTGGGCGCAATGGGAGGGGTGGTATCCCCCCCTATCGGGGTCTGGGGCAGCGCCCCGGCAAAAAATTTTGGTCCTTAATTTCTGGTGGGTAGTCCGCGTCCATGGTTTTGTGCATGGTTTTTCACATGGTTTTGGGGTACGATGGTTTTCGGCCCCTGGTATTTTTTGTAGATCCGGTCAAGGGAACTACGGTTATGTTCTAATCCAAGGTTAATGGATTGGGGTTTATGTATGCTTCGGCATGTATATATACGTGTTGTAGCACTAAAAGGAATATAATGAAAAATCAAGTTGGTCGTCCCGATTTGGGATCCAAGGGAAAATCTCTGTGTTTATCTATTTTATGTTTTATGCTCTCGCTATTGTTTATTTTCTGTTAGAAGATTCGTGTGTAGATAATTTCTGTTTAGGGTTAAAACCTACATTATTTGGGGGGTTGGAGGAAATCTTTAGCCTTTGTAGCCCAAATACTTTTTCACTGTATGGTCACAATAGTCATATATTTTCATTTTCAACCAAAACACACCTACTACTTTCTTCATGAATGTGATTGTCTTTCTTGATTTTGGTCTTGGTATTTACCTTTACTTTATGGCTCATCTGATAAATTTTTTGGTCTTGTTGCAGGAATGTGGCAAAGGGCAGCTATCCCTTTACCAGCTTCATGATTGAGGCCAAAATCCTTTCCAATGATCTCTTTGTTGTAATGTGCCATGTTGCTCATATGCCACTGTCCTTTTGAAATTTACACAGACCTTTTTGATGAGCAGTACTTTTACCACTTATTATGAGCTCTTGATATTTCCTGTAGCCTCCAGCTAGTTGTACCTTTTTATCAACTGAAAATGACTTCATGAACTCTCTTAGGTGTCTTTCTTTGCCTCTGTTTTGCTTTAGACTAATCTTCAAGGCATTCCTGCAGAAATGCTTGGATATGACAGTCTATTCCTTTGCAAATTTGTTGTTGGATAAAGACGGTTCTTTTGGAGGTTGCTTAAGTACATATTTAGATAATGATCAACCTCCGCTCTGTTTTCTCTTGAATTTACCTTTGAATTCCTATGGAATTAATGAAATGAGAACCATGATAGTGCACTGACCTAAGAAAACCTATTTGACTTATTTGCAAGGTTTTAGAATGGGTTTCTGGCTGAAAGTTTGAATCAGGGTTTTGAATGAAGATACAGGGTTTTGACACTCTACTTATGCACCACCATCCTAGACAACTAGACAATTTTTCTTTGCTTCAAAGGGTTTTTTAGAAAGGACCTTTGAAAGCACCATTTCTTGAGGTACATGGTGAATATGGGAAAATTTTTGGTCAACTTGGTGAGACAAGGGGTGAGAAATAGAAGGCTTAGGAAAAATGAGACAGAGGGTTATAGGCAAGGGTGACAAATATAGAGAGAGTCAGGGACACTAGTTCAAGATGGGGTTTCATCTAGATAAACAGATTGGCCATGCTTGAACAGAGAGGAGGGATAGTGGAAATTTTATTTTTGAGGAGATTTCTAGAGGACACAGTGTTTCTTGAATTTTGATTTCTAGAAATCTGAGACGGAGAATTTAGTCATCTAAAATAGGTGAAATTACTGATCAATAATAGTCTTTTAAAATTTTCTTAGCCATAATAAACCATGTGAAAACCCACACTAGGATGTTTTTCCCACCATTCAACTTGGAATATGTGTCCCGTCTGTCGTGTTATTATATTTTTACATGAATGTTTTTACCAGATTTGTTACATCAACTTCCAACACTTCTCCCTTATATGGCCATCAATGTTGCAGTGGTTTCAGTGGTTGCTAGGGGCAACGGGGGGGCAGTAGCCCCCTATGTCGGGGTCCGGGGCAGCGCCCCGACGAAAATTTTTGGTCCTTAATTTCCAATGGGTAGTCCGCGTCCATGGTTTTGCACATGGTTTTGGGGTACGATGTTTTTCGGCCCCTGGTATTTTTTGTAGATCCGGTCAAGGGAACTACGGTTATGTTCTAATCCAGGGTTAATGGATTGGGGTTTATGTATGCTTCGGCATGTATATATACGTGTTGTAACACTAAAAGGAATATAATGAAAAATCAAGTTGGTCATCCCGATTTGGGATCCTGGGGAAAATCTCAGTGTTTATCTGTTTTATGTTTTATTCTCTCACTATTGTTTATTTTCTGTTAGAATATTCGTCTGTAGATAATTTCTGTTCAGGGTTAAAACCTACATTTGGTATCAGAGTTGTTTCGGCTTCAAGGGGACGCCTTTGCTGCTGAGGTTTTTTTTCTCGGGCCTGAGGTAGACCCTGTTCAGTGGGAGATCTGCGGGATCGATTCTTGCGGTGAAATAATATGGCAAGCAGCGGGAAGATAGAGATCAAGAAATTTAATGGTCAGAGTTTTGATGGAGGATCGTCTGGTGGATAAACATCATTGGATCACAGTAGATCCAAGTACTAAACCAACGGCAATGTCAGATGAAGACTGGAAGAAACTGGATCGGAAGGCTAAGAGCACAATACGGTTGTGTGTCTCAGATTCAGTATTGTTGAATGTATCTGGGGAAGCTACGGCGAAGAATTTGTGGGAAAAACTTGGGACTTTGTACCAATCTAAGTCTCTGGTGAATAAGTTGTTCCTGGGGAAAAAGTTGTATAACCTGAGGATGAAGGATGGAGACTCGGTGACAGAGCATCTGAATGCCTTCAATACTGTGGTAAGTCAGTTGTCATCTGTTGATATTAAAATCTCAGATGAAGATAAGTGCATCAGTTTTTTGTGTTCTCTACCAGATTCATGGAACAATCTAGTTATTGTAATAGGTAGCAATACAACTAATCTAAAATTGTGAGACAAAATTATTTCTCATACAGAGATTGACAGTAGGGGGCTTTTACTGGTTATTTCACCTTTACTAGAAAGGATGAAACCAGAAGCTTCTGGCCCACAAACTAGCTCTGCCTAAAGAAATAAAATGTAAACACTGAAATAGATCCGATCAATGAAAGTTTTTTTTTATGTGCAAAGTATTCATTAATCAAAATTTTATGTGTGAATAAGCAAGTTCAAGTATTCTGCAAATGAAGTAATGTGGTTTGAAGTTGAACTAATAAGTTTTGTTCACTGTATAAGGCTGCTTGGGAAAAGTGTACTTATGAAAAGTTACTGTTTAATGCAGCAGAATCTAAAATATAACAGCAAAAATGCACAGCATAACAGTAAGCATTTGTTTAAGCAGTTCACCCCTCTCTTGGGCTACCTCTGCTGGGTCCAAAAGCCTCTAATTAGGCTTTTCCCTTTTTCATTAATGCTCAAATTATGAATTACACTGTGTAGAAAGCCTTAAAAGGAAAAATAAGCTGCAAATTCAGAAACTGAGGACTGAAATCAGTATAAATCGACTATTCACTCACCTCTAATGGATAAGTATAGTCCAACACAGCTGATCTTTCATTAGGCCCTGGTGGCTCCACAACCAAAAGCTCTGGTAAAATCATTGATAGAGCACCCTGATGGCTCTGCAACCTATCCCAACAGCTCCAAAATGCTTCAATACCCCAAAATCAAAAAAAAATTCGTCCCAAATGGACTTCCCTAGCCAAAGTTATGGCTAACTGAAGTTTGCTTAGTTAGGGCTAAAATCCCTCCACTAATTATGGAGTAACTGCAGATAAGGCCACTAAATTAGGGAGTCGCGCCAAAACAAACGGAGGCCGCCAAAATTCCCGCCGAAATGAGGGTCATCATTTAATGTGCAAGCGTGTGGCCACATGTTGAAACGGTAACAATAAATGTTATGTTAACCGTCAGAGTTCGTTGCGCCGGTGAAGTCAGTTGTGGGTTCCGAGCTTTGGGTTCCATGAGGAGGGGGCTGGCCCCCTTTTTAGCCCGTCCCAATTTAAAAACAATCTTAAATACATTTTTTTTTGCAATATATAACAATAACTAATGCTGTGGTCCGTTGGTCAAGCCGCTTCGTTTCCTCCGGCACGACCCGGGGTCGATTCCTGCCGCGACACAAACAATTTTTTTTAACACGCCATTCCGTTCAACCTTGGGGCCACGTGGCGGCCTCCGGGATGGCCACGTGGCGCCCTTTCATTGGCCGACTAGGGAATATTCTGTGGAATATTCCACAAAATATTCCCAGAATATTCTATGGAATATTCGTTTTTCAATAAAAATAATTTTATTATAAAGTCAAATTTTGGCCTTCCTTTTACTAAAATTGGAAAACTTTAAAACTAAATATCTTCCTCATACGACGTCGGTTTTTAGTGTCGTTCACGTCTACAAGATCTTTTTTCCGAGCTCTTTCCATTCAATCTGGTTCGGACCAATTCTGAATAACTTCATTTTTGAGCATTTTGTTACAAGAGACTTGATCTCCTAATCACACCTCCCAAATGGGAAGCTTGGACCCCAAAAGCTCTCTGCTTACTGAAACTAATGATGTGGAGACTGATTCTCTCTTCGACCCTTGAATAACTGAAATCTACCCGATTTCATCAAATGGAGCTTTTGAGAAAATGATAATCTGTCTCTGGAATCATCTGATCGACCATTGCTAAGATTGACTGAGTCATGATGCAAATTATTAAAATCTGCAGAACAACAATTGTAATCTGCAGAAAAAAAAAAAAAAAAAAAAAAAAAAAAATAAAATAAAATAAAATAAAATAAAAATAAAAATTCTACACTGATCAAACTTCCCAAAAGACTTAAAATAACGTTCACCTTGCAAACTGTTCCCATGGCGAATTCTACTATTCTGAAGCCAACTTTTTCCCATGCTGAATTGTGTGTCCTCCTTGCTTTCACTGCTTTTCTTTGACACTTCATTCTCTGCATTGGCTGACCCAAAAAGTAATTTGTGCAACATAAAATTATCTTCTTTCAAAGACAAACTGTTATTAAACTGAGACAGATCATTAGCAACATCATAAAAAGTCGAATGCTCAAAATCTGGTCGTTTCAACATTAATAAAGTTAGACTTTGACTTGCATTAACCAGTCTTTTCAATTGACTTGCATGGAGTAAAAATGATTCCAGCTTCTTCTTGTGAGCTCTCACAATGTACTCTTTACCATATTTGAACAAGTGATACTTGTTTTCATGGAGATGAAAGATGGCCTTCCTGTCAAATAAGTAAGGACTTCCCAAAACAATACCTGAGATATCAAGCAGCACCACATCAAGTTCCACTGTGCCAATAAAATGTGCAGTTATTGCAAAGCGCAATATGCACTTCCTTGAAACTTGAAAATTAGCATCCTTGCATATCCATCCAAGTGGATAAGGCTTCGGATGTGGAATGGTCTCATGTTTAAGCTGCTTGACCAAGTCTTCAGATATGAGATTTGCTTGTGACCCACTGTCAAATAGTGTGTCAATTTTGGTATGTTTTGAAATTACCCTCACATGGAAAAGCTCTATCCTCCTCTTTTCTTCATGAGTATCTTTGTCACAATTCAAAGAGCTAGAACTGGGAGTTGTGTCTTGCACCACTTCTTTCACCTTAATGTTCTTTAAAACCATGGCTATGCTTTTTGTCTCATCTCCTGAGTCTGACCCTAAGTCTTGCTCAACTATTGCTACAATTTTCTCCTTTTCTTTGGTCTTGTTTTTGTTCTTGTATTTTTTTGGTTTCAGTTCAGGATGAAGCTTCCAACAATGATCTTCATCATGACTTGTCTTTGAACAGTTCTTGCAAAAGAACTTTCCTTTTTATTTTCTTGAATTTGCAACTCTCTTCTTTCCTTTTTTTTTGAAATTACTATCCTCATCAAAAGTATTCTTTCCTCTAGCTTCTAAATGTGTAGCCTGGACACAGACTTCATCTAAGCTGGTAGGATTGAACATTAGAATAGTATGTTGCAGATAATTGTGCAAACCTCCTATGTATTTCAACAAGGTGTCTTGACTTTTTAAGTCTACTCCAAGTAGAAGTGCTCTCCTTCTAAACTCTTGGGTATAATCTTGCACATTTTGACCCTTAAGTTGCCTAAAAATTTTCCAATTCATGATTGCTTTCTGAATATGAGCAAGAGGATAAAACTGTTTCTTAATAGTTGTAATAAACTCATTCCAAGTTAGAGTTATCTTACCATGATTTTTAATTTCCTCCTTGGTCTTGGCTTCCCACCAAACCAAAGCTGCTCCATCCATTCTCAAAGAGGCTAATTGGATTTTTGTTTCATCATCATGCAAATTCTGAATTCTTAGATAGACTTCCAGCTATCTAATCCAGTTATCCAATTTTTTTGCATTCACATCACCATTAAACATCGACAACTCAAACTTCACATCAAGCTTTAACAAAGGATTTTTAAGAGATGTTTTTGTTTTGTGTGACTGATTAACAGAAGTAGAAGAGGATGATGTGGAGGAAGAGGATGACGATGGAGATGAAGGATCACCATTTCCTCCATTCCCTTTCTTAGACTCATCCTTGTCTTTCTTCCCTCCTGAAGAATCTCCTTCTTATTTTTGGTTTCTAGACCCTTCTCCAGCAATCCTATCATTTCTCTCCTGATAGAGGATCCTAACCATCTCAGTCATGTCCAAGAAAGCTTTTCTAAAGACTATTTCTTCTTCCTTGGGATCCATTTCCTCATGTTCTTCTCCTTCTCTGGAAGACATGTTTGTGGCTGATTCTAAGGCTAATGAGGATGAAATGGAAGGTGGATATAATGGCACTCTAGCCCTCATTGGTTGAGGATTAACTTGTTCTCTAACCAATTTACCTTCCCCTCTTTTCAATTTAAGCCTAGTAAGCATCAAATTTTGTAGAATAACACAATCTTCTTGCACAAATTTCACAAACTCTTAAGCAAAACCTACAGCTCCGATACCAATCTGATCTGAAATTGTGAGAACAAAGTATTTCTCATACAGAGATTGACAGTAGGGGGCTTCTACTAGTTATTTCACCTTTACTAGAAAGGATGAAACCAGAAGCTTCTAGCCCACAAACTAGCTCTGCCTAAAGAAATAAAATGTAAACACTGAAATAGATCCAATCAATGAAAGTATTTGTTTATGTGCAAAGTATTCATTAATCAAAATTTTATGTGTGAATAAGCAAGTTCAATTACTCTGCAAATGAAGTAATGTGGTTTGAAGTTGAACTAATGAGTTTTTTTCATTGTATAAGGTTTCTTGGGAAAAGTGTACTTATGAAAATTTACTGTTTAATGTAGTAGAATCTGAAATATAACAGCAAAAATGCACAGCATAACAGTAAGCATTTGTTTAAGCAGTTCACCCCTCTCTTGGGCTACCTCTACTGGGCCAAAAGCCTCTAATTAGGCTTTTCCCTTTTTCATTAATGCTCAAATTATGAATTACACTGTTTATAAAGCCTCAAAAGGAAAAATAAGGTGCAAATTCAGAAACAGAGGACTGAAATCAGTATAAATAGACTATTCATTCACCTCCAATGGATAAGTATAGTCCAACATAATTTATCTTTCATTAGGCCCTGATGGCTCCACAACCAAAATCGCTAGTAAAATCACTAATAGAGCACCCTGATGGCTCTGAATCCTATCCCAACAACTCCAAAATGCTTCAATACCCCAAAATCAAAAAAAAAAATTGTCCCAAATGGACTTCCCTAGCCAAAGTTATGGCTAACTGAAGTTTGCTCAGTTAGGGCTAAAAATCCTCCACTAATTGTGGAGTAACTGCAGATAAGGCCAATAAATTAGGGAGTGGCGCCAAAACAAACAGAGGCTGCCAAAATTCCCGCCGAAATGAGGGTTAGCATTTAATGTGCAAGCGCGTGGCCACATGTTGAAATGGTAACAATCAATTTTATGTTAACCGTCGGAGTTCGTTGCGCCGATGAAGTTAGTTGTGGGTTCTGAGCTTTGGGTTCCATGAGGAGGGGGCTGGCCCCCTTTCGGGCCCCACCCAATTTAAAACCAAGCTTAAATACAATTTCTTTTGCAATATATAACAATAACTAATGCTGTGGTCCGTTGGTCAAGCCGCTCCGTTTCCTCCGGCCCGACCCGGGGTCGATTCTTGCCGCGACACAAACAAATTTTTTTAACACGCCATTCCGTTCAACCTTGGGGTCACACGGCGGCCTCCGGGCTGGCCACATGGCGTCCTTTCATTGGCCGACTGGGGAATATTCTGCAAAATATTCTATGGAATATTCTTTTTTTAATAAAAATAATTTTATTATAAAGTCAAATTTTGGCCTTCCTTTTACTGAAATTGGCAAACTTTAAAACTGAATATCTTCCTCATACGACGTTGGTTTTCAGTGTCGTTCACGTCTACAAGATCTTTTTTCCGAGCTCTTTCCAGTCGATCTAGTTCAGACCCGATTCTGATCGACTTCATTTTTGAGCATTTTTCTACGAGAGACTTGATCTCAAATCTCTGCGATCAACAACTACCTTTAATTTTGATGACATTGTCTCAGCCTTGCTGTCGGAGGAAATGAGACGGAGAAATATGGAGGGTCATAATGGAGATGCCTTATCTGTACGAGGAAGGTCCCAGAACAGAAACAAGAATAAGGTTTCCAGTGGGAGATCTAAATCTAGATGGAGATCTAAATCTCCTGGAAAGTTTGTAAAGGTGTGCTGGAAATGCGGAAAGGAAGGACACTACAAAAAGGAATGCAGATCTAAAGCTCCTGAGAAAGGAAAGGGATCTGATGAAGCTCCTTCTGCAGAGGCAAAAACCACCTCGAATGAAGGTGGGGATGTGTATTTGGCTTCTTCTTCAAATACACATGTAGATCATGAGTCATGGTTGATTGACTCAGGTGCATCCTTTCACTTCACTCCCCATAGGGAGTGGTTATGTGAGTATGAGAAATATGATGGTGGTGATGTCTTCCTAGGGGATGATAGGAGGGCCAGAATCATCGGACGTGGAAAGGTCAAGCTGAAGCTGCAAGGTGGAAGGATTAGAACACTTCCTGGTGTTCTGCATATTCCTGCATTGGCCAGAAATCTAATTTCTATAAGCAAGATGGATGATGCAGGTGTAAAAATAGTGTTCGAGAAAGATTCCTGCAAGATGGTTCGGGGAGCACTGGTATTAATGTGGGGAGTTCAGACTGGAACTCTATACAAGCTACAAGGTATCACTGTTATTGATGGGTGTAACAGTTCTATGGTTCCTGAAAGTGGAGCGGAAAGCCTAGCTGTCTCTAGAGAAAAGGCCATGCTATGGCATCAAAGGCTTGGACATATTGGAGAGAAGGACCTTCGGATACTTCATAGAAATGGTATGGTAGAAGGTATGTCTAATTTCTCTCTGGATTTTGATTTCTGTGAACATTGTGTATATGGGAAGCAGAATCGGGTGAGTTTTCCTTATGGTGCTAAGAGGGCGAACAAGATATTAGAACCTGTGCACAGTGATGTGTTTGGACCTGTGTCAGTTCCATCACTGGGAAAGTCTGTGTACTATGTTTCATTCATAGATGACTTCTCAAGGAATACATGGATATATTTCTTGAGGAAGAAATCTGAAGTCTTTGACAAATTTAAATAATTTAAGGCTCTAGTGGAAAACCAGACAGAGAAGAAGATAAAGGCGTTGATGATAGATAATGGTGGGGAGTTTTGCAAGAATGAATTTGAAAAGTTCTATAAGAAGTGTGGTATAGCACGGCAGAATACTACTCCATACACACCGCAGAAAAACGGAGTTGCAGAAAGAATGAACAGAACACTGATGGAAAAGGCAAGAAGCATGCTTAGTGGTACCGGGTTAGGAAAATAATTCTGGGCAGAGGCAGTGGAGACTACATGTTACTTAGTTAACAGATCACCTTCATCAGCGTTGGAGGATAAGACTCCACATTAGGTATGGACTGGTAAGAAACCCTCTCTTTCACATCTAAGGGTATTTGAATGTGATGCATATGTACATGTTCCAAAGGAGAAAAGGACCAAGTTGCATAATAAATCTGAAAGGTGCATCTTTATTGGGTATAAGATGGTTTAAAGGGTTACAAGCTTTGGAACCCAGAAACAAGGAAGGTTGTGTACAGCCGAGATGTGGTGTTTAGAGAGGTGAAAGATGTTGTTACACATGAATTCCTACCAAACGAACCTGAGAAGATATATTTTGAGCTAAAGGAGGATGAATTAGACTCTACAACAGAAGAAGACTCAGAAGAGGAAGAGCCACAAACTCCAGCTGTGAGAAGATCGGCTCGGGAAAGAAGGCAACCAGAAAGGTATAGTCCATCTGCTTTCTATTCAAGTTTTGCCTTAACTATAACTGATGATGATCCCAGAACTGTCAGGGAGGCAGTAGATTCAGACGATGGAAAACTCTGGAAGGATGCCATTGTTGATGAAATGGCATCCTTGCACAAAAATGAGGCATGGGATCTGGTGGAGCTGCCCGCTGGAAGGAAGCCCATCGAGAGCAAATGGGTGTTTAAGAAGAAGATGAATGTAGAAGGCAAGATGGAGAAATAAAAAGCTCAGTTGGTACCAAAAGGTTATTCCCAGGTGCCGAGAATTGATTTTGGTGATATTTTTCTCCTGTCGCCAAAGTTACTTCTATTAGATTACTTTTATCTGTTGCTGCTGCATTTGATTTTGAGATAGAACAGATGGATGTGAAGACAGCATTTCTTCATGGGGATCTAGAAGAGGAGATCTACATGAAGCAACCTGGAGACTTTATGGTGAAGGGTAAGAAAGAACTGGTATGCAGGTTGAAGAAGTCTCTGTATGGGTTAAAATAGTCACTAAGGATGTGGTATTAGAAATTTGATACCTATATACGGGGACGTGGCTTCACCAGAAGCAAGGAGGATCACTGTGTTTATTTTAAATTAATTGGTGACCGTGTTATTTATTTGGTCCTGTGTGTGGATGATATGTTTTTTATTGGAAATGACAAATAAACTATCCAATATTTGAAGACCCAACTGTTCTCAAAATTCGACATGAAGGATCTTGGTGTTGCAAACTATATTTTGGGCATGGAAATTAAGAGAGATCGGGAAAAGAGGAAGCTTTGGTTAAACCATAGGAAGTATGTCGAGACTATATTGCGAGAGGTTCAATATACGGGATAATGCTTAGGTGAATGTTCCTATTCGTGTAGGTATAAATTTGTCCACTAGCCATGAGCAATTGACTGTCCCATAGAGACACAAGAAGAAAGGGAGTATATGTCCGTGTGTTCCATATGCAAGTGCGGTGGAAGATGCTTGATGGCATGCAATGGTCTATACTGAACCCCGGACGTTGCACATGCAGTGGGAGTATTGAGCAGGTTTATGTCAAACCCAGTGAAGGAGCATTGGACAGCAGTGAAGCGGGTTTTCAGATATTTACGTGGCACTAGTGATTATGGTTTGTGCTACCAGGGAAGACCAGGATTGGAAAGAATGTTGGACATTTGTGGTTTTGTTGATGCAGACTGGGCTGGAGATCTGGACCAAAGGAGATCTACAAGTGGGTATGTGTTTAGCCTATTTGGAGGCGCAGTCAGTTGGATGAGTAAAATACAGTCTATAGTGGCTCTTTCAGCTACAGAGGCAGAATACATAGCAGCCACTCATGCAAGCAAGGAAGCAATTTGGTTGCAGAGATTGTGTTCAAGTATGGGGTTGGTACAACAAGCTATAAGGATAGACTGTGATAGCCAAAGTGCAATTTTCTTGGCTAAGACCCCTGCTTATCATTCAAAGACAAAGCACATTAGTGTATCACACTTTGTTAGAGATATGGTTGAGGCTAAAAGTGTGTTCTTTGGTAAAGGTGGACGTTGCCTTTGAAGAATGTTGAAAATGCATTGATGAAGATGCATGAGCACTCAAAGTTCTCTTGGTGAGCAATGGGTATTGAAATTGGGCCAATGACTAAGCTCTCTAGTGGCCCCACAGTGGAAAATATGAGTGGGAGAATGTTGGGTATGTATTTCGTATTCACTATTGAGCTAAGAACGCACGGGGTAGAGGGGGAGTGGCCTTTGTGTTGGGCGCAATGGGAGGGGTGGTATCCCCCCCTATCGGGGTCTGGGGCAGCGCCCCGGCAAAAAATTTTGGTCCTTAATTTCTGGTGGGTAGTCCGCGTCCATGGTTTTGTGCATGGTTTTTCACATGGTTTTGGGGTACGATGGTTTTCGGCCCCTGGTATTTTTTGTAGATCCGGTCAAGGGAACTACGGTTATGTTCTAATCCAAGGTTAATGGATTGGGGTTTATGTATGCTTCGGCATGTATATATACGTGTTGTAGCACTAAAAGGAATATAATGAAAAATCAAGTTGGTCGTCCCGATTTGGGATCCAAGGGAAAATCTCTGTGTTTATCTATTTTATGTTTTATGCTCTCGCTATTGTTTATTTTCTGTTAGAAGATTCGTGTGTAGATAATTTCTGTTTAGGGTTAAAACCTACATTATTTGGGGGGTTGGAGGAAATCTTTAGCCTTTGTAGCCCAAATACTTTTTCACTGTATGGTCACAATAGTCATATATTTTCATTTTCAACCAAAACACACCTACTACTTTCTTCATGAATGTGATTGTCTTTCTTGATTTTGGTCTTAGTATTTACCTTTACTTTATGGCTCATCTGATAAATTTTTTGGTCTTGTTGCAGGAATGTGGCAAAGGGCAGCTATCCCTTTACCAGCTTCATGATTGAGGCCAAAATCCTTTCCAATGATCTATTTGTTGTAATGTGCCATGTTGCTCATATGCCACTGTCCTTTTGAAATTTACACGGACCTTTTTGATGAGCAGTACTTTTACCACTTATTATGAGCTCTTGATCTTTCCTGTAGCCTCCAGCTAGTTGTACCTTTTTATCAACTGAAAATGATTTCATGAACTCTCTTAGGTGTCTTTCTTTGCCTCTGTTTTGCTTTAGACTAATCTTCAAGGCATTCCTGCAGAAATTCTTGGATATGATAGTCTATTCCTTTGCAAATTTGTTGTTGGATAAAGACGGTTCTTTTGGAGGTTGCTTAAGTACATATTTAGATAATGATCAACCTCCGCTCTGTTTTCTCTTGAATTTACCTTTGAATTCCTATGGAATTAATGAAATGAGAACCATGATAGTGCACTGACCTAAGAAAACCTATTTGACTTATTTGCAAGGTTTTAGAATGGGTTTCTGGCTGAAAGTTTGAATCAGGGTTTTGAATGAAGATACAGGGTTTTGACACTCTACTTATGCACCACCATCCTAGACAACTAGACAATTTTTCTTTGCTTCAAAGGGTTTTTTAGAAAGGACCTTTGAAAACACCATTTCTTGAGGTACATGGTGAATATGGGAAAATTTTTGGTCAACTTGGCGAGACAAGGGGTGAGAAATAGAAGGCTTAGGAAAAATGAGACAGAGGGTTATAGGCAAGGGTGACAAATATAGAGAGATTCAGGGACACTAGTTCAAGATGGGGTTTTATCTGGATAAACAGATTGGCCATGCTTGAACAGAGAGGAGGGATAGTGGAAATTTTATTTTTGAGGAGATTTCTAGAAGACACAGTGTTTCTTGAATTTTGATTTCTAGAAATCTGAGACGGAGAATTTAGTCATCTAAAATAGGTGAAATTACTGATGAATAATAGCCTTTTCAAATTTTCTTAGCCATAATAAACCATGTGAAAACCCACACTAGGATGTTTTTCCCACCATTCAACTTGGAATATGTGTCCCGTCTGTCGTGTTATTATATTTTTACATGAATGTTTTTACCAGATTTGTTACATCAACTTCCAACACTTCTCCCTTATATGGCCATCAATGTTGCAGTGGTTTCAGTGGTTGCTAGGATATTTGCACTCATGTATTTTGGTTGTTGTATTTTTATATTTCCCCCATTTTTTCTTATTTTTTCCCTCCTTATAAGCTTCTTTTTTCTCCTTCTGCTTCGATCCACTTGATTGCGCTCTTTTTAGATCTGTTTTCTCTGGGTATTGTGCCTATACACAAGCCTCGTCCATCAATTTTAGCTTGAACAACATCACTTTCTCACGTATATGGTGATGCAAACCCAACAAATACTTGAGGATTATGTATGGATTCTTTGGAGAGATACCCAACATTATATCCATCTTCCTGAATTCTGTGGTGTACTCCTACACGCTTTGGCTTGACTTTTTCCTGAAGTAATGCCAACAAATCCACTAGTCCTCCACATACCTGATGGGATAAAACTTTGACTTAATGATGGTTTTGAAATCCTCTAGCTTCGCCACTAGATTTTCTCCCTCCATCCTCAGGGTTTCTGTGTGGCTCTCCCACCAAGTCAGTGCATGGACCTCTAATTCCAATCGCACAAAGGAGATATTTTTCCCTTTCTCGATCTGATGGATGTTGAAATAAACTTCCAGATTATGCAACCAGAGGTTCAACTTCAGAGCGTTGATATTTTTGTGGTGCATCTTGATATCGAATTTTTCTTCCATTTTGAATAGGGATTGATTCACGATAGTCAAACTAGGTTGATCTTTTTCTGGTTCTTTCTTCAGTTGATTCTCTGTGTCTTCCCGATCTCTCGATCCCCCTTTTGATTCTTCCTCTACAATCAAACCCCCATCTTCTCCAAATATCCCTAGCTTATTGCTTAGGACCGCTAGGAGGAGTTTTACATTGCGGTTTATATCCACGATGTTGTTTGAGCCGCGAAAACCTAACCTTTGTAGGATAACGAAGTTCGTTTACAGATTCGTTGGCCATGATTGGGGTTTTGCAATTTTCAACCCCGCGGACCTAGATCCCCTACAAATATCCACAAATACCCAAATAAATCTTCTCTGAAACCAAATGATCTGTAATTTTTCATGGATATTCCATTGGACAATTCATCACAATAGATCTGATAATAATATATTAAAATTATGAATTTTTACACTATTACAATTTTATTAAACCTCTAAATTTGTAAATATAAATGTAATTAGTGCATGCATGTGAAAGAAAATTATGCAGAAAAGTAGAGAATGGAAAAATAATCCCACACACACACACACATAAGACACAAGATATGCTCTGGTAAACCCTTTGGGGAGAAAACCCAACTGGAAGGTGAGGTCGCTCCACTCTCTTTCTCTATCTAGAAATATGGCTGCAGGTATAAAAAATTAATGCTTGTGGCCCATGGGCTACTATAGTGCACAGATACTCTCTGTTTTCTATATCCCCTATCACTCCTAGATATATTTTCTCAAATATAGAACTAAATTCTCTCGAAATAATGGAATGCCTCTTTCTCCTAATGGTCTGGTTATAACATACCCCGATAGATTGTTAGTGGTTAATTTTGACTACATCAACTCTTAACTAGAGTTACAATATAAACTATTCTAGAGTATTTTACATCATAATAATGTGGCTAGCCCATTTTCCATGAATAATGGGGGCTGATGTGGCATCCTCTCGAACTATAAATGTGAAAACAGGAAGGTCAACTTCTGAGTCGCATAATTTTTGCATACGGACTCCAATTGATGTGCTTCTTGTGTCATTGGAAAGGTATTTGTGTGTAGAATAGAATTAAAATGCATGGTGCTATAGTAATAATTTTTTACCCTAAAAAATTTCATTTGATGCCTCAAAACGCTCCTGGAAGGTTTCAGACCCCGTTTAGCCAAACTAGGTCTTGCTAATAAAGCAGTCCTGTGAGCTAATTCCTCCACTTATTCCACTCCAAATGCATCAAGATGGATGAAAAAAATATAATGATCCAATTTGAATCACCTGAGTGGTTAAAAAATCCATTGGTGTGAATTTATCCCTTGTGAAAGCATCCCCTCAGACTTTGAATCTTGCTCAGGGGTGGTCAACTGCAAGAAATACTTTAGTGCAGCTAACCTATGGTTGGGTGGAGAGTGGAATTAATTTCTTCAATTTCCAGCCATTCAAGTTGAACATAGAAGTAATATTTACTTGTATCCATTTGTACCATGGTTGATGAAGAATGTTTGATAGGAGATATGTAAGTATATGGATTAGCACTACCTATGGAATATTTTTGAGTTCTATGTATATTTGTATTGAATGCCTTTCTTTATATGCCCTCATGGTTATGTTTAATCTATGAATATATGTTTTTTTTGTTATCCTCATGAATTACAGAGTTATTGATATGAATATGAATCATTTTTTGAATTTCCTCAATTAATTTGTTACAACATGTGATTTCAACTATCTGATATGTTATGAATATTATAGCTCACTATTTTGTTAAGTCTGTATACTTCTCTACATGATAAGAAGGAAAAATGATGGGTTGTGTGATGAATAAAAACTTATATCTGATAGTCACTTGTTTTTAGGAATAATGAGATCATTATATGGTTATGCATAAATGTATAAGGATGTAGTGCCTTGAGTTTCACATAGGAAGTATGGTATGTGATTTCGTGTGAAATTTGGTTAGCGAAGCCATTTCTTAATGTTATTTATTATATGAAATAAGGAAAGTTGTTAGAGTTATCAAATTTTATGGTTATGATATAATGCCTTGGAGGATTAATGCTTATATGTGGGTTTCATTCCTAGAAAGTTGGTGCTTTGATTAATGCATTGCTTTGAGGAAATCTCGTTGTAAACTCTTTAAGTTTCCTTCTTGTAAGTTTGGTAGAAATTATGCTCTTGTATCTAGCATCATATGGTTCTAGGAAGAACCATGTCTCTAGGCTAGATATATTTCCAATTTCATGGAGTCATATGCATCTAGATATGCGTGAATGGGGAGAATGCATATAAGGCTAGTGGATGTATTTGGATATATGAGCATCTAGCTAGTCATCACATGTGCCCAATCAATTGTACACTAAATTTTAAATTCCTAAATTTATGTAGGAAATCATAGTCAGTACAGATATTGAGTTATCTTGAAGGGTATCTAGTAAACCAAAACATCCAATGGTGAAGGAATGATATACATTTTCAATGTCCTGAATGGGATCAGGACTAGATATCATTTAGAGTCGTATGAATTCAGGGGTCCAAGGGGTATAGAGGGGTACAATTCCAAGCTGTGTTGTGACTACCATATCCATTCTGGATCATATAACAATGAGAAATGTTGCAAACACGCAAAGGAAGAACTAGTGGGCCCCACTACTGAGATGACATGGAAATGGCCACGTGGAGGCCATGTAGGTACCTAATATGAAGTAGTCCACTTATGTTGACAGGGAAGTGCCACCGTGGATGCCACGTGGTGGTAATATGATGATGTGGCCCAGTATAAATAATTAAACTTCAAATGCCCATGACTTTTGATCCAAGACTCAAACAGAGATAAATTTTATATCACCAAAAAACTCTCAACGAGATGGACACAGTGATGGAACTTGTTTTTATTTATTTGAATAGGTTGTAAAAGAGAGGATTTTTGTTACCCCATATTCATAACAAACCTTGTAGGTTGGGTCAGACTATCAAGTAACACCTTCCTCATCCTGAGTTATTGCAAGGGGGTGGAAGGGAGTGTTAAAGTGTGGTATCAGAGCTTTAGTTAAAATCTTGGGCTTGGATGGCCAGAGAAACACCATGTGAAACAAAGGATCAACACTTTGACTAGATGGCCTTGAAAGAGAAAGTTAGAAGCTCAAATACATAGTGATATTGTCATAGCTTAGGTTCAGAATTGTACTTGAAGAGGCTCACATGAAAATTTAATGCAACAACTTGATCAATGCATATGCTAAATTTATTTTGATTTGCAGTTGATGTCACTACTAATCTTGATGAAAATATTGATTTTAAACCTAATTTCAAATGTGGTTATGAACATGCTAATATGTTCTTTGGTTTCTTGGAATGTGTGGTTGACATGGGTTTTATATGTGTGAATAACATCATATCAATATACTTCATACTAACATTATTAGTGTTGGCATAACAAGGTAATGAATTAACAGGTTTATGCTTAACATAACTAACAACTGTGTTATTGATACAATGCATACAAAATATAAAACTTGAAAAAAAAATAGAGAAATGGACAACAACATGGTATTGGACAACATGGACCAAAAATATCATGACCAAGAAAAGGAAATTTCCCCTTATGGAATAGATAACCTTAGGAGTTTGAAGGAAAATTTGAAGAAATACAATGTAGAGAATGAGAGACTCGTTAGAAAAGAAGAAGAACATGAAAATTTGAACACAATGTTGCTACAAAATATAACATACATGCAAAGGTTGTTGCAATATAGACTAACCATTGGATATATGGAAGGATGTCATAGTGGCAAAAACATAGGGAAACCTCACAAGGTTGGGAACAATATAAGGTTATTGACATGTTGGGGTTGCGAAAAAGAACACCAAATATGTGAATTCCCTTACAAATAATAAAATAAGAATAACCCATGTAAAACCCAAGCACATGAACCAGTCACCAAAAATACTAAAGGAAGTAATTTAAAGAGGAAGGGAGATAGGGGAGCATCCCCTAAATCTCTATAAAATACTGAAAAGACCTCTTGAATTTCTTAGAAATATTTTTGGGATCTTGAAGTTGTTGGGGAAGAGTTTGATTAAAATTTTGTGCATGTACTAAGTGTTCTTGTTGAAGTAAATATAGAATGTTTGATGTGTAATGAATCAAATTTTTTTGCAAATATTCTTATATTTTTGGCTACATGTGTTTGTTTGGTTTACTTTAATCATGGCCATGTTGCTTTGTGTCGATTATCATTTGTTGTTGTTGTTTCCATTTGTTTCTCATTTTTCTTTTCGTTCCTTTTGTGGTTTAGTCTTGGTTTGGTTTGGTCGGTGTGAAAAAGGAAAGGAAATAAGTTTAATGAGAAAATTTGAATAAAAAAGAGTTATAATTTCAAGATTTTGATTAAATTCTATGCTTTTGATAGCATGTGAAGTATTTTTGTTAAATAAAATATAGAAGGTTTAGTTTACCAAAAATGTATAAGTTGATTTGATGAACATGAGAATTCAAGAATGTTTGATTTATTCTAAAATCGAGGTATTAGAATTCAAACATGGATTAATTTATTAATGACTAATGTGTGTGTAGATAGCCGATATGCATAAGAATGCATGGGAAAGGACCCCCTAACTGTTAAAAGAAAGGAAACTGGGTCATAAATATTCCATGTATTTTTAACAAAACTTATTTATTGGATTGATAAAATTATAATGTTTAATTCTTGATGAATTCCCAACATACTTGGAAGCATTGCATTGCATAAAAACATACTTGGAAGTCCCTAATGTTATGTTGCTGCAATTGTGTCTAGGCTCTTTGGTCAGCCTGATACTACGAAATTTTTAGTTGAATGGGTTCCCCTAATGGAAGTAATCGCAGATTCTTATATCATGGGCTGGGGAACGATTTTTTCCAACAATATTTCCACTCAAATTCTGGAATATAGGAAAAATCGTTCTATTTCGTCTAAAAATTTCCCCCATTTTATATGAGTGCTTATATTATGGACGTTGTATGTTTCACTTCATATTTTCCAACCATGAGTTGTAGATGGACTACCCAGGACCCTCTCCCCATTCATGTCTATCATAGCATGTTATGGGAGTCAAAATATGAAAACCATTTTTATAAAATCTTCCATGGAGTTATGCTCCCTTTATTTCAGAATGTGTTCAATGAGAAAGCCCCTGGGTTGTCTAAAGAAGATCAAGATGACTTCTCCTCCATTGGAAAATGGTATGGAGAATAATTATTTACCTATGTCAGATTTTTTGGGAGCCTGGCTTAGCCACATGTTTTACCATTATATGCTTTGGATAAGCTTCTTGCAAGAGAAATATCTTATCAAACTGTTGGCAATGGATTAGCTAAGTTTCTGAAGAAAGCATCATGGCCCTCCTTTCCAATTCACTGTGGATTTTACGCCTTGGAAAACTATAAGCACTCAGGATTAGAGGTAAACCAAATTGAATCTTTGAAATTGTTTATAATTTCAAACATACAATATGACCCAAATCAAGTTTCCAATGATTTTACCACTCAAGTAAAAATCAGACCTTTTGTACATGAAGATGATGATTTCAATAACTTTTTTGAGTTATTCAACACCTATGTTGCATTTTAGAAGTTAGAAACATCATGCCTCCATCCACAACAGTTGTCAAAGTTTAAACAGTACATGAACAAAAAATTGGAAGGGATTTCATTAAAAATGCTAGAAGTATCCCAACCCATAACACAGAAGGAACAGGAAAAAGAACAGACACATAAGGATACTTGAAGTACTTAGTAAAGTTGAAGAGGATAAATCTGTTGAAATTAAAACCATGGATTTAGAGTTCCCAAGTAATTTTAATGATGTCTGGAAGGATTTTAATCAAACACACCAAGGAGACCAAGAAGTGATGATTACTGGTCATCAACAGATAGTGCAAATTCCTCAAAGAAAAAGTCAATACCCGTTTACTGTTAGGCCATCTGACAATTTAGTTAGCACAAAACAAGTGGACTTCATCCTGGCCTTCCCTACTATAGAAATTGTACTGAAATTTGAGGAAATCCCTCCTATGGATATATTCTATAGTCCTAAACATAAATCCGTTATGAGCAGGCAAAGAAAAATGAGGACAGAGTAATATCAACTCCTTGTTCCAAGAGATGTTCCAATGGAGGTAGTTTGGAAATACTCACAAGTAGATCCTTCTCAGGATCTAACTTGTCTGACCCAGTTCGCAGGAGCCTATGTATCTGCCACTATTGATAAGGCCTCCGAATTTCAATAGCTAATGAAATAAAAGGATGAAAGAATCATCCAATTAGAACATGAACTACAGGAAGAAAAGCATAATTTCAACCAGCAACTATAGGTACAGGTATTACAGCTCCAAGAGAGCATTGATCAATTGAAATTATAGCATCAAAATGAAATTGGTGCTAAGGACACTCAAATTCATCAATTGCAGTTTATTGCTGAGAAATTGAGAGATAATCCAAAAATAGATGAATTTAGGAAAGAAGCACTGGAATTGAATACCCTTCTAGCATAACAACAAGTTATTTTTTGTCAAAAGTTGTCAAGTATCATTGAATTATGTGATAAAATCAATTCATTAATGAATCGAATAGCAGACCATAGAAATAGTTTCGATGAAATCGACGATAAAGTGTCACAGTATGTCACCTCGCAAGATACTACTGATGGACGAAAGGCTAATCTTCCCAGGATTGAGGACTCCAAAAAGGAAATTTTACTTACTGATTGGGACATACAATTGAAACAAGTTGAAAGGGATATCTACAGAGCTGGAGATGTGGCTAATAATATTGTTGAAACAGTCAGCGAGAACCTCATCGTTGCCAATATTATTGATATATGCCCTCTTAATTCTCTTCCTATTGTTAAATATTTGATAAGGCAATGGCAAGAAGTCTCCAAGGTCAAAGAGGAAATCATCAAAAAGTTAGAAAATCTAGATTGGGATAAGTATTGGAAATACTTGGTAAAGCCACATAGCCAATGGCTCATGTTGTGTTGTTTTACAGATACTTCTTCCTATATGTTTCCTCCACTTTCATATGTGGTTTTCACTGGACAGATGTGCACCAGGCCAGGCCAACCTCCTGAGGTTAAGCCTATTCTCAACATCCTTCAACTGAAGGAACGAATGGATGATGAGACAGTAGGGCAAAATTCAAGCAAGTCACCCCATTAAATTATGTTTATGTTTTTATTTTCATTTATTTTAAGGAGATTTGTTTAAACCTCCTCAGATTTTATTGTATTACTATTTTTAAGACTCTCTATTTTATTATATAAACCCCTTCATGTATTTTAAGAAGGGGTACTAAAATTTTGAAAGGAAGACTTTACAGAAGTCACACTTTTGTACTCTTAAAGTTTTCTTAATAGAAAGGGTTGGACCAAATATTGTTTTTAAAATGAGCGAAGTTAGCGTATACATGGTAATTGCATCCTTTATATTACTTATCTGTTCCAAATGAGAAATGGTTAATTTTTTTTATGGTGTTTTTTTTTATGTATCTTTTTTAAAACAATCAGGCATTGATTCACTTTTGAACATGTTCGATTGCCATATTTTGGTACATATTCAATGCATGCGGTAACAGATGCGATATAGTCTTATCCAATTGATTTAATTAACTATTTAATTAAATCAATTATTTCAAATTGTTTTCATATTTCTAAGTGTTTGTATAATATTTATTTGCATTCGCTGAAATATCATCTTTATAAATCGCATAGAGAGAACAATTTACCCCGAGATAGTTATATATAGATATAGATAGTTATATTTATTTACTTCAAGCTTGTTATCACTCCCATCTACCAAATCACAGTTAGTTATAATACCATCCATTCATCCAATTATATTTCACTGGGAAATTGGTCCCATAAATCCAGCTAGAGTCACCATATCAAACGGATAAGGGATGGTTTTCAAGTCCCCGACCAGGTGGTTTTCCCCAATGATGTTGCACTGATTTCCAGAGCCTCAACACCTTCTGTCATGTGTTGTGTGAATAAATGAAAACAATAGAATTTGAATATTTACCCTAAAAACAACAACATATTAATATGATGTAATGTGTGCATAGACAACGTGACATTCTTGTCAAAATGAATATGCATAGTTTTGGGTGCATGGATGCAGACATGTTTGAATTCACATACTAAACACATAATATTGCAAATTCCTTTATGAAGTATCATTGAAACTTGTAATCAATTGAATTGATAGAGTCATGGCTAAAATGTGAGGTTGAGATAATATCAAGGACAATTGAACGTTGTGACAATAGGTATTCCAAAGGCTAGTTGGACTCCATTCACAGGAAAAAATAAATAAGACTTCAACTAAAATTGTTGATAATGACAACCAATAAAGTGAAGCAAACAATAAGCCAAGGTAAAAAGGTAAAGGGAATGCATTTGGTAAGAATTATTTTCAATTGAATTTGATATCGATTATTTAAAATTAATGAATTCTTTGCATGGATTCCCATGAAAGGGTGTGGTTAAGGCATGCATCCTTTAGCTCAAAAATATTACAATGAATTTTGTAATGCATGCTAAATGAAATGGAGAACTAAACTGCTCATGAATTTCAGATCTGTGCTTCTCATTTCTAACTCTTGTTGGAATAGATGTTTGATTGTATTATTAAATGCTTGGAATTAATTTGATGCACAGATGTGATGCTTTAATAGCTTTCTAATTAAAATTATATGGATTGATATACTCATTATATGTGAATTAATTCTAATATTACTTCAAGTTGTTGTAAATCCTTGCAATAAATATATGTATGAGTACTAACGGTTGTTTGGATTATTGGAAGATTGGACTGTAGGAAAAGTGTTACAATGGGGTGTGAGATAAAGGCCACCATGACATATTAACACCACTTGAAAAGGATCCCAACAACATGACTACACGACTGACACTTATGAGATATGGCTTCTAAATGAAGCAAAGCTACACAATTATAATTTTTGATTTGAAATTTTTTGAGTATATCTCATGGAAAAGTAAATTTTGTGACATAGGTCAAATCATGGAGCATGGAGCATAGGAATAAGACTGTCTGATGGAATTATGGCCTCGTGGCACCTTATTTAACTCATGGGAGCAAGTCATAATTGATACTTTGAATATAATAATCCATGAGTAATGCAATAGAGCACACCAAATTGTTACTTGGTGATAAGACTCCATGTACATTTCATTAGGGTATGCCAAACTGGTACTTGGTTGTAAGAATCTAATTATTTCCCCATGCAGAAAAATAGTTGGCTAGGTATATTGTCTGGATCAGGGGTTGCATGGGCCCGTAAATCTAAGCATTTGATGGGGGCTCATGCAGGAAATCCTTTGGCTAGGTAGAATTCCTATAATGGGGGTTGTCTAGGCTTGTAAAGGTGAGAAATTGATGGGATCCAATGCAGGAAAACCCTTGGAAATGTAGACTTCTTAGAATGGGTGTTTCTTAGGTCGATAAGGGTGAGTAACTAGTGGGAGAAGAAATATGCTCCACACTCACTCAAATGTGAGTAGGAGGAGGATTTTTTGGATTTTTATGAAAAGAATGCATGGATTTATGAATCATATACTCCACTAAGTACTTTCTTTGTTTGTGAAATCACTTAGTGCTTGTGAGCTAGAGGAAGAAAAGAGTAAGCATAGAGATAAATATCATTTATTAGTTTAAATAATTTCTCTATTTAAGTAGTGGTTTGAATTAGGGAACATTTTAGGGGCTAATATTTGTAGTTGAAATAATTTTCCATGATTTTTCCAAAAAAAAAGATTCACCAATTTCCTTTTTTTCTAAAAACTATTCGCCCAAATTTTATAGTATACAATTACATTACCTTAAAAATCACCAATATATAAAATCTTGACGAATTTGAATGTTTTTATAAAAATATAACCAAACTTTGTACTATTTTCATATTAGGGAGTAGTAGGATTCACCAAGGTTTCTAAACTTTTAGGTAAATTTCCATGCTTCAAAATTTTCCCTGGCGTGAATTGATTTAAAAGTTTATCATTAGTCTCATTATAATAGTATGCATATGATATAGGTGACTTTTTGGACTATCCAACACAGATATGTGATTCTTATCACAAGAAATATCAAAGTGGTATCAACATGGAAATATTAGAGTGGCACAACTAAAGAATATGGAGGCTAAAGTCCTTAGGGAATAGCCATGGTGGTGACAATGGAACCCTGTGAGATATGCAGTGAAAAATATGTTATGTAGTTAAAGCAAGCCAGAGGGATTCCTTGGCTATGAGACTCCATCAATAACCTTCTTGTGTGAGGAATACTAGCTGAGGAATGGATTTCTCAAGGGACCAGGAAGGAAAAGAAGGGGATGTCTGATCTTGCAAGGTGTGTGACTGCATGGAAGAGGAAAATTCAATGAATTGGTTTTTAAGGATTCATATGCATATTCATTGGGATCAAAAATGCATTGTTTGTTTCCTTGGAAGCAATGAGTTGAACATGTTCCCTGTGAAAGGATTGAGGATAATGGACAACATGGCTGGACATGAAAATTCAAGGCATAAAAAAATGTTACCGATGTGAGAGTCATAGCTACAAAAATGAGATTATGTTTTCTATTATCTATTATAGAACACCAAGGATGGTGTTCCTTTTTTGGGTGGGGTTTGTAACATCACCTTTTCCTACTCCTGCTTATTATAATGATGATTATAATTTCCACACCAACATGGAGAAACAAAACTGGTTGAACATCTCCTTAAATTCCTGATAGTTAACACTTAAAACTAATTAATTAATTAACGGAGTTGAGGAAGGGACAACCTTATAGATCCTTGTTATAATGGAAGATTTCTTTCCCGCTTGAATTTAAAAGTCGTGACCCATACCCAGCTTAATTAAATTTCATTGTACTTGCAACTCGAGAAACCACTTTCTGACAGAACTAGTTACCTGACGCGATTAGGATGCACAAAGTTGCTAACAGTGTCATTTATGAGATTGGATTGGATAGTGGGGGTATAAACGATGGCCATTCCCATTTTCCTTCTTACATATCAAGGAGATAGCCTTTAGAAGATAATTAGAAGAGTGAATGGAGATTGCTCGCAAAGGCAGTGAATGCAAAGAGAAGTGGTTGTGTGTGCACATTGTAGAGGAAGAACAAGAGCTCTCTCCTGGGGGAGTTTGGCGTTGGGGCTCTCTTTTCCTTCGTGTTTACCTTCATCTGAATCATACTTCCCCTATTTTCTTCCTATAACTACCACAAGCCTGGTCAGTATACATGGAAGGGATTGTATTTCTCTTTATTTTGATTCTAGTGCGAGTGGTAACCCTTATTCTCCTAGAGAACAGAGTGCACTCGAGTGAGGATATAGTCATTGTGAAGGTGTATAGATTAACGTGGCAACATGGAGGCTAAATTTTGGCCTATACTCTATGATCTTGGGTTATATTCCCATGGAAACATGTTTAAAACCTATGAGCCATTGTTTAAACCTATGAGGTTTGTGTTATGCTAAATGAATGAATGTATGACTCGGGGTGTTGTTGTTGAGCTTATGAACCACAAAAATAATGGAGTTCATCCCCTAAGTATTTGACCAATCCATTGGTGTGAATTCATCCCTTGTGCAAGAATCCCCTCAGACTTTGGATCCATCTTGGACCTGCAAGAAATATTGTAGTGTATTTGGCCTATGGTTGGGTGGAGAGTGGAAGTCCCTTCTTGTAACGTAAACCTCCCCTTAAACCTACCCAAGTAACCATCCAACCGAGGTATACATGAGATGAGGGGAATTTAAGACAAACTCAACCTCCTTGGTGACTTTAAGGAAGTGGAATCGAAGTGCAAAACCATAACACATACCTATACCACCTACTATAGGACCCCCAGAGGTTATCCCAGTCATCCACTTGCCTTGTCCCTGGGTCCAACTGATATTTTGTGAATAAAACCCCCCCGTATGCTCCCACAATCCTTCATGCATGTGTCTAAGAGGCTCTAGACACACCCACAAGCCTGCATGTCTGCGTCCAGTGACTACATTACCCAAACCTGTGCCTGCATCTACGAGTTTTAAGGCATTTTTCAAGAGCAGAATTTTGGCCACTACCCAGAACTTCTTGTAACTTCCATAATCCATTAAGAACATGATGACGAGACTAATAAACCAAAAACTAACTCTAGTACTAGGCTTTACTATCCCCAACTGAGACTGACATTATATAAAACACTTGGCATAAATGAAATCTACATGTCTAGGATACAAGACAGATCATGAATGACTGAAATATCTTATGAAACATTACAAGAAGGATCACCACCCTATCCCTTGAATAGATATGACACCAATTATGTCTTTCATCCAACATTTTAACAATTAAAAATAAATACATGAAATAATCATAACATAAACTAGTCATTTAAAAATTCTTATAACCAACATAAAACCATGGAAACAGTTGTGAGATAACAGCCATTAAATCCACATATTAATAAGTACAAAATCAAGATAACTTAGCTTCCATTAAATGTAGGAAAATATTGACAAGGTTCGGGACTTCCACGTTCCACCCGACGATAGACATGGCTGAGCCAAAACTCTCTTCAGCCATTCACCCTTGTGAGATATTCCAAGCATAAATGTGGGATATCATGGATAACCCAATCGAAAGAAAAAACAAGGGAATCCAGAGGTTAAAACACCTCCACCCTCACCATGTCGTGATCACACCAAATCGGTGCTCCAATCAAAAAACTGAGCAGAACTTAGAAATTCCATCTTAAATACATCACTATCCTTGAGGAATTTTTCTGTCTCCATGTCTCTCATGATTTACCACAATCCAATCCCAGATCAATAGGCCCTAAAACAATACACCTCCCTCGGGCTTTACCGTGTATCCTGCCAAAACCGATCAAGGTATTCCTAGGCCTTTTGGAATGAAACTTGAGACCACCTCCACCCTGGATTCTGAAATCCATCTGGAAAATACAAATTTAAAACTGAGATGAAAATCCCAACACACCATGGCATCCGAAAAAATGAAAGGCAAGGTTGAAAACCACTATCATAACCCAAAAAAACCATGGCATCGACAACATGAGAACCAAATACCAACATGCATAAGCCATGCATGTCCAAACCAAATATGAAATCACACATGCAATATGTTACCTCCAATTATTCCTATTGAAGCTACTAGATCCTGCTCTTTCTTACTTGATTTTTTCTTTCCTTCCTTTTCCTTGTCCTTCCTTTGCTTGCTTTCCTCCTCCTTCGCACAATGTTGAATTGCTCCAAGAAAACTATAAGTATCCAAGAGTGAGAGAGTGAGAGAGAGAGAGAGAGAGAATAATTAGAGAGCTCCAAAACTGAACTAACAAAAGGTACCAACTAATCCTTAGAAGAATTTTTATCAATGAGGCCTCTATTTCTTCATTTTCCATTATTTTCCTTCATTTTCCTCCTCACATGCAACATTTGACCTTTCACCTCCCTTTTCTCCTAATTTCTTCTATTTTCATAAATAAATGTGCCAAAAATAATTTTTTCCTCCTTAATGTCTTTGCCTTTTCCTTTGCCAATTTCCCTTAGCCATAAACACATATCCAGTTATGCCCACTAGGATATTTTTCCCAACATTAAGCTTGGAATAAGTGTCCCTTAACCGTGGTCTTATTTTTTCCTTTATTAACTTTTATTACAAGAACTTTTTCCCGGGTCTGTTACAGAACACTCCCCCTTGGGGAAAATCATCCTTAGTGTTAAACCAAACCAACACCTTAGAAAAACACTGAAAAGTAAACATACTACTCATGGAGATTTATAATTTAGCTCAATCTAGTATTTACAATGAGTAACCTACTCAAAAGAAAAACCATGATAACATGACCATATAACATCCATACTGCTTATTGTAACTTTATAACTTAGATCATGGCGGAATTTACATCCATATACATAAGTACATATATAAAAACATCACCAAAACATATGCCAAAAATATACCAAACACCAAACCAAAACTGCTTTGCCTCAACCGGAAAACAATGAAGGATACATGGCCCGCATTTGATCTACCATCTCCAATGTAGGTTCATCGGGCCCAAAGTTCTTCCACTACACTTTTACTTGCTCGATGGATTTGTTCCTAGGCATGAGTTGCTTCTGTTTCAATATGCATTGAGGTTCCGTTTGAAATTATCCTTCTTGCTCCACCTGCAATACAAACCAATAAATAACATGATCAACATTCTTTATATACCTTTTAAGCAATGAAAAATGAAACACATCATGGAATTTCACTATTGGAGGAAGTGCAATTCGATAGGCCACTGGTCCAATCCTCTCAAGGATCTCAAAAGTCTCGCAATACCATGGTGCCAACTTAGCATATGATCTGATCCTCAAGCAACTCTTCTTCGGCTTGATACGCAAATAAACATGCTCCCCAACTGAAACTCCTTAAATACCCTGTGTTGGTCTGCAAAAATCTTATGTATGTCTTGTGCTTCCTTTATATTCTTCTATATAACCTACATTTCCTGCTCCATGTCTGCCAACATGTACGGTCCAATAAACACCCCGTTAACTGGATCACTCCAACTAATGGGAGTATTACAACACCGCCCATATAGTGCCTCGAAGGAAATTATACCCAATGACTCTTGATACCCATTGTTGTATGCAATCTCAACCAATGGTAGATACTCTTCCCATTTATGTTGTTGATGCATCACATACATCCTCAACATCTCCTCAAAAACCCTATTGACCCTCTCAGTCTGTCCATTTTTCTACAGATGATAAGTTGTGTTGAATTCCAACTTTGTGCCCAAACCTACAAATAATTCCTTCCTAAACTTGGAAGTGACCTTTTCATCCCTGTCTGACACAATATTATTTGGAACACCATGCAATATTACTATGTCTCTGATGAACACATGTGCTACATCGCTAGTTGAATACGTAGTCTTCACTGGAATGAAGTGTGCTACCTTTGTCAACCTATCCACAACAACCATGATAAAATCATGTTGTATCACTATCGTCGGAAAACCTATAATAAATTCCATGGAAATGACCTCCCTTTTCCATTTAATAATCACAATAGTTTGTAGTAGATCACCTGGATTGCTACACTCTACCTTCACCGACTGAGAGTCCAAACACTTGGCAACGAACTCTGCTACATCCCTCCTCAGATTCGGCCAATAATATAATCTCTTCACTATAGTCAACGTCTTTCGATATCCTAGGTGACCTGAATATGGTTTTGCATGAAACTCCCTCAAGATAACCTTCTTGAGCTCACTATTTTCTGGCACATATATCCTATCTCTAAACCTAACCAATCCGCCTGTCGTAAGGCAATAGTCCAAAACCTGTACACCTGCACCTATACCACTACATGTACCTGTACCTGTACTCCACTGCAATTTGTGCCTAAGATCCATATATCTGACATCCTGTAAGATCCTATCCTATAAATCTGTCCCATAGGAGCTCATAGTTGCAATGTGATTTACCTATATCTGCCTGCTAAGAGCATCTACGACCCTGTTCTCTTTATCTTTTATTTACTTGATCTCAAAATAAAACTCATTGATTGTAGCTAACCATCTAGCTTGCTTGGGATTTAGATTCAGTTGGTCAAACAAGTACCGCAACCCATTGTGATCTCTGATCAGTACAAACCTCTTGCCAAGAAGATAGTGCCTACACATATTCAATGCATACATGGTCGTTGCTAGATCAAGATCATGTATCAGATAGTTTTGTTCATGCTTCTGTTTATGTGACTACCTGTCCCTCCTACATAAGGACTCCAACAAGACCTATCTTGTAAGTATATGTACACACTACAAACTCTTTGTCCAGATATGTGATCTTTAACACTGGAGCATGTGTTAACAACTACTTAAGATGCTCAAAACTAGCCTCACACTTCTCTATCCACTCAAACCTCTTACCTTTCCTCTTCAATTATGTAATCGGATAAAAAATCTGTGAGAAGTTCCTAATGAAACTCCTATAATAGCCTACCAATCCCATGAAATATCTCACCTCATATACATTTCTAGGATTTTCCCACTCCATTATGGCTCTTACCATTTATGGATCCACCACTATGCCTTCCTTGGAGACAACACGTCCCAAGTTGAGACTGAAAATAGACTACAATTTTTGAGCTTAGCATACAACTGATGCTCTCTCAACAATTTCAACACTGCTGCCAAATGCTCTGCATGCTATTCCTCATTCTTGAAATATACCAAGATTTCATCAATGAATAGAATCGTAAACTTGTCCATAAGAATGAAACACACTATTTTTCAAACACATAAATGTAGTTGGAGAATTAGTTAAACCAAATGGAACTATAACAAACTCATAATTCCCATACCTGGTCTAGAATGCAATCTTGTAGATGACCTTCTCTTTGATGTGTACCTGATGGTATCCTGATATCAAGTTAATCTTAGTGAACACTACTACTCCCTTCCGTTGATCAAACAAATCATCAATCCTCGGTAATGGGCACCTGTTCTTGATGGTCACTTTTTTCAACTGCTTGTAATCAATGGATAATATAAGAGTGTCATCCTTCTTCTTCATGAACAACACTGGTGTTCCCCAAGGCGATGCACTTGGCCGAATGTATCCCTTATGAAGCATCTCTTTCAACTGCAACTTTAACTCTACCAACTCAGGTGTGCTCATCCTGTAAGGTTCCTTTCATGTTGGTGCTGCCCCTGGTACCAACTCAATAGAAAATTCTACTTCCCTGTGAGGTGGAAACTTTGAAATATCTATTGGAAACATACAAACCAATATTTGGGAGCCTGTGTGTGTGTGTGTGTGTGTGTGTGTGCTTCTTCTATATATGTTTGTTTTTTTTTTTTTGTGGCTCTGTCTCTGCTTTCTGCACATTCTTTATAACCATGTGTATATATATATATATATTTCTTCTTCTTCTTTGTATTATATATGTTTACTTGTTTGTATTTCTTGCTATGTCTCTCTTTCTTGTGGTCTCTGTTCTTACCTTTGTTCTGAAAACATTTCAGTGGTGTGTTTCTCTGTCTTGGCCTGGAAAAATGTTTTGCTTCATTTCAGTGATCAGATCTTGAAGTTCAGTTTCATACAACCTGAAACATGGTGGTCTGATATAATATATATCTTGATAAACATATCATAACCATAGCTTGTGCTAGTATACTCATCATCTGTCATGGAAATCATCTCCTTAGCTAGCATCATAGTACCTCTCCGTCAGATACTTCTTCCATAATAGCCTCTCGAACACACTCCAAGTCAGTTCGTCCTCATAAATACTCCTAACATTCTTCACATCTTCCCACCAAATATCTGTTTTACCTTTGAGACTGAATGTGGCTATTTTGGATTTCATATTTTCTGAATAGTCATGTAATCTGAAGAACTTCCTCATACCAAGAAATCATGCCTCTTCATCCTGTGGTTTCTTCATCTCTCTGTCAAAGGTAGGTGGATTTTATTTCTTAAACTCATCCGAAAAATACCCCTGTCACTCCTCCTTTAAGGATGATAGCGATGATGATCATGATTCGACCTATTTGAACGAGTACTAGAATGGTAGTTATGTATGTCACCTCTCCTATCCATAGTGTCAAAGAATCTACCATCTCTAATCGTTTCATCTCTACTCGACCTATAACCACTGGGATACCTATTTCCATATGCACCATTAGTTCCATCCTTGTGTCCATAATTGATCTAGAGTGGCCCCTGTCATTGCAAATATGAAAAATTGATCATAAGGATTTCCACATTCACTTCTTTTTTTTCTTGTGCTTGTATGATCCTTTCATTGTCTGCCTTACAACTCCTTATCTCTTCCTTCAAACTTCTCAATGTATCTTCTAAATCAGATGAGTGCCCCACACCATGCTGCTCATCGGATTCATAAGGATAATCCTTGTTGTCTACCATATTTCTAGCCAGTTTTTATTTCTTCCTGATATGCATCTCATGTCAACTTAAACCAAATCACAATAAACAACGCACCTTAGCATAATTTGGGGAGGATATATCATCTGAAATATCAATTAATCAACGTAATACATGTATAATTATAATCATGACAGCATATATACTTGTAACACATGGTATATCGGCGCATAAGAATCATTCTAGCTAGAATCCAGTCATCAATTCCTGACCATATCAGCTACACACCATGACCTTATGCATGACACTTCAATAATACGAATCCAACCTTGACCATATGTACCCACTTGACATTTATAACCAATCATATGCTCATGACAACAACACCATTAACCCTTCCATGGTGGCACCACTGCCACCATGACCGACACCATGTAGATGCAACAAGTACATAGACCATAACATGAGAAACACACACATGATCAACATCCATACATGATGGCGAAAACCCTGAAAACATTAAAATTTTCCCAAGGAGAGTGAAACCATGCTCTGATAACACGTGTAACTTACACTTCCCATCAAACCTACCCAAGTAACCAAAAAAATAGTGTAAACATGAGATGAGGGGTAGTTAAGATAGACTCAACCTCCTTGGTGACTTTAAGGAAGTGGAATTGAAGTAGAAAACCATAACACAGACCTATACCACCTACTACTAGACCCCCAGAGGCTATCCCTTTCATCCACTTGAGTTTTCCCTGGGACCCACTGATATTTTATGAAGATACCACCCCCCGGACGCTCCCACAAGCCTTCATGCATGTGTCTAGGAGGATTTAGACACACCCACAAGCCTGCATGTATGTGTTCAGGGACTAAATTACCCAAACCTGTGTCTGTGTCCACAGGATTTAAGGCACTTTTCAAGCCCAGAATTCCGGCCACTTCCTAGAACTTGTTGTAACTTATGGAATCCATTAAACACATGATGACAAGACTAATAAACCAAAAAATAAATATAGGACTAGGCCTGACCATCCTCAATCGGGACTTACATTCTGTCAAACACTTGGCATGAATGAAATCTACAGGTCTAGGATACAAGACAAAGCATGAATGACTAAAAAATATTATGAAACATTAGAAGAAGGATCACCATCCTCTTCGTTGAACATATATGACACCAATTAGGTCTTCCATCCAACATTTTAACAATTACAAGTAAATACATGAAATAATCATGACATAAACCAGTCATTTAAAAATTCTTATAGCCAACATAAAAACCTGGAAATAATAGTGAGATAACATCCATTAAATCCAAATATTAATAATTACAAAAGAAAGAGAATTTAGCTTCCATTAAACATAAGCAAATACCGACTAGGTTCAGGAATTCCGCATTCCACCTGACCATAGACATGGCTAGGACAAATCTATCTTCATCCAGTCACTGCCATGCCATATTCCAAGCATGAATGTGGCATCTCATGGATAAACCAATCCCAAAAAATAATAATGGAATCCAGAGGTTAAACCACCTCCACCCTCACCATACCATGATCACACCAAACCGGTGCTTCGATCACAAAAATGAGCAAAACTTGGAAATGCAATCTAGAATCCATCACTATCATTGAGGAATTTTTCCATATCCCTATCTCTTAGCCTTTATCACAATCCAATCCTGCATCACAAGGCTCTAAACCGAGACACCTCCCTCGGGCTTTACCATGCATCCCACCAAAACTAGTTAAGGGATTCCTAGGCCTTTGGGAATGAACCTTGAGACCACCTCCGCCCCAGATTCTGAAATCCATCCAGAAATCGAACGCTTAAAATTGAGATCAAGATCCCAACACACCATGGCATCCATAAAAAGGCAAGGCAAGGTTGAAAACCACTGTCATAACTCGGCAAAACCATGCCACCGACAACAAGAGAACCAAGTACCAACATGCATAAGCCATGCATGTCCAAACCAGCTAGGAAATCACACATGCAATATTTTACCTACAAGTATTCCTACTAAAGTTGCTATATCATGCTCTTCCTTGCGTGATCTTTTATTTCCTTCCTTTTCCTTTTCCTTCCTTTGATTTCTTTCCTCCTCCTTGGCACAATGTTGAATTGGTCCAAAAAAACTCTAAGTATCCAAGAGTGAGTGAGAGAGAGAGAGAATAATGAGAGAGCTCCAAAAATGAACTGATAAAAGGTACCAACTAATCCTTAGAAGCCTTTTTATCAATGAGGCCTCTATTTTATTCATTTCCCATTATTTTTCTTCATTTTCCTCCTCACATGCAACCTGTGACCTTTCACCTCCCTTTTCTCCCAATTTCCTTTATTTTCATAATTAAATGTGCCAAAAAAATTGTTTTCCTCTTTAATGGATTTGCCTTTGCATTTTCCAATTTCTATTAGCCATAAACACATATTCAGCGACGCCCACTAGGATATTTTGCCCAAAATTCATCTTGGAATAAGTTTCCCTTAACTGTGGTCTTATTTTTTCCTTTTTTAACTTTTATTACATGAACTTTTTCCTGGGTTTGTTACACTTCTTTAGTTGCTCACCTTTCAAGTTGAATAGATAAGTACATATTTACTTGTATCCATTTGTACCATGGATTATGAAGAATGTCTCATATGAGATGTGTAAGTTTATGGATTAGCACTACCTATGGAATATTATTGAGATGTCTAGATGTTCATGTTGAATGCCTTACTTTTCATGCCCTTGTGGAGATGTTGAATCTATGGATCTATGTTTTTGTTGTTATACTCATGAGTTATGGAGTTATTAATATGAATATGTATGGTTTATTGAAGTACTCAGTTAATGTGTTACAACATGTGATTTCAACTATCTGATATTTATGAATATTATGGCTCACTTATTTTTTAAGTTTGTAGATTTCTTCACATGATAATAAGGAAAACTCAAGTGTTGTGTAATGCATAAAAACTTAATAGATCTAATAATCACTTGTTCTTAAGAATAATGAAAGCATTTTATTGTTATGTATGCATGTATAAGGCTACAATGTCTTGAGATTTACATAGGAATCATGGTCAATAGTAAAATACACATGGTTAATAGTAATACAAAGCATGGTCAATAGACTTTCCCATTTTGAAAATTTCAGTTTGATAACCTTCAATATCCCTATCTTTCCTATTAGCAAATTTCTTAATCTTGAACTTCATGCCTTCCAAAGAAAAAATATATTCCTCTATAGGAGCCTTTACAATGTTTCTCATGGTGTCTGGGGAGTCATAAATATTCTTAAGATAGATTTCCCATTTCTTTAATGGGATCGAGTTAGCTTCTTTCGTTTTATAGACAAGAATATTCCTCTAAATCTTTCTAGGCTCAGCCTTAGAGAGTTGAAGAAGATGTTCTTGCCTCTTATTTATGTATTACATTTTCTTCCTTTTGATAAGAGCTTTGTACAAATTTATTTTTTCAAGCTTTACATTTCGTTTAGAGCATTTATAATCACTTTCCTGGAAAACTTCCAATCCTTATCATACCAAGGGTTGGAATTTATTTAGTTCCTTTAATAAGATTCCTTGGTAGATAATTTGTTAATGGCAGTAGAGAGTGTTGTAGTAAAATTATGGTAGATTTGATCAATGTTATCATTATACATTAAGAAACCTAAATACCTTGTTAACTATTTTAAGAAGAGGTCCATGTTAGTCTTGAGGGTTAGCTCAATTGGTCGAGTTCTCGTCGCTAAAGAACCTTGTTAATTGTTTAAATTTTTAATACAATTACGTATTGTCGGATTCTCATGATCTAAAAATTATATGCCCCTATTAAATACAAAATCCTTCTACTTAAATTCTTGCGGAAATTTAATCGCCAATTGCAAACACATGAAGAAAGATCAATCACACTTAACACAAATGTTTTTACCGGGAAAGAAGAAAGCTAAAAACTCCACTATCATATATTATGTATATATCGTGGATCATGAAACAATCTCATACATAACTCTACTCCAATAGCTCTCAGTACAATATACAATCGTCTCACACTGTCATACAAAAATTGGCATAAACATGCACCAATTTACTGCCTCCTGATAGCCTGCCTCCACTCCGCAGTCCATACTGATCACAATCCCTAAATGAATTCGATCTTGCCTTTCCTTGACTGCGCAATCCTCATTGGCATATCCAATGTCTGTTTGGTTGCAAGTGTGCACCCACTATAGTCACAACTGATAGTCAAATTGTCCCTTTAGCGTATCTCTCAACTGGGTCTCCACTGGATCTGGCATGCATGTAGTTAATAGTATTAAATCTTTAGTTGCATGTGAGATGACTCCATGTGAATTAATTTAATATTTAATTCACTGATCTCTCACTAGTGTATCTTTAGTTACAACTAGTTACAACTAGCACAACTGATTTTAACTCACTTAACTGAGTTAAACTACTTTACAACTCACATAACTACACATCCAAATTTTTTACAACTTTGTACCACTCAGTTAAAACTAATTCCACTAACATGTCCCACCAACCAACCTTTGAACTTGAAATTCCTTCAGTTAACTGGTTTGCCACATCAGTTAACTGAAATCAAGTGCTTCAAGAGAATAGATTATTATTTATTGTCTAGTTATTGTTAAGAGATAACAATAATCGACATGCATTCTATTTTTAGACATGAATTCCATGAAACAACTTTGCACATGCATTCCAAAAATAGATGCCCATCCATCCATACAATTTTCTCAGCCATCTATAAATAGATTACTGCTAAAAATAGACTTTGATCCAAATTCTAAAAATAGACATATCACCTAAAAATAGTCTGTGGGCCCCACCTAGTGTAGGTGCTTAAGTTTTTCTAGGATCATCATCTTGTTGAATCTCAACACTCCCTCTCAACAAGAAAGGGATTATCCTTCACCCCGATCCTGTCTCTATGGTATTCGAATTTGCTCCTGGTGAGTGCCTTCGTCAGAATATCGGCATCCTGATCTTCCGTAGGAATGTACTCAAGCAACATGATCTTCCATTGTACACAATCTCTGACATGATGATACTTGATATCTATATGCTTAGATCTATCATGAAACACATTATTAATCAAGATTCTGATGCAACTCTGATTATCACAATGAATCACTGTAGGATCTAAATGAGAACCGAACAAACCGACCAAGATCTTCCTCATCTAGATAGCCTCACATGCAGATTGACTTGCTGCCATGTATTTTTCTTCCACTGAACTGAGTGCCACGAATCTTTGTTTCATGTTGTACCAAGAAACAGTTGTAGATCTGATACTGAAAACCCCTCCTAATGTGCTCTTTCTGTCCGTTGGGCTGTCTGCCCAATCTGCATCCGTGAAGCCATGCAACTTCACCTCATCCATCAGTCTGTACCATAAGCCATACTCAAATGTGCCCCTGAGATATCTCAGGACATGCTTGTCTGCCTTCCAAAAGAGCTTGGTAGGCTTAACCATCACTTGACTAAGTTGGTTCACCGCATAGCATATGTTCGGTCTTGTATTAACTAAATACATGAGTGAACCCACCAACTGTTGATAGACAGTAGCATCCACTACCTCTCCAGATATAGCGTCCTCTTTCCTCCAGTTTCCAGGAAGAGGAGTATCCATGGGTTTGCAGCCCTCCATGTGAAACTTACCGAGTATCTCCCTTGCATACTTTCCTTGTGACATAAACAGTTCACCTTCTCGCTGCCATATTTGAAATCCAAGGAAATAGTGAAGGAGACCCATACCCTTCATCTCAAACTCATTTTCAAGGTCCTCCTTACATGAGTGTATCAGCTATTCATCAACAGTCAGTATTAAATCATCAACACAAATAAAAATGATTAAAATCTTACCCTCCACCACAATCTGGTATAGGTTTGCATCCACCTCACTCTTGGTGAAGCCAAGTCCAATGAAATAGTTGTCGATCCAAGTGTACCAAGCACGAGGTGCTTTCTTCAGCCCATACAGTGCTCTTTTGAGTCTGCAAACATGTGACTTGCTGCTAAAGATCTCAAATCCTTCAGGATGCTCAATGTACCCTTCTTCCTCAATGATCCCATTAAGGAATGCATTCTTCACATCCATCTGATGAATGTGCCAACCCATCTACACTGAGAGAGCAAGGATGGTCCTTATGGAAGAATACCATGCAACAGGTGCAAAGGTTTCTTCATAATCAATCCCCTCAATCTGTGAGAAGCCCCAGGCCACAAATATGGCCTTGTATTTCTCTACACTCCCATCAGCAGCTTTATTTACCTTGTAGATCCATATTGAACCTACCACTGATTTATCAACCGGCCTTGGAACAATTTCCTAAGCATTGTTTCTGAAAATGGAGTCATACTCCTCCACCATTTCATCTACCCATGTCGGCTCTTGCACTGCTTCCTGAAAGGAAGATGGCTCAGTAAAAATACATTTTCTCATAAAATCCATGTATCCAATGAATCGGTCAGGAGATTGTCTCTGTCTGCGCTGTGAAGTAAGGACTCCTACATTTTGTGTCGCATCAAGCTTTTGTGGTATGCCTTCTACTAGTTCTGATGTTTGGCTCTGCGTGAGTGGACTCCTCCACTCCATGAACCTCCTCTTGTGGTTGATCCACATCTAGAGACTCATCTTTGGGAACAAGTAGTTCCTCCTCTGCATACAAGTCTAGCTCCCTCTCAAGCGACAACTTCATGTCTTTCTCCTCATTTAATTTTATATCCTGTCACACCATAGTCATTTGACTATTTGGAAAATACACACGATAATCATGGGGTGCTTCTTTGTACCCCACAAATATCCCAACACTAGCAGTCAGCTCCAGCTTCTTCCTAGCATTCTTGGTCACATGCACATAAACAGATGAGCCAAAAATCTTAAAGTGAGGAACATCTGGTTTCTTACCAGTAAAATCTTCTTCAGGTGCACTCATGCCAAGTACTCTATGAGGACAACGGTTTTGCACATAAACTGCAGTGTTTCATGCTTCCGCCCACAAGTGCATTGGTTGGCCTTGATCATGCAGCATAGCTCGTGCAGCACCCACGATCGTTCTTTTCTTCCTCTATAAAACCCCATTTTTCTGTGGGTTATGTGGCGCTATGAGTTCTCTTCAAATTCCTTCTTTTCTACAGAAGTCTTTGAATTCGTTCGAGATATATTCACCACCATTATCGCTCTACAAAGCCTTCACTTGCTTCCCCGACTCTTTCTCCACCAATGCTTTAAACTCACAGAACTTTGAGAATGTTTGATCCTTCTTCTGCATGAAGAAGATCCAACATCTACGAGAATATTCATCAACAAAAATAACATAATACCTGTGTTTTTCTTTCGAAGAAAACGAGAATGGCCCACACACGTCTGTGTGAAATCTCTCTAGGATCACTGAAGCATGGTTCTCCTTTTCATGAAAGGTGGTCTTCACAAACTTACCCATACTACATCCCTTGCACTGATATATCTGTGCAAGTGTACCCTTGGGAAGTCCAGTAGAAATATGCTGCAAAATTTTCAGGGAGCCATGGTGAAGATGGCCCAATCGCATGTGCCATAATTCGCCCTCATCCTAGCTCACCACTTCTTTTTCTTTGCCCACCATTGCAGCTCAGCCATCTACTTCCAGCTTGTAGATATTCTTGACTCGAATCCCTATCCTCTTGGTTTGGCCTATTTTTTTATGTCGCGGGAAAGCTTTTCCATCGCTAAAAACAATGTCATAACCTTTGTCCTCCAACATCGCGACTGAGACCAAGTTTTTCTTCAGACCTAGAACATGCATAACATCTTTCAACATAAATGGTATACATGAATCCCACTCAAAGGTAATGTTACCAATTTTGGTCGCATTTTATCGTCCATCGTCGCCAATATCTATATGCATCTGAAGGTCTTTCTCCTCCAAGTCAATGAAAATATCCTTATCTCCCATCATGTGAAAGGAAGCACCACTATCAAGATACCACACCGATTCCATTGCGCTTGAAACCAAGCATGCGATCAAAGAGAAATCAAGTTTAAATTGTGAGGAAAGGGCCTCACCAACTGCAGCTCCAGCAGCCTTCTTATTCTTCTTTTTCTGTGGGAAGTTAGTGGTGAGATACCCATGTTCGTGACAGTGAAAACAATTTACCTTGGACAAATCTAGATTCTTGCCTTTAGCCTCGGATTTTGAATTGGATTTCTTCCCCTTCCCTTTCCTTTCTTTGGTATCCAAAGCAAAATCCTCTTCATCATCATGCTTTAATGAAGATCCATCTCTGCTGTTCCACCTAAACTCCTCCCGCACTAGATCCGACCACAGTCGTTCCCAATCTGACAGTTTTTCCCATCCGTTGACAAAGTCTTGATAATTGTGCCAACTCTTAGGAAGTCCCAAGAGAGCCAAAATCACCAAATCATCATCAGAAACCGTGATTCCCACACTCCCCAGTTCATCCTGACATTGGACAAAATTTGTGAGACACTTAGGAATATTTTCGCCCTTTTCCATTTTGATCTTTCTGAGTTTATCCTTCAGCGCTAATTTCCTATGGTCGTTGCTGCTTTGGAAAATATCCGTCAAATCCTTCCACATTAAAAATGGAGTGGTTTTCCCATGAAGGCTTGAGACAATATGGTCTCACACACCTTCCAACATAATCCTTCTCGTCTTTTCTACTTTCATTTTCCAGGCTTAAAGTAATGCAACATCCGTCGAAGTGGGCTTAGGAACATCATTGTCGATAAATTCCTTCAAGCCATTATCTTCAAGCACTGCCTCCATCCTATCCTTCCATGCAATGTAGTTCAAGCTGCCCTTGAGTGCATACTATAACCACAAACCATTGAAATCCATTTCAATGTTTACTCAACTATCGCACCAAGAAATTCTTGCAGCAAATTCGAATTGTTTCCACCAACAAACTCAGCTACTACTTCAATATTGGAATCTTCTCTGCTCTGATACCATGTAGAAATTTTTAATACAATTATGTATTTCCGGATTCTCCTGATCTAACAAGTATATGTCACTGTTAAATACATAATCCTTTTGCTTAAATTCTTGCGGAAAATTAATCATCAATTGCAAACACATGAAGAAAGATCAATCACACATAACACAGATGTTTTTACCGGGAAAGCATAAAGCTAAAAAACCCACTATCATATATTATCTATATATAATGGATCATGAAACAATCTCATAAAAAACTCTACTCCAGGAGCTCTCAGTACAATATACAATCGTCTCACACTGTCATACAAAAAATGGCATAAACATGCACCAATTTATTGCCGCCTGACAGCCTACGTCCACTGCACAATCCCTATTGATCACAATCCTTGAATGAATTCGATCTTGCCTTTCCTTGACTGTGAAATCCTCATTGGCATCTTTAATTTGTGTTTGGTTGCAAGTGTGCAGCCACTATAGTCACAATTGATAGTCAAATTGTCCCTTTCACCTATCTCTCAACTGGGTCTCCACTGGATCTGACATACATGTAGTTAACAGTAGTAAACCTTCAGTTGCATGTGAGATCACTCTATGTGAATTAATTTAATATTTAATTCACTGATCTCTCACTATTTTATCTTTAGTTACAACTAGTTACAACTAGCACAAATGAGTTTAACTCACTTAACTGAGTTAAACTACTTTACAACTCACATAACTACACATCCAACTTTGTTACAAATTTGTATCACTTAGTTACAAAGAAGTCCACTAGCATGTCCCACCAACCAACCTTTGAACTCGAAATTCCTTCAGTTAACTTGTTTTCCACATCATTTAACTGAAATCAAGTGCTTCAAGAGAATAGATTATTATTTATTGTCTAATTATCTTTAAGAGATAACAATAATCGACATGCATTCTATTTTTAGACATGAATTCCATGAAAAAAAATTTCACATGCATTCCAAAAATAGACGCCCATCCATCCATATAATTTTCTCAGCCATCTATAAATATATTACTGCTAAAAATAGACTTTGATCCAAATTCTAAAAATAGACATATCACCTAAAAATAGCCTACGGGCCCCACCTAGTGTAGGTGCTTAATTTTCACTAGGATCATCATCTTGTTGAATCTCAACATTAATGGGAGGTCACAGTTTCAATTCTCCTTGATGCCATCAGTGTTAGGCTCTGCTAATAAGTCGATGGGATGTGATCCCTTTGGATGAATATGCCTAGATATTTCCTTGGAAAAAGAAGAATAAGAAGCAGGGGTCCATGTTTCCTTTGTTAAAGTGAATGAGTCATTGGCTTTCACCATTCTTTGTATGTGGCTGGTGTGTATACCAAGGTTCAGTATTAAGGATAGGGGTATGTGGTCATAATCAGGCTTGTGGTCATCTAGGAGGTAAAAAATGATAATATGGTTGAGATCCTGGGTATCAAATATCGCATAGTCCACAACACTACTTCCAAGCCCAAGAATACAAGTCACCTAGCCAGATGTAGGCCACCTATTATTCCCGTTACAAATGATCAAGTCTTGGGAACTGTAAATCTTGATTAGCTCGACACCAAATAGGTACCTCGATACCAAATAGGTTCTCGGTTATGTCTTCAAAATTTATTTGGAATTTACAAGCTAAGTCACAATCTGCATCAAGAAATAAGGGGTTAGGGATAGAGTTATTACTTAATAGAGTAGCTTTGTTAGTAGTGGTTATAATATTGAATTCCCCAAGCAAAAGGATGTTTCCATCATTCCTTAGACAGTGGATATCCTGTTCTAAGGTTACGAAGGGGAAATTATTATCCATGTTATTTTTCTTATAGGAGGAAGAGTTGATAGGTGAAAAATAATATGTTGCGATAAAATTCTATTGGCGTTAGAGTAAGAAATTTCGAATCCAAATGTACTGATTAAGGGGGTCAATCTTATGAAGTCAAATGTAGGAAGAAATAATATTTTTTACATAATAGGCTATACCACCAAAGCCTCTATGAGAAGTTTTCCTATTCTAGGTAGACCAAAGAATGAATCCATATATATGAGGGACCCTAGATTCATTATGCTCCCAGGTTTCAAATAAGAAAATAATATCAATATCACTCAGGATCCAACTTAAAATAGGACCTTTAGGCCATGGAAAACCACGAAATTTCCGAAAGAAGATCGAGAGTGTTCCTAATTCCTATTTCACTTTTATTGTGGGCTCTATCTATAATAATAACTTTCTTATTTCTAATTATTGCCCATTTTTCTTCCTTTCTTGCCTCCTTTACCTCTTGGACCTATTTCCTTAGTTCAACTTGATCTTATGGAATAATATCCTCATTTATAAAGATGCAAAACCCTTTTAGACTTGGAGATTTACTAATTATATATAATTTGTGGTCATTCCAACTTACCTTAACACATATTAGTCTATGTTTATCCTCAAGAATATTTCCCACCCTTTTTGCTTCTGTTAGATAATTTGTTTAAATTTGTGAGTTAGTTTTTAGTTGTTCTTTTACTATTTCTATTGTGTCCTTGTCATTTTGCTCTATTATACCAACAATTATAAGGTTCGAAGCTCTTTTTTGGCGCTCATGATCGAGTTTAATTATTTTTTTCATTTCCTCTTTTATGGGTTTATTATCTATTTTATTCATTGTGTTGCTTAGGGTTGAATTATTATCTATTTTTTCATTTAATTCTTTATTCTCATATTTTAGGGTGCAATTTTCTTCGTCCATTGATTGTTTTTTGTGTTCTATTTCTTTCATCCTATATTCCATTCCTTGAATTTAAGTCTCGAATGCTATCATTATACCTTGTAATGCCTTGCAACTATTTTTAAACATTGTAGATAATTCAATTTTATGTTCCATAAGCATTGTAGACAATTCTTATTTATGTTGTGTTTCTCTTTTTTTCTCTTAATTTTTCTACAGATTCAATGTATTCATAGAAGCTCTCTAAAGTATTTTTTCTTGGTCTCCCTCTGTTATAGGTGGCCTTAGAAATGTAGAAAGAATTACTCATAATTGTAACAAATAGAATTTAGCATAGAGAAGAGAGAGTAGGTAAAGGAACTAATGTACTGGAAATTTTTTGGAGTTGGTTGAAGACTTCACAAATGCAGAGAGATATATATAGATATTTCAATCAGAGATCACAATTCTTCTCTATTCTCACCACAAAGATCAAATTCTTGTTGCAGAGATTGTTGTGCAAAGTTCTTATAAATGGTTTCACCATAGATGCAAAGTTCATCAATGTATCACAGTAGAGCGAGTTCTTATAAGTGGTTTCACAACATGTTCAAAGTTCAAATATGCAGAACAATTATGTATAGACCACCACAGAACGAAGTTCATCAATGTATCACCGCAAAGTGATTTCTTATGAATGGTTTCACCATAGATGTGAAGTTCAAATATGTAGAACGAGTATGTATATACCACTGCAGAATGAAGTTCATCAATGTATCACCGCAGAGCGAGTTTTTATAAATGGTTTCACTACATATGTGAAGTTTAAATATGTGAAGTTCATCAATGTATCACTGCAGAGCAAGTTCTTATAAATTGTTTCACCACACATACGAAGTTCAAATATGTGAATTTCATCAATGCATCATTGTAGAGTGAGTTCTTATAAATGGTTTTTTGTATGAATTTCTCAATGAAAAATCTCTACAGCATTTGGGTTGTGGAGAGTTTACAATTCAAACTTGTGATTCCAAGAAATCTCTCACAAATTCTGGACATATTAAACTTAAAAATATATCTAAAAATCTTCCAAAATATACAACAAATAAACAATAATTTTTTTTTAATTAAATTATTTTTTCTTTTTAATAGATTGTGTTTTTTCTACTCATCATTTACTTTACTTTTTTTTATGTTTTTTTATATAATTTTAATTAAAAAATTGTTTTTCTTTAATAGTATGTGTTTCATTTGTTTTATTTCAAAATTTCAATATATTTTGAATTTTTTTTCTAAATTTTTTAATTAAATATTTTTAAAATTTTAACATATCTATTAAATTTTTAATTTTCCTTATGTATATTTTTTTAAATTTTTTTTATAGTAAGTATTTTTTTTTTTCTTGTAAGTGTTTGAATTATATGTTTTAAAAATATTATTTTGTTGTTTGTTTTTTTTAATATGGTATATTTTAAGTTTTATTGGTTTTTTTTTAATTCTTAATTATTGTTTTTTAAAATATTTTTTTTAAATTCCTTACGTTTTATTATTAAATTTATTTTTAAAATTAATTAATTATATATATATATATATATATATATATATATATATATATATTTATTTATTTATTTATTTAAAGAATTTTAAAAAAATGATTTTATTAGTATTTTTTATTATTTTTGTATTAATCATAATTTTATAAACCATAGTTAAAGATAGTGTAATTTTAGTGTCCATTAAAAATAGATAAAGTTATTTTAGGTTAAAATCTTAAAAGAGCTATACTTTTAGCTTTTGAAAAAATTGTTTTTGGTAGAATTCTTCGATTTAGATGTTGATTTTTAAAGTTTTTCTAGTCATGAATTTGGTTTATAATGTCATGTTTAAAAAATGTTGAAATTTTAAGTTTTTTTTGTGTACTCATATTTGGTTTGAATTTCATGGTTGAAAAACGTAATAATTTTAAGTTTTTTCCGAGTTTCAAACCCAAAAAAAGGGTGATGCAACATCACCACTTTTAGATTTGAAGCATTTTCTCATGTTTTTTTTTCTCAAACTTAAGGGTTTTTGGGCTAGAGTTCTCGTTTTGAGATTATAGTTTTGTTAAGTTGGTAGCATTGTTTATGGCAACCCACATTCAAAACTTAGCAGTAATTGAGAAGAGACACCTAGAATCTAGCCATGTTACGGGTTGGTATGGCCTAAGTTAAGTGTGTTCCTTCATGGTTTTGATGACTTAGATACCTCTTGTTTACAATTTCCTATACCACAAGCTAGTCACATAAGTCATTGACACACTAATAAACCTAACAAAAATTACATTAAAAAATGTGTAGTCTAACTTATTGACTGAATAACCTTTTTCACCAGAATATGATGATACAATTTCAAGCAAGATTGTGATTTTTTGTTGTTTAAAATACATTTTTGAATGCATAAATAAATTCAGCACCTGAAAAAACTTTAGTGAACTAGAATTCTACAGATTAAACAACTTAAACTCAAATTCTTAAAACTATTATAATAATTTCATTAAAATAATTATAAAAAATACATTAAAAAAAAATTATTTAATCTATAAATTAAATTACAATTTAGAAAAAATTAAATTAAAAATAATAATAATAATAACAAAATATTGTATTAAAATAATAATCTTAATTTACATTAAAAAAAATTAAACCAAAAATAAATTAAAATTTATTATTAAAATAAGAATGTTTAGATCTTCAAATTTGCTTTTCATTTCATAAAATTTTAATATATATTTAATTGTATAAATTATTTATATTTTTACATAAATATTTTTTACATAAAATTATAATAAGAGTTTGGAAATCAATCATATTATCATATTATTTGACTAAAAATATAATCATAAGTTAAAAGAATCATTTTTAAATGATATACATCTATTTGCTTAATAACATTTTTCATAATGTTTTACAGGATATCTTTATATTAAATTAAATTGGAATTTATAAATTAATAAATATACAAATTTAAAATGCAGTGTAAGTAGCAAGGTATAAGGTTTTGTTCCTATTTCTTTCTATTCAATTTGATGGAGGTTGATTATAATGATACTCACACTTTAACTAATATTACGTTGAGTATAGTCTAAAATGTAGTGTAAGTAGTAAAATTTTGTTCTTATTTTTTTGTATTCAATTTGATGGAGGTTGATTATAATGATCTTTATACTTTAATTAATATTAAAAATATATATATTTATTTATTTATTTATTTATTGTAATCAATTTGATGGAGGTTGATTATAATGATCTTCATACTTTAATTAAAATATATAAATTAAAAAAAATGCAGTGTAAGTAGCAAGGTATAAGATTTTGTTTTTATTTCTTTGTGTTCAATTTGATGGAGGTTGATTATAATGATACTCACACTTTAATTAATATTATGTTGAGTATACTCTATTTAAGTTATTTGTCAAATTCTAAAAGAATTATATGAGGGTAGAGAAATTATAGGGAAAATATAAAAATGTTTTATGTTTTTTTTTTATCATTGGTCCTTACTTTCACTTTTAATCTCACACTTAATATATTCCCTATCATTTTCTTTTATCCCTACCTTCAACATCGCACTTTTATATATGAGGAGGGTGAGGAGTGTGAGGAAATGATAGAGAAAACACAAAAATATTGAAAAACATAAATTTAAAAAAAAAATAACAATAAATAATAAATAAATAAACATTTTAATGTTTACATTATAATTTTCCCTCATCTTCAAACCCTTATATGAGGAGGGTGAGGATAGGGATGAATAAGAAGAAACTTAAAAATGTTTTTTATGTTTTCCCTTATCAATTCCCCATATGAGGTGTTTTATATTTTTCCTATCATCTCCTCCCCACCCTCACTCTCATACCCTTATATGAGGAGGGTGGAGTTAGGGGCAAACGATAGGGAAAACATATTAAATAAATAAATTTAAAAAAATAATAATAATAATAATAATAAATTAATTTGTGGCTTTTCTATAATAGGGAAACGATAGGAAAAACACAAAAATTGATTTTGCATTTCCCTATCATTTCCTCTTCATTTTCCCATATAGTGGAAATGATAGGGAAAGCATAAAAAATGTTTTACATTTCCCCATATGCCCTCCCTCATCCTCAATTTTATGTTTTCCCTATCATTTCTCCTCACCTCCACCCTGATATAATTATGGATGGTGGGGGGGAACATAAAAATGTTTTTTTTTTTTTTCCACACCATGACCCCCATCCCCATCCTCATAAGGAAAACATAAAAAACATTTTTTATGTTTTCCGTATCATTGCACTCCACCTAAAACATTTTTTTGTTTTCCCTATCATTCCCCCTGCTCCCATCTCACCTCCCTCGCCCTCATGGTGGGGAATGATAAAAGAAAAAAAAAAAAAAAAAAAAATATATATATATATATATATATATATATATATATATATATATATATATATATATATATATATGATGTTTTCCCTATTATTCACACTACTTCCATGCCACCCATCCTCAGACTCATGATGGGGAATGATAGGGAAAAAACGTGTGTGTGTGTGTAATATACACTCCACCCCCACACTCATAGGGGGGAATGATAGGGAAAAACATAAAAAATTCCTTTTATGTTTTCTCTATCATTCCCCATCACTTTTTCCTTATCATTCCCACCCTAGTGGGTGTGAATGACATAACTAGGGTGGAAATGATAGGGAATACATAGAAAAATAATGTTATGTTTTCTCTATCATTCCCCACCACTTTTTATCTATCATTCCCAACCTTAGTGGGTGTGAATGATAAGGAAAGCATAGAAATTGTTTTTATGTTTTTCCTAGCATTTCCCCCCACCCTCATTCTGGAATGATAGAGAAAACACAAAAAATGTTTTTATGTTTTCCCTGCCATTCCCCTCCACCCTCACCCTCAACCTCATTTTTATGTATTCCCTATCATCCCTCCCACTCCATACTCATATAAGGGTGGAGGTGAGAGAAATGATGGGGAAAACATAAACATGTTTTTTAATTTTTCCCTATCATCCCCCCAACCACAACCCTTAGCCTAAAAAAATATGTTTTTATGTTTTTTCTTTATTTCACCGCACGCCCCATCCTCACCCTCCAAAATTCATATGAGGGTAGGGGTTGGGGTTAATATAGGGAAAACATAAAAGACATTGTTGGGCCAGAATTGTAATCTACGAAAAAATTACGCTTCCCTAGACAAGTGCTAGTCTAGAACAATAGGTGAAAGACTATACTACCAATTCTCCTAACTCATAACAGATACATAGAGAGGATTGGATGCTTAATTGTTTCAGTCGCTTCCAAATGTCTCCTTTCTGTCGCTTCTACTACAGCTTAAAATTCAAGCAGTTTTGTTGGCTAAATGATTCCTGCAAGAAAGAACACTGAAACAGTAGAAGATGCAATAATATAGATATCTATTCAAGCTAGTTAGCTAAATCATTTAAGCATAAACTACATTCATCAACCAATATCTTACAATATGGAAAATCAAAGTTAACATAGATGCATGTAGGGAAAAACAAGAAGTACTCTTTATTGATGATAGAAGGAGAGGTTACAACCTAGTGACTGATTTGAAGTGACCTTCCAGCAGAGTTCCCAAGTCTCCTCACAGCATAAATCTCTCTAGCAGCAACTCCCCAAATCAAACTCTCAATTGAAAATTCTCCAGCATTTCTCTACTCAAATTCTTCTTCTTCAAACACTTAGATCTGTGTTCAATTTATAGATGAAATGTAGTTTGTTTTGCAATCAATAGCATTCCAAAAATAGGCAAGACATGTTTCCATTCATGTAGATGTCAAATGGACACTTGGATCTGAAGCTTGACACATGTGAACCCTTCTAGAAGACACTGGTGAAGTGGATATTTCGGAACAATGAGAATTTCGCTCCCAATGTGACCAATGCACCTTTGAATGTGGGGAAGTGCTTTGCAGAGCAGCCTTGAATGGGGCTACCTGCATGTGCAACGCACTTAGGCTCCTTACAGCCTGCATTGGTGAGCTCTCATATGTTAAATAATAATCTTCAAACCATGGAAACCCTTTCTTGATGAAAGTCTTGTTTGATTTATGTTGTTTCCTGTCTTAGGGCATATAGCAACTAAGATGATAGGAAATGATAGACCCTTGATCATCGGTCCTGGAGATGATTCCCATTTAACCAAGTCATTGGGAATGGTGCCCAAATTGACCTATAACAATTTCCCCCGAAAGCATGAGATCCAAATAATAAGAACATTTGATTGAGATGCTTTACAATGTGATGAGCCGGAAACAAAGTGGAGTGGTCACCTGCATCAATCTTACAATACATTAAATCATGATATATCCTCTATTGATCATAATTGCTGAGGGTAGGCATTCCCATAGTCAGCACATAAAACAATCTAATAACATGTACATAATTCAGAAATTCGTCTACATTGGAATGTTGTCTAAATGCAAACACACCTACATTGATATAGGCCCAAGTTTGGATGACAATCTATATGTAAGTTCACTGTATAGATCATGTGTACAACAATCCTGAAATCGCAGCCCAGATGGATGAAACTAGATCCGGGGTCTTCTTATATCGTTCACTCGATCATTCGGGTACAAGTCTAGCCATGCGAATATATGATTTGTCGTCGAACATGGAAAGACATCATTTGATTACCAGCCAATGATGTGAGTTGTTAACAAACGCGAGAGAACCACCATTAATGAAAATTGCCCTCAAGTTACGACAGTACATTTCGTAAGGCATGAATAGATGATTTGATGTCGAACGCCAAACAAAATCTTTCGGTCAAAGGTTTGGAAGCGAGGATCTTGTCGATGCTGTAACAAGCCTCATGGTACTGGAATATGATGTTTCTAAGTGAACTTCCTGGATATTGATTTGTTGTCGACAAGAAGTCACCTTATTGCAAAACAGGAGTTATTGATTTCAGAGAAAAGGGTATGACTTGATATAGCAATTTTCAGGGATGACGGTCATGAAAATGAAGGTTTATGAGTATTGCAGATGGATGAGTTCTTAATCATTGGATGACTTCTCTTGAACATATCGGCGACACTATGATGAGTTGGCAGCATTGACCCAAAACTGAAGTGAAGGTATGATGAACCATAGGTGTGAATGAACCGTCAAGATGATTACCCAACCCAAACAATCACAGACATGGAGTGAAAGAAGTGTCATGTTCAAGATCGACTTGCTACCAAAAGGAAACTTTACTTGATTTTCCTAAATTCTCCCCAGTCATTTGTCGACCAGTACCTCTTTATTTTTTAACAAGCTTGAGGAGGATAACATTTGCTTGATCTATAATTCAACCCTTCGGGTGAATAAAGTATCGCTATTTAATAATTTAAAGAGTCTAGCGATGAATGAAACTCGATTCTTGCCATGGTTGACAAGCCCGTCGCTATTTTATGTTTTAACGAGCTTAACAACAGTGATAGCCCGGTACTTTTTCATATTTAGAGAGTCTGAAAAAGAGGACGAAAGAGAACTCCATAAGTACTTTTTCGTAAATTTTTCACTCAAATCCGATAAAGTGTAAAATAATATCTGAGAGAACCTCTTTGGTCATGTTTAACCAACGTATTCCTTTCTCCTAAATAATCCATCTCGGTCCGGAAAAGGGTTAAACTTATACTGAGTAGATATCAATTCATTTACTTTAACGAGCTCGAAATGACAAGTGCTCGGCAATATTTTCACAATATCAGAGTCTGAAAAGAGCTAAAAGAAGACTCCAAGGGTTCCTTTTTTGCTGTTATCGAAGCTCGAAAAAGAGATAAAAGTGCGCTTCAAATCCTTTTTCGTTTTTAACAAAGCTCGAAAAATCAGGAGAAAAAGTATGTTGTGTGGTCAAGTCATTCTTTAAATAAATCTGCACGACTTATCTGTTCATCAGTTGTATTTCCTGTTCAGAACAACATCAAATGGATTAAAAATACCTGTTTCATGATAAAAATACAATAAAACTATAGTCATAGCAATAGATTTAACTTGCAAACAATTAAATGACTATATAAAGTAGTTTCACTATTCATTTTTACCATTCCATAGTTACCATTTGCATTTTGGAGCTCTGAACCTGTTTTTTCCACGAACTTCAGTGGTCGATTACATGCAATTAGTAATAATTTTTTGAATGCCCCCTGCAAGAGCACATTTCGAATGCCCCCTGCAAGAGTAGGTGCCCCCCAAGCTTCATTTCATTCATCTAAGTAGATTACTGGTTACTAATAGCTGGATGGAATGAAGGTTCATTTACGAGATCAGATGGAAGACTCGTCGTAATTAGGAGAGGATTTGTTTCATTTTTTAACGAGCTTGACACAGGAAAATAACTATGCTTATGACCTGTTTCATTTTTTAACGAGGTTGACACAGTAAAAGAACTATCCTCAATAGGCACTTGTTTCATTTTTAAACGAGGTTGACACAAGAAAAAAGAAGTATCCTCAAGGTACTTGTTTCATTTTTTAAACGAGGTTGACACAAGAAAAAAGAACTATCCTCATGGGAACCTATTTCATTTATCGAGGTTGACACAGGAAAAGAACTATCCTCAACACTTGTTTCATTTTTTAAAGAGGTTGACACAGGAAAAGAACCATCCTCATGACTATGTTTCATTTTTTAACGAGGTTGACACAGAAAAAGAACCATCCTCATTGTGCAGTTGGACTAGTGAGTGTGTGTTGGAAAAGACGTAGTCTAACGAAGTCATAATTTAAGGATTTTAATGAATACCACAAATGATAAGTTATAACATGCATTGGCGGGTCTTCTCCAGGGTTTTCATTGAATTTAGGAATTTCTGAGGGTAACATATGCGGTATCACCAGCCACCTAGGAGAGGAACCAAATAGGATTCCAAATGATAACATTGGCAAAGACCATGAACGTGAGGATGCACCAGAGAAAGTGCCAGATAATGATTTGTAACCTGTTGGGACCGAAGGGCCACCGTGCAAATCTGACTCTGGTGAGGTTGTGAACATCGACGGAGTAGCGAGGGTAGGAGTTGACGTAATTGGAACAACATACCCAACCAAAGACATTGCTTCAGGCATGGTTGTATGACCAAATGTATACTCTCCAAAATAAAGAGCAGATTGAATGGCAATGGGATCAACAAAATCATATGAAAATGATGTTGGAAAAGACTGGTACAGGTAAAGGTCTCCCTCAAAATGGGTTTGACTTACATGTGTATCAGGTTGTGAGATTTCTTCAATTGTGATTAAACCAGGAGGAAGAACTTCACCATCAAGCCCAAAATATATTTCAGACGGTTGACTATGTGATATAGGAGTTTCAGTGGCTACAGATATTTGTGGAGTGACCAAGGTAGGAACAACTTCCAGTTGTTCAGGATTCAGATTTGCTGGCAAAGAAGAGACAGGATCTGGATCAATTTTTGATTGAACAACGTCGGGTCTAGGAGGTATGGTCTACGCGATTGAATGGATCGTGACCTTGGGTAGCTGTGAAGACTCTGTTTCGAAAACAGTAAATGAACCGGGATGTGTGGAAACAATTTGACCTAACTCTTATTTGAATGATGATGTTTTGCCAGAGGTACGAATTTTACTTGATTCAGCAGATCGTGATCGCCTTTGCCTACCAGATGTAACTTCCGGTTGTAAAGGTGGTTTTAAGGCTAATCTACGCGAACGATGGGGGGTAGGATTGTGTTCTTCCACGATTACTAATTTTTTTTATCCAAAAACAAATAATAAAAAAAGAGGGTAATGCTAGGCAAAAGGGTTTACCGAGAAACTGTGAGATGCAGAATACCTCCTGGTGAACCAAGAAGTATGGGCAGGTAATCTCCCTGAATGTTGTCTTCAGTGTATCACAATTTCAGGGCGGCCGACTCAGTTCACTATGGATAGATAACACCTAAAAATTTTCCTCCCAAATATACCCGAAGGTACGTGGAGGCCCGAGTCCGTATTAGCACTGTCTGATGCGAAACCGCACAGTGAGAGCACCCCTTTATACTTATCGTACTGTAACATCACCCAATATACCCGAGAGTACATGGATGAGCTATGATATACTTACGTACGTGGAGTGAGGTATCACACTCGGAATGTATCACGGACAAGTTAACAACAACTGCTATGTTTTACGACGCCAGAACACGTCTCTAGCCTAGACCTTCTAAATGTTATCATTAATGTTCCAAAGCGTTGTTAAGTAAATTGAGATTTATTTTATGTTGATCATGCTTAACAATTTTTCTTTCAGTTTCACCACGATGATGTATATGAAATTCCTAAAATGCAGCTAACAATGATAAACAAACTTTCACTTTCATCTTTTTCAATGAAGAACCTAGCTACTAAGGTAAGAGAATGTTAGTTTTTTGGAAGAGAGCAAATAGTTTGTGAGCAAACAAATCAATGAAGAAAACAAAATCAATGAATCACAAACTAAATGCATATTTCCTAATGTTCCTTTTGCAAAAAACACACAATAATACAAGCAAATGTTGTTGATATTCCAACAAGATGATGAGCTTAGTGGAAAGAAGTCGCCTTCACTAAGTGGGCCCGCAGGCTATTTTTGGTGCAAGTCTATTTTTAGACTATGTCTATTTTTAGACATGTCGATCATATTCTATGAGTTGCAGGATGCTATTTGTGGATGGTTGGTCAAGTTGGAAAAATAGATGGACTTCTATTTTTAGACATATTAGGCGGAATCTATTTTTAGATTGCCAGTCTAAAAATAGATATGTCGAATATTATTAGCTCTTAATAATATTTGGACTCTAAACATTATCTTATTCTTTTGGAGCACTTCAGTTAAGTGCACAGATGTGGCACAGGAGCTGACAGAAGGAATTACGCTATTCCTAAGGGTTAAGTGGAGCTATTGCATGGATACTTCAGTTAGAAGTCATGTGAGAGAGTTTGGTGGAGTTGATTGAGGAAGTTAATGGAGTTGTGTTCAGTTTAACTAAGCTAAACATAGTTGAGTTAGTTGTATCTAGTCTAACTGATTGATACACTAGTGAGAGTGGTGTGAATTAATTATTAATTAATTCACTAATTATAAACTCATTAATCAAATAAAGAATACATCAGTTAACTTCAGTGCATGGACAGTTTCAGTGGAGACCAGTGAAGAGGTAGGTGAAAGAGTAGTGTGACTATCAGTTGTGACTATATTGTTGCATGATTTGCAACAACCAGTGATTGGAGATGCCAATGAGGATTGCGCAGTACAAGCCAGGTGGTTCGAAGTTAATTAAGATCCATTCTTCAGCAGTGATTGCGCAGTAGAGGCAGGCTATCAGGTGGCAGAGATTGGAGCATGTGATTTGCTAGATCTAGCTTGATTAGTGTGTAGCAATTGGAGATTGTACTGAGAGCTTGTGAGGAGCTTTGTATAATGATTTTTACATGATCTCTATGACATATAATATACAGATAGTTGGGGGTTTTCAGCTTTAAGCTTTCCCATAAAATATTGTGTTCATATGTGTGATTGTTTATGGTTTTAATGTGCGCATGCAATTGTTTTTATTTCCGCAATTAATGATCAATGGTAGAAGAGATTTTGTATTGTGCATGAATTTAAAATAGTGTGTGATCAGGAGAATCTCAGTGTATAACATATCAATTATCAAATTTATACATGGTATCAGAGTGATATTGATCATTGGAGCAATTGCAAAGCATCGAAGCGATTGAGTTTTGTGCTGGTGGAATTCGAATTTGCAGCAATGTTTTCTTGGTGTCGAAGTTGAGATGTCTTTCAATGGATTGCGATTGGAGTATGCCCTTGAGGGCAGCTCGAATTATATTGCATGGAAGGATAGGATGGAGGCAATGCTGAATGACAATGGGTTGAAGGAGTTCATAGATGCAGAAATTCGAAAACCTGCTTCTAGCGATGCTGCCGCACTTGACGCATGGCAAAAGAAGACAACAAAGTGTTGAAGAATTATGTTGGAAGGTTTAAAGGATCACATAGTGTCCAGCATTCATGGTAAGGCTTCTCCATTCTTGATGTGGAAAGCGTCGATAGACTTATTCCAAAGCAAGAGCGACCAGAGGAAGTTGGCACTCAAGGATAAACTCAGGAACATAAAAATGGAGAAAGGCGACAGTATGCCCAAGTACCTCACGAAGTTCATCCAATGCAGGGATGAGCTAGGAAGTGTGGGGGTGACTGTATATGACGAGGACTTGGTGAGCTTGGCTCTCCTTGGGCTTCCGAAGATTTGGCATTCCTATCAGGACTCTGTCAATGGTTGGGAGAAATTGCCAGGATGGGAGCGACTTTGGTCAGATCTTGTGCAAGAGGAGATAAGGCGAAGTACCAGGGACGGATATTCATCAAAGAACTTAGATGAAGAAAATTGTGCTTTGGCTGCCAAAGCAAGGAAGGGGAAGAGCAAGAAGAATGCTTCTCAATCCGGTGCGAAAGGCAAGAAGCAGGACATGTCCAAGGTGAAGCGCTTTCACTGTCACCAACACGGACATTATGCCAAATTGTCCACAAAAGAAGAAAAATAAGCAAGTTGCTGGATCTGTAGCTGGAGAGGCCTTAGCCTCGCAGTTTGAGCTGTATTTTTCACTGATCACATGCTTGGTCTCAATTATGATGGGTTCAGTGTGGTTTCTTGACAGTGGTGCATCTTTTCATATGACCGGAGACAAATATTTGTTTACTGATCTAGATGAGAAAGATCTTGGAGTGCACATCGAGATGGGCGATGATGGTAGATACAGTGCGACCGGTATCGATACCATTTCCTTTGAGAGGGAGTCTGGTAAACCCTTCGTATTGAAGGAAGTGATGCATGTTCCAGGATTGAAGAATAATATTATCTCTGTGGCAATGTTAGAAGACAAGGGATATGATGTTGTCTTTAGCGAGGGAAAGGATTTCCTGTGTAGTAAGGCAACTGGTGAAACCCAGAGGATAGGGGTTCGAGTTAAGAACCTTTATCAATTGTAGGTAGATGGCTGCACAGCAATGGCAAGCAAGGTATAAGGAGTGGTGAGCCGGGATGATGGCGAGCTGTGGCACAGGAGATTGGGCCACCTTCACCATGGAGCTTTGAAAATTTTGTAGCAGATTTCTACATGGCTTCCCAAAGGTACACTTGCGCAGTCAGATCAGTGCAAGGGATGTACTTTGGGAAAATTTGTGAAAGCCACCTTTCACGAGAAGGATAGTCGCGCCACGATGATCCTTGAGAGAATTCACACAGACGTGTGTGGACCTTTCTCAATAGCTTCGACAGCAAAGCACATGAACTATGTGATATTTGTTGATGATTTTTCTCGTAAGTGTTGGATCTTCTTCATGCAGAAGAAGAGCGAGACATACTCAAAGTTCTGTGAGTTCAAGGCACTGGTTGAGAAAGAATCGGGGAAGCAGGTGAAGGCTCTTAGGAGCGACAATGGTGGTGAATTCATCTCTGGCGAGTTCAAGGACTTTTGCAGCACAGAAGGAATTCGAAGAGAGCTCATAGCGCCTCATAACCCACAGCAGAATGGGGTTGTTGAGCAAAAGAACAAAACAATCGTGGGTGTTGCATGGGTGATGTTGCATGATCAGAGCCTTCCCATACACTTGTGGGCTGAGGCATGCAATACTGCAGTTTATGTGCAAAACCGTTGTCCTCACAAGATACTTGGCATGAGTACACCCAAGGAGGCGTTTTCTGGTAAGAAGCCTGATATTTCCCATTTGAGGATTTTATGTTCATCTGTTTACATTCATGTGACGAAGGATGCCAGGAAGAAGCTGGAGCCGACCGTAGAGGTTGGGATATTTGTGGGGTACACTAATACACCCCACAACTATCGTGCGTATTTGCCAGACAGTCGCAAGACTATTGTGCGACGGGATATCAAATTTCATGAGGAGAAAGCCATGAAGTGTTTGCTTGAGAGGGAGCCACACTTGCATGCAAATGAGGAGCTATTAGTTCCTAAGGATGAGCCTCAGGATGTGGATCAGCCACAAGAGGAGGTTCATGGAGTGGAAGAAACCACTCATTCAGCGCCAACCATCAGAGGTTAATCGGGGCACTGGCCAAAAGCCGAGTGACCGGCTCAAGATGCAGAAGATTGTAGGAGCACCTACATCACAAAAGACAGACACATAGATGATTACCTCGACCAAGATAATCGATACATGGCTCTGCCATAAGTGTATCGTGACAGAGCCATCCTCTTTCGAGGAAGCTGTGGAGGATCCCACATGGGTATATGCCATGGTGGAAGAGTATTATTCGATTATCAAAAATAGTTCATGGGAGATTATCCCAAGGTCGGAAGGGAAATCAGTGGTAGGTTTGAGATGGATCTACAAAGTGAAGCAAGCAGCTAACGGGAGTGTGGAGAAGTACAAGGAAATATTTTTTTCCCGAGGTTTCTCACAGATTGAGGGGATCGATTATGAGGAAACCTTTGCACTTTTCGCAAGGTATTCTTCCATACGGACAATCCTAGCTCTCTCAGCGCAGATGGGGTGGCACATTCATCAGATGGATGTGAAGATTGTGTTCCTCAACAAAGTGATTGAGGAGGAGGTGTACATAGAGCAACTCGAAGGTTTCAATATCTTCAGCAGCGAGTCGCATGTGTGCAGGCTCAAGAGAGTGTTGTATGGGTTGAAACAAGCACCTTGTGCTTGGTACACACGGATAGACAGTTATTTCACCGGACTTGGATTCTCCAAGAGTGAGGCAGATCCTAAACTATACCAGATTGTGGTGGAGGGTAAGTTGTTTATCATTGTACTTTATGTAGATGATTTGATTTTGACAGGTGATGAGCTATTGATACTCTCATGCAAGGAAGATCTTGCAAAAGAGTTTGAGATGAAGGACTTGGGCCTCCTTCATTATTTCCTGGGATTGGAAATTTGGCAAAATTGATGGACCGTTTGTGTCTCAAGGAAAGTATGCCTTGAGATACCGAGTAGTTCAACATGCAAGGCTGGAAGCCTATTGACACTCCTCTTCCTGGTGGTTGGAGGAAGGAGGATGCTACTTCAGCAGAGGTAGTGAATGCCACTGTCTATCGACAGTTGGTGGGGTCGCTTATGTATATGGTCAATACACGACCCGATATATGCTATGCTATTAACCAGCTTTCGCAAGCTATGGTTAAGCCTACCAAGCTCTTTTGGAAGGAAAGCAAGCATGTCCTGAGGTATCTCAAGGGCACATATGAGTATGGCTTATGGTACAAACAGATGGATGAGGTGAATTTACATGGCTTCACGGATGCAGATTGGGCAGGCAACCCAATGGACAGAAAGAGCACAACAGGAGGGATTTTCGCATCGTTCGGGCGTAGTTTCGGGTACACTCAGAATCGTAGATCCGTGGCACTCGCCCGGCGAGGTCGAGGCATATGGCAAAGAAGATCTGTTGCATGCGAGGCTATATGGATGAGGAAGATCCTGGTCGGGTTGTTCGGTTCACACTTAGATCCTACTATGATATATTGTGATAATCAAAGTTGCATCAAACTCTCAGTTAATCCAGTATTTCATGATAGATCTAAACACATTGACATTCAGTATCATCATATCAGAGATTGTGTGCAGCGGAAGATCATGTTACTTTCATACATTCCCACGGAGGATCAGGATGCTGATATCTTGACGAAGGCGCTCACCAGGAGAAAATTCGAATACCACAGAGGCAGGATAGAGGTGGCAGATAATCCTTATCTTGTTGAGAGGGAGTGTTGAGATTGCAACAAGATGATGAGCTTAGTGGAAAGAAGTCGCCTTCACTAAGTGGGCCCGCAGGCTATTTTTGGCGCAAAGTCTATTTTTAGACATGTCGATCATATTCTATGAGTTACAGGATGCTATTTGTGGATGGTTGGTCAAGTTGGAAAAAATAGATGGACTTCTATTTTTAGACATATTGGGCGGAATCTATTTTTATATTTCCAGTCTAAAAATAGATATGTCGAATATTATTAGCTCTTAATAATATTTGGACTATAAACATTATCTTATTCTCTTGGAGCACTTCAGTTAAGTGCACAGATGTGGCACAGGAGCAGGAGCTAACAGAAGGAATTACTCTATTCCTGAGGGTTAAGTGGAGCTATTGCATGGATACTTCAGTGAGAACTCATGTGACAGAGTTTGGTGGAGTTATTGAGGTAGTTGATGGAGTTGTGTTCAATTTAACTGAGTTAAACATAGTTGAGCTAGTTGTATCTAGTCTAACTTATTGATACACTAGTGAGAGTGGTGTGAATCAATTATTAATTAATTCACTAATTATTAACTCATTAATCAACTAAAGAATACATCAGTTAACTACGGTGCATGGACAGTTTCAGTGGAGACCAGTGAAGAGGTAGGTGAAAGAGTCATGTGACTATCAGTTGTGACTATAGTGTTGCATGATTTGAAACAACCAGTGATTGGAGATGCCAATGAGGATTGTGTGAGCAAGGCTAGACCAATTCAATTTCATTCAGAGTCATTCTTCAGCAGTGATTGCGCAGTAGAGGTAGGCTATCAGGTGGCAGAGATTGGAGCATGTGATTTGCTAGATCGGGTTTGATTAGTGTGTAGCAATTGGAGATTATACTGAGAGCTTGTGAGGAGCTTTATATAATGATTGTTACATTATCTCTATGACATATAATATACAGATAGTTGGGGGTTTTCAGCTTTAAGCTTTCCCATAAAATATTGTGTTCATATGTGTGATTGTTTATGGTTTTAATGTGCGCATGCGATTGTTTTTATTTTCACAATTAATGATCAATGGTAGAAGAGATTATGTATTGTGCATGAAGCTAAAATAGTGTGTGATCAGGAGAATCTTGGTGTATAACATATCAATTATCAAATTTCTACAAATGCAAGTTTTTCTTTTCAGTTTCCTTAATGATATGAATGCAGAAAAGAAACTAGGTGCACTAGATCAATAATCGAAATGCTTTTTCCTTTCGAGAAATGAAGAATACAAACAAAAATTTCTCTTTTGAAGGAAAAACGAGGATTTCAACAACAATTTCTCCTATCAAGGAAATGAATATTTTACGACAATTTCCTATTTCGAAATCAAACGATTCTTAATGCAGCCATAAAAAGTACTTTGAAATCAACTTGTCAATGATAATGAAAAACATTTTAAAACAACATTGAACAAATTTTCAGTCAAAGGAGAAGAATTATATAGAGTTATTGGTCAATTGAGCACCAAACTCTTCAGAACACAGCAGAAAAAAAAAAAACTGAAGAAAAGTACAAAGTCAGATTCAAGGGAATTTGGTCCCTTTCAAGAGCCAACGCAGTCTCCAAGGGGAGACAGTGCTCTGCAACACAGGCTTGGAAGGGAGACAATGCTTAGCAAAGCACTGTGCCCTGACTAAGGGTACGTTGGGCGCAGTAAACAAAGAAAAAGCTATTGCTTGGCTCACTAACTTTACAAATCAAGCTCTGAAAAATTCTAATCTTTATGTGAAACAGCTACTGGGTGGATTTAGAAAGAAAATCAGAGACTAAAACACCTAGAAACAAGAGAAATTATCCCCAGCAAAGTCACCAGTTTGTTGGGCCAGAATTTTAATCTACGGATAAATTACGCTTCCCTAGATAGGTGCTAGTCTAGAACAACAGGTGAAATACTATACTACCATTTCTCCTAACTCAGAACAGATACACAGAGAGGATTAGATGCTTACTTGTTTCAGTCGCTTCCAAATGGCTCCTTTCTGTCGCTTCTGCTACAACTTCAAATTCAAGAGGTTTTGTTGGCTGAATGCTTCCTGCAAGAAAGAACACTGAAATAGTAGAAGATGCAATAATATAGATATCTATTCAAGCTAGTTAGCTAAATCAGTTAAGCATAAACTACATTCATCAACCAAGATCTTACAATATGGAAAATCAAATTTAACATAGATGCATGTAGGGAAAAACAAGAAGTACTCTTTATTGATGATAGAAGGAGAGGTTACAACCTAGTGAATGATTTGAAGTGACCTTCCAGCAGATTCCCAAGTCTCATCATAGCATAAATCTCTCTAGCAGCAGCTCCACAAATCAAACTCTCAATTGAAAACTCTCCAACATTTCTCTACTCAAGTTCTTCTTCTTCAAACACTTAGATCTGTGTTCAATTTATAGATGAATTGTAGGTTGTTTTGCAATCAATAGCATTCCAAAAATAGGCAAGACATGTTTCCATTCATGTAGAATTCAAATGGACACTTGGATCCAAATCTTGACACATGTGAACCCTTCTAGAAGACATTGGCCAAGTGGATATTCCGGAACAATGAGAATTTCGCTCCCAATGTGACCAACGCACCTTTGAACGTCAGGAAGTGCTCTGCAGAGAAGCCTCGAATGGGGCTACCTGCATGTGCAATGCACTTAGTCCCCTTAGATCCTGCGTTGGTGAGCTATCATATGTTAAATAATAAGCTTCAAACGATGGAAACTCTTGCTTGACAAAAGTCTTGTTTGATTTATGTTGTTTCCTATTGATCAAGAGCTCAAATCTGATCTTGGGAAAAACCTCAAAAATTAAAGTGCTCAAATTGATTTGGAACCTGAGCGAAGGGATAGGCCTTGGCGATACGATCCCAATGCCACAAACGGCACTGAAAACTGACGATGTATGAAGAAGTTATTCAACTTTGAAGTTCTTTAGTTTCAGTAAAAAAAAGGCCAGTTTGACTTTAGAAATTGGCAAATATTTTAAAAAAGAATATTCCAGGAATATTCCTCGAAATATTCTGAGAATATTCTTTGGAATATTCCTTGTGGACCAATTGCATTGAGACAAGTGGAAATCTGTCATTTGATACAAGTTTGACTTTTCATAAGTTTGACCAATTACGGGCTGCCACGTGGCAGGCCCAGAGAGCGCCACGTGGCACCCTGGTCGATGAAATGGCATATTAAAAATTATGCATATTTTTGGTTTGAACCCGCGACCTTCGGCTCACAAGTGCAACGTTTTACCATTGGCCCACCGCCTTTGGTTTTGACATATGAACCACAAAAATTATATTTGATTTTAATGTGGCAACGTTCAAACAGTTAACGGTTAGCTAAAATTGCGCATGTGAACGCGGAGATTGTTAACTGCAACATTTAATTCTGCCACCAATTTAGCGCCAGTTACACCAGATTAGGCGGATGTGCCAGTTTAGTTAAGTTAACTGGCAGTGTCTCCACATTTAGTGGAGCTTGTTTAGGCCAAACTGGCAGTCTGAGTAAATGTGCCATAACATTGGCTAGGAAAGGCCTTTTAAAGTGAATTTGTTTTTTATTTTGGGTCTCTTCGACATTCTGGACTCAATGGAGCAGGTCTGAAATCTAACAGAGGTGATCTTCAGAGGTTTAAGCATCGAAGAAGATGAAGGAGCCATCAGGGCCTGGAAGGAGAAGGCTGTGTATTGGACTGTGTTTCTCTGTTTAAGGTAAATGAATAGGCATTCTTAGCTATTTCATGCCTTTTGAATATTTTTAGATGGTTTTTAGAGCCTATTAAGAACTTGAGAAAGCCGAAAAGCTTCATTTAAGTTCTAGAGGCCATTTTCCAAACAGAGTGTGTAGGCGAAATCAGAGCAGCCGGAGGCCGTTTTTGATGAAAAAAAACTCTATCTTGACTATTTCAGTCATTTTGGAACCAATGGAAGTGGTTTCAGATCATTTTGAGTACTTCTGCAACTCGAGAAGTTGATATTAAGTCGTGGGAAGCCCTGGGCAAACCGTGGAGGAGAGCCATTTTTGGGGATGTTGTGCTTAATGTAAGCAATTTATCAGTTGATATTTGATGTCTGATCATTATTGGATGCAGAAGTAGTGGTTTCAGGAGCAGAAACATAAATCTGAGGGATTTTGTGCCATTTAGAAGCTCAAATAAGCTTAGTGCACCAACAGAAGGATGTGTGTCCATGGAAGCCTAAAGTTGTTTGCGGGAATTGGATGGCCATTAAAGGGATTTAAAAGGGTATTCTCAGCCCTTTTAATCATTTTCGTATTCATTGTGGTTAAGTGTGGAGCTTGTAAAAGAATTTAAGTACCTTAATCCCAAAGAGTCTAGTCATGTTGACGAAGCTCAAAGGAGATGTAGCCCAAGAGTTGGGGTGAACTCCTATATTATATTTCTGTTGTGTTTTGTTATTCTATGGCTGAATTATGTTGCTGATATACATGTTAAGTTTCAGCAAAAACAAATAAACTTAAAACACATAAACAGAAGAAAATACATACACCTCTTCCAAGCAAAAATTCCGCATAATGTCAAGTTTGAGTAAGGTCATTTTAATTAAGTCTGAGTGTTTACTTCTATTATTTCTTTAGGCAGAGTCTGTAAGAGGGCCAGGTAGCTTCTGGATTCATCCTTTCTTTGAAAGGTGGCATATCCGGTAAATGCCCCTACAGTATATATTTGTATTAGAAATAAGAAGTTCTCACATTTTCAGATTTAAAATTTGGAGTATTTGTACTCATTTACATAAATGAAAATGGATACCTTGCACCCTTTTCAAGTACAATCCATTTTCAGATCAGATGGTATCAGAGCTCGGGTTGAGCATTCCTTATTGTGCAAAAGGTTTTAAAACAGTGTAAGAGATTTACTGTTTTATTGGTTGCAAAATGGTTGTTTGAATGAGAAGGGGTCTTTACTGACATTTGGTTAAAATTTTGTCGTTTGTTTGAAAGCTTTGAGGACTTTTCTTTGGAAGTTCCTTTTGGTTGTTTTGACCATTTACATAATGTCAACTTCTTCTACAAGTGAAGTTTCCTCCTTCACGAGATTCTTCAATGATGACATGAAGAATGAGTTCTTTAAGGTGAAGGACATGGTGCAGATTCTCCTTGAGGATCAAAGGGAAAGTGTTCAACTTCGTGCAAAATTGCTAGCTATGCAGGAAGAGAAAGAAGCCATTCTTCAAAGACTGCATGATATGGAGTTGCAGCTTCTTCAAGCTCAAGAAGCTTTGTCCAAGAAAATACCTGATCTTCAGGATGTAAATCATGAGGTAAATCATTCTGATTTGTCTTCAGTTTCCTCTATTGAAAAGTGTGTTGGTTCTTTTGAAAGGCATACAAGAGGTATTGTGTCCAAATTGATGTTGAAAATGGGCTATCAAGAAGGAAAAGGTTTGGGAAAGCATGCACAAGGCATTGTTGAGCCTATTTGTGTTGTGGAGCGTCCCAAAAATATTGGTCTTGGCTATGAGCAGCTTAATGGCGAATCTTTGAGCACATGCATTCAAGAATGTGATGCAAATTTGAAGAGAACATTTCTCCCAAGTTCTCAATTACATCAATGTCATGATGGCAATCTTCCTTACCATTGTTTGAAGCCTTTGTTGCAGCAAGAAGATGGTAGACATGCAGCTTATGGCAAGCATGCAAAGCAACATAAGAGGATTTCTTGTACATATTGTGGTCGATTTAACCATCATGTTTTGAGATGCTAGATGAGGAAGAAGGCACACAAGAAGCAGATGAAGCAAAGACTACCTTCAAAGAATGTGCATATGATTTGCACTTTTTGCCAAAAGAAGGGACATGTTGTCTCTCATTGTTGGAATTTTCATCCAACTCGTCGTCCCACGCACGTGCAGCAAGAGGACAAAAATATTGGCGAAGGTGGAACCTCATATTCCATTATTGACGTGGAAAGGGAAGTTTCACATGAGGAAAAGTTGCAGCAGCAGAAGTCGCCATGGAAGTGGATTGGTGAGAAGTGGATGGACTTCTTGACACAATCATTGATCAAGGCAGTGTTGTACAGTTTCATTCTATAAATTTCTCGTCAGAAATTTCTGTGTGAGTTCAAGAAGGTCAGTTGTGGACAGATGTGGACAAGCGCATTCAGGAAGGGAAATGTCGAATTCTTTCCATTTGTGGTTCAATTTCATTTTCTTTTCAAGGAAAAAAAATTTGAAGGGCTGAAGAGAAGAGGATTTTCATTCTCTCATTTTTTGTACTATAGTTCATTTCTTCATTTCAGTAAGCTTTTGGGGACCAAAAGCCTCTCATTTGGGAGTTGTGATCAGGAGCTCAAATCTGAGCTTGGGAAAAAGCTCAAAAATGAAAGTGCTCAAATTGATTTTGAACCTGAGTGATGGGATAGGCCTCGGCGATACGATCCCAACGCCCCAAATGGCACTAAAAACTGACACTGTATGAACAAGTTATTCAACTTTGAAGTTCTTCAGTTTCAGTAAAAAAAAGGCCAGTTTGACTTTAGAAATTGGAAAATATTAAAAAAAGAATATTCCAGGAATATTCCTCGAAATATTCTGAGAATATTCTTTGGAATATTCCACAAAATATTCCCTGTGGACCAATTGCATTGCGACAAGTGGAAATCTGTCATTTGATACAGGTTTGACTTTTCATAAGTTTGACCAATTATGGGCTGCCACGTGGCAGGCCCGGAGAGCGCCACATGGCACCCTGGTCAGTGAAATGGCGTATTAAAATTTATGCGTATTTTTGGTTTGAACCCGCGACCTTCGGCTCACAAGTGTAACGTTTTACCATTGGCCCACCACCTTTGGTTTTGACATATGAACCACAAAAATTATATTTGATTTTAATGTGGCAACATTCAAACAGTTAACAGTTAGCTAAAATTACGCATGTGAACGTGGAGATTGTTAACTGAAACATTTAATGCTGCCACCAATTTAGCGTCGGTTACACCAGATTACGCGGATGTGCCAGTTTAGTTAAGTTAACTGGCAGTGTCTCCACATTTAGTGGAGCTTGTTTAGGCCAAACTGGCACTCTGAGTAAATGTGCCATAAATTTGGCTAGGAAAGGCCTTTTGAAGTGAATTTGTTTTTTATTTTGGGTATCTTCGACATTCTGGACTCAATGGAGTAGGTCTGAAATCTAACAGAGGTGATCTTCAGAGGCTTAAGCATCGAAGAAGATGAAGGAGCCATCAGGGCCTGGAAGGAGAAGGCTGTGTATTGGACTATGTTTCTCTGTTTAAGGTAAATGAATAGGAATTCTTAGCTATTTCATGCCTTTTGAATCTTTTTAGATGGTTTTCAGAGCTTTTTAAGAACTTTAGAAAGCTAAAAAGCTTCATTTAAGTTCTAGAGTCCATTTTCCAAACAGAGTGTGTAGGCGAAACCGGAGCAGCCAGAGGCCGTTCTTGATGAAAAAAAACTCTATCTTGACTATTTCAGTCATTATAGAACCAATGGAAGTGGTTTCAGATCATTTTGAGTACTTCTACAGCTCGAGAAGTTGATATTAAGTCGTGGGAAGCCCTGGGCAAACCGTGGAGGAGAGCCATTTTTGGGGATGTTGTGCTTAATGTAAGCAATTTATCAGTTGATATTTGATGTCTGATCATTATTGGATGCAGAAGTAGTGGTTTCAGGAGCAGAAACAGAAATATAAGGGATTTTGTGCCATTTAGAAGCTCAAAGAAGCTTAGTGCACCAACAGAAGGATGTGTGTCCATGGAAGCCTAAAGCTGTTTGCAAGAATTGGAAAGCCATTAAAGGGATTTAAAAGGGTATTCTCAGCCATTTGAATCATTTTCATATTCATTGTGGTTAAGTGTGGAGCTTGTAAAAGAATTTAAGTACCTTAATCCCAAAGAGTCTAGTCATGTTGACGAAGCTCAAAGGAGATGTAGCCCAAGAGTTGGGGTGAACTCCTATATTATATTGTTGTTGTGTTTTGTTATTCTATGGTTGAATTATGTTGCTGATATACATGTTAAGTTTCAGAAAAAACAAATAAAATTAAAACACATAAACAGAAGAAAACACATACACCTCTTCCAAGCAAAAATTCTGCATAATGTCAAGTTTGAGTAAGGTCATTTTAATTAAGTCTGAGTGTTTACTTCTATTATTTCTTTAGGCAGAGTCTGTAAGAGGGCCAGGTAGCTTCTGGATTCATCCTTTCTTTGAAAGGTGACATATCCAGTAAATTCCCCTACAGTCTATCTCTGTATTAGAAATAAGAAGTTCTCACATTTTCAGATTTAAAATTTGGAGTATTTGTACTCATTTACATAAATGAAAATGGATACCTTGCACCCTTTTCAAGTACAATCCATTTTCAAATCACCTATCTTAGGGCATATAGCAACTAAGATGATAGGGAATGATAGACCCTTGATCATCGGTCCTGGATATGATGCCCAGTTAACCAAGTCATTGGTAATGGTGCCCAAATCGACCTATAACAATTTCCCCCTAAAGCATGAGATCCAAATAATAAGAACATTTGATTGAGATGCTTTACACTGTGATGAGCCTGGAAACAAAGTGGAGTGGTCACCTGCATCAATCTTACAATACATTACATCATGATATATTCTCTATTGATCATAATTGCTGAGGGTATGCATTCCCATAGTCAGCACATAAAACAATCTAATAACATGTACATAATTCATAAAGTCGTCTACATTGGAATGATGCCTAGATGCAGACACGCCTACAGATTTAGGCCCATGTTTGGATGAAAATCTGTATGTAAGGTCACCGTACATATGATGTGTACAACAATCCTGAAATTACAGCCCGGATGGATGAAACTAGATCCGGGGTCTTCTTATCTCATTCACTCGATCATTCAGGTACAAGTCTAGCCATGCGAATATATGATTTCTCATCGAACATGGAAAGACATCGATTGATTACCAGCCAATGATGTGAGTTGTTAACAAACAGGAGAGAAACACCATTAATGAAAATGCCCCTCAAGGTACTGCAGTACATTTCATAAGGTGTGAATAGATGATTTGATGTCAAACGCCAAACAAAATCTTTCGGTCAAAGGTCCGGAAACGAGGATCTTGTCGATGTTGTAACAAGCCTCATGGTACTGGAATCTGATGTTTCTAAGTGAACTTCTTGGATAATGATTTGTTGTCGACAGGAAGTCACATTATTGTAGAACAGGAGTTACTGATTTCGGAGACAAGGGTATGACCTCATATAGCAATTTTCAGGGATGACGGTCATGAAAATGAAGGTTTATGAGTATTGTAGATGGATGAGTTCTTAATCACTGGATGAATTCTCTTGAACATATCGGCGACACTGTGATGATTTGGCATCATTGACCCAAAACCGAAGTGAAGATATGATGAACCATAGGTGTGAATGAACCTTCAATATGATTACCCACACCAAACAATCACAGACATGGAGTGAAAGAAGTGTCATGTTCAAGAGCGGCTTGCTACCAAAAAGAAACTTTACTTGCTTTTCCTAAATTTTCCCTGGTCCTTATTCGACCAGTACCTCTTTATTTTTCAATAAGCTTGAGGAGGATAACATTTGCTTGATCTATAATTCAACCCTTCAGGCGAATAAAGTATCGCTATTTAATAATTTAACGAGTCTAGCTATGAATGAAACTCGATTCTTACCATGATCGACAAGCCCGTCGCTATTTTATGTTTTAACGAGCTTAACGATAGTGATAGCTCGGTCCTTTTTCATATTTAGAGAGTCTGGAAAAGAGGACGAAAGAGAACTCCATAAGTACTTTTTCATAAATTGTCACTCAGATCCAAAAAAGTGTAAAATAATATCTGAGAGAGCCTCTTTGGTCATGTTTAACCAAGGTATTCCTTTTTCGTAAATAATCCATCTCAGTTCGGAAAAGGGTTAAACTTATACTGAGTAGATATCAATTCATTTACTTTAACGAGCTCGAAATGACAAGTGCTCGACAATCTTTTCACATTATCAAAGTCTAAAAGAAGACTCCAGGGGTTCCTTTTTCGCTGTTATCAAAGCTCGAAAAAGAGATAAAAGTGCGCTTCAAATCCTTTTTTGTTTTTAACAAAGCTCGAAAATAAGGAGAAAAGTATGCCTTGTGTTCAAGTCATTCTTTAAATAAATCTACATGACTAATATATTCATCAGTTGTATTTCCTGTTCAGAACAACAGCCAATGGATTAAAAATACCCGTTTCATGATAAAAATACAATAAAAATATAGTCATAGCAATAAATTTAACTTGCAAACAATTAAATGACTATACAAAGTAGTTTCACTATTCATTTTTACCATTCCATAGTTACCATTTGCATTTTGGAGCTTTGAACCTGTTTTTTCCACGAACTTCAGTGGTCGATTATGTGCAATTAGTAAGAATGTTTTGAATGCCCCCTTCAAGAGCACATGTCGAATGCCCCCTGCAAGACTAGGTGCCCCCCAAGCTTCATTTCATTCATCTAAGTAGATTACTGGTTACTAATAGCTGGATGGAATGAAGGTTCATTTACGAGATCAGATGGAAGACTCGTCGTAATTAGGAGAGGATTTGTTTCATTTTTTAACGAGTTTGACACAGGAAAGAACTATGCTCATGACCTGTTTCATTTTTTAACGAGGTTGACACATTAAAAGAACTATCCTCAATAGGCACTTGTTTCATTTTTAAACGAGGTTGACACAAGAAAAAAGAAGTATCCTCAAGGTACTTGTTTCATTTTTTAAACGAGGTTGACACAAGAAAAAGGAACTATCCTCATGGGAACCTGTTTCATTTATCGACGTTGACACAGGAAAAGAAATATCCTCAACACCTGTTTCATTTTTTAACGAGGTTGAAATGGGAAAAGAACCATCCTCATGACTCTGTTTCATTTTTTAACGAGGTTGACATAGAAAAAGAACCATCCTCATTGTGCAGTTGGACTAGTGAGTGTGTGCTGGAAAAGACGTGGTCTAACGGAGTCATCATTTAAGGAGTTTGATGAATACCACAAATGATAATTTATAACATGCGTTGATGGGTCTTCTCCAGGGTTTTCATTGAATTTAGGAATGTCTTAGGGTAACATATGTGGTATCACCAGCCACCAAGGAGAGGAACCAGATAGGATTCCGGATGATGACATTGGCAAAGACCATGAACGTGAAGATGCACCAGAGAAAGTGCCAGATAATGATTTGTAACATGTTGGGACCGAAGGGCCACCGTGCAAATATGACTCTGGTGATGTTGTGAACATCGACGGAGTAGTGAAGGTAGGAGATGATGTAATTGGAATAGCAGACCCAACCGAAGACGTTGGTTTAGGCATGGTTGTATGACCAAATGTATACTCTCCGAAATCAATGGGAGATTGAATGGAAATGGGATCAACAAAAGCAGATGGAAACGATTGAGGAAAAGACTGGTACAGGTAAAGGCCTCCCTCAAAATGGGTTTGACTTAAAGGTGTATCAGGTTGTGGGATTTCTTCAATTACGATTAAACCAGGAGGAAGAACTTCGCTGTCAGGCCCATAATATATTTCAGACGGTTGACTGTGTGATATAGGAGTTTCAGTGGCTACAGATATTTGTGGAGTGACCAAGGTAGGAACAAATTCCAGTTGTTCAGGATTCATATTTGTTGACAAAGAAGAGACAGGATCGAGATCAATTTTTTATTGAACAACATTGGGTCCAGGAGGTATGGTCTCAGCGATTGAATGGATCGTGACCATGGGTAGCTTTGAAGACTTTGTTTTGACAACAATAAAAGAACCGGGATGTGTGGAAACAATTTGAGCTAACTCTGGTTTGAATGATGATGTTTCACCAGAGGTACGAATTGTACTTGATTCGGCAAATCGTGATCGCCTTCGCCTACCAGATGTAACTTCCGGTGGTAAAGGTAGTTTTAAAGCTAATCAATGCGAACGACGAGGGTAATGCTAGGCAAAAGGGTTTACCAAGAAACTGTGAACTGCAGAATACCTCCTGGCGAACCAAGAAGTACGGGCAGGTAATCTCCCCGAATGTTGTGTTCGGTGTATCACAATTTTAGGGCGGCCGACTTAGTTCACTATGGATGGATAGCACCTAAAATTTTTCCTCCCAAATATACCCGAAGGCACATGGAGGCCCAAGTCTGTATTAGCGTTGTCTGATGTGAAACCGCACAGTGAGAGCACCCCTTTATACTTATCGTACTGTAACACCGCCCGATATACCCGAGAGTACGTGGACGAGCTACGATATACTTACGTACGTGGAGTGAGGTATCACACTCGGAATGTATCGCAAACAAGTTAACAACAACTGTTATGTTTTACGACACCGGAACACGTCTCTAGCCTAGACCTTCTAAATGTTAACGTTAATGTTCCAAAGCGTTGTTAAGTAAATTGAGATTTATTTTATGTTGATCTTGCTTAACAATTTTCCTTTCAATTTCACCACGATGATGCATATGAAATTCCTAAAATGCAGCTAACAATGATAAACAAACTTTCACTTTCATCTTTTTCAATGAAGAACCTAGCTACTAAGGTAAGAGAACGCTAGTTTTTTGGAAGAGAGCAAATAATTTCTGAGCAAACAAATCAATGAAGAAAACAAAATCAATGAATCACAAACTAAATGTAGATTTCCTAATGTTCCTTTTGCAAAAAAAACACAATCCTAAATGCAAATGCAAGTTTTTCTTTTCAGTTTCCTTAATGAAATTAATGTAGAAAAGAAACTAGGTGCACTAGATCAATAATCGAAATTATTTTTACTTTCGAGAAATGAAGAATACAAACAACAATTTCTCTTTTGAAGGAAAAACGAGGATTTCAACAACAATTTCTCCTATCAAGGAAATGAAGATTTTACGACAATTTCCTATTTCTAAAGCAAATGATTATTAATGTGACCATAAAAATTACTTTGAAATCAACTTGTCAATGATAATGAAAAACTTTTTAAAACAACATTAAACGAATTTTCAGTCAAAGGAGAAGAAGTATATAGAGTTACTGGTCAATTGAGCATCAAAATTTTTAGAACACAGCAGCAAACAAAACTGAAGCAAAGTACAAAGTCAGATTCAATGGAATTTGGTCCCTTTCAAGAGCCAACGCAGTCTCCAAGGGGGGACAGTGCTTTGCAATGCAGGCTTGGAAGGAGACAGTGCTCTGCAAAGCACTGTGCCCTGACTAAGGGTGCGTTGGGCGCAGTAAACAAAGAAAAAGCTACTATTTGGCTCACTAACTTTGCAAATTAATCTCTGAAAAAGTCTAATCTTTATGTGAAACAGCTACTGGGTGGATTTAAAAATAAAATCAGAGATTAAAACACCTAGAAACAAGAGAAATTCTCCCCAACAAAGTCGCCAGTTTGTTGGGCCAGAATTTTAATCTACAGATAAATTATGCTTCCCTAGACAGGTGCTAGTATAGAACAACAGGTGAAATACTATACTACCTTTTCTCCTAACTCAGAACAGATACACAAAGAGGATTGGATGCTTACTTGTTTCAGTCGCTTCCAAATGGTTCCTTTTTGTCGCTTCTGCTACAGCTTCAAATTCAAGCGGTTTTGTTGGCTGAATGCTTCCTGCAATAAGGAACACTGAAACAACATAAGATGCAATAATATAGATATCTATTCAAGCTAGTTATCTAAATTAGTTAAGCATAAACTACATTCATCAACCAAGATATTACAATATGGAAAATCAAAGTTAACATAGATGCATGTAGGGAAAAACAAGAATTACTCTTTATTAATGATAGAAGGAGAGGTTACAACCTAGTGACTGATTTGAAGTGGCCTTCCAGTAGATATCCCAAGTCTCATCACAGCATAAATCTCTCTAGCAGAAGCTCCACAAATCAAACTCTAAATTGAAAATTCTCCAGCATTTCTCTATTCAAATTCTTCTTCTTCAAACACTTAGATCTGTGTTCAATTTATAGATGAACCGTAGGTTGTTTTGCAATAAATATCATTCCAAAAATATGAAAGACATGTTTCCATTCATGTATATGCCAAATGGACACTTGGATCCGAAGCTTGACACATGTGAACCCTTTTAGAAGACATTAGCCAAGTGGAGATTCCAGAAAAATGAGAATTTTACTCGCAATGTGACCAACGCACCTTTGAATGTCAGGAAGTGCTCTGCAGAGCAGCCTTGAATGGGTCCACCTGCATGTGCAATGCACTTAGGCCCCTTAGAGCCTACGTTGGTGAGCTCTCATATGTTAAATAATAAGCTTCAAACCATGGAAACCCTTGCTTGATGAGAGTCTTGTTTGATTTATGTTCTTTCCTATCTTAGGGCATATAGCAACTGAGATGATAGGGAATGATAGACCCTTGATCATCGGTCCTAGAGATGATGCCCAGTTAACCAAGTCATTGGTATTGGTGCCCAAATTGATTTATAACAATTGCCCCCTAAAGCATGAGATCGAAATAATAAGAACATTTGATTGAGATGCTTTACACTGTGATGAGCCTGGAAACAAAGCGGAGTGGTCACCTGCATCAATCTTACAATACATTACATCATGATATATCCTCTATTGATCATAATTGTTGAGGGTAGGCATTCCCATAGTCAGCGCATAAAAAAATCTAATAACATGTACATAATTTAGAAAGTCGTCTACATTGGAATGTTGCCCAGATGCAGACACGCCTACAGATATAGGCCCATGTTTGGATGACAATCTGTATGTAAGGTCACCATACAGATGATGTGTACAAAAATCCTGAAATCATAGCCCGGATGGAAGAAACTATATCCGGGGTCTTCTTATCTCGTTCACTCGATCATTCAAGTACATGTCTAGCCATGCGAATATATGATTTGTCATCGAACATGGAAAGACATTTTTTGATTACCAGCCAATGATGTGAGTTGTTAAAAAACGCGAGAGAACAACCATTAATGAAAATGGCCCTCAAGGTACTGCAGTACATTTCGTAAGGCGTGAATAGATGATTTGATGTCGAACGCCAAACAAAATATTTCAGTCAAAGGTCCGGAAGCGAGGATCTTGTTGATGTTGTAACAAGCCTCATGGTACTGGAATCTGATGTTTCTAAGTGAACTTCCTGGATAGTGATTTGTTGTCGACAGGAATTCACCTTATTGCAAAACAGGAGTTACTGATTTCGGAGACAAGGGTATGACTTGATATAGCAATTTCCAGGGATGACGATCATGAAAATGAAGGTTTATGAGTATTGCAGATGGATGAATTCTTAATCACTGGATGACTTCTCTTGAACATATCGGCGACACTATGATGAGTTGGCAGCATTGACCCAAAACCTAAGTGAAGGTATGATGAACCATAGGTGTGAATGACCCGTCAAGATGATTACCCAACCCAAACAGTCACGAACATGGAGTGAAAGAAGTGTCATGTTCAAGAGCGACTTGCTACCAAAAAGAAACTTTACTTGCTTTTCCTAAATTTTCCCCGGTCATTTGTCGACCAGTACCTCTTTATTTTTTAACAAGCTTGAGGAGGATAACATTTTCTTGATCTATAATTCAACCCTTTGTGTGAATAAAGTATCTCTATTTAATAATTTAGCGAGTCTAGCGATGAATGAAACTCGATTCTTACCATGATCGACAAGCCCGTCGCTATTTTATGTTTTAACGAGCTTAACGACAGTGATAGCCCCGTCCTTTTTCATATTTAGAGAGTCTGAAAAAGAGGATGAAAGAGAACTCCATAAGTACTTTTTCGTAAATTTGTCACTCAGATCCGAAAAAGTGTAAAATAATATCTGAGAGAACCTCTTTGGTCATGTTTAACCAAGGTATTCCTTTTTCGGAAATAATCCATCTCAGTTCGGAAAAGGGTTAAACTTATACTGAGTAGATATCAATTCATTTACTTTAACGAGCTCGAAATGACAAGTGCTCGACAATATTTTCACATTATCAGAGTCTGAAAAGAGCTAAAAGAAGACTCCAGGGGTTCCTTTTTCGCTGTTATTGAAGCTCTAAAAAGAGATAAACGTGCGCTTCAAATCATTTTTCGTTTTTAACAAAGCTAGAAAAATAAGGAGAAAAAGTATGTTTTGTGGTCATGTCATTCTTTAAATAAATCTGCACGACTATTCTGTTCATCAGTTGTATTTCCTGTTCAGAACAACATCAAATGGATTAAAAATACATGTTTCATGATAAAAATACAGTTAAACTATATTCATAGCAATAAATTTAACTTGCAAACAATTAAATGACTATATAAAGTAGTTTCACTATTCATTTTTACCATTCCATAGTTACCATTTACGTTTTGGAGCTCTGAACCTGTTTTTTCCACAAACTTCAATGGTCGATTGCGGGCAATTAGTAATAATGTTTTGAATGCCCCCTGCAAGAGCACATGTCGAATGTCCCCTGCAAGAGTAGGTGCCCCCCAAGCTTCATTTCATTCATCTAAGTAGATTACTGGTTACTAATAGCTAGATGGAATGAAGGTTCATTTACGAGATCAGATGGAAGACTCGTCGTAATTAGGAGAGGATTTATTTCATTTTTTAACGAGCTTGACACAAGAAAAGAACTATGCTCATGACTTGTTTCATTTTTTAACGAGGTTGACACAGTAAAAGAACTATCCTCAATAGGCACTTGTTTCATTTTTAAACGAGGTTGACACAAGAAAAAAGAAGTCTCCTCAAGGTACTTGTTTCATTTTTTAAACGAGGTTGACACAAGAAAAAAGAACTATCCTCATGGGAACCTATTTCATTTATCGAGGTTGACACAGGAAAAGAACTATCCTCAACACCTGTTTCATTTTTTAACGAGGTTGACACGGGAAAATAAACATCCTCATGACTCTGTTTCATTTTTTAATGAGTTTGACACAGAAAAAGAACCATCCTCATTGTGAAGTTGGACTAGTGAGTGTGTGCTGGAAAAGACGTAGTTTAACGGAGTCATAATTTAAGGAGTTTGATGAATACCAAAAATGATAAGTTATAACATGCATTGACGGGTCTTCTCCAAGGTTTTCATTGAATTTAGGAATGTCTGAGGGTAACATATGTGGTATCACTAGCCACCAAGGAGAGGAACCAGATAGGATTCCAGATGATGACATTGGCAAAGACCATGAACATGAAGATGCACCAGAGAAAGTGCCAGATAATGATTTGTAACCTGTTGGGACCAAAGGGCCACTGTGCAAATATGACTCTGGTGAGGTTGTGAACATCGACGGAGTAGCGAGGGTAGGAGCTAACGTAATTGGAACAACAGACCCAACCGAAGACGTTGCTTCAGGCATGGTTGTATGACCAAATGTATACTCTCTGAAATCAAGAGGAGATTGAATGTAAATGGGATCAACAAAAGCAGATGGAAACGATGTTGGAAAATAATGGTACAGGTAAAGGTCTCCCTCAAAATGGGTTTGACTTTAAGGTGTATCAGGTTGTGGGATTTCTTCAATTGCGATTAAACTAGGAGGAAGAATTTCACCGTCAGGCCCAAAATATATTTTAGATGGTTTACTGTGTGATATAGGAGTTTTAGTGGCTACAGATATTTGTGGAGTGACCAAGGTAGGAACAACTTCCGGCTGTTCAGGATTCAGATTTGCTGGCAAAGAAGAGACAGGATCTAGATCAATTTGTGATTGAACAACATCGGGTGCAGGAGGTATGGTCTCAGCGATTGAATGGATTGTGACCACGGGTAGCTGTGAAGACTCCGTTTAGACAACAGTAAATGAATCGGGATGTGTGGAAACAATTTGAGCTAACTTTGTTTTGAATGATGATGTTTCGCCAGAGGTACGAATTATACTTGATTCGGTAGATCGTGATAGCCTTCGCCTACCAGATGTAACTTCCAGTGGTAAAGGTGGTTTTAAAGCTAATATATGCAAACGACGGGGGGTAGGATTATGTTCTTCCAAGATTACTGATTTATTTTATCCAAAAAAAAACAAAAAGAGGGTAATGCTAGGAAAAAGGGTTTACCAAGAAACTGTGAACTGTAGAATACCTCCTGGCGAACCAAGAAGTACGGGCAGGTAATCTCCCCGAATGTTGTGTTCGGTGTATCACAATTTCAGGGTGGCTGACTTAGTTCACTATGGATGGATAGCACCTAAAAGTTGTCCTCCCAAATATACCTGAAGGTACGTGGAGGCCCAAGTCCATATTAGCGCTGTCTGATGCGAAACCGCACAGTGATAGCACCCCTTTGTACTTATCGTACTGTAACACCGCCCGATATACCCGAGAGTACGTGGACGAGCTACGATATACTTACATACGTGGAGTGAGGTATCACACTCGGAATTTATTGCAGACAAGTTAACGACAGCTACTATGTTTTACGACGCCAGAACACGTCTCTAGCCTAGACCTTCTAAATGTTATCGTTAATGTTCCAAAGCATTTTTAAGTAAATTGAGATTTATTTTATGTTGATCTTGCTTAAAAATTTTCCTTTCAGGTTCACCACGACGATGTATATGAAATTCCTAAAATGCAGCTAAGAATGATAAACAAACTTTCACTTTCAGCTTTTTCAATGAAGAACCTAGCTACTAAGGTAAGAGAATGCTAGCTTTTTGGAAGAGAGAAAATAATTTGTGAGCAAACAAATCAATGAATCACAAACTAAATGCAGATTTCCTAATGTTCCTTTTGCAATAAACACACAATCCTACATGCAAATGCAAGTTTTTCTTTTCAGTTTCCTTAATGATATGAATGTAGAAAAGAAACTAGGTGTACTAGATCAATAATCGAAATGCTTTTTACTTTCTAGAAATGAAGAATACAAACAACAATTTCTCTTTTGATGGAAAAACGAGGATTTCAACAACAATTTATCCTATCAAGGAAATGAAGATTTTACGACAATTTCCTATTTTGAAAGAAAACGATTCTTAATGCAACCATAAAAAGTACTTTGAAATCAACTTGTCAATGATAGTGAAAAAAATTTTAAAACAACATTGAACAAATTTTCAGTCAAAGGAGAAGAAGTATATAGAGTTACTGGTCAATTGAGCATCAAACTTTTCAAAACACAGCAGCAAACAAAACTAAAGCAAAGTACAAAGTCATATAAAAGGGAATTTGGTCCCTTTCAGGAGCCAACGCAGTCTCCAAGGGGAGACAGTGCTCTGCAACACAGGCTTGGAAGGGAGACAATGCTCAGTAAAGCACTGTGCCCTGACTAAGGGTGCGTTGGGCGCAGTAAACAAAGAAAAAGTGATTGCTTGGCTCACTAACTTTGCAAATTAAGCTCTGAAAAAGTCTAATATTTATGTGAAACGGCTACTTGGTGGATTTAGAAAGAAAATCAGAGACTAAAACACCTAGAAACAAGAGAAATTCTCCCCAGCAAAGTCGCCAGTTTGTTGGGCCAAAATTTTAATCTACGGATAAATTACGCTTCCATAGACAGGTGCTAGTCTAGAACAACAGGTGAAATACTATACTACCATTTCTCCTAACTCAAAACAGATACACAGAGAGGATTAGATGCTTACTTTTTTTAGTCGCTTCCAAATGGCTCCTTTATGTCGCTTCTGCTACAACTTCAAATTCAAGAGGTTTTGTTGGCTAAATGATTCCTGCAAGAAAGAACACTGAAATAGTAGAAGATGCAATAATATAGATATCTATTCAAGCTATTTAGCTAAATCAGTTAAGCATAAACTACATTCATCAACCAAGATCTTACAATATGGAAAATCAAAGTTAACATAGATGCATGTAGGGAAAAACAAGAAGTACTCTTTATTGATGATAGAAGGAGAGGTTACAACCTAGTGAATGATTTGAAGTGACCTTCCAGCAGATTCCCAAGTCTCATCACAGCATAAATCTCTCTAGCAGCAGATCCACAAATCAAACTCTCAATTGAAAATTCTCCAACATTTCTCTACTCAAGTTCTTCTTCTTCAAACACTTAGATCTGTGTTCAATTTATAGATGAACTGTAGGTTGTTTTGCAATCAATAGCATTCCAAAAATAGGCAAGACATGTTTCCATTCATGTAGATGTCAAATGGACACTTGGATCCAAATCTTGACACATGTGAACCCTTCTAGAAGACATTGGCCAAGTGGATATTCCGAAACAATGAGAATTTCGCTCCCAATGTGACCAACGCACCTTTGAACGTCAGGAAGTGCTCTGCAGAGAAGTGCGTTGGGCGCAGTAAAAAAAGAAAAAGCTACTGTTTGGCTCACTAAATTTGAAAATTAAGCTCTGAAAAAGTATAATCTTTATGTGAAACGGCTACTGGGTGGATTTAGAAAGCAAATCAGAGACTAAAACACCTAGAAACAAGAAAATTTCTCCTCAGCGAAGTCGCTAATTTGTTGGGCCAGAATTTTAATCTACGGATAAATTACGCTTCCCTAGACAGGTGCTAGTCTAGAACAATAGGTGAAAGACTATACTACCATTTCTCCTAACTTAGAAAAGATACACAGAGAGGATTGGATGCTTACTTGTTTCAGTCGCTTCCAAATGGATCCTTTCTGTCGCTTCTGCTACAGCTTCAAATTCAAGCGGTTTTTTTGGTTGAATGCTTCCTGCAAGAAAGAACACTGAAACAACAAAAGATGCAATAATATAGATATCTATTCAAGCTAGTTAGCTAAATCAGTTAAGCATAAACTACATTCATCAACCAAGATCTTACAATATGGAAAATCAAAGTTAACATAGATGCATGTAGGGAAAAACAAGAAGTACTCTTTATTGATGATAGAAGGAGAGGTTACAACCTAGTGACTGATTTGAAGGACCTTCTAGCAGAGTTCCCAAGTCTCATCACAGCATAAATATCTCTAGCAGCGACTCCATAAATCAAACTCTCAATTGAAAATTCTCTAGCATTTCTCTACTGAAATTCTTCTTCTTCAAACACTTAGATCTGTGTTCAAATTATAGATGAACTGTAGGTTGTTTTGCAATCAATAGCATTCCAAAAATAGGCAAGCCATGTTTCCATTCATGTAAATGTCAAATGGACACTTGGATCTGAAGCTTGACACATGTGAACCCTTCTAGAAGACACTGGCCAAGTGGAGATTCCAGAACAATGAGAATTTTTCTCCCAATGTGACCAACACACCTTTGAATGTCGGGAAGTGCTCTGCAGAGCAACCTTCAATGGGGCTACTTGCATGTGCAACGCACTTAGGCCCCTTAGAGCCTGCGTTGGTGAGCTATCATATGTTAAATAATAAGCTTCAAACCATGGAAACCCTTGCTTGATCAAAGTCTTGTTTGATTTATGTTGTTTCCTTTATTAGGGCATATAGCAGCTGAGATGATAGGAATGATAGACCCTTGATCATCGGTCCTGGAGATGATGCCCAGTTAACCAGGTCATTGGAAATGGTGCCCAAATTGACCTATAACAGACATGTTTATGAGGGTGGGCGTAGTTGAGGGGCGAGGTGAATATTAGGGAAACCATAATTTTATTTATTTATTTTTATATGTTTTCCCTATTATTCCCCCCACACCCATCCTCATTTCATATGAGGGTGAGGGTGAGGACGAGGGTGCGGGATATGATAGGGAAAAACATAAAAATATTTTTTTTTTATGTTTTATCTCACATCCCATCTTCATATGAAGGTGGGGGTGGGGGTGGCAATGGGGGAGGAAGGAAATCATAGGAAAAAAATATCATTATTCTTATTCTCTTCACCCTCAACCCCCTATGAGGGTGAAGGTGAATGTTAGGGAAAACATAAAAAATGGTGGGGGTGGAAGGGAATGATAGAGAAATGTCAAAAAGATTTCATGTTCTTCTTATCATTCTCCCCACCCTCACCCCTATAAGGGTGGGGTTGGGGTGTGGGGAAAACATTAAAACATAGGGGTAGGGGTGTAGGTGGAGTGAATGATAGGAAAAACACACACCCAACCCCCACCCTAATAGAAGTGAGGGTGGAGGGAATGATAGGTATAAAAAAAAAATTGTTTTTATGTTTTACCTATCATTTCCTCCAAGCCCACCCCTATGAGAGTGGGGGGTTGGGGCACATGGAATGATAGGGAAAATATAAAAAAAAAAAATTAATTGTCCTTCACCCTAACCCTTACCCTCAAAGGGAAGGGTGTGGAGGGAAAGATGGGAAAATATAAAAGAATTTTTTTATGTTTTTCCTATTATTCCCTCGACCCCCACCCCTATGAGGGCGAGGGTTTGGATGTAGGGAATGATAAGGAAAACATAGAAATACACTTTATTTTTTTGTTTATTATTCGACCCCACCCCCATGAGGGTTAGGGTGGGAGGAAAAATAGGAAAGCACAAAAAAAGTGGAGAATGATATGGATAACACACAAGAATTATTTGCATTGTCCCTATCATTCCCCCCACCCCCCCAAAACCATACTTTTTATGTTTTCCCTATTATACCCCTACCCCTACCCCACCCCCACCCGTACGCCTACCCACATAAGGATGAGGGTGGAGGGAATGATATGAAAAACATAAATAAATAAATATATATATATATATATATATATATATATATATATATATATATATATGTGTTTTCCCTATTATCCCTCCACATATACACCCTCATGTTTTTTATGTGTATTTTATCATTCTCCCCCACTCTCACCCTCATTTTATGTTTTCCATATCATTCCCCTCACCCTATCCTCAATGATATGGTGGAAATTATACGAAGAAAAAAAAAAAAAAAACATTTTTTTGATTTCCTATCATTTCCCATTTATGTGACTCTTTAGATTCTAAAAATAATAATATTATTATGGAGTTAGTTAATTATTTTATTTTTTTAATTTACTTTCCCATTTATGTGACTCTTTAGATTCTAAAAAAATAATATTATTATGGAGTTAGTTAATTATTTTATTTTTTAAATTTACTTTCATAATATATTAATTGAATAATCTTATTATGGAATTATTTTACTATTTTATTTTGAAGTTAATTTTGATAATATATTAATTGGTTTTTGCTCATATATAGTTCCAAAAGGAAAAGAAGTTGGACTATCCCTATAAATTTTTGTAAAATCCATCTTTATCACCTACTGAATCATAGTGGGTCCTATAATTCAATGGTGGGAGTTGGGGAGGGAATGTTAGGATATATATATATTTATATTTCGCCCTCCACCCACTTTCACTCTCATTTCATATGAGGGTTGAGATAGGGGAAATGACAGGGAAAACATAAAAAACACTTTTATGTTTTCTCTATGAGGGTGAGAGTGGTAGGGAATGATAGGGTGCACATTAAAAAAACATTTATTTTTTTCCCTTATCATGAGAGTGGGAGTGGGAAACAATAATAGGGAAAAAATAAACATAAAAAATGATTTTATGTTTTCCCTATCATTTTCTATTTATGATAGTGAGGAATTAGGGGAAAACGATAGGGAAAAAATACAAATCATTTCCTATTTATGAGGATGGAGATGGGGGAAAATGATAGGAAAACATAAAAACATTTATGAGAGTGAAGATGAGGGTGAGGGTGGTGAGAAATGATAAGGAAAACATAAGAGGGTGAAGATGGGAGTAAGAGTGAGGGAAAACAATAGAGAAAACATAAAACACCACAATGAAAATGATAGGGAAAAGGAAAAATATAAAATTGAATGTTTTCCCTGTTAGAATTAATTTTGTATTACCTTCAAATTACAAATTACATCCCTAATATATCATGATAGAAAATAAACCCGCAAAATTGGAAATCTAACCTCAATCCATCACAAGAGGGGTTGGATATCTTGGCCACCACCAAAATAGATAGAGTAACAACAATGAAAACTAAAACTAAGAAAAACAATAAGCTACCATAAACCATCTACTAGAATAAGAACATAAGACAAGAGATGAACTTAAGAGCTAGACGAAGTCATGAGAGGCAGGTCCCGAGCAGTTGTTCCTATAGGGCCATAGGGCTTTGGATCAAATTCGAGATAACTCTCCAAATGCACTATACAGGCATTCAATCTCACCATGAAATATCATTTATAATGTTGAATCCTCCAAATACCATTCAAGAATGAGATGATATCGTTCTATCCTTTCTCTTTTCCTTCAGGATATGACTAAGCAAAGTCTTCAGTTGTCGGTGAAGGGTGACAGAGTGCATGTATTGATTCCTTCGTCCCCTGGTGTGACTAGGGTCAAGTAACCAATTGGAAACCTCTGCCATGAGCTCTGTGTCATAATAAGTTTAGCAGGCATGAGCCACATGAGTCAATTGGTGAATTTCCTCTCAGGTACTGGGAGATGCCACTATATGGTATCGAGTTGTTGCATCTTGACCCTGAGACTGCACACGCAATTGATTGTGTTGGTCAAGACTACCCCTCTCCGCCAACCCTCACCTGAATCTCATTCTTTATTTGAGCATGGATAAGGAAGGTAAAAGAACTTAGGAACAAGCCTTGCTCTCATTGTCAATAAGTTCCTACAAAACTCGATAGTCTTTTTCCCTGACACTTGAAGGGGACCACAAAAATATAAAGAGCTAATGCCTATTCCTCCTAAAAAACTCAACAAGTACACTAGACACCACAAATGACAACCTTGATGAAGGTCTAGATATCCAGTTGACACCCACACAACGACAATACACAGCAAGGCGAAAGCGATGGGGTAATGATATACAAGGACAAAGATAAGAATAAACACTAGGATGGTATTCCAACGTTGGGATGAGTTGCAGAATAGAAACAACAAACCCCAACAGAGGATAGACTATAGGAAAACCAGATGGAGCTCCAAGCAAAAACAACACTTCAACAACATAAAAACACATAAAAACAAGAACCCAAATTACAACAATTACATGATTCCAAAAGCGTCAACACACTAGGTTTAATAGAGTCCAAACCTGGGTATGTTGAGTAGGTGTAACAACGAAAACCCCTGCAGCTGACTGAGGACCCTGTGCATTCACCCTTCACAGGACTATCACCACACCATGGACCAGAATTCTACACTTGATTGTTGAACCCAACTCTCGTACAATTTAAAGCCTTATCCTCTTGCAGCGAAATTCTCCAGGGGTCATCCAAAAGCCCTGTCAAAATCGCTTTGCAAACCAACAAGACCTTGGCGGAAAAGAAACAAATGTCATCCCATATGGCCAACTTTCCCTGCTTAGTTGTCAGAGTTTCCAAGCAAGCCAAGGGAAAGTTTACTTCCACTTGCAGTGGGTAGCTTGTCCTCGATGCTTTAAATGGAAAACCACACGTTGAACCATTACACCCGAGAATCAGTAAACAAACCAATTTGGTAGCTTATGCGAGTTGAAATGTTGCATGAATTCGACCTAGGAAGGGCGAGACACACCACTCCAATTAATCACATCTAGAGTAAACGAAGTGGCAGGTGCCCCTCCCAATTCCTTGTACCACATAGTATTGGTGTAGTCTAACTTACACACGAAATAACCTTTTTCCCAGAATTCACCAAAATCCGACAATACAATTTCAATATTTTTTGTTGTTTAAAATACATTTTTGAATGCATAAATGAATTCAGCACCGTGAAAAACCCTTGAGGCACTCGAATTATGCAAATTAAACAATTTAAACTCGAGTTGTTAAAAATCTTTGTCAATTTTTGATTAAAATTAATCAAAAAAAAACTATAGTAAAAAAAGTCATTTCGTCTATAAATTAAACTACTTCTAGATGATATTTCACCACATAAAACTTTTTATTAAATCATGTTATTATTGAATTATTTAACAGTTTATTTTTTTATTTAATTTTTTAATAATATATTATTTTGTTTTTCATAATATATAATTCCAAAAATTAAAACAAATAAATTACCCTGCGAAGTCCATCTTTATCGCCCATTGAATTATGGTGGACCCTACACAGTTTCCAGCCATTACTTTTTAGTAGACGGTATCCGCGTGTCTTCTCCCAAAAGAGAGGGGTTCACCATGGAAAGCGATCGTTGCCTGCGGTGCAATTTGTCGGTGTCAGAGTGCTGGCATTAGTCCACCTATCTAGTCCAAGACACTCGTCCACGTCACTGTACGTGCACGACGACCTTTGGAAAGGGGTAGAGAAGTCTACTTTATTCTGCCACGTCACCATCCGTTTCGGGATTTCTATTCCCGTGTCCTACGTCATACGGACATTGTTCCACGTGAACAGGTTTCCGGGAGGGAATCCGTCCTCCGTTACGGGAGTTAGTTGGCAGCCGCTCATTAGACGCTGACTTCCAAGTGGCCCCCACATGATCCGGAGAATGATTTAGTAAGGGGACTCGGGAGTGATTGATTGAGAGACTGCTTTTTTGTTTTTAAATAATTTTTTTAATATGAGTTTTTATAATTTTATTATTGTATATTTGTAATATCAGTTGATTTGAAATATTTGAAATATTTTGATTTAACATCTAACTAGCTAAAATTATTTGGGGATTGTATTTGGTTTATGCTACCTTAGCTTTTAATATGGATGGATTTTTTTTCATGGTGTTTTGAATTGGTGACCTTCACATCATGGAGTGACTTAACAATACATCCCATCACTATCTATTCTAAGCTCCATGGGCATATCCATGTTCTCTATTAAAATTGTTAAGATGTTCTTAAAATTTAAAATTTAAACACTCTCTTGAAAATGAGACACGAATAATGATAGGTGGATGTTAAGATTTTATTTTGGCTAAATCAAATTAAATGTTTAGTGAACTAAGAATGTTTGGTGATAACACATTTACATAGCTTGTTATGGAAGGTGTCATTGATATGTTCCTTCAATCCAATGTAGGATTTGTAACAAGAACAAGGAACTTGATAGACATCTGGAGAGAACAATTGGCCTAAACTTATCTTTGATACTTTTAAATAATTGTTTGAGGATTCTCTAAAGCTTGAAGAGAGGTCTTTTTTTTTTTGGGCTAGGATTTTATATAAATAGTTAATGATACCCTAAAGTTACAATAAAGAATTTAGTAATGTGAGAAGTGGGTCTAATGTTCTTGGATTTAGGTCGCATGATGACCTAGAAAATTTTGTTGCTTTGGGCACTTAGAGAGTAGCCATTTTATTGGAGAGCTTAAGTGAGGTGGTCTTATTATTTGTTTAGGAATATGGGGTTAGAGATTTGAACAACTCTAAAAATGAGAGCCTTGCGGACAACACAATTTTGAGTAGGATGATAATAGGATTAAGCATAGATGGTAATAGGAGAAAACATGGAAGAATTATTTGTCCATATAAACCCTTTTATGAAAAATGTTATGATAAAGGGATCCAGTGTGCTAATGTGTAACTAAAATATAAGTATAGAAGAATTGTCTTGCTAAAAATTTTGTGTAAATTGAATGTGAGAATAAAATGTTAAGATGGACATGAAACAAGTTTAAGGGAAAATCAACATAGGTGAGATAATTGAGGTGTTATCCACAAACTAAAATCAACATTTAGGTTTGACTAGATCGTTGAAGAGGATGCATGATATGGAGAATTTGTATATCAATAAGAAAAGAAAATGATCAAAGAGAATGTTATATATATATATATATATATATATACATACACATACACATACACATACACATATATTATATTAAATGGTTATGAGTAAGACAAATAATTTTTTAAGAAAATATGAAAAAAATTACAACAAATAAATTAGTAATGTAATGAGGGGACTTAACCATGAACGAAGTTTTCTTTTTTACCGAAATGATTTCTACATACTTTATGTTTTACACTTAAATTTTCTTAACAAAATTCAAGTTATACATCTAAATACATCTATCTATTATACATAATTTCTCAACCAAATCAATTTTATGTGTCATTACATTCATATAAAACATTTCTCCATCTTTAATGTTCAAATTCAACTTATCCCAAAATGAAAGAGTATTAAAGGTCTGAGCGACCAAAACCCTAGCCAAGCACCGCCAAAAATGGAGGTTTGAATGTGCGACGACGGCATGATCTTAGCTGCAATGACTGCCATGGTTTTCTATGGGACTAGCACAAGGGGTTAAGACTCCATGAAAAACACGCAACCTGTTTTTTCGGGCAAATAATATATGCGCAAACAAACTCTAGACCCTGCAGTGTCGACTAGTGGTTACCGACGGCAGTCCATGAGTTATTTCCTCGCAACCCTTCATCGTCGGCCACAGGCAGTTACTGGCAGGAAATAGGCAGGAGACCATGATTACCTCGGAACTCTGTTTATGGAGGAAGAACTAATCAACTACTCCTCAGACGCATTGGACCCATCACAGATCTGGGTTGATTACACACCTCAGTAGCCAGACAGGCAGCCACCAGATGCCATGTTTCAATCGAATGTGCAGGTGGCACAATACATTACCAACATGGAAGTTGGGGAAACCTCTCATAGTCAACTAGGGTGTTACACAGTAATTTGTCACCGTCCCTACCATTCCCCGTCCCGCACAATGGAGGACCCATTATGTGACCTGTGAACACTGTCATGCCTTGAAAACATCATCAATGCATCCCTCTGAGTATGAGCTTCATTTCCCCTTGAGACATATCCTTGCAAAATCCATGAAAAACAGCTCTTTTTGCATTGGCGCGGGTAGACAGTTCAGTACTCGCGCCACTCAGGGAAATCCTGTAAAGAGGTCGCGCCACTTGGCGCTCTGTCATAGAGCAGCAATCGCGCCACCCATTTTAGGGACTGTTTTTTATATATGGATGGCGGAAGTTGAGTTCAACCAAACTCACAACCACTGCCTATCTTGAGTTGGGAGGTTTGGCTACGGGAGTTCTATGGAAGGGAAGTAGTTTTGCCACCTTCTATGGAACCTTCCTTGTTGATAGGGCCAATCCCATAATAATAGGGATCCCAACTCCCTCCTTCCCCATCTATAAAAGCTTGCTCAGATCCATGGCAAGCTAGTCTTGAAGTGCCGAAGCTTTGCATCTCCCTATTCCCAAGTGCCTTTGTGCTGTAAAGAATCCCTTCTTTCCCTTAAGGCCCATTCAATCGAGGAGACCATTGTTACGAGACTCTGGAGAGGTTTCCCTTTCCTTGGCGAGCTTTGCGAGACGTGGACGACCCGAGACCCGTTCGAAGGAAGCTGCGACGTCAGAACTTGGTTGTAACTTCTATTCGTTTATCATTTTAATAGATGACTATGATTATGGTTCCACTCCTTTTCCCATCATGTTAATGCGAGTAATATCTTTTCTGACCGATGTTTAGTTACGTATGCTGGTTCCTATGCATGTATCTGTTCGTTTCTTCTGTGTGCAGGTGTTCATCCACGGAGATTGTGGAAGGATTGTGATCTGCCAGGGCTGAAGGACGGGGACATCTTCTTCTTCAGATCTAGCGCTGGAATCCAGGTAGGCTCTTATCCCAAGTCTTTCATTCGTAACTAGGAGCTTGCGTCATAGCATTTTTTGTTTGTTGCTAGACCCCTGCTGGGCTAGTAGGGATCGCCTCTGTCCGCAGAGGGGATTTACCTCCTCAACAAATTGGCGACTCCGCTGGGGATCGTCCGGTTTTCCTTGTCCCGTTTATGATTGGTTCGCTTTGATTTTTCCTCCTTGCTTGATGAACCTTCTGGGTTGGATTCTTTCACTATTTTAGCTTCTTGGTTTGCTTAGCTTGTATTGGTCTGCTTTCAGATTAGCTTGTTTTTTAATTTTTATTGAAGAACTCGACTGGCGCGGGTTTTAACCCGACAGTCGCGCCACTTGGCGCTTGGTGCATTTGTCTGTCTCGCGCCAATCGGCCTCTGGCGCCAGTTTCAAGGCCACAGTCGCGCCACCCCTGTGACTTTTTTGAGTTTCTTCATTTTTTGGCTTTCTGAGCTTGACCAGTACTTTTCTTCTTGATTTCCTGATTGTCTGAGTGTGTTGGAGTCTTGTTTGACCGGAATTCACCGCTATCCTTTGGTTGTTTGCCTTTGTCTATCGATTTCACGATTTGAGCCCTAGGGCATCTAGTGGCATAGTGAATCGAGCCCTCCTTGGGAGTTTTGGTGTCTTGATTGTCCTGTCAACTTGTTGATTGATTCTCCATGCTCTCTTAACAGTCTTTGATCGTTTTTGCTGCGTCTTTTGAGTGATTGTTCATTCCTTCATTCAGAATTCGTTTGCCTTGGCTTTGGACCTAGATCACACGGTCCATTGGGAGTTTTCGAGTCTTTCTTCGATTTGAGAGACTTTGGGTCGATTTAGAGATTTGGTTGCTTGCTTCGTTGAGTGAATGTTGTTTGCTTCGCTCTCTTAGATATCATTTCTCAAATTGTTCCTTTTGTTTTCAGTGCACATTAGCCATTAAACATTGAAAATCAAAAAAAAAAAAATCTCTTTTGCTTTTGTTAAATTAGTGCAAATTGTGATCTTTTCCATATTGCTAGTGATTAGTGTTTGAATGAAAAGTGTGCAATTGCATTAGTTGCATTAGAGACATTCTTGTTTGTATTCCGTTCATTTCGTTTGCATAAAAGCTCTCAACTCTCATTTAACTAGTTTTCATCGAACGAAATGTTGCATCGTGGCATATAGCTTGCATTTAGGAGACACTACATACGATAAGGCCTGGAAATTGGAACTTAATTGAAGATCAACTGTAAAATTCATTCAATTAACCTAAGGCAACATTGGAACTTAACGCAACATATTTAGAAGGTCTAGGCTAGAGACGTGTTCCGGCGTCGTTAAACCTAGCAGCTGTCGTTCGCCTCTTGGCTTTAGACAGCGCTAGTACGGACTTGCGCTCCCCGTACCATCGCGTATATAAAGGGAGACCCCCATAGGTTTTCAATCCTTTATCCACAGGAAGCCGAGTCTGCCGCCCTATACTCGTGATACACCGAACACAGCATTCGGGGAGACTACCTGCACGTACGGAAAGTCCTTGGTCGATTTCTGTTTCATTATTGAAACCAAGGTGTATATTGCAGTTCACGGATATTTGGTACACCCTTTGTGCCTAGTTTTTCCTGAGCAATCATTTGGTCTTTTCTGACTCCCTAAACTTGAAAAGACCATCAAGCGCTTGTCCTTTCACGCTTGTGTCAACTCTGAAAGAGATAGAGTCATCTTTTTATCGTTTCTCGACTCTTGAAACATGAAACGGTAGAATTTCTTACTTTCCAATGTGGTAAAATTAATCGCCCACAATTTCACGCCTGCTTAGATATTGCTTGTTGACCGTTTGATCGTGTGCCCTTAACTCTTTTTCAGCCCGTGTGTGGTTTTTAGTTTGATGGCAACTTTTTCAGAGTTCACCAACCAAGGAATCCCCTCAGAAGGGAATCCTGGTCATTTTCCTCCTTTTGGAAATGTTGGTGCTCCTTACATGGCGACGTTGTCCCTTCCTGGGTTAACGGTTGGGTTACCTGTTTGGTTGTTCTCAACCTCTGTTGTCCCGAATGTCTCCACTACTGTTCAATCAGTTCCTCCACCTGAACAACCTCATATTGATTCCAAGGTGGACCTCTCCCCTTCTTCGCCTGTTTCTGCGTCCTCCTCTTCTACTTCGCCTGGTGAAAGTCTGGATTCAAGTAACCAGGTGGCTAAGAAGAAGAAGAAGAAGACTAAGAAGAAGAAGTCCGATAAGCGAGAGGCTAAATGTACAGCTACTGTCCCTAAGGAATCTCCTCTCGATAGTCCTTCCAACCCTCCTCGGAAAGTCAAGTTCCCGTGCATGTTATGCACGGGAGACCATCTTCTTCGAGACTGCCCTGGCATTCCCAAGGTGCTCGAAGTATGGTCCAACGGCCGCCCACCGTTGCCTTTGGCTTCCGGGAGTCAAGTTGGGGGCACGTCTTCAGCTGCTGTTGATAAGAACTCTAAGAAGCAGGGTAAGATCACCAATCCCTGTAAGTTGTGTGAAGGGCACCATGCCATTCACCTTTGTCCTTATATGGATGAAGCCAAGCAAGTCTTGGACAACCCAGCCGGTTCTACACCACGCCTTCCACCTGGTCATAATCGGCTTTCTTTGAGTCCTCCGCCAGTTGATCCTACGATTGATCAAGAGTCATCCTTGGTCGATCCCACTCCCCCAGAAATTCAAATTCACGAATCCATCCCTGACCAACCATTGGTCGTGGGATCGGTTGAACTGGCCCCGTCTACGGTGCACCAGGTCTTTTCTGTCGAGAGTGGACCTCACACCCCCCATGTCCTTCTGATCTCTTCAGATTCTTCAGACTTGGAGAAAGATTCTCCTGTCCCTGTACTTCAAGAAGCCCCTCCTCCGCCTCCCATGATGGAGGCTCTAGAGGATATCCCCCCCGCCTGCGAGATGGAGGTCATGGGGGAGGCTTCTGCTTCCGTAACATCAGGAGAAGACCTTCGCATCTCGATAGTAGCCCCTCCGAGTAGTTTGGTCGCTTCCTTTGACTGGAATCGATTTGCAGGATTTCGCCTTCCGTCTTATGTGCCTTTCGAGATCACAGTACAGGCTCTTGGTCTGGTTGTACCCAGCACCATTATAGACGAAGGTGCCTCTGTTAGTATTCTGTCATCAACTCCCTGGCAAGCTTTCGGTTCGCCGCCGCTTGCGCCCGTTACGCAGAATCTGTTGACATTCAATAGAAGAACGAGTCAACCGTTGGGGATCCTTCCAAGGTTACCTGTTACTTTGGGAGGCAAAACCGTCCATATGGACGTGATGGTCATTCCAGGCCCCTTGGATTTCAATCTGCTTTTGGGGCGCGATTACACCTATGCCATGGGAGCGCTTGTCTCCTCCCTTTTTCGTGTGGCATGTTTTCCACATGAAGGACGGATTGTGACCATTGATCAGCTGTCATTCTTTGGTCCCAATGTAGCATCTGGTCCGCCATCACCCCCTCCTGGTTTTTATCCACCCGTTGTATATGCTCCACCGCAGGTCAACTATGTGGCTACTTACCCCGTGCCTGTGCTCAGTGATGATGCCGTAGTGCATAATGTGCTGGGGGCATTGGGTCCTGACTTCCAGGATGTTTCCCTTCCATCAGGAGTGGAACTCTTGGAAGCGCCGCCTTCTTGTTCATTTTGATGTAAGTTGGTTAGAGCATGGTTTCCTCCCTGGGTCAAGCTCTTTAAAAAATGAAACTAGGATCTTGGAGCATAGTTCCTCCACTTGTGTCAAGCTCCTAAAAACAATGAAACAAGTTGTTCGAGGATAGTTCTTTTAAGTGTGTCAACCTCGTTAAAATAATGAAACACAAGCATATTCAATTCGAGTTTTGTCAGTTTCAGCTCAAATCTCGTGTATGTTCAATCTTCACTCCATTTTCAATCGAGTGAAGCTTGGGGGGCATGTGCCTCGATTTGAGACAACATGTTGGGGGGCATGCCCGTCTTTCTTATTATCAAGCATAGTTTGTGTTTTAAGCTTGCGTAAAAATAAAACTCGTTTCAAGCATAGTTTGCATATGTGTGTGTTCATGTGTGATTTTAAGCTTGCGTAAAAATGAAATGTGTGATTAAATGCATTGTGTGAATACATTTCGCATTGGGTCGTTTGTTATGTAACTGATACATTAGATTACATCTGTATTAGACATTTGCATGACATATAGAAAACATCATCACATGTAAAGAAATATCCATCCAAAATAGTCATATGTATATATATATATGTGTGTCGAAATGTTTGCACAGTGTGCATCACAAAACTCAAAAAATATACATAATTGTCTTAATACATCCTGAGACACTGTGTCTCTCAAAAAATAGGTGTAGCTAAATCCTAGAGACTAATCTGCATGGTGCTCATGATAGCACGTCACCGCACGCACTAGCCGCCTCAGGATTCGGTGGAGCCGGTTTGGAACTCCCACCGTATGGCGCTGGTACTCCATCGGTACGTCTGACAGTCGGGCATAGTCTGGGATCCCATGGACGATCCCCTCGAGGTTCTGAACCAGTGCCTCTCCTCCGGTGCCTTCCCCCTGAATCTCAGGGGCGAGTTGTGTCCTCCGGGAGATAGGAGACATCCCGGCTGGTCTCTCAGGTCCTACATCTGCATGCATATATAATTGTGTTTAGACAAGTGTGTATTAACAAAAAAACATATAAACATAAAATCAAAAATATGAGGTCTTACCCAGCTCTTCATCCCAGTCGTCTCCTTCTGGTAGCGGGAGATCCGGGTCCCCTGTAAAGTCAGTTCCCGAATAGGGCCAATCTTCAACAAAGATCAGTTGGTGCCGTAGCCACCTGAAGAACTCGGGCTTCCAGGACATCTGTTTCCCGCCTCCAGATCTGGGCATCAGTGCTGCCCAGCGAGCCATTCTCGGCTCTCGTGGTACCGGACTCGCCACATGGGCCTCTTGGCCCTGGAAGGTTGGTATGCGTTCCAGAATGAACGATACCAAGATGGAACCATAGCCGAACTGCTTCAGTTTCCCCTGTTTACACTTGGTGAGCTGCCTTTTCATGTTGATCGTGACGGCTGTTGCCCAATCATACAGTCGGGGACCCATGCATTCTGAGGCCAGTAAGAGCTGAGTCTTTGTAGCCTCATGCGGTGCCTGCGATCCAGCAGCTCGCGTAATGGTGTGGAGAACTACTCTCAGTGCTAGATCAGGGATGGTGGAGATGTATACTTTCTTACTTCCTGATCCTGTCTGTGCCCCTCGGCACACCCGCGCCATTACCTCTTCCATCTTTTCCCCTGATGGTCTGCTCCTTACTTCTCAAGACAGTGATTGGACTGCGGGATAATCCAAAGAGTCAAATAAATGTCAGACCGACCTTCTACCTTCTCGTATTCTGAATATCATTATTTTCATCCCCGCAGGTTGATCAGATATCGAGGAGCCTGTGGCCAGGCTCGTAAGCATGGCGTGAGGAAGAACTTTTTTAAGCCACAGTCTCTCAGAGCATTCATACATGCTTGGCTTTGCATGGCCTCTTCGTCCTCATCTCCGTGTTCTCGTTCCTTCCATTCGATTGCCATTCTGACTGTTTATCTGCATTCACATGGTCCAAAGCCCCTGATTAGATCTTTTGTGGGCTTCAAAATTCAAGAAATTTGGCATAAATAGCGAAATTTTAGGCGGAAATTTGGGTTCCACCGCTGGCGCGACTGTTTTGCTGACAGTCGCGCCATTTGGCGCGGGCCCTTTGGTAAAAAGAGCTCAGTGGCGCGGGTCCGTGCCCGATACCCGCGCCACTTGGCCCGGCCCTAAAATTTCAAAGGTGCCCTTACAGAGCTAATTTCTAAGGGGAAATCATTAAAAAATGAATGGAAAGAAAGAGAAAAGGAGCGCCTCTTACCTGTCACAGACGAGACGCTGAATGGTTGCCTGGATTGGTCGCAATCGCCGTCAGAAGATTCTGCTCCAAATGGACCACTGTTGCTCTCCACAAGGTAAATAGTAAAAAGTAATTTTATTTTTTACCATTAGACATATTTATAACTTTTCGACGTTAAATGAGCTTTAAAAGTTATTTTTTGTCAAATATTTGCATGTGTTATGTCGAAAATGGATTTTACGCTTGTTGGGTATGTGCAGCGGCAGGTTTTTGCGACTTAAAAGGTGGAGACGAGTTGTATTTTATACTTTTTCGGACTCCGTAAATACACGAAAAAGTCACTCTGGAGTCATCTTTTAGCTCTTTTCTGACTCTCTAAATATGAAAAGATCGCCGAGGCCCTTGTCGTTTCGATCTCGTTAAAATGGACAATGCACTTATTATCTTCACTCCTGAGCATAACCCTTTTTCTAAGTCAATGACTTTATAACTAAAGGAATACCCAGCTCATTTTAATTAGAGGCTTCTTCCTGGATATTGTTTTCTACCTTTTCGGATCTGGGGAACTATTTACCAGCACCCAGGAGTTTTTTTCTTCTGCCTGTTTTTCAACCCCCAAACACAAAAGACGCTTGTGCTCCTTCCTTCACGTACTCGTTAAACCCTCATTATATTGGATCTGGTCAAATGACGTTTCCCAGTTTCTCTTCTTAGGACCTGAAATTAGGATTAGGGATTTCGCTCCCCGATGCTGACTTTGGTGATCACAAGTGATATGCTATCCCTTTCCAAGCTTGTTATCAAAAATAATTGGGGTACTCTGCTTTAAATGGTGGGGAAAAAATGGAACATCGTCGTTGTCATCAGATGGTCGCTTCTCACACAGCACCCATTCCATTCGTCGGGTTGGGGACATCTCATCTCGTTGTTTCACTTTGTTTCCATGGGTTTGGGTAATCTCTTTTGACCTCTCATCTGTTCACTGCCTCGTCGCCATGACCTTTGATCTGTTGATGTCAAATACTGCCAAGTCCATTTCCGTGCCGTTTATATGTTCAAGAGAAGTTGGCCTCTGCGAATATCAACCTTCCTCTGTTTCTCATATGGTCCTAATTCACAACAAAACATTATGTTCCTCTGTCTCGTGTCGATGATGTGGGAATCATTATGGCCCACCTTCGATCAAGGTCACTTCCTGTCGACTTCAACTCATTATCCAGGAAGTTGGTCTAGAGACTCCTGATGGTACCTTGGAGCCTGCATGCCTCAATGGCAGGTTCGTCGCATTCGACGTGAAGTTTACATCATTAACTTCCGATCGAATGATTCTGCGGGTGTTCGACGTCAACTCATTTATTCACACGCCGTAGATTGTACCTGTAGTACCTTGAGGACCATTGTCATTATTGGTGGTTTCTCTCGCGTCTGTTAACAGCTTTCATCATTGGCTGGTAATCGGACGATGTTCTTGCATGTTCGACTTCAGCTCACATATTCACATGCTTGAACTTGTACTTTGTTGGGTCGAGATGGAGCGCAAGACCCTGGATTGTGTCTGTTGTAATCCAGGCTGCGATTGTGGATTATTATCATTATGTACATGACTCACTGATTGGATGGCTGCGACCATACCTGAGTCTATTTGTTCGATCTTAGTTGGATGGTTGCGCCATATCTTCCTAGATCCTGGACATAAGACATCGTTCGGATGGTCGCGTCCATACCATGGATATACATCATGTACACTTGGAGATATCAGCGTGTATCTTTCTCAGTGTGTTTTTCTCCGGACGCGGGCCTTCGCTGACATGCTCGTAACATTTCACCCTCTCTCCGGCCTCATGCTTTAGGGGCATCTCGTACACAAGCAATTTGTCACCGTCCCTACCATTCCCCGTCCCGGCGACAATGTGAGGACCCATTATGTGACCGTGAACACGGCCATGCCTTGAAACATCATCAATGCATCCCTCTGAGTATGAACTTCATTTCCCCTTGAGACATCTCCTCGCAAAATCCATGAAAAACAGCTCTTTTTGCATTGGCGCGGGTAGACAGTTCAGTGCTCGCGCCAATCAGGGAAATCCTGTAAAGAGGTCGCGCCACTTGGCGCTCTGTCATAGAGCAGCAATCGCGCCACCCATTTTAGGGACTGTTTTTTAAATATGGATGGCGGAAGTTGAGTTCAAACAAACTCACAACCATTGCCTGTCTTGAGTTGGGAGGTTTGGCTGCGGGAGTTCTATGGAAGGGAAGTAGTTTTGCCACCTTCTATGGAACCTTCCTTGTTGATAGGGCCAATCCCATAATAATAGGGATCCCAACCCCCTCCTTCCCCATCTATAAAAGCTTGCTCAGATCCATGGCAAGCTAGTCTTGAAGTGCTGAAGCTTTGCATCTCCCTATTCCCAAGTGCCTTTGTGCCGTAAAGAATCCCTTCTTTCCCTTAAGGCCCATTAAAGCGAGGAGACCATTGTTACGAGACTCTGGAGAGGTTTCCCTTTCCTTGGCGAGCTTTGCGAGACGTGGACAACCGGAGACCCGTTCGAAGGAAGCTGCGACGTCACAACTTGGTTGTAACTTCTATTCGTTTATCACTTTAATAGATGACTATGATTATGGTTCCACTTTTTCCATCATGTTAATGCGAGTAATATCTTTTCTCTCACCGATGTTTAAATAATACGAGGCCAGGTTCCTATGCTTGTATCTCTGTTCGTTTCTTCTGTGTGCAGGTGTTCATCCGCGGGGATCGTGGGAGGATTGTGATCTGCCAGGGCTGAAGGACGGGGACATCTCTTCTTCAGATCTAGCGTTGGAATCCAGGTAGGCTCTTATCCCAAGTCTTTCATTCGTAACTAGGAGCTTGCGTCATAGCATTGTTTGTTTGTTTCTAGACCCCTGCTGGGCTAGTAGGGATCGCCTCTGTCCGCAGAGGGGATTTACCTCCTCAACATAGGGTTTATAGCACCAAACCCTGTTGTGATGGAGGGTATTGAATACATTTTACCGGATGCACTTGAGCAGCCCACTTTCACCTTCCCATCGCCATCAGAGCTGATTTTATGGGATCATCACAACATACTTACTAAGGAGTAGGGTAATACTACTATGAAGACACGAGGTATTGACTATTCTGTAGTGGATACCCTCAGATTCGAGAAACTGGGCATACACTTACCCACTGAAATTAACATAGCAGCAAACACTTCGCGGCTACCACCCTAAAGTAATACCTCTGGATGTTTCGAGGGAATCTCTCAACAATTTCTTTCACCTGAAGATAACAGGGCATTGAACTCGGATGAAACCCCACCCGAGGGAGCTGAAAAAACACCAGCTCAACAATCCCTCAGGCCTAGTGGAAAGAAGAAAACAAAGTGCACCAAGGTCAGGGAATGGGGAAGGCTATTGGTATTTTGAGAAGGCATCATCATGGCACATGCTGAAGAAACAGAGAAAACTGTGATCATGGGTCACGTCCGTTGCAAGAACTACTCCATGGGCAGGCTGAAAAAATGGACTACGGAAATTTGGGGCCATGTTCTAGACTAGTTACCTGTCATCCTCACAATGAATCATGGTTGGTTTGCGCTCATCTTCCCGCACCCGGAACAGGCTAACTGGGTCTTATCAAAATTCTGGCATATCAAGACGACCTCGATGTTACTCAATTGTTGGACACCTCTCTTCGACCCGGATAAGGAAAAGCTAGGTGCTGGTCCCATATGGGTGCGCTTGCCTAGATTACCACTCCAATTGTAGATGGAGGATGTCCTTAGATGCATTGGTAATGACTTAGGGATTTATCTGAATCAAGAAAGATCATAAATGGAGACTGGGAACATCTCCATGGCTAGAATCTTAGTGCATCTAGACACCTGCGAAGGGCTTGTCGAAAGCCTTCGCCTACAACACCGTGAGGTCATCAAATGGTAAAAGTTGGATTATAAAGGGGTTCTATTTCGTTGTCGCAGATTCCATGAAGTTGGACACCTATTTAAGGAATGCCCATTGATAAATGACACCGACAAGGAACAGACCAAGGCTCATGAGCACGTCGGTACCCAGACACCAAAGGATGTTGGACATACCTCCGCTCGGGCGACCCCTACTACTCTGACGAGAAAACAATGTGACTCTAGGAAGGAACCACTTCATGTTGAATCACGACCACATCATGCTAGGGTCACAAGATCTCAATCTACGGGCACCGAACCTATTCTGGATACTAATATCTCATCCTCTCCTCCAATTACTTCAATTGTTTTCAATAAGGAAGCTCATAATTTGTCTATAAATGCACCTAGATCTGATACTATTGCTCAAAATCTTTCCCCCATTAACTATCCTATTGCAAATGCCCCACCCTCCTCCCCTCTTCCTACCCCTACCACATGGAGGATGCTAATTTTTCACTCTCACAATCATTAAATATCTCGGGTAATTTCTCCTCCCATGGATATAACCTCATATCCCTATCGTTACCTAAAACCTCTATTTCATACGGTATGGGGGAATATCCTTCACCAAAACACCTAAAAAACTCTAGGGCAGACCATCAATGTTGTCCAAAGCCATCCTCCGAGCTGGTATTGAAGTGGCATCAGGTAAAAAATACTCCATTGATCGGGTTCTTAGAGAAAGAGGCAACCCTAACCTGGGTTCCTCATGATTTTTCTATCCTTTAATTGTAGAGGGTTAGCCAGCCCTGACAAAAAGCTGGCTCTCAGGCGTATTTTAGCAATAGAGAGGATCGATATTATATTTCTACAAGAGACACTATGGGCAGGGGATACCATCCACAACCTGTTAAATTCATTTTTACCTGAATGGACCTTCCAGACCCTAGATGTGAGAGGGAGATTGGGCGGATGTGCGATCGGCTTCAACAATAGAACAATTAAGGTGGAGAACATGCGAGGTTAGGATGGGGTCTTAGGTGCAGAAATAACATATGTTGAATTTGACTTCCCTCTGCGCATGATCAACATATATGGGCCATGTCACCACTGGATCGGCTTCTGGGATAAATTGATCGCCTCATCGCTCATGTAGGGGGATCACATAATTATTGTTGGGGATTTAAATTTCTCCATGGGTCTTGTAGAAACATGGGGGGGGAATCCTCAACCGGACCCTCGGACCTCGTATTTTGAGAAGCTAATGGATACTGTCAGTTTTCTGGACATTAACATGGATAAAAAAATTCATACATGGCGTAACAAAAGGATTGGGGATGCTTCCCTTGCTTGTAGATTGGACCGTTTTCTCATTAAATCTAAGATGGTGGATAAAGTGGATAGGATGAGACAATGGGTGGGGACGGGTGGAATCTCTGATCACTCCCCCATATTATTTCAAGCGATTAGTGCAAATTGTAAACCAAAATCACCCTTTAAATTCAATACTACATGGCTCGCTGAGCCCGATTTTCACAAAATTGTTATGGATTCCTGGATCCATTGTCACCAAGAACCTAACACCATGCCAACAAGGTTATTTTCAAACAATATAACCTGAATAAAATATAGGAATATCACATGGGCAAGGGAGAAAAAGATATAAGATGACGCAACACTGGTACAGATTGAAAAACACATTGCAGAATTGAATGACTTTCAATTTGGGTTTTCAATCCAATGACTCAAAAAATCAGTTAAATTTGTTGGAAGCAGAAAAAATCAAGCTACTAAGACAGAGAGAGGAAACATGGAGACTAAAAAGCAAGGCAATTTGGCTAAAGGCAAGGGATGATAACACAAAGTTTGTTTTCAGCAATGTGCCAAAGGCAGGAAGATCACCAATACCATATGGGAGCTGAGAGATCAGTCTGGGAGGGCTGCAAAAACTCACAATTAGCTTGCAAATATGGGTATTAGACATTTCTCTCATCTGTTTAGAGACCCTCAAGAGGAAAACATTGCAAAAATACTAAATATTGACGGGTCAATGCACCAGTATGTGGATGAGGATGATGTTGAATCCCTCACTAGTAAATTTGGCCCAATTTCCGATGACCACTTCGTCACTATTCCGACACATAGTCATTGCAAGAGCGACATTTTGAGGCCAGACAAAACGTGGTTAGCCATTACGTCACAATTCTGACACTTCAATAAAGCGTTGAAAGAGTGACACTTTTTTCCGACATTTTGCAAAGTGTCGCAATACCGATGCTTGTGAAGTGTTGCAATACCGATGCTTTGCAGAAGTGTCGCAATACCGACGCATTGCCGAAGTGTCGCAATACCGACGCTTTGCCGAAGTGTCGCAATACCGATGCTTTTCAGAAGTGTCGCAATACCGACGCTTTTCAGACGTGTTGCAATACCGACGCTTTGTAGAAGTGTCGTAATACCGATGCTTTGAAACGTCACAGTTCCAACAAAAAAGTAAAAATATTTTAAAAAATATTTGTCGCTCTTCCGACACCGATTTCTTCCAACAGTTGTAGGACATCTCTCTTCCGACGGTGAAAGAGTTGCTATTCCAACATCTAAAGCATCGGTCTTCTGACGCTTTGTTAACAATATTTAAAAAAAAAATCAAATATACCCTCGACGAGCAAATCTTTTCTGAATGTTTGGCCTACCGGGGTTTCTAAGACCTGTTTTCTGAAGACATAAGGTAGTCGTCATCAGGATCTGTTTTCCTGGATATGTTGTGAAATGCTAGGAATGCTCAGAGCCGAGTTTCAATTAGCATGTCTTCCATCGATGATGCTAATCTGGATATTTCTGGCAGGAAACTACTCAGAGACAATTCTAGGATTACATAACAGTGGTCTTCCGACGCTTTGTTAAAAATATTTTTTTTAAAATCAAATATACCCTCGACGACGCAAATATTTTCTAAATGTTATGAAGAAATGAAGGTCATTCAGATAACTAAATTGAATAAGGTCATCAATTCCTTCAAGAGTATCTAGATTCACAGGTAACGAATTGCTAACATGCACGTCAACAATCTTGCCATTTGAAATGTTTACCAGAGATTGTGTAGTGGGGATTAATTGTATCACCCCTAAATTCCATTGATTATTCAAAACCATACACCAGACATGGGAATTCTTACTTAGGCCGCAGCTACTAGCATCCTTCCATTCCTTCATTTCTCGTTCTGCAACCAAAACATTAGAACGAAAATCCTGGCCTTCAACTTTGAATTTTGAATCAACATTTTTGTAAGGCAGATCGAGAGCAATATAATATTGAAGCTCACTGAAATCAGATTTTTCCATCAAGCTCTCTGCCCGAATTAGGGGCATGGAGAAAAAAATTAGTTGAAGGAAGAAAAAGGTATGAAATCAGTCCTTAGGGGCAGAGCAAGCAATCTTTATTTGTGAACTTGAGAGAGGACCAATGTTTGATGAAGAAGAGGTGGATGAGAGACAAGATAAGAGTCTCATGGAAAACTTAAGAAGTTCAATCCAACATAGAGGAGAGATGTCAATCCTAGAGGCATCAACAGGGGAAAATGAGTGTCAAGTTTTTCAGTCTAACTGTTTATATGAGTGTTTGTTTGCAGGACTTGAAGAATATGAAGATGAACGAGTACAAGAAGCTATCATAAAGGAGAAAGACAAAAATTTGTCTCTTGAAAACAAATGCAATGCAAATAAAAAGTCATGGACCTCAAATAAACAGGGTAGAGGACCAACCGAAGGAAAGCTCCAAGATTTCACAAGATGGAATAGATGGCAATCAAAAAGGAAACCTCATATCAGGTCCTATAGAGGTCCAAAATAATATACGAGTTGAAAGGAAATAAATTTCAAATGAAGTACCTTTTTCATGGTAGCATCTCAAATAAATAGGGTTGTGGATCTTGAAACAACAGAGATTCAAGAGAAAGTCATGTATTCCAAGCAAAGGTATGATCTTCATAAAGATTGTAGCCAGGATGATTCAAGAAATCAATCTTCTACAAGGAATCAAGAAAGAAAAATAATGATGGAGGACCAATATGGAGCATTAATGGAGATGGTGAAGAGTCCACTCAATGAAAAACCAGGTGGAGAATGAAAGAAGAGACCATGAACAGGTTACAAGATATACCGGGAAGGAATATTAGAGAGAAAGACAAAGAAAAGGTGAACATTTCATTATTAGGGCAGCATATAACAAGTTTTGAACAAGATGGAGGTATGGTGATCCATCTAAAACCTATGTCTCGGCTTGAAGGACCTTTGAAAAACCATAAGGGAGAAGAACATTGACCCAAGTATGAAGAAAACTTGGAAAAATAAAATGGAGTTCTAGGATGGAGTCTGGACTATGCAAGTATGGAGCTTGAAGACCAAGAATACCATATTAAGTACTAGATGAGAGTATGAAGGATGTAATCTTAGTTCAAACTAGAAGGAAAATAGAGTAATGAAGACTTTCAATATCTCATAAAGTATGACAACAAAGCTAAAGCAATGATGGCCAAGGAGCAAAGTTTATTTTATCGTCATTCCATGATCACAATCTTGAAGAGGAATCTACAAGCATTTAAGTAATCAGCTTGAAGGTATGAGATGTTTATCATACATTTCTTATTCAATCTCAATGAGAAACTAATAGCCTATAAGGGGGAAAGACTCTTAAAACAATGTTCGTTCAAGTTATTTGACAAGTTTTTAAGTTGGTAAAAGAAGTTGCATTTGTGGGTCTTACAAATTCATGAAAAGAGGAATAGTGAAACTTGAAAGTGGAGGGGTCTTAACATTCCTCAATGTCAAAATTCTATTATGGAAATGTCAAATGTATAGAGATCCAACCTAGTACAAGTATTTTATGAACTATGGATGCATGTACAGAGAGAAATTGAAGAAGCATCTCTGATTTGTAATAATGATCTCAGGTTTCAATATGAAGATGAGATAAAGAAAATGAATGACAAGTTTGATATGAAAAGGTGTATAACGTACTTGGAAAAGAAACATACAAGAAAACATCAATATGGACAAAAAACCTACTTAAGAACAATAATACACAAGGATGTCAAAGAAATGAAGGCCAAAACAGGGGACATGGAGCCGAATTCCAAAGAATTTTTTGAATTTTCAGAAGCTACAGGTCAAGAACAGGGTAAAAGACTCATTGGTAAGCTTCAAGAAGGATCTAGGAACTATAAGACAAAGCAAGGGAAAAGGAAGTTGCTTGAGGATGTTCTTAGAGATAAGATGCTTGAAGAAAAAAATTAGTATCTTGGAATCAAGAAAAGATGAAGAGGAAGGAGTAAGTGGCAAGCCAAGAAAAGGTTAATAATGGGCATCTTGAATTCCATTATAATAATAGAGATTGTGAGAACACCAAATAATTTAGCAATGAAAAGGAATGGCGTAAAGAGAGTGATGAAGAAATGTTTTCTTTGAAGTGTTTATTGCATGTGTAAGTACATGTAAAGAAGGTTTATATCAATAAGGATGGAAATTGCTCACTTAAAGAGCATGCTAACACAAAACAATCCTTAACACTCCTAGGAAGACCATGAGATTCAAAGTTGGGAACAAATATCAATTGCAATTCAGATGGACAAACTAAGGTGGTCAATAAAAGCCTCAATAACAACCTACGAAGTCTAGTGAGTGAACATCCCAAACAGTGGGATCAAGTACTTTATCAAACAGAGTTTTCCTACAATGATTCACCAAACGGAAGCACAAATCTTAGCCCATTTTAGATTGTGTATGGCATCCATCTAAGGGGTGTTTATGAGCTGAGACAGTTGGGTAAGCAAAATATGAGGAGTGTTGATGGAGAAGAGTTTGCAATAGCCATGCAAGAGATGCATGAGAAAGTCAAACAAAAGCTTGAAGTTAATACAAGCAAGTACACAAAAAGAGCAGATGTAAAGAAGAAAGAGGTCATTTGTGAGGTTGAAGACTTGTTGTTTGCACATTTGCTGAAGGAAAGGTTTCCCAAAAGGGACTATAACAAACAAAAATAGAATAAAATTGGACCTTGTAAAGTCTTGAGGAAATTTTCTTCAAATGTCCATGAGATAGAGCTTCCAAGCGATGTTGGAATCTCTCCTATATTTCAAATTTCAGACTTGTATCCTTTCAAATGAGAAGAAAGCTCAACAAATGTACCTGAACCTAATGTTGATCAGACTATAAAATGGTAATTACAACTGCTTAAAGCACAATTAAAGGGATTTGAATCAATCTTGGACAAGAAGATAGTGAAGAAGACTAGGGGCAAGGAATATTTTCAATACTTGATCAAATGGAAAGAAAATCCACTTGAAGATGCTACATGGATGAAAATATTTCAGATATATCCAAGCATTGTAGCAGAATTGAAGAACTCATGGACAACATCCCATGAAGTCTTTTTGTTCCCTGATAGTCTGATGCAGTTGCATCACTTTTTGTACAAGTTTGTCATTTTTATTGTTAGATAGGAGTAATTTTTTTGGTTTACACACGTGTGGATGGATTTTCTAAGCCTTCTGTAACATCCTCCACCTCTCGTTATGAGTCAAAGATGAGGATCTACTTGTTTTAGTATGATGAGCATATATTTAGAGTTTTTAAGAGTTAGTTTAGGAATTGATATTGACTTCCTAATATTGGAAGATCAGAAGAAAGATTGAATCACCTCTTCATGATGTAATTTAAGCCTACAAAATCTAGTGTAAACAGTGAATGAGGGGCCGATACTATGAGCATGTACTATGTGAGAGAGAAGTAGAGTGATATTAATGTTTGCAGGTCTATATGTGTTGGGGGAAGGAATGAATACAAGTTGAAGTGTTTGAGGATTTGAAGAGTTTTATACATCAGCTTATACTTGTTCCAAAACTTGTGGTACCTAGTCATTATTGCGTATGATTAGTTTTATCAAGTACATTGTGTTCTCATCCAAAACACGTGTAAACCCTTGCAAAAAGACTATTTTTCGAGTGCTCTATTTTACATCAAGAGTTACAATCATGTAGAGTTATGTCTCAGATGACAGAGGATCGTTTGGAGCTGTTGGCTGCTTGGATTAGATAGAGGACAGTTTGAGGAATCTTTTACAACTATTTTCGAGGTGTGAAACACTCTGAAACTCGTGTACTTCTGTGATTTTATGATCTTAAGTCTAGTAAACCGTGTAAAGCCAAATCTAGGTTTCACACATGGCTTTTCATCTTTAAGCAATACACTTTTCTCAGAATTGGAGGGTGAGTGTGCGTGATTTTCGTCTCCAAGATTTGATAGCAGTGACCTATACAGAGTGCAAAACCAAGACTGTGCAACTTGTAACCAACCCTTAAAAATGGTATTTATTGTGGTTGTATTTTCTTCAACCAGAATGTTTCTTGAGCTTGTGATAGAGGGATTGAGTGCATTTGAGGTTATTAAAGATGCCTAAACTGTTGTATCCTCGTTCATGACTGCATAACCCCTAAGAACTGCAATCAAAGGCCTAGTTCAAGTCTGAACAGTGAAAACAAAGCAGTAAAGGATTGTCTTATGTTTTCTTCAAAGTGGATGGTTCCTTAAGTTTGTGATAGGGTGGATGAGTGTATCTAATAATTTTTTTACCAATTCTAGTATAAGTGCTATCAAACTCTAAAGAAAAAAGACTACTCCTGCATCCTCTGTCATGACTGGTCATTGCATAACACTTAAGATATGCAATCAAAGGCCTAGTTCAAGTCTGAAAACAGAGAAATAAAGGACTATGTTATGTTTCCTTCAAAGTGGATAGTTACTCAAGTTTCTGATAGGGTGGATGTGTGTCTGATAACCTTTTTACCAATTCTAGTACAAGTGCTATCAAACTCTAAAGAAAAAGGAATACCGTTGCATAATATATCCCTCCCTCTCTTGTGGAATCATAGTTCCTTTATGACTCTGTCATTGTCCATCTGCTGCCAGTGATGTATTTTTAATATTGATATTCAAGCTATTACGTTGCCAGGATTTCCAGCCTTTCATCAAGTACAAACATACCTTATTAATCCAGAGATCAAAACTTGTGTATTATGTTCCCTTCCCCCTTATTTTGGCACTATCCTCAATGAAAATCACAATCAAGCTATACATACATATAGAATTTTCATCAAAAATTCAAAACTAACAATGGGTATGCCTCCCACAATGCATCTTCCAGCTCCCATGTTGCTTCTTCAAGTCTCTAGCATGTCCACTAGATCTTTACTTGCCCTATGGATTTATACCAGAGCACCATGTCCTTCCTATCTAGTGTATGCACTGGCTATACCTGGAAGTCTCCTTTTGGCTTCACCTAAATAAAATTCCAACCAGTGACATGGTTAGGATCGTGCACACTTTTTTGGAAAAGACACATGAAACACGTTAGGCACATTTATTGACGCACGCAATGAAAACATATATGCAATTGGTCATTGTTACACCATTTTTTGGTCATCTAACCTATTATCATTAGATGGACCCAATTACACCATGTAAGACCAATTTTACCCTAAGTAAAATTGCTTTCACTATGTGAAATAACTTAATAAAACACATTTATTAGGTTGTTTATGGTCTAAACAGGAAAACCCAAGGGGAAATATTAAACAAATCTATATTTGTTTGGTTTTCCTCATGGAATAATTAATTAAACGATAATTTAATTATTATTCCTGGTCATATTTAACCCAAAACAAGGAAATTAATTAGATAAATCCTTATTTATCTCATTATTTTCTAGGAATAATTATTTAAATCTTATTTAAATAATATTCCTTGTTAAATATGACTAAATCATTTATAAATAATTATTTAATTATTAATTATCATTCAACCACTTCCTTAAAATAATAAATAAATCATTTATTTATTTATTATTTATAAATAAAGGGATTTGACCCAAGTCAAATACCTTTTCCCTCCAACAAATATAATAAAATATTCCATAAAAGGTGGATATAGATTTGGTTAATATTATTTTAATCATGCACCAAGATCTAGAATGACCTAATATTTTGTTATAAATAGAAGGGTTTTCCCATTCATTTGTCACCTTTTGTTGCCTATTAGATCACTCTGGATCTATTCTCTTGGTCTGACTTCGAGCCATTATCATTGTCAAATTTTCCATTATTTCACTTTGTGATCTCCCTTTGAGTTCTATGTTTGTTTGGGTTTTCTACACCAATAAGAGAGAGAAATTCTAGATCTGAAGTGCTGAGGACTTTCAAGAACCCATCCCATTGAGGAGAATTGGAAACACCTTTCTTGTTTTCCTCCTAGGTGCCCTTAATATAAAATTATTTCAAAAATATTGTTCTTGTCTTGTCTATTGGATGTATGGAGAAAAACCTTATTTTTATAGCTTAATGTCTTTTTATGCATAGATCTATATTTTTGCAGCATTTGTCTTGATCAACTAACTGCAGATCTGAAGATATTGACAGCCATATTTGATGTTAGGGATATAAGTTATGCGTAGCTAAAGTGGTATTTTTTCGTACACTTCGACAAAAGATTCATACTAACAGTCATATCCCATCCAATATTTCAAATGGACCACAAAATCTGGCTGCAAACTTGGTACAACTTCCCAGCTTCAATGAGCTTTTACTAGGCTTCAATTTCAAAAATACATGCTCTCTCACTTTAAATTTTCTATCTATCCATCTTTTATTTGCATAAATTTTTTTCCTATCTTCTGCTGCTTTCAAATTCTACTTAATTTTAACCATCTGCTCTTACATCTCCTTGAGCAATTATGGCCAAAGTATTACTTTGTTTGCTGGGTTGTCCAAGATGGCCTTATTGATCAATCATGATAAGAGTAAACATATGAACATGTGTGATATGTGCAATGAATGGAATTCTTTTGGTTTCTTAGGGGGTCGGGATTAGCAAATTTCAACGCATTACATACAAAGGTGTGAGTGCCAAAGCTATTACTGAAAATTATGAGATAAATAATAGATACAAGTGAAAATAGCCCAGAGGGTGAACCCTCGAAAAGAGAGATACACCATTTAGCATTAGGTATAGGTATAGAATACAAGGGAACATAAACATTTGCATCTGCATCATCACTGTGAAGTTACCAACGCAATTCCTAATAATGTCATATGGGGACTGTCCAGGGCTGAGATAGCCAGGCTGGGGGATCCTGGGAAGGACTCAGAGGCAACCTGTTCAAGATATCCTAACATTTGAAGCTGGAGAGACTTTTATTTCTCTGGTTAGAGATGTTTGGCATGGTTGTCATATAAATACCTCCCTTCTTCTATGGCCCGCTAGCAACGTTTGATGTCAAACATAAAAGTTCATGTTAATCGCTAGGCTGGATGTTTCCTTCATGATAAAAAACAGGAACTGGAGGAGATTGAGGCATCTATTCTCATGTCAATATGCTTACTTTTCCTCAGGTTTTTCAGATGCCCTTAAAAGGGATCTTTGTATCTTGCAAAAGAAGGCACATCTTCTTAAGGCTGAGGAAGAAAGATGGTGCTTAAAAAGCAGAGCCATTTGGATCCGAGAGGGTGATGGGAACACAATTTTTTCACAAGTTTGATTCTCACAGGAGAAAGAAAAATGCCATTTGAGATCTATAGGACTAGGATGGAAACCATATTTTCTCTCAGTAGGTCCTTGGGAATGCTGCTATAACACATTTCTCTGGCATTTTTAAAGACCCCGGTGATAGTTCATTACTGGAATAATTCAAGGTCTTGCAACGTTTCCCTCGATTTTTTTCTCCGGAGGACTCCTCCAAGATTGGGGGTCCAGTTTCACGAATTTGGTATCTACTATCATTTATGTCCAAGGCTATAAATTCCGCACAGAACTTAGTAGCTCCAGTCACTGAGATAGACTGGAAAAATCAGGCGATCGACCTAGTGGAGCCAGGTCTCAATAAATCTTGTATGGTCTGCCAAGTATGAGTAGTTTCTCTCTCTTCCCACCCTGGTAATCTGATGGTGTAGAGGCCATAAGCTCTGACTCTAAAGACTCGATCTTCCCTCATGCAACTAGATGGAGCTATCAGAGGAAAATGGCATATCATTTTCCTGCAGGGTCGAGATATGCATAGTACTGCACCATATCATGATCCAAAGGCATGCCTTGGTTATGTTCACACCTAAGATATAAAATACAATGTCTGGGAAATTGGATCGAGATTGCAGTTGGGTATTGTTTCCCTGGAGAGGAAGATCCAAGGAAAAGACACCTGGATCAGGCTTATAAGCTCCCACAGAGGCCACTGTGCATTTTTTTCATCAGATCGGGTTGGTAATGGGTTGCAGTCCCAATAGAACAAATTACAAGCAGACCCATGAGACAAGATCCTGAAAAAGAAGCTAAAACGCCAACCAAAATTCTTGTTGTATTGAAGAATAAGAGTACCTATTTTTGGAGTTGTGGAGTTGAGAGCAATGCAGAGATCCTCATACTGTCCATGGTGCCAAGCTCTAGATCCATCAGCAAGGCTCAAGCACAAATCTCCTGCATCCTTCCTCCAAACCTGCAATAGTATGGTTGCATCCTTCCTCAAAACCGGCGACAGTATGGCTGCATCCTCCCTCCTTCCCTGGACAAACCATGTAACCGGAGGGAAATGAACGAGGGAAATTAAAACTTTTGATATTTGAAAATTTTTGACATTTTGAAATGAAACACGTGTTTTTTTTAAGGCCACTCAAATTAATTTAAAAATATATATTTTTAATAATTATAATAATTTTTAAATAATTAAAATAATTTCTAAATAATTATATGTTTGTTTAAATTATATATTTTTTCTTTATAATTTATGTATTATTTTTTCCTTATTTTTAAGAATTACTTTAAAAGTGAAATTTACATTTTTTTTCTTTAATGATAGTAATCTATGTATTCATTCATTCAAATTAGATACATTTGCTATAATAAATAATAGTGTAGTCTAATTAATAGATGAAATGGTTTTTTGGATTAAAACCTGACAATATCAAGATTGTGATATCTTATTGTTTATAATCAATTTTTGAATACATAAATGAATTAAACACCTTAAAAATCTCTTTAGAAATTAAAACTTAATAATTTAAATAATTTAAACTGGTTTGGGTAAATAAGTGGTATTGTTGATTATAAATAATTATTAATGAGATTAAATCTAGGACATTTATTTAAATTATTAATTATATAAAATTGTTGAATTTTTATTTCATAAACTAAGGATTTTGGTTGATTTTTTAATCTAATTATGTGATATTAAAGTTGAATTATGGTAACTTAAAATAAGTTTTATGTGGTTAAAAGGGAAGTAGTAATGTTATGGTATGAATGATATCCTCAGGTATCATATTCTGCTCCATACACTCCAAAAGAGGGGCATCCCTATTGGTAATAGAGCTACAAGCCTGTTTGGTAGTTACACTAAAATTCTTGGGATTTAAAGATTGATATGATTCCAAAATTGGCTCGTTTTATAGTTCACAGAATGGAAATTATGGCAGCTTGTATGTCACAGGCTATGTACCCCATGAACAATGGCATTAACCCTTGCTATAATTCAAGCTTATACCTGAGCTTTGTAATCTAGATATCAAAATGTGGTTTAAAATTTAAATTATCCTCCTATAGGTGACTGACCAAACTACATGTCTAATAGGGAAGCTTTTGTAATCATTCAATCTTTAAAAGACTTGGCATGAGTCAATTTGGGGAATTGAAGCTAGTATGAACCCCCCTCTTCTCAAACCAGAGAAAAAATCATGGAGGTCAAGGGCGATGGTAAGAAGAGAACGCTGGACGAGGAAGCCAATGGCGCCACTCTGCAACTCTTGAAGGACGATCTGCACTCGCTATTGGAGCCACTGAGCAAAGAGCAGGTAATCGCTTTGATGGTCAATGCAGGTTCTTCATACCCTACAATTGCAGAAGAAATTAAAGATGTTGCAAGCAAGGACCCTGCTCATCGGAAGCTGTTTGTGCGTGGATTGGCTTGGGAGACTTCTTCACAAACCCTATGTGATGCATTTGAAAAGTATGGGGAGATTGAAGAAGGCGTTGTTATTATGGATAAGACATCATGAAAGTCACGAGGATTTGGCTTTGTCACATTTAAGCATATGGATTCTGCTCGAAGGGCATTGAAAGAGCCTAGCAAGACTATTGATGGGAGGATTACTGTAAGCAATCTGGTAGTGGCAAGCGCAGGTCTTGGTCAAAGTACAGATCAGGCTCAAAGGAAACTTTACATTGGTGGTCTTTCATATGACACGGCCAATGATAAGCTTTTAGAAGTTTTTTCCAAATATGGAGAGATAGAAGAAGGTTTGGTTGCATATGATAAGAATACCAACAAATCTAGGGGATTTGCATTTGTGACTTTCAAGACTGTGGAGGCTACAAAGCGGGGTTTAGAGGTTTCTGGTTTAGGGGGTTAAATGGGTTAGGGGTTGGGAATTAGGGTTTAATGGGTTAGGGGTTAAGGGGTTATAAGTTTAGGGTTTAGGGGGTTAAATGGGTTAGGGGTTTAGGGGATTTAGCAGTTAAGGATTTTAGGGGTTAGAAGTTAGGGGCTAATGGGGTTAGGTTTTAGAGGGTTAGATGGGTTAGGGGTCGGGAATTAGGGTTTAAGGGGTTATGGGTTAAGGGTTTAGGGGTTAAATGGGTTAGGGGTTAAGATGATAGTTTCATTGGTCTCTGTTTGTGCACATTAGTTGCTTATTCTTTGCGTCTCAATGTAACAATTTTGTAAGTATTGTTGCTTGTTGCCATGTATTCTTTATTTATTAATTTATAGTATTTGTTAGCCATTGCTTTACATTTATTGATGAAAATGTCTATTGCAATCAAACCAAACGTATGTTCAATCTCCAGTTTGAAACTATGCCATAGTGTTGTCACACAATTTCCAGAGAATGGCCATCTGATGAAGTCTTAATTACCAGACTGCACCTAATGACTACTCCAGAAAATCTTAAGTTCGAGTGTCCCACAATCATGAGAAATGAGAAGAGGCCAAGCGAAGAGGAAGGGGGGAAGAAAGAAGGATAGAGGGAGGGATATAGTGAGAGGATTGGAGGGTAGAGAGAGAGAGAGAGAGAGAGAGAGAGGGAGATTGGGGAAGAGAGAGGGAGGTATAAGGAGAGAAAGGGAGAGAGAAGAAGGATAAGAGATCAGACTTAAGAGAGAGGAAACAGTATCATAGAAGAAAGGATATGTGACCGAACGATGCCACAAGGGAGAAAACGAAAAACGAGCCGCCCGAACATGCACAAGGCACCTGGGCGGTCACAACTTAGGAAAACTGATACGGGCGCCTCAGAACGAAACGGCCCGACCCGACCCGAACGTGCTCGGTCGGGCGACCTCACATGGCGCGACACAGTGTGCCCGACCGAACGATTCCACAAGGGAAAAAATGGCAAACGGGCCACCCGAATGTGCACAAGGCACCCGGGTGGTCACAACCTAGCAAAACTGATATGGGCGCCCTCGAACGAAACAACCCAACCTGACCCAAACGCGCCCGGTCGGGTGACCTCACACGGCGCGACACAACGCACCCGACCGAACGATGCCACAAGGGAGCAAATGGAAAATGGGCTGCCCGAACGTGCACAAGGCACCCAAGCGGTAACAACTTAGAAAAACTGATACGGGCGACCTTGAACAAAACGGCCCGACCCAAACACGCCTCGTCGGGCGACCTCACACAGCACGACACGACGCGCCCAAACGAACGATGCCACAAGGGAGCAAACAGAAAACGGGCCACCCGAACGTGCACAAGGCACCCGGGCGGTCACAACTTAGCAAAACTAATACGGGCGCCCTCGAACGAAACGACCCAACTTGAACGCGCCCAGTCGGGCAACCTCGCACGGCAAGACACGACGTGCCCGATCGAATGATGCCACAAGAGAGTGTTGGGTGTGGAGCCTGATTATCTTGTTTACTTTGCATCACAGCATTGAAACCCTGTACCTTAAATTAATCGCTGCCGTGGGGGGTCCGAGGGGGGCAGCAGCACCTTTCAGAGCCCCCCCCTGGCGGGGGTTTCAGGGGCAACGCCCCCGAAGCTAAAAACAGATGTAAAATTGCCTTGTAAAAGTATAGTAATTTCTAGTCAATCTGGGCCGTTCATAGGTGGATGATCTGACGGTAGAAGTTATGTTTAGTTTAGGGTTTTTTTGCCTAGAAGGCAACCCCCTTGTATATATGAGGGTATTGTATTGTGGTTGTGTATTACGTGTGTATTCTCAGAGCGAGAAACATATAGGGAGACTGTGAGAGAGAACAGAGGATATTACAGCGGATCTGCTGTAGGTTTTGTCTCTTCAATTTTTGTTGGATAATAGAAAGGAAGGACTGGCTGTTCGGGGTGGACGTAGCCCAAACTGGGTGAACCACGTATATCTGTGTCTCTTTGGTTTTATGTTTTTTGTGTGCTTGTATTTTTTGCATATTTTATGTGTTGCATTGCTCCATAATATATAATTTTCTAACAACTGGTATCAGAGCCGAAGGTCTATTTGGCTGATAAACTCACAGGAAAGAAGGGTTCCTAGTTTGAGTGGGAACAATGGCGGAAGATGGTAAATTTAGGGTCGAGAAATTTAATGGCCAAAACTTCTCGTTGTGGAAGATGCAGATGGAAGATTATCTGTATCAGAAAGATCTGTACCTACCATTGAGCGGAAAAACAAAGAAGCTGGCGGCCATGACAGACGCGGAATGGAACATTCTCGATAGAAAGGCACTTAACAAGACGTGTTGTAGTTGCGCATCGTGGGGTACGCTTCAATATTTCAAAGGAAACAAATACCGCAGGGTTTTATGTAGACGTCGGCGAAACCATGAAAACCCCCGCCCTCAAACAAGGTATTTCTTATGAAACGATTATTTGTCGATCTACGTGGCTGGCTGTGATCTGCTATGCATCCGTTATATTATTTTAATACAAGCACAACAAGCGAATTTCGTAGGGGTAAAATTTGATGATGAAGTTAGGGCTTTATTTCCGTGCTCATTGCAAGAAAGCCGGAATGGTTTAGTTATGGCTTGGCTAGTAACTCGGTCTCCGGATCTAGTACTTTAAAGTTTGATGATGTTGTCGGTGCTATCCTTAGCGAGGAAATGCGATGGAAAAGCTCTGGTGAGACATCGGGTAATTCTTTGAGTGCAGAGTCTAGGGGAAGAAGAATGGAAAGAGGAAAGAGCTCGGGTTATCGCAGTAAATCAAGGAAAGGCATATCCAAGTCCAGATTGGCGATAGTGTGTTGGAAATGTGGAAAGAGAGGACACCTAAAGAAATATTGTAGATCTTGGAAGGGAAAAGAAGGAGATGCACAACAAGAAAACAATCATGAAGCAAATGTGACAGGTGATGTGTTACAAGATGCTTTGATTCTGTCTTTCGAAAATGTTACTGATTCTTGGGTTGTAGATTCAGGGGCTTCATTCCATGCCACACCTGATAAGAAATATTTTCATGACTATGTTCAAGGATATTTTTGACAAGTTCGTTTGGGTGATGATAAACCCTGTAAAATTGTTGGAATGGGTAAAGTTCTTGTAAAACAACAGAATGGAAACCAATGGCTACTAAAGGAGGTAAGGCATGTTCCAGATCTGAAGAAAAATCTGATTTCAACAAGGCAGTTAGGCAGTGAAGGTTGTGTGACAACTTTCACAGATAAAACTTGGAAGGTCACCAAAGGAGCGCTGGTAATAGCAAAAGGTGAAAAGGTTGGTACATTTTATTTATGCAATGGTATTTCTAACTCTGTTAATGCTTTAACTTCCAAAGGAGCAGATGCAGGATTATGGCATCATAGGCTCGGACACATGAGTGAGAAGGGAATGAAGATTCTTCACTCAAGAAATTTGTTGCCAGGTTTGAAGAATGTTGATTTGGATTTCTGTGAAAATTGCAAACAAAAGAGAGTCAAATTTCTCAGAGTTGGGAAAGAAAAGAAGAGTGAAAATTTGGAGCTTGTGCATACATATGTATGGGGACCTGCTCAGGTATCATCTCTCGGTGGCTCTCGTTATTATGTTACTTTTATTGATGATGCAACTAGAAAAACATGGATTTATTGTATTCAGAATAAATCTGATGTATTTGATACTTTCAAGAAATGGAAAGCTTTGGTTGAGATTGAGACAGAAAAGAAGTTGAAGTGTCTCAGATCAGACAATGGAGGTGAATATTGCAGTAAAGAGTTTGATAGGTACTGTTCAGAGCATGGAATTCGTAGAGAGAAGACAGTTCCAAGAACACCACAAGAAAATGGTGTGTCAGAAAGAATGAACAGAACAATCATGGAGCGTGAAAGGTGCATGAGATTGCATGCAGGATTGCCTTTACAATTTTGGGCAGATGCTGTAGATACTGTTGTTTATCTAATAAACAGAGGGCCTTCAAGTTCCTTGGATGGTGGTATTCCAGAGGAAGCATGGACAGGTAAAAAGGTAAACTACTCTTTTTTAAAGCCTTTTGGTTGTGAGGCCTTTTTCCATATTAATAAAGAAAATAGAACAAAGCTTGAGGAAAAATCAAAGAAATGTACCTTTATTGGATATGGTGTTAATGATTTTGGTTATCGCTCATATGATTATGAAAATCACAAAATCATTAGGAGCAGAGATGTAATATTCAATGAAAAGGTCTTGTATAAGAATCAGTTGCAGGAAAAGAAACAGGAAAAAGAAAGCAAGGAATACACAGTTCTTGATGAGATAACCGAAAAAGTAAAGGTGCTTGAAAATAATAATAATCAACAACCATAGCAGTAGCAACCACCACAACAGCAACATGAACCTCAAACACCTGAAAGTGGTGTTAGAATATCTACCAGGATAAGTAGACCCCCTGAACGATACTCTCCTTCATTATATTATTTATTGCTGACTGATTCTGGTGAACCTGAATGTTATGAAGAAGCAATGCAGGTTGAAAGCAGGAAGAAGTGGGAGCTAGCCATGGATGAAGAGATGGACTCCTTAATGCATAACCAAACTTGGGACTTAGTCAAGTTGCCTGCAGGTAAAACTACATTGCAGAATAAATGGGTTTACAGGCTGAAGGAAGAAGATGGAGGAAAACAGAGGTACAAAGCTAGACTTGTGGTGAAGGGGTTTCCACAGAAGAAAGGTATTGATTTTGATGAAATATTTTCTCCTGTTGTTAAGATGACTTCAATCAGAACTATTTTAAGTCTTGTAGCAGCGGAAGATTTACATCTTGAACAGTTAGATGTAAAGACAAAATTTCTCCATGGAGATTTGGAGGAAGAGATATACATGTAGCAACCAGAAGGATATGAGGTCAAAGGGAAAGAAAAATTAGTGTGCAGGCTAAAGAAGAGCTTATATGGCTTAAAACAGGCTCCAAGGCAGTGGTATCTAAAATTTGACAAGTTTATGTCTGAACAAGGTTATACTAGATGTCACTCTAATCATTGTGTTTATCTAAAAAGGAAAAATGATGGCAACTATATTATATTGTTATTGTATGTAGATGACATGCTTGTTGCAGGGTCTAACATGCAGGAAATAAATGTGCTCAAAAGAAAATTGGCAAATTCATTTGCAATGAAGGATTTGGGAGCTGCAAAACAAATCCTTGGTATGAGGATAGCTAGAGACAGGAAAAATCGCAAATTAACATTGTCTTAGAATGAGTACATAGAAAAGGTGTTGAAAAGATTTAATATGCAAAATGCAAAACCAGTTAGTACACCTTTTGCTAGCCATTTCAAACATAGTAAGTAGATGTGCCCCAAGACCCAAGAAGAAATGGACTATATGTCTAAAGTTCCATATGCATCAGCATTTGGAAGCTTAATGTATGCAATGGTTTGCACAAGGCCTGATATTGCACATGCAGTAGGAGTTGTAAGCAGGTACATGAATAATCCAGGAAAAGAACATTGGATGGAAGTAAAATGGATTCTCAGATATTTGAGAGGTACCACAAATCAAGCATTATGCTTTGGTGGTTCAAACATTGCTCTACAGGGATATGTTGATGCAGATATGGCAGGTGACAGAGATAACAGGAGGAGCACTACAGGATATGTATTTACCGTAGGTGGAACAACTGTCAGTTGGGTTTCAAAAATCCAAAGTGTTGTTGCACTTTCAACAACAGAAGCAGAGTATGTTGCTGCTACAGAGGCTAGTAAAGAAATGATTTGGTTACAAAGGTTTATAGATGAATTGGGTAAGAAGAATGATATGGGCACACTATATAGTGATAGCCAAAGTGCTATTCATCTTGCAAAGAACTCAACATCTCATTCCAGGACTAAACACATACATCTCAAGTACCATTTCATACGGTCAATATTGGAAGATGGAGAGTTGAAGCTGGAAAAGATACACACTAGCCAGAATCCTGCAGATATGCTAACAAAAGTTGTAACCAGGGAGAAACTGAGAATGTGCTCAGTTTCAATTGGTCTTCAAGGATGATGATGAAGATGAGGAACAACTAGGTCCAAAGAGGAGTCATTGTCCAGCAAATGAAGTAGCGGTGGAGTTGCTACAATCAGTCTCCAAGTGGGAGATTGTTGGGTGTGGAGCCTGATTATCTTGTTTACTTTGTATCACAGCATTGGACCCCTGTACCTTAAATGCCGCCCATAATTAATCGCTGTCGTGGGGGGTCTGGGGGGGGCGGTAGCGCTTTTTGGAGGCCCCCCCTAGTGGGGGGTTTCGGGGGTAGCACCCCCGAAGCTAAAAACATATGTAAAATTACCTTGTAAAAGTATAGTAATTTCTAGTCAATCTGGGTCGTTCATAGGCGGATGATCTGACGGTAGAAGTTATGTTTATTTTAGGGTTTTTTGCCCTAGAAGGCAACCCCCTTGTATATATGAGGGTATTGTATTGTGGCTGTGTATTACGTGTGTATTATCAGAGCGAGAAACAGATAGGGAGACTGTGAGAGAGAACAGAGGATATTACAGCGGATCTGCTCTACGTTTTGTCTCTTCAATTTTTGTTGGATAATAGAAAGGAAGGACTAGCTGTTTGGGGTGGACGTAGCCCAAACTGGGTGAACCACGTATATCTGTGTCTCTCTGGTTTTATGTGTTTTTTGTGCTTGTATTTTTCACATATTTTATGTGTTGCATTGCTCCATAATATATAATTTTCTAACAGGGAGAAAATGGAAAACGGGCTGCCCAAAGGTGGACAAGGCACCCAGGCAGTCACAACTTAGAAAAACTGATACCAGCGCCCTCGAACGAAATGGCCCAACCCGACCCGAACGCGCCCGGTCAGGCGACCTCACATGGCGCAACATGACGCGCCCGAATGAACGATGCCACAAGGGAGAAAATGGCAAACGGGCCACTCAAACGTGCACAAGGCACCCGGGCGGTCACAACTTAGCAAAACTGATACGGGCGCCCTCGAACGAAACGGCCCGCCCGAACGCGCCCGGTCAGGCGACCTCACATGGTGCAACATGACGCACCCAACCAAATGATGCCACAAGCGAGAAAACAGAAAAAGGGCCACCCGAACGTGCACAAGGCACACGGTGGTCACAACATAGCAAAACTGATAGGGGCGCCCTCGAATGAAACGGCCTGACCCAACCTAAACATGCCCGGTCAGGCGACCTCACACGACGCGACATGACGCGCCCTACCAAACGATGCCATAAGGGAGCAAATGAAAAACGGGCCACCCGAACATGCACAAGGGACTCGGGTGGTCACAACTTAGCAAAACTGATACCGACGCCCTCGAACGAAATGTGTTGAGAATGCAGCAAGATGATGGAGCTTAGTGAAATGAAGTCGCCTTCACTAAGTGGGCCCGCAGGCAAATTCTGGCGCAAAGTCTATTTTTAGACTATGTCTATTTTTAGACATACAGAGCATAATTTGGGAATTCTACTTGGAGATTCTTGGAGTATGCGACATGTCGGTAAAAATAGATGAGACCCTAATTTTTAGGACCCAGGCTATTTTTAGACTGATCTCCTAAAATATGGAAGTCAAATATTATTTACCCTTAATAATATTTTGACTATAAACAGCAGTTTACTCTCTTGGCGCACTTCAGTTTGAGTCATGGAAGTGACTCATGCAACTGACACAAGGAATCACGTGGTTCCTAGGGTTTGATGGCATCTTGCATGGTTGGCTTCAGTTAGACTTCAGTGGCAGGAGTTTTGGAGGAGTTAACGGGACAGATAGTGGAGTTGTGTTCGTTTGTTTTAGTTGAACTAGTTGGGATTAGTTAACTAACTAATCAACTAGATATGAGTGGAGTAAATTAAATAATATTTAATTTACTAAATATTAACTCATTAGTCAACTCAAGAACACTTCAGTTCACTACAGTGCATGATCAGTTCAGTGGAGACCAGTGGAAGAAGTAGATGAAAGGGTGAGTAAAGCTATCAGTTGGTAGATTTGTTTTGCATGAGATTTGCATTACACTTGGAGGAATTTTCCATGACAATTGCGCAGTCAAGGCAAGGGGATTCGAACCTTGAACCTCTTCATATACAGGCCATGATTGCGCAATAGAGGCAAGGCAGTCAGCAGTGAGTTTTGAACCCGAGACTTGTTCAAAACCGAGTTAGATTGTGTGTGACTTTATGAGAAAGTACTGAGTACTTGTGAGGAGTATTGTACTTGTTTGGTTACATGATTTCTCCATTATAATATACACAATAGCTGCGGGGTTTTCAGCTATAGGCTTTCCCCATACATACTGAGTTAATGTGTGATTGATTTGATGTGAGATTGCTTTTATTATTTCCGCATGTGACAATTAATTGTAGAAGAAGGTTATGTGTTATGCATGCAATTCGAAATTGATGTATGATCGGGTTAATCTTCATTGAATAAGTGATTTATTCAGCTAATTTCTACAAAATGGCCTGACCCAAACGAGCCCGGTTGGGCGACCTCACACGGCGCGACACAGCGTGCCTGAACGAATGATGCCACAAGGGAGAAAATAGCAAACAGGCCACCTGAACGTGCACAAGACACCTGGGCAGTCACAACATAGCAAAACTGATACGGGCGCCCTCGAATGAAATGGCCCGACCCGACCCGAACGCGCCTGGTCGGGTGACCTCACATGGCACAACACGACGCGCCCAAACGAACAATGCCACAAGGGAGAAAATGGAAAATGGGCAACCCGAACGTGCACAAGGTACCCGGGCGGTCACAACTTAGCAAAAATGATACGGGCGCCCTCGAAAGAAATGATCTGACCTAAACGCGCCTAGTCGGGCGACCTCACATGGCGCGACACGACGCGCCCGACCGAACGATGCCACAAGTGAGAAAACAGCAAAGAGGCCACCCAAACGTGCACAAGGCACCCTGGCGGTCACAACTTAACAAAACTAATACGGGCGCCCTCGAATGAAACAGCCCGACTTGAATGCGCCCAGTCGGGCGACCTCACACGGCGCGACACGACGCGCCCGACCGAACAATGCCACAAGGGAGAAAATTGAAAACGGGCCGCCCGAATGTGCACAAGGCACCCGGGCGATCACAAATTAGCAAAACTGATACGGGCGCCCTCGAACCAAATGGCCCGACCCGACCTGAACACGCCTGGTCGGGCGACCTCACACGACGCCACACGACGCACCGACCGAACAATGCCACAAGGGAGCAAACGGAAAGTGGGTTGCCCGAACGTGCACAAGGCACTCGGGTGGTCACAACTTAGCAAAATTGATACGGGCATCCTCGAACGAAACAGCCCGACCCGAATGTGCCCGGTTGGGCGACCTCACATGGTGCGCCCGACCGAACGATTCCATAAGGGAGAAAATGGAAAACGGGCCACCCGAATGTGCATAAGGCACCCAGGCGGTCACTACTTAGCAAAACTGATACGCCCGCCCTCGAATGAAATAGCCCAACCTGAACACGCCCGGTCGGGCGACCTCATACGACGCGACACGGTGCGCCCGACCGAACGATGCCACAAGGGAGAAAATGGCAAATAGGGCACCCAAACGTGCACAAGGCACCCGATGGTCACAAATTAGCAAAACTGACATGGGCACCCTCGAACGAAACGACCCGACCCGACCCGAATGCGCCCGGTCGGGCGACCTCACATGACCCGACACGATGCGCCCTACCGAACAATGCCACAAGGGAGAAAATGGCAAACGAGCCGCCCGAACGTGCACAAGGCACCCATGCAATCACAACTTAGCAAAACTGATACGGGCACCCTCGAACGAAATGGCCCGACCCGAACCGAATGCGTTTGATCGGGCGACCTCACACGGCGCGCCCGACCAAACGATGCCATAAGGGAGAAAACAACAAACAGGCCGCCCAAACGTGCACAAGGGACCCGGGTGGTCACAACTTAGCAAAACTAATACAGGCACCCTCGAACGAAACAACCCGACCCAAACGTGCTCGTTCGGGTGACCTCACACGACGCGCTCGAACGAACGATGCCACAAGGGAGAAAATGGCAAACAGGCCACCCGAACATGCACAAGACACCCGAGCGGTCACAACTTAGCAAAACTGATACGGGCACCCTCGAACGAAATGGCCCGACCTAAACGCGCCTGATCGAGCGACCTCACACTATGCGACACGGTGTGCCCAACTGTGGTTGGGGGCACACATTAAAAGTGAACCAAGGAGTGAGTGCATCATGTCTTTAATATTTTATGAATCTCCTTAGAAGTCCCATCATAACCACCTTCCATCTTCATCACAATGTGATATGTCAACTAAAGATATCTTATTATGTTGCTCCAACCATTCAAAAAGGGGACCCAAGTTAGATTATTATTTATTAAAGGAGAGGCCAAAGAAATTAATTTCCAAACTGTCGCAATAGCGACGCTTTCATACAAACATCGCAAGAGCGACACTTAGCCCAAAATGTTGCAATAGCGATGCTTTTGCCCAAACTGTCGCAATAGCGATGCTTTCCTCAAATGTCGCAATAGCGACTCTTAGCTCTAGTCCATCGTAATTCCAACGCTTTTGCCCAAACTGTCACAATTCCGACACTTTGCTACAAACGTCGCAGGACCGACACTAACTTCTAAGTGTCACAATATCGACACTTGTCTCCAAACGTCGGTATAGCGACAGTTATGGGCGGGATTTGAAAAATTGAAAAAATTTGGGGAAATTTCTGACATTTGATCAAAAGTGTCGGAACCAAAGTGTCAGAATTTCCGCCAAATGTACTAGTGCCTCAATGCTCTAGTCACCCTGGGGGAAATTGAAGTTGTCCTGAATTGGTTTAAGAGGGATAAAAGCCCTGGCCCAGATGGTTAGCCAATTGAATTTTACCTCACCTTTTTTGAGGCGATTGGTATGGACATTTTATGGAACATTGAATATTGCAAAGTCTCTGGGAGGATGTATGATAGTTTCAACTCCACTTTCATTTCCCTCATCCCTAAAGAAGATAATCCCAGGACTTTCAATGACTTCAGACCTATCTCCTTATGCAACTGTATATACAAGATAATCACCAAGATCATTTCTATCCGCATTAAGCCAATATTATCTCAGCACATATCAAAGGAACAATTTTCCTTTCTCAATAATAGACAAATCTGCGAAGCCATAGGTACTGCTCAAGAAGGTTTGCACTCTATTAAACTCAAAAGTCTCAAGAGCATCATACTCAAGATCAACTTGGAAAAGGCTTTCGATCGTACCTCCTCGACATATCTTCAACTCATCCTCACTCACATTGGCTTTCCACACCCATTCATAAATTGGATCATGTGCTGCATCACATCAACATCTTTCAGTATACTTATTAATGGCTCTGCCTCAAAATTCTTCCATGCCGAGAGGGGCCTCAGACAAGGTTTCCCTCTATCACCACTCCTTTTCATACTGATCATGGAAGGCTTGAGAAAACTCATAGCCTTTGCAAAGACATCATAACTAACTGACTAATCGCTAACTGGGGTCAAAATGACTGATATCATTTATATTTCGCACCTTCTTTTTGTTGATGATGATCTAATTTTTCTGGATGGATCCATTTAGGACTCCAATTGTTTCACAAGGATTATGTCTATTTTATGTAAAGCCACAGGTATGAAACCCAATCTCAACAAGTCAACCATCATGACGGTCAGTTGCTCCATCCAAGAGCACAAACATGCACTACGCTAGTTTCAGTTCAGACTCCTGGACATTGAGGAGGGCCTCAAATATCTTGGCTTTAGAATCAAACCTAATGACTACCGTATAGAGGACTGGACTTAGTTGATAGAAAAGGTCGAAAGGCATATTAATATCTTGCAACAGAGATGGCTATCAAGAGTTGGCAGATTATTATTAATAAAGTTAGTGCTGGAGGCTATTCCGGTATATTGGATGGCTTTGTTCTGGATTCCCAAAGGTATCACCGCAAGAATCCAAAAAATATGCCATAGATTCCTATGGAGAGGGAAGTTGGATGGAAGTACTTTTGCATGGGTGAATTGGGATAGAATTGCCAAACCTAAATAATGGGGTGGATGGGGTTTAAAGGACTTAAACCATTTTTCCACTATATTGGCTGCAAAAATGGGATGGCAATTATTAACCTCAAATAGTCTTTGGCAAGAGGTTGTTTATCACAAATACATTGGCCCATTATCTACCTCATATTGGATTAGAGGTTCTATCAGAAGTAGATCGGGTACATCCATCATCTGGAGAGCGATTACAAAATATATCATTGTGGTAAAAAGGGGTTTGGCTTGGAGGATCGGCTTAGGTGTACATGTCAGAATTGGCATTGACGCTTGGTCTAGATGTGGGAATGAAAACTTATTACCACAGGCTCTTAGAAAGACTCTTAACTCTGATGGGATTACTCATTTATCACAAATCGTTGATGAATAAAACACTAGCTAGCTCTCTTAGGCATGGAAATCAACACAAACACTTGGGATCCTGGGTATATGGCAAGTCGATTGGAGCATATATATCAAAGCGTTAAGGGCATCACATGTTAGAATCACTGATTGTATGGATGAGATTATATGGGTTGTGTCTCCTCATGGCATATATACATCGAAAGAAGGATATGCATTTCTTATTTTAGAACATGAACCACATGCTCTGAATTGGTGGTGGCGGGCACTCTGGAAACTCAAGGCTCCTCCAAAGGCGCGCCTATTTATGTGGTGCCTATTGACAAATTGTGTACCTACCTAGGATAATCTCATCAAGCGATCCTTCCACGGTCCCTTAAGATGCATTATATGCAAAGAGCATGCTGAAGATATTGATCATCTTTTCCTGACATGCTCTAATACTAATATGATCTGGTAACAAATATGCATCACGTTGGACATTGCCATCATATGGCAAGGTGACTCATTTACCTCGACTTCGCAAAACTGGTGGAACTCGACACCTACACAAAAAATCAGGAACCTACCTCTACTAATCTGTTGGGGCATATGGCTTGCCCAGAACTACATCATCTTCCAAGACTCCTATACTCGTTGGCCTTCCATATGCCATTCTATTGTGGCCCTATACCTCATGATTGCCGAGGATGATCCTATGATACCGACTAGGCTCATTGTCCCTGAAACCATTGACAAATCGTACCCATGGGCTTATTTTGACGGGGTTGTCTATAATTCTGGGGGTGGGGGAGGTGTTATATTATACATCTAAGATAGTCACTACTACAAACTCAAATTTGGATTAGGCTGCGACACAACTAACTACTCTGAATTAAACAGTTTCAGACTCCTTCTCACATTTGCACTTCAAAAAAATTGCAACAAGCTAAAGATCTTTGGGGACTAAAAAAATGTCATAAATTGGATCAACAATGTTGCTGGTTGTCAAGTGCACACACTCAGAGGCTTACTGGATGAGGTTATCACATTAAAATCTCTTTTTGATTTTATTATATGCTCACACATTTACAGGGAAAGGAACAAGGTTTTTGACGACCTTTCCAAAGAAGTCACACACTTACCATGGGGTCAATAGTTGATACATGAACAACAAGATCAACAATAGTACCAATATTATCACAAGCCTCTTATTGATGGTGTTATTGTTGTGAGGCGGGATATGATCATCAACTGCCATTATTTTGTTTTTCCTTTTGCTTTTAAATGTTAGCACTCAGTTTTTGGTATGACAGACTGTTATTTATTGCCATGTTTTTATCATATAAATTTTTATTATGCTCACACTATGAGGAATTATGACCAATGGGTTCATTTTGTCTAAGATTCTGCAGAGATTTTTGCAAAATAGTAAGTTTAGACTTTATAATCTACACATTTATATATTAAAAATACATTTTAAATAAAAAATCATAATCTCAAAAGGACATATATCACTCAATTTAATTAAAATAATAAAAATATGAAATAATTATACTTCACCAAAATAATATATCTTTAAACATTCCCAATATTAATAAGACATTGATAAGAAATTACTTATAAATACAAAAGAGAGCAAAACTCTAATAAATAGACTTAACAATAAAATTAGGTAAATTCATGGTTTTCATTTATCTCATTGATTTGTTAATTAGAAGATATAATATGCCATAAATTTGTTATTTGAAAGATATAGGATTGCATAAATTTGTTATTTTTGGGCATGGAATGAGAATGACATATTTACTTAAATATAAAATAGAAAAATTAAATAAGTTATTAATTTTTTTTTTTTATAAAAAAGATGAGATTTTTTATTTTTTTGAATGGTATTTTAAAATTATTATATTTAAAATGAAGAGAAAAAATAAAAAATATTATCATTAAAGAAATGAAATATATATATATATATATAAAGAAGAAGATTGTAAAATAATTATATTGAAGGTGTTTTATTGTGAGATTAGGTCGAGACACTCTTAATTACAGTTAATCAGTGAACCCAAATTTTACTCAATTCGAATTTAATACGTCGCACTAACATTGTTTTGCTTGCGTCACTGTGGAGGGACTTCAGGGACGGCTTGTTCATTGGTCTTCTGCCCCCGCACTAAATGTTAGTTGTTGATCTCGGTCAAAGCGCCAACGGCGAGGTCAACTATGAAGGCATCCTTTGGTTTAAACAACGAAATTGTTTGTGCCCGCAGATCATGTTGATCTGAAATCAATGAAAACTACACCCTTTAATCTGCATGAGAATTAACACAAAATACAGTCCTTCAATATACCTTTAAACCTTTAGAAACAAATACTAATATATATATATATATATATATATATATATATATATAAATAATGTAGAGTGTAAAATGATCTATATTATAGATTTTTTTCAAATTAATTTTTTCCAACGGAACTTTTGTCCCATTTCGAACTTGATAGGTATAAAATCACTTCAACGCTACGTAAAACATAAGGATTAATTGCTTTATTGATTTTACTTTTCATTCTTTACATCCTTCAAGTAATTTTGCGAGCCAATTTTGTTTTACCTGTGAGTGCAATCGTTTGTTCAAATCATTTTACCTCTTATTACATCTAACTAAAATGTCATTTTTCATCTTTGATGTTCAGAGTCGATTTTCGAAAGCTATAAATCCTAAGATATAGGATATTAAATGTGGTGGGGCAATATATCCTTACTGTTAAATTTAAACTAATTTAAATTTAATGATGAGTATATATTGTCTCACCTTAGTTTAAATTTCACTGTAGGCATATATTGTCCCAACTCATTTAATATCTTATAACTTTTGATTTACTCCTTCCTAGTGAAATCACACAACCTCAACTATGACACTTCCAGGTGCATTTATTCGTGTGAATAGCTTATGGATTGTTAGGGTTGGAATTTCAAAACAGAATTACATATTAAATTTGATGCTTTTTACATATTCTTTTGAAGGCAAGATATTTTTTTGAACTATGGCTCTATTACTGCACTGGGGCAGTATATATCAACCTTTAGATTTTGTACTTGGCTTAATCCAAAAATTGGTATATACTGCCCTGTACTTACCTAAATCAAAATATTGATATATACTGCCCCAATAAATCCAAAAATCCAAAAATGGACATATACTATTTCAGTGTATTAATAAAACTATAAACATTGATGGACTCATCTTCACAATTTCAACAAAAAAAATCTTCAAATTTTACAAATTTTTTAACTGTAATTCACTTACAAATCATCCCTTCCTTAGTTATAAATGCGATAGAGATTTGGAAGCAACATTAGATTTTGATTTGATGGGTAGATTGTTGAATCTTTTGCTTGAAAAGTACAATAATTAGTGATTATTATTATTAGGATCTTTATCGAGGAGAAGCCATATTTGACATGTGTGATACACATGCAGGAGCTGACAGGGCAACTATGCATTTATAAATTTCACGTGATATCTAGCTTTTTCTGACGATTCTTCGGATATTGCATTAAATAAGATGGGACACACTTTACTTTAGTTCATGTTATGATCCTTAAAGCGTTATTCCTCTCATTCATAACGCAAGCAAAAGCTGCGTGGGTGCCCTAAACCATATTTATGGCTGCTCCGTATCACAGTGTATTACCTCGACTGCTGTGGTTGGCCGCACCGGCCGGCTTTATGCTCAGAGGAAATACAGAGAAAACCAGTACCGTTTTGCACTGTCACTTTCAATGAGTTTTCAGATGATTTGGAGGCAAAACTTATTTCTTAGATTATTAACTATTAAATGTGGTTGGACATATACTGTTCAGTTAGACAGCTGACAAATTGAAATTTCAAAACAAAATCACTCATCAAATCAAATTTAATCATTTTTACATTTTTTTTCTAATTTAAAAAGAAATATTTATAAATTTTTAAACTGTATTTGACTAACAAATCACCAATAACAAACAATTTAAGTCAAATTTCATCTCCACTAGAGAGATTGTTACATGGAAACTCAAATGCTTACAATCTGTATTAATCTATACTGCAGAGATGGAATTGGAATTTGAAAGGGAAATTGTCTATCACACTGACTTACCTGTGGGATCAAGATATAATTTTTGTCACACACAGTGATTTACCTGTGGGCTCAAGATATAAATTTTTCAGACACAGTGATTTACCTGTTGATAAAGTACTTAGGAGGAATGATTTTTATCTTTTTAACTGTCTAGTTTTTCACTTAATACCAATATTTATAAGTAATATGATATATTTATAAGTAATATGATAAAATTTATTGTAATGGGTTTGAATTATAAGTAATATGATAAAATTTACTGTAATGGGTTTGAATTATAAACTTTATTATAATGATTTTGAACCTCGTTGTTATATTTACAAGTAATATGATAAACTTTACTGTAATGGGTTTGCATTATAAACTTTATTGTAATGAATTTGAACTAGGTTGTTATATTTAGTAATTCAAACCATTATATCTATAAACATTGTTGTAATGGATTTAAATTTTGTTGTTGTATTAAGTATTCCAAACCATCATATTTACAGTTTGTTTTTCAAATTCCAATTCAATTTATTGAGTAAGATATTGTTTTTCTTTTTAAGATTGGCATTGTTTACGAAGTCCATTTTTTGTTTCAAGAAATCTACTTTTTGAAGTGTTTAATGAATTGTTATTTTTATAGTGAAAATGGATTTAACACTATCAATAACTCTGAGCACCTAAAGTCCTAATACTTGACAACTTTAATCAAAATTTCCAAAAAAAATTATTATATTTTTCAAAATCTTACCAAAAATTCTATTTTTTTTTAAAACAAAATTATAATTTTTTTAAATTACCGTTTTAAGATTTAGTCTTCAATTGAAAGTAAATAAAAATATGAAAACTGTTAAATTCGAATTCAACTTACTCAAAATATTCCTTTTGCTTTTAAGAATTAGTTATTACAAAAGGTAAATAAAAATAACAGTGGAAACCCTATGTAGTCAAGTTTTCAAATTCCATTCCAACTTATTGGACAAGGTATTGTTTTTGTTTTTAACTTTACTCGGTACCAGAAAGTAACCATAAATCATCATTTGCAATGTTTTCTCAAATTCCATCCCTACTTACTATGTTTGGCAGGATATATATATATATTCCGTATCAAAAGGTAACAGTAAACCATCAGATTTGCAACTTGTTTTTCAAATTCCATCAATACCTACTGAACAGGATATTATTTTTGTCTTTTAAGTCTAGTGAGTACCGAAAAGTAAAAGTAAACCACCATCAGTTTTGCTGTTTGATTTTCAAATTCCATCCCTGTTTGTTCGGCAAGATATCGTTTTTGTTTGTGAAATAACACTTAACTTTAATTTGTATAAAATATTTATTTATTTATAATTAATATAATTATTTTATTTTTAATTAATATAATTAATTAACACTTAAATAAAATAAAAATAAATATATAACTCATAAACAAAGTTATTTGAATGTGCCACTAAATTAAGTTAGGTCTAACCAGGGTAGCTTTCAAAACCTTAGTTTTCATGCAAGTTAAACAGCTTAAAGGGTGGAGGCGTAGGGGTGGTGGAGTATGGTTGGAATTTAATACATAAAATGCTTATAAAATATTTTTAATTTTTTTATAATACTATTTCTTGGAATGGAAAAGAAAGTCATTTAAAGGCAATGAAAAGGGATAAATTTTATAAAGCATCACAATTTGTTGGAAGAGCAACTAGATGTTGGAGGTTATCGTTTAAATTAGAGCTTGAATCGGATGTCATTCTCTAATTTTAAGTACTATTTATCAATAAACTCAAATAATATGGGTAAAGATGAGTTAAATTTTCTTATATGGAGCCATCCACTACCTTATTCTTTACCTTATTCCCTGATTAGATTTTTTATTAATCTAATAATTATTATACATATTACATGCATATAGTTTTCATTTTTCAGTTTTCATGTGATAATTTCTTATGAGATTTTTATTAATCCAATAGTTATTATACATATTAAAAGCATATAGTTTTCATTTTTCAACTTTTATGTGATAATTTCTTATGGGTAATTTATAAGCCATGCACTTGGTTTATTAATCATGTGCTTCAACCTATACTATTAAAGTGAGTATAATTTTATTTCTAGAACCCAAGGATGTAATTATGTTGCAATTTGTTGTTGCAACACATAACTTTAAAGCCCACATATTACTAATTGGTAACCACTATTATGGCCTTTTTTTTTTTTCTTTTTTTTCTTTTTTTTTTTTAATTATGAAATTTAGTTATTTTCCTGAAACTAAATAGGTCTATCTCAAGTCACTTTTGGTTAGATATTGAAAGAATAACTCTTGTATGGAGCCATCCACTACCTTATTCCCTATCTTATTCCTTGATTAGATTTTTTATTGATCCAATACTTATTATACATATTATATGCATATATTTTTCATTTTTCAGCTTTCATGTGATAATTTCTTAGGAGATTTTTATTAATCCAATAATTATTATACATATTAAATGCATATAGTTTTCATTTTTCAACTTTCATGCCATAATTTCTTATGGGTAATTTATAAGCCATGTACTTGGTACATCAATCATGTGCTTTAACCTATACTATTAGAGTGAGTATGATTTTATTTCTAGAACCCAAGAATGTAATTATGTTGCAATTTGTTGTTGCCCACATAACTTTAAAGCCGACATATCACTAATTGGTAACCACTATTATGGTTTTTTTTTTTTTTTTTTTTTTTTTAATATATATATATATATATGAAATTTAGTTATTTTCATGAAATTAAATAGGTCTATCTCAAGTCACTTTTGGTTCTATATTGAAAGAATAACTCTTGTATGGAGCCAGCCACTACCTTATTCCCTACCTTATTTACTAATTAGATTTTTTATTTTTTATTGATCCAATACTTATTATACATATTATATGCATATAGTTTTCATTTTTCAGCTTTCATGTGATAATTTCTTATGATATTTTTTATTAATCCAATAATTATTATACATTAAATGTATATAATTTTCATTTTTCAACTTTCATGTGATAATTTCTTATGGGTAATTTATAAGCCATGTACTTGGTTAATTAATCATGTGCTTCAACCTATACTATTAGAGTGAGTATAGTTTTATTTCTATAACCCAAGGATGTAATTATGTTGCAACACATGACCATTAAAGCCCACATATCACTAATTGGTAACTACTATTATGGTTCTTTTTTTTTTAATTATGAAATTTAGTTATTTTCATGAAACTAAATAGGTTGATCTCAAGTCACTTTTGGTTAGATATTGAAAAAATAACTCTTGTATGGAGCCATCCACTACCTTATTTACTGATTAGATTTTTTTATTGATCCAATACTTATTATACATATTATATGCATATAGTTTTCATTTTTCAGCTTTCATGTGATAATTTCTTATGAGATTTTTTATTAATCCAATAATTATTATACATATTAAAGCATATAGTTTTCATTTTTCAACTTTCATGTGATAATTTCTTATGGGTAATTTATAAGCCATGTACTTGGTTTATTAATCATGTGCTTCAACCTATACTATTACAGTGAGTATAGTTTTATTTCTAGAACCCAAGGATGTAATTATGTTGCAATTTGTTGTTGCAACACATGAACTTTAAAGCCCACATATCACTAGCTGGTAACCATCATTATGGTTTTTTTTATAGTTATTTTCATGAAACTAAATAGGTCTATCTCAAGTCACTTTTGGTTCGATATTGAAAGAATAATTCTTGTATGGAGCCATCCACTACTTTATTTCCTACCTGGTTTCCTAATTAGATTTTTTTATTGATCCAATACTTATTATACATATTATATGCATATAGTTTTCATTTTTCAGCTTTCATGTGATAATTTCTTATAAGATTTTTTATTAATCCAATAATTATTATACATATTATATGCATATAGTTTTCATTTTTCAACTTTCATGTGATAATTTCTTATGGGTAATTTAAAGCCATGTACTTGGTTTATTAATCATGTGCTTCAACTCATACTATTATAGTGAGTATAGTTTTATTTTTAGAACCAAAAGATGTAATTATGTTGCAATTTGTTATTGCAACACATGAACTTTAAAACCCACATATCACTAATTTGTAACCACTATTATGGTCTTCTTCTTTTTTTAATTATGAAATTTAGATATTTTGATGAAACTAAATAGATCTATATTAAGTCACTTTTAGTTCGATATTGAAAGAATAACTCTTTCTTACTTTATTGTTGGTAATATTAAGGTTAAAGAGACATCAACGTTGTGAGGAGGAAAATTCTATAAGCCTTAGAGTAATCCATCTTAAGAAGATACCGTCCATATACTATAGGGTTTTTTAAAAAACTAACTTGACCTTGTGTAACCACTAATAATCTGCTTATAATCTGATTTTCATTATTCAATAATATGCTCATGCTAATCAAAATTTAACGATATTATTTACATGATTCATATACACGGTCGAAAACCCTACTCAGAACATTTTTCGTAACGCTAAACCTTACACACTTGAAAAAATTGAAATCGTTATCGGTTTCCATATTACGTTGATTGATAAATAACTTTAGGTAACTCATTGTACAATCATAATTTATTTTATATTTGACAGGATGGTTGCTTATGTGTTCCGTTGTCTTAGCATCAATATACGTATAACATGAGTCTCATGTATAAGAGACTTTACAAAATATTTGCACATGCACTATTCATGAATATAGATTATTTTAATGAGGTCACAATTTTGTTTGGAAAATAGTGTAAATTTCAGTAAGATTTTGATAAAATTTAATAGAAATTTTGGGAAATCTAAGTTACAGTTGTCAAGCTTCAGTATTTTGGGTATCCCATGGGTTTTCGATGGTGCTGAATCCATTTCCACCATGGGTATACCAATTCAAACACTCCTGTGGTTAGATTTTTTGAAAAAAATCGATAGATTCCAACAAAAGTAACTTTACAGGCGAAATTGTCACCTCAGTAAACAACACCTTAGAATATATGAGAAATATTCTCTATGAGATGGTCTAGATATTGTCCAATACATCTCCTTTTTACCTTTAGAGTTTTTTTTTTAAACCCCAAAAATTGTGACTTCATGACTAGCTAATCACCACTATTATCATTCTAAAGAATAAAATTTCCCTTGGTATATATAAGGTTGATGGGAAATGATAGAAAATAGGGACCCACCAATCACTCATGTTATTCCAAAATTATTTTTCCTTTTTTATTTTATAAAAATAACTTATTCAAAATGTCTTTTTCTCCTAATGGATATATTTTATCATACCATGTGTCACAACATATTCCATAAATTTACAATTAAAATCTGATACTTATATTATGGGGTTGTTTTCTTACATTTCTAGATTTGTTATATTACAATTTTCATACATATAGTACATAGAATGTGTGAATTCCTTATGGGAGAAAACCTAATAACACAAGGTATGATTTGTGAAACCCTTATGGGAGAAAACTCGGTTGGAAGGTGAGGCTACTCTTCTCTCTCTCTCTCTCTGAATGGAAATGTATGCAAGCAGTGAGACCTATGGCCAATGGGCTATTGCAAAATACAAACCCTTTTGATTTTCTATTTATTTGTCGACAAGTTAGCTACTTTTCTAATTTATGGGACAAAATTCCCTCAAATAGAATGAAACCCCTTTTCCTCCTATTGGCGTGGTTATAATGCAAATCAATAGCCAACTAGGGGTCAAATTAACCTATTCAACCCTCAATATAATTTAAAACTCAACGTCCCTTCTAGAAACTTCTTCATAGTTCCCACGTGGCTAGCCCCTTATCCATGAGTAATGGTGTAACAACCTTTACTCTACCCCTGATTTTGTAAATTTAATTATGACTGTGAAAGCCAATGTGGAAGCCTAGGCTGGCTGGGGCAAAATCTTGTGAAAACTAAAAATTAAATGTTAATTTTACTTGTGGTATGAAGGAAGGAATGACATGGATCCATACTTTGAGGGGAAAGCTTGTTCCATACCTTGAGAAGTCACAAATAACCTTGGATTAAATTCCTAAAGACAGTTGCTTACCAACCAAGCCAACTCCCTTGACATGTGTTGATGAGATGTGATTGGGGTGGTGGGGAGAGAGGACAATGGCCATTCCCCATTGTAAATAAAGGAGATGGTCAAGCAACCTCTTTGAGTCATAAGAGAGGTAGGGAAGAAGGACAACTCCTCAAGAAAAAAGGATACAGTAAAAGAGCAAGTTGTTGTGAAATATTATGAGAGGATGGACATATAACAAGAGACGAAAGAAGAAAACATACAATTGAGAACACTTACATTGGTTCTTGTGCATTAACTCTTTCCCACATCTTCACTGAAGGAAAAAGGCCGCTCAAGGCCATTTGTGGATTGCGTGGAGATGTGGAGCAGTAATAATAGTACACAGAACAAGCCTTGCAGCTAATTGCAAATCCCTGTGTTTGAAGTGAACTATTGTGAATTGGGTGATATTCCTTTGAATTTGTTTGAGGCCACTAAATGAGTTGTCTACGTCTATGTGGTCAATGGGAGGCTTAGTGGATGATCGAAACACTATGGTGCTTTTTTTATAGCTGATAAACCACCTAGATAGGGAAATATGAGTCATTATGGTGCTTGCTGAGTAGCTAATAAACCACTTGGATAATGGAATATAGACCCTTATGATGCTTGCTATGAAAAAAAAACTAATAAATCACTTGGAAAGTGGATTCAATCTCCTAGACTTAGAAATACCCCATATATACCTTGGGGGGAGGCTTATGAATGAGCTCAAATGAGTGAGTGGGTCACTATGGTGTTTACTACCATTGAGCAGTTGATAAATCACCTAAACAATGTGTTACACCAATTTTTGGTCATCTAACCCGTTACTATTAGATGGACCAAAGTACACCATGTAAGACCAATTTTACCCTAAGTAAAATTGCTTTCACTATGAAAAATAACTTAGTAATCCATAATTTATTAAGTTGTTTATGGTCTAAATAGGAAACCGCATGAGGAATAAATGAATAAATCCTTATTTGTTTCATTTTCCTTGAGGTATAATTAGTTAAACATCAATTTAATTAATATTCCTGGTCATATTTAACCCAAAACAAGAAAATCAAATAGATAAATCATTATTCATCTTATTATTTTCTAGGAATAATTATATAAAACATTATTTAAATAATATTCCTTGTTAAATTTGACTAAATAATTTATAAATAATTGAATAAATCACTATTTATTTAATTAATACTCAACCACATTCTTAAAATAATAAATAAATAATTTATTTATTTATTATTTACAAGTAAAAGGATTTGACCAAATTCAAATTCCTTTTCCCTCCAACAATATAATAAAATATTCCATAAAAGTTGGATCTAGATTTGGTTAATAATATTTTAATTATGCACCAATATCTAGACTAACTCAATATTTTGTTATAAATAGAAGGGCTTTTCCATTCATTCACTACCTTTTGTTGCCTAAAGATCACTCTAGATCTATACTTTTGGTCTGACTTTGATCCTCCATCATTGTCATATTTTGCTACCATTTTGCTTGTGAGCTCCCTTTGAGTTCCATTTTTTGTCAGAGTTTTCTACACCATCAAGAGAGAGAGATTTTAGATCTAACGTGATGAATACATACAAGAACCCATCCCATTGAGGGGGACTGGTAACATCTTTCTATGTTCCCTTCCCAGGTGTCATAAATACAAAAATTCCTTACAAATATTCTTGTCTTGTTCATTGGATGCATGGTGCAACTCTTATTATTTTCTGCTTAATATCTTTAACTGCATAGATCTGGATTTTGTAGCATTTGTCTTGGTAAACTAACTATAGATCTAAAGAAATTGGCAGCCATCTTTGATGTTAGGGCTATTTGTTATGCACAACTAAAGTGAGTTTTTTTCGTATGCTTTCGATTAGAATTCACACTAACACAATGAATTCCATCTCCTAAGTGTATGGCCAAGAAATTGGTGTGATTTTCCCTTGAGAAAGCAACCCCTCAGACTTTGGATCAAACTCAGGGGTGGTCACACGGTGGTTAGTTGCAATAAAGTTGTTGTGTAGCTGGCATATGGTTGGGTAGAGAGTAGAAGTCCCTCCTTCAGTTGTTAGCCATCTTAACATACTCAAATAAGTCTATTGGAGTTATATATTGAGTTATGAGTAGTGATATTTCATGAAATGCATACATTTGGTATGAACTCTTATATATGCCTAAATGTTATTAAATGCCTGAATGGTAAAGGTCATTGCTATATTCATGTTTGATATGATGTCTTATATGTTTTATATTTGATAGATGACTAAACTATGTTGTCCAATGTTGTGATCATGGTTGATATATAAAATGGATACTTATACTTGTTCATTGGACTGTTATAGATGAGGAATGGAATAGCTTATTGGCTCACCTAATTTATATAGTTTATTGGAGGGTTTGCAATTATTCATGTATTTATATTAGATCTCGTATGCTAGCACTAGTTTATTAATAGATATATGTTTCTAAATAAATTAACGAGCCGATAAGAGGTTGCAAAGTTGGATTGATCATTAATAATCTCCCGACGTGGTTCTATTGAGAAAATATGAAGTTTCATATTGGGGCTCTACCCCCTTCTTCTTCCTGAAATCACATAATGAGTGTCATGGGCACCAATAAACTGTACTGGATATCAAGTAGAATTTGAGGTTCGGGACTTCGGCCCTTGTGCCTTAGAAACCATAAAATTTTGTGTTAGGGTTGTTGCCCCTTACCTTGAAAATTCCCCTTCTTCACTTTCTCTTTGTGCATCATCAAAATTTATGGATTCAGGGAATCTAGGGTTGGAAAGGGTCAACACTTTTGTGAAGGCCCAAATTTCTCCAAGGTCAAATCACTCTCTAAGTGAATTTGGATCTAGGGACCTGAGGATTTAGGGGTGGTGAAGGAATACACCTTTACAAAGGCCCAAATTTGACTTATCCCAATTATAACCTCCCAGCCTTAAGGAGGGCCCTACACGTATAAACATTGTGAGTCATATGCTAGTTTCAATACATGAGAAATTAATTTGGGATTTTGGGATCCAACTGTGGTGAGAGAACACGCCTTTCGAGGGCATATATATGACTTGGGTTGGACACCATTTTAGAGTCCATTCTTAGCTATAGGACTAGTCCACTGAAGGAACACGGTCCAACAAAACCTTGCCACCGACTATCTAAGGATCTGTTGATTTAGAGGTGGTGAGGACTAGCACAAATTTAAAGGCCCAAATATGACATGGGCTAGATATAATCCACAAAATGACCTAGTTTTCCTTGGACTTCTCATGATGCATGTGTGGTAGTGCCACGTGGGTTAAGCAGGGGCAATGTGGAAATCCATTGATGAAGGGGCCTCCTATAAATGGAAAAACTTCTAAGAAGTATAACTTTCAATCTAGTCGTTAGATTGAGGTAAAAATCATGTCACTAGAAATATCTTGATGAGCTAAATAGAACAATGGTAATTTTTTAAGATTTGAAAACTTTGAGAAAAATGAGTTTGTGTAACCCCATATTCATAATAGACACTGGAGATCGGGTCAAATCAAGAAAGTAACATCTCCCATAGCCTGAGACCAGAAAAAGGGGTAGGAGGGTGGTTACAAGTGGTATTAGAGCTCAGGTTCAACAATCGGATTGTATGGGCCCTAGAAGACATTGAAAAAAAACATGGAGGATAAATTTTAGAAAATTGACACATATTGATACAAGGAGTGAGAAAATTGGTTTTAATCTGGCATATTTCAATGCTACAAGAGAAGAAATTAAACCGGAAGGGGTGTTCCATGTTTATGATATAAGTGTCTAGTATAAAAGAAATCACTGAACTCAAAATTGAAGATCACCCCATTTTGAAGCAATACTATTGATTTTTAGGATCTTCTAGTTTGAAATTACTTTCAATTATTTATTTATTAATGGATCTTGTGTCACATACATCATAAATAAATTATACATATAAAATATCAATAGTAAAACAATAATGATAGTAGGATCATGAAGAGACAACCAAACGTAAGAGACAGAAAAAATTTAACCTGGGAAAGCCGAACCTCAAGAAAAAACCCAAAAATATTTTCTTAAAGAAATTTTCCAATTCAACAAGAGATACAATCTGATCTTCCAATCATAAAAAAAATGTCAAACTGACCACAAACATACTTAGGTAAAGCCTAGTCAACCAAAGACAAATTCAGCCTGGTGAGATAGCCTCATAAATTCAATCAAATTGACCTCATAATTTCGTTAACTGTACCACAGATAATTTCATCCTGCCTCAGAAAACATTGATCTTATTTAGAAGAAACTTAAGCCTGCCTCAAATGACTTTGGTCTGCCTTAGAAGAAACGTAGTCTACTTCCTGATAGAACTCCCACATGTGAACAAAAGATAAGTAAGTGATCCATTTTTTTTTGTTCCAAGAGTAGGAGGACGAATTACCTTGATATAGTGAATCAATGAGCCTGAATGGGTCTGTCTCTATGCTGGGATGAATTGAAATTTTGGATGAGCAGACTTGAATTTTGGGGGAAAAAATAATTTAAATTTTAAATTTTAAATTTTCTTCTTTTCATTTCTCTGTTAGGGGTTGACTTGCAGTAGCTATGAATACTGACCACAACTGCCAAAAACATCAACACTCCCTATTATCTAGGGAGGTATTCACTTTGACTTTTTCAGATGTATCTCATTGATGAAAAAATTCTCCATCCCAAGTAAAAGTTGAAAGATCTTGATATTTTGATGAATCCATCCACCTCATGTTGTATTACAAAACCATGTGGAAATAATCATGCAAATGAATCATGTCACCCACTATACATATCCTCTTTGTAAATGGATATAGTCACCCACTTACGAAATGAATTCTATGGCCCCACTGGCCTTTTGGCCTTTTAGGGTCAAGACTAGTCCTTGTTTCACCAATCCACCATGTTGTCACTTGGAATCATGAACCCCCTAGCACATGGTGAAACCCAAGGACCATTTACCATTCCCACATGTTGTCGCGTGATATTCAATGGTAAATCACTTGGCCAATGCTATAGGAACTCACTCAAACCACTAGTAAAATAACCATTGGCAATATGGTTAGGTAACCCCTTACGTAGGAGAGCACCGAGCCTTGATGCTATCTGGACCAATCACCCTAGCCACATTACATGGCCCTTGGTCAATACCCATGACATGTCAATATCTTGACCTAGGGAGAATCTTCGCTCCTTGATGCTACAACATCAACACTCCCTTTAACCAATGGAAGCATTCTTAATCATTTTGATCTTGTCCCTGAAGTATACAAACTTCACCCTGAGATAAAGGATTTATGAGAATGTCAACAATCCTACTTAATTTTAGAAATACATTGGAGCCTCACTGCTCCCCGTTGTACCATGTTCCAGATGTGGTGGTACCATGATCTCAATGTGCTTCAACCTGTCATCACAATCGTCTCCTACACTTGATCAAACAATCTTGTGAATAATTTCTGAAGCCACACAATTTTACAACTTGCCAAAATAGCTGCAATATACTCAACCTCCACAGTCTTGAGTAAGAAAAATTTGTACTTCCTACCTAAGTAGAATCCAAACTAAATCATCATCATGATGTTCTCTTCCTTCCTTCAACACTCTCTTCCCAACCTGAATATGTATATCCTTACAAATTTACTTCATCATTTTGACAAGTACCATGTTGGTACCTCAACACATTTTGTGTTGCATCCCCCGAGGCAACCATCCACAATTGCTTGACACTAAAGCAGATCCTTTTGTAGCAATATTGGTTGCCCCATTTACCACTTAGCTTCTTCAAATTGGTGACCATGGGAGTGGCCATGGACTATTTTTCCATCATCCCAAATCTATAGGATATTCCTTTGACCAAGGAAGATCTCACCTAGATTTTTCCACACTTCTAGTCCTGAGAAGTAATGTATCAAAATAAGATCCTTCATCTCGATCTCAGAGGTCAACTCCCTATGACATTGAACCAAGGATTTTGTGGTAATCTATTATGCAACCAGTTCACAAAATAGAAGAAAATATAGATCAACGACTTAGAAATCAACCTCTTTGAGGGGGAAACCTCCTTTACATTACATAAATGAACAATTCTTGGATGATTCAAATGATAAAAACCTACTTTCTATATATAGGAGTCTAATGGGTCCCAATATAATCAGAGCCTACATAACAATAATAATGTAAGGGAACAACAATAACAATAGTGGGCTTCTATGGGGCACAATGATAACACTATGGGGACTACATGGGCACACCAATAAAAATAATGGGTTTACACTAACAATAACAATAAGGGGATATACTAGTATTATAAGGACCTAACATGCCCCTCTCCTTCAAAAAAATTTTGTCCTCAATGCTTGAGTAGTTCTGGATTCTTCTGTATGAAATTCTCATCCTCCCATGTGGAATCTTCAGCGGGTAAGTTCTTCCACTTGATGAGATACTCTGAAATTGATAGATTTCATAGTTGTTGAGTTCTTGTTTTTGTGACTGCTTCAGATTCCAATATGATTTTTCCTTCCTCGTCAAGTTCTGGAAATATTGTTTGAACTGGGAGTTTGTCACCTATAACCTTCTTTAAGCATGAAACATGGAAAACTGGGTGCACTCGAGAAGATGATAGAAGCTCCAATTTGTATGCCATAGTACCAATATTTTGCAACACCTTGTAAGGACCATAGTAGTTTGGCGATAATTTATTATCCTTCTTAGCTTGCTTGAGGGACATTTGTTTGTATGGTTGTAGTCATAAAAATACCTAGTCGCCTACATCAAAACTTCTTTCACTGCAATGTTGATCTGCCTGTTGTTTCATTCATTTCTTCGCTAAAGTTAGGTTATCCTTTAGGAGTTGGAGAACTTTTTTTTGATGCTCGATGTGATCTTCCACAACTTGAACCTTATAATTTTCTCTTAAAGATAATATGATGGACGGTGGATGATATTCATAGAGTGTCATAAATGGGTCATTTTTGCTGCAGTGTGGAAGGAAGTGTTATACCACCATTCAACCAGAGGTAACCACTTGACCCATTGTGTTTATTTATCTTAAACAAAGCAACGAAGATATCCTTCCAAACATTTGTTCACTATCTCAGTTTTCCCATTGGATTGAGGATGATAAGATGAGCTATGAGTTAGTTGAGTACCCAGACAAGAAAATAATTTCGTCCAAAAATTTCCAGTGAAAATGGGATCTCTGTCGCTTAGAGAAATGTTTGGGTTTCCATGTATCATTTGAATTGTTTCCATAAATACAGTAGCAATTGTACTGGCTTTAAATAGAAGAGATAATGCACAAAAGTGTGCATACTTGGTAAGCCTATCAACTACCACCATGATGACACTCTTCCCTTCAGACTTGGGTAAACTTGTGATAAAATCCATTGAAACCTCCTCCCAACGTTGACTTGGAATGGATAAAGGTTATGGCAGACTTGAGGTCTTAATTGTCTCAACTTTATTTTGTTGGCAGACCAAAAATTCCGCCACAAAATTTTGAATATCAGATTTAAGGCCATCCCAAAAAAAATCTTTCTTGACCCTGTGGTAAGTTTTAAAAATCCCGAGTGTCCTCCTAAGGGAGAGGTGTGCAATTCAAAAGAATCTTTTGTTTTAGTTTGGAATTATTACAAATATATAAGCGATCTTTGTACCATAATGAATCAATTTTCCAGCTAAATGTATTAGATGTATTGGGATATTGCTACAATTTTTGAATGAGTGTCCAAAATTCTTCGTCATCTTCCACTCCTCCCTTGCTTCAGTTTTCCAATGTGGTTGGATAATAGAAATGGCACAAAGCAATGCTTCCACGTCCTTGTCCTTTCTTGAGAATGCATCTGCAACATCATTTAGCTTCCCTTTTTTGTAGATGATTTCAAAGTCATAACCCAACATCTTTGTGACCCAATTTTGTTTCTCTTCTAAAGATATTCTTTGTTACAAAGAATATTTAAGACTATCATAATCTGTTTTTACCTTAAAGTGTATTCCCATTAGGTAAGGTCGCCATTTTTTTAGTGAATGTAGTATTGCCAACATTTCCTTCTCATAAATAGCTTTATGTAAATAATTTCCATTAATTGGACGGATTTCAAAAGCAATGGGTCTTCCTTCTTGCATTAAAACAAAACCAATTCCATTTTTTGAGGCATCACTGTTGGCAATATGATGCAGAGTGTTGTACTTGATGGCAACCCACTGAATGAAGATGAAGACATGCGACTGTTGACTTGTGGTGTCCTTGATGGCAATCCACCTGATGAAGCTATTCTTGACGTAATGGACTTGGTAAATGATGTTTGTTAGCAATATGATGATGAGTGTTGTCCTTGAAAGGAAACCCTCTTGATGAAGATAATGGCAACTTACTGGATGAAGTTGTGCTTGATAGAATATGTCTTGATGAACTAAAACTGATGTATCTACAATGAGTACAGAAGGCAATGAAGAAAGGAATTCAGCATGTGCTAAATATATGATGAAAAGAGTATGTTTTAAGGAATATGCGGATCTGTCTAGGGGAAGTCGCGTATGCACGCGGAAAAGAACGTGCCAAGTCGTGTATGGGTAAAAGCGCTCAAAAAGTGCAAAACCAGGGGTAACCACCATGGTATTGACCCATTGTATTGGGTAATGATTCACCTAAATGACCCCATCCAGGAATACCATCGGAAGTAATGTGGTTTTGGCTCATGGTATTGAAAAAGGATAAACCTATATAAAGAGATGAAATTCATTGTGCAAATCATGAAGGTGGGTGCAAGATGTCTGAGCTTGAATGAATACTTCTCTCTGGAGTATATCTGAATGGAAAGGGTTACAGTTGAATGAAAGATCTGAAAGTATGATGCACCAATGATGGAGTGATGAAGAAGGGGATCTAGATCTGTATTGTACTTGTATTTGCTAGATCTGTTTATGGAATGATTAGATTTGTGATGAGGCGAACATCTAGGCGAACATCTGTCTGAGGTAAAGGGTAAAATCTGAAGTGATGTATCTGTTGTGAAGAATTGCAATAACATTTAAGTTTGAAGAACCATACGCTAGTTCGCCGAAGAGGAAGCGCGTATATACGCGGCTTCGCTGAAGAGAAAGCGCGTATGCGCAATAAAATTAGCTCTGTAATTTGTACTGAAGTATACGCTGGTTTATGTGGACGGAAGCACGTATATACGCGACATCAGAGAAAGGAAAGCGCGTATGCAAACTAGGGTTTGCTGAAGTTTGTGGTAAGAAATGTCTGATCTGTTCTGCTGGTTTACTGATATCTGTCAGTAAGTTATGTGTATCTATTTCATGGTTGACTGAGCTTAAAAGTATGGAAAGGGTCTAATCTGAAAATATGATGAAATGTTGCCTACAAGTGGTGTCCTAAAGGAAGCTTTGGATCCAGTGTGAAAATTGATGAAACGTGGTCCATAAAGGTGCCGAGGGTTGTAGCCTTCAGTCAGGGGGTTGTAGCTCCCTTCCAGGTGAGGCTGGTAAACGAGATCAGGGGGTCGTAGCTCCCTTCCAGGAGAGGCTGGTAAACGAGTCAGGGGGTTGGAGCTCCCTTCCAGGAGAGGCTGGTAAACGAGCACAGGTGGGTGCCTGTGTGCTGGTAGAGTCTGCACCAGCACATATGTTGTAAGATGTTTTCTCTATAATAAAATATTGAAGGCTGAGAAACTGCAGCGGTGGTTTTCTCCCGACTTGGGTTTCCACCTAAAAATCCCGGTGTTCATGTGTGATGCTTTGTGTGATGGTTTATTCTGTTCTTACTGCACATGTTTACTGTTTATAGAACATCTAATGAATGAATGATGGAATTATATAAGTGAAGAACTAATGGCATAATTAGATCTCTGTGTATACGCGAGTTTTATGAAGGATATCCGCGTGTATACGCTAGTTGGCTTCAGCAAAGTAGTGTATGGATTTTTAGAGCATGAAAAAGTAAAAAAGTTTCAGTTTTCCCTAAATACTGATTCACCCCGCCCCTCTCAGTATTTTTCCCAACAATTGGTATCAGAGGGAGGTCCTTCTACAGAAGCTTGATCGCTTGAAGGAGATCCGTCGCAATGGGAAGTCAAGAAGGAGTAATGTCTATAAAGCCACCTATATTCAATGGAAGCAATCTGATATTCTGGAAGGTACAAACAAAAGCATATTTGCAAAGTCTTGGTGCAGATGTATGGGAAATCGTGGAAGAAGGTTATCAATATCCGACAAGTATTCCTACTGATGCAGCTGAAAGGAAGAAGTATGAAATCAATGCCAAAGCAGTGAATGTCTTATTAGGAAGCATGTTTGAATCAAAATTTGCTAAAGTGATGCAGCTACATTCAGCAAAAGAAATATGGGACAAAATCATTCTGAGCTATGAAGGAGATACAAAGGTAAAAAGTGCAAAACTCCAAACTCTTAGAATTGAATATGAAAATTTGAAGATGCATAGTGATGAGAGTGTTGCCAGCTTCTTTCTTCGTCTAGATGATATTGTAAATCGGATGAGAAATTTGGGTGAAACCATAACCGATACTACTCTGGTGGAAAAAGTATTAAGATCTTTGACTTCAAAATTTGACTCTAAAGTTTTAGCTATTGAAGAAAGGCAAGATCTGCAAACTCTTACTGTTGTTCAATTACATGGTATTCTGACTGCTTTTGAAATGAGACAAGGAGGTCCTTCTCAAATCAAAGAAGCTGCTTTTAAAGTATCTGCAAGAGGAAAAGAAAAGGAAGTTGTCAAAGATTCCAGCTATATATCCGATGAAGAAGAAGCGAATTTCGTGAGAAAACTCCAGCTAGGAACTAGAAGATTCAGAGGTAAGCTTCCCTTCAAATGTTTTGAGTGTGGAAAAGTTGGTCACTATGCTGCTAAATGTCCTTATAGAGAAAAACATGGTAAAGGGAAACAATTTGAAAAGAGGAAGAGTTATTATGCAAATGAAGACAGTGATGGGTCATCTGATAGTAAGGAAGAACGTGAAGAAGATCTTAGACTTCTCATGGCATTTGAACAAAGAGAAGAAAACGATACGTTTGTGGATGCTCTAGAGGACAATGACTTTCTTGAAGTGTCCAGTAAAGATGAAGAAGATTCTGACCAAGATCTGAAAGTGCTCATGGCTAAGAAGCAAAAGAAGAAGGCTACTCAAAGAAAGGAGATCTCTCAGAAATCATGTATAGCAGAAATTGAAGGAGATAAAACAGGTATTAATCATTGTTCTTGTATTTTACTTAACTGTATATGCAAAGGTTATGATGGTGAAAGTGACAGTATGGATCTAGAAGATTCTGACCAAGCGCTACAAGTGCTCATGGCAAAGAGGAAAAAGAAGAAGGCTACTCAAAGCAAGGAGATGTCTCAGAAAACATGTATAGCAAAGATTGAAGAAGATGAATCTGATAGTAATACTCTTCTTTGTGCAAACAACAGTGAAGATAGTGAAAGTAAAGCTGTGGATCTAGAAGAAGCTATCAAGATCAAAGTTGAAGAACAACAAAAGGAAATTGATAAGAAAGATTCTATCTACAAAGAGATGATATCTCAAATGAAAGATCAAATAGAAATGCTGAATGGACAGGTGGACAAGTATCAAAGGTTTCATACTTATGCATCCAATCGAATTAAAGAACTAGAAGCAGAAATCAACGATCTAAATGCAGATCTCAAAAAATCAAGCAAGAAGAATGAAGGACTTGAAGCTGCAATCATCTCTCTGCAAGAAGATCTTGAAGCATCAAGTAAGAAGAATGAGGAACCTCTACAACCATTTGAAAAGGAAGGCCTTAAAGCAGAAATCATCTCTCTCAAAGAAGATCTGGAAAAATCAAATAAGAAGAATGAAGAGCCGCAACAAACATGTGAAGAAAACGAAAATTGGTTGAAAGAAGAGATTCTAAATCTGAAGGATCAAGTAGAAGATGGAAGAAGGAAAGAAGAAAGCTTGACGAAGCAATGTCAAGCCTTGGAGGTTGAGGTAAACATTCTCAAAGGTAAATTAGAAGAAAATGTTAAACTTTTGAGGTTTCAAGATAGTACTAACATTTTGGACAATATTCTGAGTAATCAAAGGTCTCCTGCTATCAAACTTGGTCTTGGTTTCCATGAAACCGTTAAAGGAGAATCTAGCTCACAAGGAAGTGCTAAAAATTCAGAGGATGTCAATGCAAAACCTGAAGTGTTGAAAGAAACAAAAGGTCAACCAACAATGATGAAATCTCAAAGGAAATCAGTCAATAAAGTTGAATGCTTTAAATGTCATAATTATGGGCATGTTGTAGCAAATTGCAGGATCAGATCATTTCAACCTCAATCAAACAGTTCCTACATAGAAAGGTACTTTGGTTTCTTCAAGGGATATTGTTTTTCATGTAACAAGTATGGACATAAAGTAGCTGATTGTAAAAGGAGGAAGATTAGAAATACTCATTATGATTCTTATGCTTATTTCTCTGGACACATGAGATGTTATTATTGTAATAAGTATGGACATGTAGAAAAAGAATGCAGGTTGAACAGATATGAGAAATTAGATAACTTCCAGCACACAAAAAGAAAGTTCAAACAAATCTGGAAAAAGATGGAGGACCGATCAGAAACGTAGGGAATCTTGACCCTACTGCAGTCATCCGCTTCTGAAGCTTACTTCTCTGATTGACTGTAGGAAGGATGTGGGATACATTATGAGATTTAGTAATGTATCGTCACAGGGGGAGCAATGTATGATGACTCTCATGGTTGATTTGATTACTCTAGTTATGTTTACTTCTGACAGCGCATCTGATGTGGAAAAGACAGGTGCAGGAGGTACTAGTTCAGGGGGAGATGAAGGAAGATAACAAATTTCTATGCTTCACTTTCCATACGCGGTTTCGATGAACAAAAGTCGCGTATACACGCGAGTTACAACAGACACAGTCACGTATGCATTGATGATAAGAGAATTTATATGATAGCTGAAGATCTGGAGCAGAGGTTCAGGGGGAGCATTAGTCTGATTGTTAATAACTGTATTATTGACTCTGTATCAGCTTAGTGTCTCAGTTCTAAATAATGATGATATGATACTTGGTTACTTATGTTGAAGATTGTGGATGAGTCCTGTTTGCTTGTTGATGAAGAGTATTCGTTGCTGAGATAAAAGTCTTATAATTCAGAGATAAGGACAGATCATGCAGAGATTGTTGCTGATGACCTGCTGATAAAGGTATTCAGGTTGCACAAGTTAAAGAGGAGCACTGGTTCAGGGGGAGCAGCAGGTTGAATACTAATGATTGCATTGTTGGCACTATGACTGCTTATTCTTTGGTTATTGTGATACTCATGCTCAAAATGATGATGACTTGGTATATGGTTTATTATGATAATATTTTGAGCCCTGGTTGCTGATAAGTATCTTTTGTGCTCACACATGGATGAGTTGGATGTCGTTTGCTTCAGAAATAAGTATAGATCATGCAGAGTTTGTTACTATGGTTAAGATCTTTTTACTTCATGTTAAATCTTTAAAGATCATGGTGATATTGGACCACATGAATGATTGACACGTATTTGAAGATGTTGTTCTGGTATGATAATCTCTCTTGGAAAGATTTTATTGATGCTGCAAAGAATCTGAAGGCTTGGTTATTAATGTGTTTATGCTACAACCGTTGGATGACGCTTGAAGACACAACTACATTGTTCTATCTATCTGTATTACAGGGAAGCTTTCAAATATCTCAGAAAGAAGCTGAACACTATCTTTTTCTCACAGAGGATCAGATCTGGTTAAAATATAGAAGATAGTATTGGATACGCAGGTTTCCTAAAACACAGTCGCGTATATATGCGAGTTCATGCACATAAAACCGCGTATGTCTGATTGCTGACATTTTTCTGTTTGGAGTCAGCTCTCTTCAGCACAACTGCAGTGCTGTTTGGTATCTCTGGTGGTGTTCCAGCTCTCATAATTCTATTTCTAATGTTTTGATAAAGATGCCTTGATGATTTGTTGGTGAAAGTGTTCAGGATGCACAATCTAAGGGGGAGTCTTAGTCATATGAAAAGGATGTTTGGATGCACAGTTTCAGGGGGAGTATTAGCGTTGCTGAGTATAATGCATTGTTGGCATTATGATGGTTCTGAAATATGTTCTCTTTCTTGAGGACTTTCTGGTGTTGGTTATGAAAAGTCATTTTTGTATTTTGATGAAAAGGTCATGTTGAGACCCATGATGTAAAATTGTAAATTTCAGTCATGTAAGGACTTGTCAAAATTTGTAAAACCACTTGGTTGGGTAGCTGAGTTAAAATGTGTAAACCCACTTGGTTGGGTAGTTGAGTCTCATATGTAAATCCACTTGGATGGATCCTTGATGTAAGTGTGAGTCATTGGTGATAGGAAATTCATAGAGTCTTGTACTTCATTGAAAATTATGTTTGAAGATTCAACATGAACTCAGGGGGAGCTTGGCCACTTCAGTATATATCAGATCTGCAGCACGCTTCTTCCACATGCAGAGAAAAGGGGGAGAGTATGTTGCTTTTGATTCACCCTTTGCCCTTGATGTCAAAGGGGGAGAGTGACATGGTGTTTGAATGAAGAAAAAGAATGATGTCAAAATGGAGAAAGTGACATGGTGTCATTGTATTCTTAATGTACATATCTGTTGTAATGATCAAACACCATTGTGGTTGCCATCAAGTCCAAAGGGGGAGATTGTTGGCAATATGATGCAGAGTGTTGTACTTGATGGCAACCCACTGAATGAAGATGAAGACATGCGACTGTTGACTTGTGGTGTCCTTGATGGCAATCCACCTGATGAAGCTATTCTTGACGTAATGGACTTGGTAAATGATGTTTGTTAGCAATATGATGATGAGTGTTGTCCTTGAAAGGCAACCCTCTTGATGAAGATAATGGAAACTTACAGGATGAAGTTGTGCTTGATAGAATTTGTCTTGATAAAATAAAACTGATGTATCTACAGTGAGTATAGAAGGCAATGAAGAAAGGAATTCAGCATGTGCTAAATATATGATGAAAAGAGTATGTTTCAAGGAATACGCGGATCTGTCTAGAGGAATTCGCGTATGCACGCGGAAAAGAACGTGCCAAGTCGCGTATGGGTAAAAGCGCTCAAAAAGTGCAAAACCAGGGGTAACCACCATGGTATTGACCCATTGTATTGGGTAATGATTCGCCTAAATGACCCCGTCCAGGAATACCATCGGAAGTAATGTGGTTTTGGCTCATGGTATTGAAAAAGGATAAACCTATATAAAGAGATGAAATTCATTGTACAAATCATGAATTTGGGTGCAAGATGTCTGAGCTTGAATGAATACTTCTCTCTGGAGTATATCTGAATGGAAAGGGTTACAGTTGAATGAAATATCTGAAAGTATGATGCATCAATGATGGAGTGATGAAGAAGGGGATCTAGATCTATAGTGTACTTGTATTTGCTAGATCTGTTTATGGAATGATTAGATTTGTGATGAGGCGAACATCTAGGCGAACATCTGTCTGAGGTAAAGAGTAAAATCTGAAGTGATGTACCTGTTGTGAAGAATTGCAACAACATTTAAGTTTGAAGAACCATACGCTAGTTCGCCGAAAGGGAAGCGCGTATATACGCAGCTTCGATGAAGAGAAAGCGCGTATGCGCAATAAATTAGCTTTGTAATTTGTACTGAAGTATATGTTGGTTTGTGTGGACGGAAGCGCGTATATACGTGACATCAGAGAAAGGAAAGCGCGTATGCAAACTAGGGTTTGCTGAAGTTTGTGGTAAGAAATGTCTGATCTGATCTGCTGGTTTACTGATATCTGTCAGTAAGTTATGTGTATCTATTTCATGGTTGACTGTGCTTAAAAATATGGAAAGGGTCTAATATGAAAATATGATGAAATGTGGCCTACAAGTGGTGTCCTAAAGGAAGCTTTGGATCCAGTGTGAAAATTGATGAAACATGGTCCATATTGGTGCTGAGGGTTGTAGCCTTCAGTCAGGGGGTCGTAGCTCCCTTCTAGGAGAGGCTGGTAAATGAGATCAGGGGGTCGTAGCTCCCTTCCAGGAGAGGCTGGTAAACGAGTCAGGGGGTTGGAGCTCCCTTCCAGGAGAGGCTGGTAAACGAGTGCAGGTGGGTGCCTGCGTGCTGGTAGGAGTCTGCACCAGCACATATGTTGTAAGATGTTTTCTCAATAATAAAATATTGAAGGCTGAGCAACTGCAGCGGTGGTTTTCTCCCGACTTGGGTTTCCACCTAAAAATCCTGGTGTTCATGTGTGATGCTTTGTGTGATGGTTTACTCTGTTCTTACTGTTCATGTTTACTGCTTATTAAACATCTGATGAATGAATGATGGAATGACTTAAGTGAAGAACTAATGACATATTTAGATATCTGTGTATACGCGAGTTTCATAAAGGGTATCCGCGTATATACGCGAGTCTGTTTCAGGAAAGTAGCGTATGGGTTTTAGAAGCAAGAAAAAGTAAAAGTTTTGAATATGCAGTAAATACTGATTCACCCCCCCTCTCAGTATTTTTTCCAACAATCACATTCCAAAATAAAGGTTTTTGTGAAGTCTGGCATAGCTAAGACCACTGCTTGGCACATTTCCTCTTTAATATGTTCAAAGGCCTTAGCTACTTCTGGAGTCCAAGAAAATGCATCTTTGTTCAATAATGTTGTTAGAGGTGCTGCTATTCTCTCATAATCCTTAAGAAACTTGTGATAATACCCTATTAACACGAGAAATCCTCGCAGATGCTTTAGGGTTGTGGGGATTTTCCATTCCTTAATGGCTTTAATTTTGTTAGGGTCTACCTTAACACCCTCATGAGATACAATATGACCTAGATATTCCACCTCCTATACTCCAAAGAAACATTTGGAGGTATTTTCATATAATTTTTTCTCCTCCAATAGTTTGTGCACCCAGTCAACATGTTGAACATGATCCTTCTAAGACTTGTTGTAGATTAGTATATCATAAAAAAATACTAACACAAAATTTCTAAGGAAGGGTTTGAAAATGGAATTAATCAACCCTTGAAATGTAGAAGGTGCACTGGTAAGGCCAAAAGGCATGACCAAAAATTCATAATGACCCTAGTGAGTTCTAAATGTTGTTTTAAGAATGTCTTCAATCTTCATTCTAATTTGATGATAAATTGAACGAAGATCCAACTTGATGAAGTAAATTTCTCCATGTAATTCATCCAATAATTCATTAATGACAGGAATCGGAAATTTATCTTTAATAATGAGCTTGTTGAGCTCCCTATAATCTGGACACATGCGCCATGATCCATCCTTCTTGTGCACCAATACTATTGGAGCAGAGAAAGAACTTTGACTAGGTTGAATTATACCAACCTCTAGAATATCTGCAATCATACGTTCAATTTCACTCTTTTGGGCATATGGATATCTGTAAGGCCTGATGTTTGGAGGAACATTGTTAAGTCTCCATTTTGCCTATTTTTCACACCCTTCCCAAGCCTTACCTCGCCTATTTTGAACTCCTTCCGCCCTTAACTATGCTTTGTTTGAATATATTGTTTAGTTTTGGCTAAAAGGATACTATAAGCGTAAGGTATGTCAAATTAACGTAATAAGTGTCATTTTTCCTTAGATTTGAAGTATTCTTTGATCTAGCTATATCTTTACTGAATTACCACTCCCACTGATCTAGAACTTATGTGCAGATTTTCTTTTATTCAAAGCAGCTCCACAAAATCTTGAAGACAACTCGTGCGCCCACATTTCCTGCAGCAGCTCCGAATTTCTTGCAGCAGATCAAGATTTCCTGCAGCAGTTCCAGATTTCCTGTAGAAGCCTTGATTTCCTACAGCTGTTGATTTCCTGCAACAACATCAACGGTTAACTATGTTCTACTTATTTCCAGATCCAACAAGGACATGGGTTTTGTGGGGAATTCATTGCACATGAAGGCTATCCTATTGTCTGCTTCAAACCTCCTTTTGGAACAACCCGAACCTCCAGAACTCTTCTCGTGGCCACATGAGGAGGAAACTTTAGCTATATAACTTAAATCATCTACTTCATGCTTTCAGTCATGGATTAGACTCAACATAAGCTAAATTCGATAATCTGGATCTGTGTTGTTGGCTGATAGCTTATATTAGTCATTTTCCTTATTCGAGCCAAATATGGGCTCTAGAGATTGTATAAAAGCCGATGTATTTCATACTGTAAAGGGTTTTTGGGTTGGGAATTCGACTGATAAGAAATATATCACACTGTACTTGGCTGTATATTTTCATATTAATATAATATCTTATGTTCTTACTACTTTTCTAGGCAACCTCTTTGAGTTTTAAAGGGGTTGTGGGTGAGGGAGGACACCCTTCACTCACAACTCCTGCAACGTAGTGTTTGTGTGTGTGTTTAATTCTTTTCATGTAGCAGTAATTCGTTTACACAGTTAATGCATTCTTTCTAACTTTTCAGCATAATATTTTTAATTGATTAAATGATTAAGTTTCTCATGTTAATGTGTTAATTTCATTTGATCAAAGCTTGGATTTACAATTGTTTAAGTTGGTTTCCTGATTGTTGTAATTTGATCTTTTATCTTTTCATGGTCAATATCAGCAATACTGAGAGCTGTAGAGGGATGTTATATTCCACTCCATAGCCTTTGCTACTAAGCATTGATGCAGGAAAGAGGCATTAATTTGTGTGTGTATGAATAGTTAATTTATGAACACTTGTAGTAATCAACCTGCATATATTTTTCATAGTACCTCACAAGCTTACCTACCCTGGGTTAACAATTTATGATTGGAAAATTATAAGTGTATAATTTGACTCAACATTTTGGCGCCGTTGCTGGGGAGGTGCTAAAGGATGTTACTAAAAGTGTTTTATTTTGATTATGTCTTATGACTGGGGGAGTCGAAGCGATAAGACGAAGGGCAAAGCCCACGCACCCATAGATATCTGAAATTCGCCAAAGCCATGTCTTGATTGTTTGGTAAGTAGAGTTTCTATTTTTATTTTTTGTGTATAATAGATGAATAGGTCTTCATTTACTAATACACTGGGCAAGACAAGGAATTCTGCAAGAAATAAGGTAGCAAAGAAATAAGAATTCGAACAGGAGGTCTGTAGTCCTGAGTAGGTTAATTCCACCGCAGAATCTTCTATTGAAAAATCTTCTATTTCTACCCATGGCGAGTCTCCACTTACAAGAAAGACAACATCTCTACTTAATGGTCAACGTGAAGAGGAATTCCTCACGAATCCTGTTATAGAACTAGAACTCCAGACCATTGATTCTGAAGAATCTGTAACCTTCTAAGCCTTCCCACTTTTTCTTGGACTGATATGGCTCATCTAGAAGGCACTGATGAGAATGAGGAGAAACTAGTCACATTTGAATTTCCTATCAAGGAGACTTTTGGAGCTACTCAAATGAAAAACATTACTCCCTCACCCTTGCCTAACTTTCGTGGTGCCTCTAGTGAAGACCCTGATGCCTTCTTATTTGAATTCGATGTACTATGCAGAAGCTATGAATATTCTTCCAATGCTCAAAAGTTGAATTTATTTCCAGCTACATTGAAGGATGCATCTCTCAGGTGGTTTATGGGGTTGGCATCAAACTCCATTACATCTTGGGATGAAATAAAGAAGGTGTTCCTGAAAAAGTACCAAGACTATTGTAAGACTAGGGATCTCGGGGAAGAAATCTTTGGCATGACTTAGAAGGAAGGGGAGAGCCTTGAAGATTTGGTGGAAAGATTCCAATATAACTTACAAAGATATAAGATGAATCAATTGGATCAAGAGACCAAGAGAACTATTTTGCTTAGGGAAATCAGATCAAAGTATCTGGAGGTCTTAAATTTAATGGGAGCAGGTGATGTATCAAAGTTGAGCTATGATGATGTGTGTGAGCTTTGTAGAATATATTACAGAGGAAATTCCAAGGTTGGAGGAGGGTCAAGAGACACCTCTTCCAGGCTTGCTAAATCAGTTGCCAGAGCTGGAGTAACATGAGCTGAAATGGGTAATTTATTTGAAAATTTTAAAACTCATATTCTTAGAACTTTGTCTTCACAATTGGATGTTTTGTAGGCTAAGAAGAAATATGAAAACCAGGATGAACTGGAGAAAGCCTTGGCTGTGTTCTGCTCCAAATGAAGGAAGAAACATGCTCTATTGGAATTCCCTATTGACAGTATAGAGGTATGTCAAATTTGCGAAGCTGAGCATTCCATTGATCAATGTCCTTCTCTGCCTAAAATCAAAGTAGCATATATAGCAGATCAGGAAGTTGTTAATGCACTTTATGCAATGACACCTCAGAAACCATGGCAGTCACATCCTGCAGGTATGTCACGACTGCATTTTCAAATTCCTTATGCTCAAAATCAGATGTGGAATATTCCAATGCCTCGGTAGCATTGGCCCCCTAAACAACCTTGGCAAGGGAACTATTCTTACCTTGTTGCAAAAAGTTTCCAAACTCAAAAATTTTATCCTCCGCAGCCCACACCACAACAAATGATACAACTGCAACAACAAATTCAACTAACTGCCCCACCAAATCAACCTCGTCCCACACAGCTACCTGCTCAGCCAGTGTCTAACCCCAACAATAAAACCATCCAATCCACTCACAATATTGGATTGGTCACTTATCCCACTTTTCCTACCTATTGTATTGCACCGCAACCATTGCAGGAAATGTATATTCCAGTGCTGCAGGAATTCCCTGTGCCTTTACAGGAAATCTTTGTTCCTGCGCTGCAGGAATTCTCTATGTCGCTACAAGAATTCCCTGTTCCGCTGCAGGAAATTAAACTTAGATTGGGAAAAGTGGTGACTCAACCCGAAAGAATTGAAGAGATTGTGGAGGAAGGTAGCCTGGAAATACCTGAAGATGAAACCACACTTGAACCAACAAAATCATCTAGGCCACAAGAATCTTCCTCATCCCATATGGTCCAACCTACTTTTCCAAAGAGGTTGGAAATGGAAATAAAAACAAAACTGCCCAAGTTCGATCTTGTGTCTGAATTGAGAAATATGTGCATTAAGATCCCATTGCTGCAAGCAATCAAGGATATCCCAATATATTCCAAAACAGTGAAGGATCTATGTACCAAGAAACTAGGAAGACAAAAGAAATAACCCTCCACAATTCAAGTAGGTGGAAAGCTTGCAAGTTTAATGTCCACCGGATTTGTTACTGAAAAATATGTCGACCCAAGAATCCCTGTGGTTACCACCTTTATCAATGGGTATCCCATAAAGAACACTTTGATTGATTTAGGTGCAGCCATTGATGTGATGAATATGGAGACTTTATCTCATATAGGATCCTTTGACTTATTACCCACTCCTGCCATGTTAGAATTAGCAGATAGGTATAAGGTTAAGCCAAAGGGGGTATTAGAAGACATTGTCATCTCATTAGATTATTGGGAGCACCCTGCAAACTTTTATGTTCTTAAACCTAAAACCAACTTGGGAGGGCATCCATTGATCTTGGGGAGGCCGTGGTTAGCCATGGCTGATGCCTACATAGGGTGTAGATCTGGAAACATGACCATCACTCATGGGGCTGGAAAAAATCACATCAATTTGTATCCCCCTGTTAAACCCCTCTTGAGATCAGAGGATACACATTGGGTTGAAGAAGAAGAGCATGATTCTGAGTGTACCCAACCAATTTTAAAAATAGCCCAAGCCATGAGTCTTAAGGAAAATTCTGAGGAAAACCTGATAAATTTTGTATTTCTAATCCTGATTTTCTGCAGCATTTAGAAGAACAATCTAGTCATAATTTAGATATCATTGTTGATCTGCAGGAATTTTATGAACATAGTACCGCTTCTGAATTACATTCATCCCTCTTATTTGCATTTCCTACATATTCAATGACTGAATGGGGGAGTAAGGTAGTGGAAATTTTTCCTGAAAAATCTTTAAACATTAATTCTTCCTTAACTCCTGAACAAGAAAAACAATTAATTCAAACATTGAAAAAAATTTCAGACACATTTGCATGGGAATATATAGGGGAATTCACCCAGACACTTGCATTCATCATGTTTATATAGAAGGAAATCCTATACCTGTGAGATAGCCACAAAGGAGGATGAACCCCTCTTTAAGGGAAATTGTAAAAGATGAATTGTAGGAATTATTAAATGTAGGGTTCCTCTATCCTATCTCAGATAGCGAGTGGGTGTCCCCACTATCTATTGTCCCCAAAAATAATGGTAAATGGTGAGTTTGTGTAGATTACAAGGAATTAAATAAAGCTACATTAAAAGACCATTTCCCTTTACCATTTATAAACCAAGTACTGGACACTCTAGCAGCGAAAAAGTACTTTTCCTTCCTAAATGGGTTTAGCAGATACAATCAGATTAGGAGAGCTCCAAAGGATTAAGAGAAGACCAAATTTACATGTCCCTAGGGTACCTATGCATATAAAGAATTGCCATTTGGTCTATGGAACACACCTACCACATTTCAACGGGTGGTCCTTGGTATTTTTTCTGATATTTTGCATGATTGCGTGGAAGTTTATATGGATGATTTTACAACCATAGGTGATAATTTTGATGAGGCTTTACATAATCTTGAAATATTTTTGCAGAGATGTAGAGAAAATAATATTTCATTAAGTAATGAAAAGTGTTTTATGATTATGAATGAAGGTGTTGTTTTGGGTCATCATGTTTCTACTGCAGGAATTACGGTTGATCTGGAAAAATTTGAAGTTATTGTAAAGCTGCCCCATCAATAAATCAAAAGGAAGTGCGAAGTTTTCTTGGACATGCAAGCTACTACATAAGTTTTGTTGAAAATTTTACAAAGGTAGCCTCTCCACTATTCAAACTATTGACTAAAGAATCTGAATTTCATTGGAATGATGAGTATCAAGTTGCATTTGATAAACTCAAGGAAAATATTTCTTCAACACCTATCTTGAGAGGCCCGGATTGGAATTTTCCCTTCCATATTTCCATTGATGCCTCTGATTCAGCCATAGGAGCGATATTGGGTCAAAAGGAGGATCCTGTAACCCATGCTATTTATTTTGTTAGTAAAAATTTAACTCCTGCAGAACTGAATTATATGGTAACTGAAAAAGAATTCCTTGCTGTGATTTATTCTCGTAACAAGTTTAGACACTACATCACAAGCTATGAATTTTTTGTGCACACAGATCATTCTGTTATTCATTATCTCATGAATAAACCAGTCACTAATGGAAAAATTACTAGGTGTTTGTTGCTGCTGCAGGAATTTGACATCACGGTATTGGATAGGTCGGGAAAATAAAATCAGGTAGCTGATTTCTTGTCTAGGCTCAACCATGCATGTGAGGACGTTCCTGTTAATGATAACTTTCCAGATGAAATTTTTTTTTCCATCTCTTTTAAAACACCTTGGTTTGCAGACATGGCTAATTATCTTGCTACAGGAAAGTTGCCACCTTACTTTTCATCTAATAAGAGAAAGAGAATTATTATAAAAAGTGTTGATTACTCTTGGATTAGGGGAGATCTCTTTTTCACTGGACCTGATTTGATTATTTGCAAGTATGTCAGAGAAGATGAGATCTATGACATCTTGAGAGTCTATCATGATGAACCTTGTGGAGGGCACTTTGTAGACAAGCGAAAAAATTATAAGATCCTTCACTCGATTTATTATTGGCCTAGTCTTTTCAAAGATGCAAAGGAGTATGTTCGGAAATGTGATAACTGCCAAAGAATGGGGCGTCCTGTACAATCAGACGAGATGCCTTTGTAGCCACAGGTTCTCATAGAACCCTTCAAGAGGCGGGCTCTTGATTTTTTAGGTCCAATCAATCCTACGTCCAAAGGTAAGAAGTATATCTCAGTTTGTACTGATTATGTTACAAAGTGGGTGGAGGCAAGAGCACTACCTAGAGAAACGGAAAAATCAGTGGTAGATTTTATTTTCTTTGATACTTTTGTGAGATTTGGATTACCTAGAGAAATAGTTACTAATCAACGTGCTCAGTTTGTGTCTAAGCTTATGCATGGAATTGTGCAAAAATATCATATTACCCACCGGAAGTCCACCCCTTATCATCCATAGGCCAATGGGCAGGTGGAATCAACCAATAAGGTGCTGGAGACAATCATTACCAAAAAAGTGCAATTGCACAAAAAGGATTGGTCTGACTAGCTTCCTGAGGCATTGTGGGCTTATAGGATCACATGGAGGAGTACCATGGGATTTTCTCCATATGAATTAGTGTATGGAAAACAAGTTTTGTTGCCCATTGAATTTTAGATCTGAACTTTCAATATGGAAGAAAATTTGGGTATAGACCTTGATGAAGCACAACAACAGAGAATCTTGCAGCTCAATGAGCTGGATGAGATTAGACAGGATGTTTTTCAGCATACTGACTTGATCCAACAAAAAAGGGCTAAATGGCACGACAGATACATCAAAAAGAAGAAATTCAAAGAGGGAGACTGGGCATTGTTGTATGATTCAAAATTTAAGAACTTTAAAGGGAAATTCAATACACATTGGCTAGGCCCCTATGAGATCGAGAAAGATTTTGAAAATGGATCTGTTCGGCTTAAAACTATTGATGATTGGAATGTTACCTTCTTGGTGAATGGGCATAGACTCAACATTTTGGCGTCGTTGCCACATCATCAGTAACAAATCTGGTGGACATTAAACTTGCAAGATTTCCACCTACTTGACTTGTGGAGGGTTCTTTCTTTTGTCTTCTTGGTTTCTTGGTACATAGTTCCTTCACTGTTTTTGCATATATTGGGATATCCTTGATTGCTTGTAGCAATGGGATCCAATGCACATATTTCTCAATTCCAACACAAGATCGAAGTCAGGCTGTTTTGTTTTATTTCCATTTCCAACCTCTTTGGAAAAGGAGGTTGGACCATATGGGATGAGGAATATTCTTTTGGATTAGATGATTTTGCTGGTTCAGGTGTGGTTTCATCTTCAGATATTTCTAGGATATCTTCCTCCACAATCTCTTCAATTATTTTGGGCCGAGTCACCACTTTTCCCGATCTAAGTTTAATTTACTGCAATGGCATAGAGAATTCCTCCAATGGCATAGAGAATTCCTGTAGCGCAGGAATAGAGATTTCCTGCAACGGCATGGGGAATTCATGCAACATAGGAACAAAAATTTCCTGCAATGGCTATGGTGCAATACAGTAGGTAGGAAAAGTGGGATAAGTGACCAATCCAATATTGTGAGCGGATTGGACGGTTTTATTGTTGGGTTTAGACACTAGCTGAGCAGGTAGTTGTGTGGGACGAGGTTGATTTGGTAGGGTGGTCAGTTGAAGTTGTTGCTGCGGTTGTATAATTTTTTGTGGTGTGGGCTGCAGAGGATAAAAATTTTGAGTTAGGAAACTTTGTGCAACAGGGCAAGAATAGTTCCCCTGCTAAGGTTGTTGAGGGGGCCAAGGTTTCTAGGGTATTGGAATATTCCACATTTGATTTTGAGCATAAGGAAATTGAAAATGCGGTCGTGACATACTTGCAAGACGTGGCTGCCATGGTTTTTGAGGTGCCATTGCATAAAGTGCATTGACAACTTCCTGATCTTCTATATATGCTGCTTTGATTTCAGGCAGAGAAGGAAATTGATAATTGTAATTCTCAACTTCGCAAATTCAACATACCTCTATACTGTCAGCAGGGAATTTCCTTCGAGCATGTTTCTTCCTGCATTTGGAGCAGAATATAGCGAAGGCTTTCTCTAGTTCATCCTGTTTTTCTTGTTTCTTCTTAGCCTGCAAAACATCCAACTGTGAAGACAAAGTGCTAAGAATATCAGTTTAAAATTTTTCAAATAAATTACCCATTTCATCTCGGGTTACTCCAACTCCGGCAACTGATTTAACAAGCCTGGAAGAGGTGTCTTTTGACCCTCCTCCAACCTTGGAATTTCCTTTGGAATATCTTCTACAAAGCTCACACACATCATCATAGATCAGCTTTGATACATCACCTGATCCAATTGAATTTAAGACCTCCAGATACTCTGATCTGATTGCCCTAATAAAAATGGTTCTCTTGGTCTCTTCATCCAATTGATTCATCTTAGATTTGTTGAGATTCAACAAGATGATGATCCTAGTGAAAATTAAGCACCTACACTAGGTGGGGCTCGCAGGCTATTTTTAGGTGTATGTCTATTTTTAGAATGATGAGCATATTCTATTTATAGCAGGAGTATATTTGTAGATGTTTGAGAAAATTATATTTATGGATGGGCATCTATTTTTGGAATGCATGTGCGAAGTCGGTTCATGGATTGCATGTCTAAAAATAGAATGCATGTCGATTATTATTATCTCTTAATAATAATTAGACAATAAATAATAATCTATTCTCTTGAAGCACTTGATTTCAGTTAACTGATGTGGCAAACCAGTTGACTGAAGGAATTTTGAGTTCAAAGGTTGGTTGGTGGGACATGCAAGTGGAATTCATTATAACAAAGTGATACAAAGTTGTAACAGAGTTGGATGTGTAGTTATGTGAGTTGTAAAGTAGTTTAACTCAGTTAATTGAGTTAAAATCAGTTGTGCTAGTTGTAACTGAAGATACACTAGTGAGAGATCAGTGAATTAAATATTAAATTAATTCACATGTAGTGATATCACATGCAACTAAATATTTACTATTGTTAACTATATGCATGTCAGATCCAGTGGAGACCGAGTTGAGAGATAGGTGAAAGGGACAGTTTGGCTATCAGTTGTGACTATAGTGGGTGCACACTTGCAACCAAACACACATTGGAGATGCCAATGACGATTGCACAGTAAAGGCAAGGCAGGATCGAATTCATTTAGGGATTTTGATCAGCAGGGATTGCGCAGTGGAGGCAGGTTGTCAGGAGGCAGTAAATTGGTGCATGAATATGCCAATTTTTGTATGACAGTGTGAGACGATTGTATATTGTACTGAGAGCTCTTGGATTTGAGTTTTGTTTGAGATTATTTCATGATCCATGATATATACATAATATATGATAGTCAAGTTTTTAGCTTTATTCTTTCCCGGTAAAAACATCTGTGTTATGTGTGATTGATCTTTCTTCATGTGTTTGCAATTGGCGATTAAATTTCCGCAAAGATTTAAGTAGAAGGATTCTGTATTTAACAGTGGCATATAATTTTTAGATCAGAAGAATTTAGGAAATACATAATTGTATTAAAATTTCTACATGGTATCGGAGCAAAAAAGATTGCAATATTGAAGCAGTAGCTGAGTTTTTTGGTGGAAACAATTCGAATTTGCTGCAAGAATTCCTTGGTGCGACAGTTGAGTAAACATCGAAATGGATTTCAATGGTTTGCGGTTAAATTATGCACTCGAGGGAAGCTCGAACTAAATTCTATGGAAGGATAGGATGGAGGCGGTGCTTCAAGATAATGGCTTGAAGGAATTCATCGACAGTGATGTTCCTAAGCCCATTTCAACGAATGCTGGATTACTTGACGCTTGAAAAAATAAAGTAGCGAAGACGAGAAGGATTCTGTTGGAAGGTGTGCAAGACCATATTGTCTCAAGCATTCATGGGAAATCCACTCCATTTGCGATGTGGAAGGCTTTGATGGATCTTTTCTAAAGCAGCAGTGACCATAGGAAATTGGCGTTGAAGGATAAACTTAGAAAGATCAAGACGGAGAAGGGCGACAATATTCCTAAGTATCTCACAAAGTTTTTCCAATGTCGGGATGAACTGGGGAGTGTGGGAATCATAGTTGTTGATGATGATTTGGTGAGCTGGGCTCTCTTGGGGCTTCTTAAGAGTTTTCACAGTTACCAAGACTCTGTCAACGGACGGGAAAAACTACCGTATTGGGAACGACTGTGGTCGGATCTAGTGCAGGAGGAGTTCAGGAAGAACACCATAGATGTCTCTTCATAAAAGCATGATGATGAAGAGGATTGTGCTTTGGCTGCCAAGGCAAGGAAAGGGAAGGGGAAGAAATCCCATTCAAAATCTAAGTCTAAATTCAAGAAGCAGGATTTGTACAAGGTGAAGTGTTTTCACTGTCACAAACATGGGCATCTCACCACTAACTGCCCACAAAAGAAGAAGAACAAGAAGGCTGTTGGAGCTGCAGCTAGTGAGGTCCTTGCCTCACAATTTGAACTTTATTTCTCATTGATCGCATGCTTGATTTCAAGCGCAATGGGATCGGTGTGGTATCTTGATAGTGGTGCTTCCTTCCACATGACGGGAGATAAGGAGCTTTTCAGTGACTTGGAGGAGAAAGATCTCCAAATGCATATAGAGATGGGTGATGATGGGCGATACAGTGCGACTGGAATTGGTACCATTAACTTTGAGAGGGAGTCAGGTAAACCATTTCTATTGAAAAATGTTATGCATGTTCCAAGTCTGAAGAAAAACTTGGTCTTAGTTGTGATGTTGGAGGACAAAGTTTATGACATTGTTTTCAGTGATGGAAAATCTTTCCTGCGACATAAAACAACAGGTCAAACCAAGAGGATAGGGATTCGAGTTAAGAATCTCTACAAGCTGGAGGTAGATGGCTGCACTGCAATGGTGGGAAAAGAAGAAGAAGTGGCGAGTCAGGATGAGGGCGAATTATGGCACGGGCGATTGGGCCATCTTCACCATGGCGCCTTGAAAATTTTGCAAAATATTTTTACTGGACTTCCCAAGGGTACACTTGTGCAGTTAGATCAGTGCAAGGGATGTACCATGGGAAAGTTTGTAAATTCCACCTTTCATGTAAAGGAGGACTGTGCTTCGGTGATCCTGGAGAGAGTTCACACAGACGTGTGTGGACCATTATCAGTTGCTTCAAAAACGAAACATAGGTATTATGTTATTTTTCTTGATGAATTTTCTCGTAAATGCTGGTTCTTCTTCATGCAGAAGAAGGTTCAACCATTCTCAAAGTTTTGTGAGTTTAAGGCATTGGTTGAGAAAGAGTCAGGGAAGCAAGTGAAGGCTCTGCAGAGCGATAATGGTGGAGAATACATCTTGAATGAATTCAAATACTTCTGTAGCAAAGAAGGATTTCAGAGAGAACTCATAGCGCCTCATAACCCACAACAAAATGGGGTCGCGGAGAGGAAGAAAAAAACGATTGTGGGTGCTGCATGAGCTATGTTGCATGATCAAGGCCTACCAACACATTTGTGGGTGAAAGCATGCAACACTTCGGTTTATGTGCAAAATTGTTGTCCTCATAGAGTACTTGGCATGAGTACACCTGAAGAAGCTTTTACTGGTAAGAAACCAGATGTTTCTCACTTTAATATTTTTGGCTCATATTTTTATGTGCATGTGACCAAGAATGCCAGGAAGAATTTGGAGTCGACTGCTGAATTTGGGATATTTGTGGGGTACACGGAAACACCCCATAATTATCGTGTGTATTTTCCATACAGTTGAATGACTATGGTGCGACGGGATATAAAATTCAATGAAGAGAAAGCCATGAAGTTGTCACTTGAGGGGGAGCTAGACTTACATGCGGAGGAGGAACTTTTGGTTCCCAAAGATGAGTCTCTAGATGTGGATCAACCACATGAGGAGGTTCATGGAGTGGAGGAGTCCACTCACATAGAGCTAAACATCAGAACTGGTAGGAGGCGTACCACAGAAGCTGAGAGGCTGAAGCTTGATGTGGCACAAAATGTAGGAGTCCCTACTTCATAGTGCAGACAGAGACGGTCTCCTGACCGATTCAATGGATAGACGGATCTCATGAGAAAATGTATAGTGACTGAGCCATCTTCCTTTTAGGAAGCAGTGTAAGAGCCCACATGGGTAGATGCAATGGTGGAGGAGTGTGACTCCATTTTTAGAAACAGTGCTTGGGAAATTGTTCCAAGGCCAGTTGATAAATAAGTGGTAGGTTCAAGATAGATCTACAAGGTAAAGCAAGATGCTGATGGGAGTGTTGAGAAATACAAGGCCAGATTTGTGGCCCGAGGCTTCTCACAGATCGAGGGGATTGATTATGAAGAAACCTTTGCACCTATCACATAGTATTCTTCCATAAGGACCATCCTTACTCTCTCAACGTAGATGGGTTGGCACATTCATCAGATGGATGTGAAGATTGTGTTCCTTAATGGGATCATTGAGGAAGAAGTGTACATTGAGCAACCTGAAGTATTTGAGATCTTCAACATTGAGTCGCATGTGTGCAGACTCAAAAGAGCGTTGTATCAGTTGAAACAAGCACCCCGTGCTTGGTACACTCGGATCGACAACTATTTCACTGGACTTGGCTTCACCAAGACTGAGGCGGATGAAAACGTATACTAGATTGTGGTGGAGGGTAAGCTTTTAATCATTTTTATTCATCTTGATGATTTAACATTGATTGGTGATGAGCAACCGATACACTCATGCAAGGAGGACCTTTCAAAGGAGTTTGAGATGAAGGATACGGGCCTCCTTCACTATTTTCTTGGATTGGAAATATGGCAGCGAGAAGGTGAACTTTTTGTGTCTCAAGGCAAGTATGCAAGGGAGATACTCAGTAAGTTTCACATGGAGGATTGCAAACCCATGGATACTCCTCTTCCAGGAAACTGGAGGAAAGAGGACACTACATCTAGAGAGGTAGTGAATGCTATTGTTTATCGATAGTTGGTGGGTTCGCTCATGTATTTAGTTAATACAAGACCAGACATATGTTATACGGTGAACCAACTTAGTCAAGCGATGGTTAAGCCTACCAAGCTCTTTAGGAAGGCAGGAAATCATGTCCTAAGATATCTCAGGGGCACATCTGAGTATGGCTTATGGTATAGACAGATATATGGGGTTAAGTTGCATGGCTTCACCGATGCAGATTGGGCAGGCAGCCCAATGGATAGAAAGAGCACATCAAGAGGGGTCTTCAGTATCAGATCTACAGCTGTTTCTTGGTACAGCAAGAAACAGAGATCCATGGCACTCATCTCAGCGGAAGCGGAATACATGGTAGCAAGTCAAGCTGCATGTGAGGCTATCTTGATGAGTAAGATACTGTTTGGTTTGTTTGGTTCTCATTTAGATCCTACATTGATTCATTTTGATAATTAGAGTTGCATTAAACTCTCAATTAATCCTGTGTTTAATGATAGATCTAAGCATATAGATATCTGGTATCATCATATCAGATATTGTGTGCAATGGAAGATCATGTTGCTTCAGTACATTCCAACGGAAGATTAGGATGCAGATATTCTGACGAAGGCGCTCACCAGGAGAAAATTCGAATACCATAGAGATAGGATCGGGGTGAAGGATAATCCATTTCTTGTTGAGAGGGAGTCTTGAGATTCAACAAGATGATGATCCTAGTGAAAATTAAGCACCTACACTAGGTGGGGCCCGCAGGCTATTTTTAGGTGTATGTCTATTTTTAGAATGGTGAGCATATTCTATTTATATCTAGAGTCTATTTATAGATGGTTGAGAAAATTCTTGTATGGATGGGCATCTATTTTTGGAATGCATGTGAGAATTCAGTTTGTGGATTGCATGTCTAAAAATAGAATGCATGTCGATTATTATTATCTCTTAATAATAATTAGACAATAAATAATAATATATTCTCTTGAAGCACTTGATTTCAATTAACTGATGTGGCAAACCAGTTGACTGAAGGAATTTCTAGTTCAAAGGTTTGTTGGTGGGACATGCAACTAGAATTCATTGTAACTGAGTGATACAAAGTTGTAACAGAGTTGGATGTGTAGTTATGTGAGTTGTAAAGTAGTTTAACTCAATTAAGTGAGTTAAACTCAGTTGTGCTAGTTGTAACTAGTTGTAGCGAAAGATACACTAGTGAGAGATCAATGAATTAAATATTAAATTAATTCACATGGAGTGATCTCACATGCAACTGAATATTTACTACTATTAACTACATGCATGTCAGATCCAGTGGAGACCCAATTGAGAGATAAGTGAAAGGGACATTTTGACTACTAGTTATGACTATAGTGGGTGCACACTTGCAACCAAACACACATTGGAGATGCCAATGAGAATTGCGCAGTCAAGGCAAGGCAGGATCAAATTCATTCAGGGACTGTGATCAACAGGGATTGCGCAGTGGAGGCAGGCTGTCAGGAGGCAGTAAATTGGTGCATGAATATGCCAATTTTTGTATGACAATGTGAGACAATTGTATATTGTACTGAGAGCTCTTGGATTAGGGTTTTGTATGAGATTGTTTCATGATCCATGATATATACATAATATATGATAGTGGAGTTTTTAGCTTTATGATTTCCCGGTAAAACCATCTGTGTTATGTGTGATTAATCTTTCTTCATGTGTTTTCAATTGGCGATTAAATTTCCGCAAAGATTTAAGTAGAAGGATTTTGTATTTTAACAGTGGCATATAATTGTTAGCTCAGGAGAATCTAGGCAATACATAATTGTATTAAAATTTCTACAAGATCTTTGTAAGTTATATTGGAATATTTCCACCAAATCTTCAAGGCTCTCCCCTTCCTTCTGAGTCATACCAAAGATTTCTTCCGTGAGATCCCTAGTATTACAATAGTCTTGGTACTTTATTAGGAACACCTTCTTCATTTCATCCCAAGTTGTAATGGAGTTTGATGCCAACCCCATAAACCACCAGAGAGCTGCATCCTTCAATGTAGCAGGAAATAACTTCATCTTCTGAGCATTGGAAGAATAGTCATAGCTTCTGCATAGTACATCGAATTCAAATAGGAAGGCATCAGGGTCTTCACTAGAGGCACCACGAAAGTTAGGCAAGGCACCACGAAATTAACACATTAACATGAGAAAGAATGCATTAGTTGTGTAAAAGAATTATTGCTGCATGAAATGAATTAAACACACACACACACACACACACACACTGCGCTGTAGGAGTTGTGAGTGAAGGGGGGCCTACCTCGCTCACAACCCCTTTAAAACTCGAAAAGGTTGCTTAGAAAAGTCGATAGAACATAAGATATTGTATTAATATGAAAATATATAGCCAAGTATAGTCTGATGTATTGCTTATAAGTCGAAATCCCAAACCAACAACCCTTTACAATATGAAATACATCTACTTTTATATAATCTCTAAAGCCCATATTTGTCTCGAATAAGGAAAATGACTAATCTAAGCTATCATCCAACAATACAGGTCCAAATTATCGAATTTAGCTTATGTTGAGTCTATTAAGATGAATAGCATGATACTTGTTACTCAACAAAAATTTCCTGGAATCAGATCAATAGCACAATCATGATCACGAATAGGTGGGAGGACTTTGGGAGTCTCAAACACCTTGGAATGATTGTCCAAGACTTTTTGGAGATATGGAGAAATAGAGGATTTTGAGGTTTGAACTTATAGTGAGCATAATTGTGCAATTACGCCTCACTTTTCTTTCTTCGAAATATTTTTCATGACATCAAAGCTAATTATCCTTCTCGGTTTCCCTGTGATACCCTGTAATTCAACTTTGTTTCCTTTCCAAAAAAAATTCAAGAAAAGTTCTTGAAAATTAAAATTTATAGTCCCCAAATATTGTAACCATTGGACTCCTATTACAACATCAGCACCACCCCATTCAAATATAAAGCATTAGACTACTCAATACATCTTACCCAATGGTTAGCTTGATATTATGGTACTTTCTAGAGAAATTTATAGTTCCTCCATTTACAACCATCACTTGACATTTTGGTGCTGGATATATGAAGCAATTCAATTCCTTAGCTATCTTAAAATGAATAAAATTATGTATACTCCCCGAATCAATCAACACTATTACATTTTTTTATATATTCATCTATCTTGAGAGTTTGAGGAGTGGTAATTTTTGCCAATTCATTACAAGATATGGTTGGTTTCATTTCTTCCTTCTCTGAGGTTGGTTCCTGGTGTATATCCTCCTCTTTTGATGTTTCTTGTTCATTTTATTCCTCCTCTCCACAATCTATGTCAAATAATTTATTCTAGACGCACTTATTACCTTTAGTGTATTTGATACAACTATAACAAAGCCCTTTTGCTATTTTTTCCTCCAATTGTTTTGGTGTCTACCTTGTAGGTTGTGGATGGCTAGGAGCAGCAACATTTCCATCTTTATAGTTGTGATTGGTATACTTCCTTGTTGCCATAATTTTTCTTTCAAATTTTCTTGCCACCCTGAATGCCTTTTCTAATGAATCAGGTTCCCAAAGGCGAACCTCATGTTGGATGCTATCCTTTAAAGTCCTTGTGAATACATCAATCCTATGTTCCTCTGGAATATTATTTACCCTTATATTCAATTTTTGGAAGTCACCAATGTGCTCCATCATTGAACCCTTTTGTTTGAGATTTATCAATTGGCTAAAGAAGGTGTTGCTCTTTGTATTCTCATAATGTGATATCATTTCCTCCATAAAAATTGACCGAGTAACAAGTGGTTTATGATAACAAAGCCATCGATACCATACAAACTTATTTTTTTCTAAATATAAAGTTTCAATGCATAACTTTTGTGTGTGTTGCACATTATGGAGCTCAAAGTATTGCTCCATTTGTAGTATCCATGTTATCAGATCTTTTCCATCAAACTTCCTCATATCAATCTTTGCAATATGGTGGGTCTTAAATCCATCATTAGATTCTATGAAATATTGATTAACATTTATTTTGTTCTCATCATGAGTTTCATCTACTACCCTTTCACCATTAGGAATCATTTCTTGTAGCAACTTTGTCAAACCTTCGTTCAAACCTTCCATGTCTGCTTTCAGTTTTTCTTCTAGACCATCAATCTTAGCTTCCATTCCATCCATGCCATTCTTCAAGCCATCCATATTAGCTTCCATGCCTTTCTTCAAACCATCCATATTAGTTTCCATTTAAGTTTTGGTTACTTTTTGGGAGAGCGAAATTTGTTGCACTTGGTCTCGTAATTTGATATATCATGTTGCACTTCTTCCTCTTCATGCGTCATATTAGATATTTATAAGGGCTTAATCAGTGTAGAATTATTTTTGGGAGGCATTATAGAACCCAATACTGATATCAATTCTTCAATATTCCCTTTGGAATCACTTCAAACAGATTTTTTTGAACAAAATTTATACAATTAAGAAAAAAAAACACACCTTTTTCTTGCTTTTGATGAGCTCGATATTGAAACTAATGCATCTCTATGATTTCATACCCCCAAGATTTTAACTTTTGTCCTGAAGTAGCTCTCTGAGTCTTCTTTCCAATGCCAGATGCCAGACCTAATTTGGATTCTTCAAGGCAAAGTTATGCCCAATATCCCACAATGAGCTAATTATGGACTGGTCCAGTAGATCAAAATTGTACGACATGCCACGTATGAATGTTTTGACCTTCAGCCCTGCAATCAATGCAAAAGAAACTAAATTCTGTGAAATTTCAACCGCTTTTTACATAATTCCAATCTGATGCCGGAAACGAAAGTTATGACGATTTTCCCTCGGTCACCTGTTTGAGATGAAATTCTAGAGCCTGCAAAAACCCTAACTTCCATAGGTCATATCTCCGAAAATATTGTGAATCAAGGTCTGAAATATTTAGACGACGTTCATCAAGATGCATCCTCCATGTGGTAAAATTTCAGCTTTTGAAGCCGCGTAGAAAAAAATTTATACCGAAAATTCCAAGATGGCCTATTTAAAGAAGAGAAATCCTAGAATCCCAAGCTCTTATACCAAATGTTATGCAATCGGTTCACAAAATAGAATAAAAGTTGAATCAACGACTTAGAAATTAGCCTCTTGGAGGGGTAAACCTCCTTTACATTACATAAATGAACAATTCTTGGATGATTCAAACGATAAAAACCTACTTTCTATATATAGGAGTCTAAGGGGTCCCAATATAATCAGAGCCTACATAACAATAATAATGTAAGGGCACAACAATAACAATGGTGGAATTCTATGGGGCACAATGATAACACTATGGGGACTATATGGTCAAAAAAATAATAATAAGGGGGCTACACTAACAATAACAATAAGGGGATACACTAGTATTATAGGGACCTAACCTAATCTTGACTGATCCCTCTATCATGAAAGAAAATCCTTTACCATTGTCGCTTCCACTGTCATGTGAGTCCTTATGATTTATTCAGAAATAAAATATATATAATAACAAGGTCCACCAAGTCGCATTAGATATCAATCAATTTTAGAATACCAAGCCCAAGGTAGGTACAAAACCTTCTTTAATATGCAAACATGAGATTCCCTCTCATGTACCTCAAAGCCCTGAGGTAGCTCTACACACACTTCTTCTTCCTCAATTAATCCATTAAGGAAAATTGTTTGCACATCCACGTGATGTAATTTCCAAACCATAATAGAAGAAATGGAAATAAATGTTCTAACATAAGTGTACCTAACAATTAGAGAAAATGTCTTCACATAGTCCTCTCCCTTTTTCTAGGAGAATCCTCACAGTTCTTGCTTTGTACTTCTGTTTCTTACCATTTATCACATACTTTATCTTGTAGTACCATTTGAAACTCACCATTGTCTTCTCTTTGGAACACTTTTTCCCATCATGGAATCCTTAATACTTGCTATCCTTCTTTCTTTCTCTGAACTAGGAGCTTTTCTAATCACCAGGCACTGTTCTAGATGTCAATACAATTTCTCGCTCTTGAACAAAAATCACTCTAGGAGAATCCACTTTTCAAAAACTTTGCTTCATTTTTTCAATGCTTTTATATGTTTCAAGAACCTTGGCATTATTTATGATGTACTTTCAATCCTCACTAGGAGGTCATGGAAGAAACGATTATACCCCAACAAAATATATAAAGACAAGAGGCTAACTAATAGTAAAAACAATAATAATCAAGGAAGAGAGAGATATATAATAATTATCTTTGAGGATTGAAGGAAATTTCTTAGCTCCCTCTTGAACCTTTCCTTCTTACATAAATCATAAAAATCCATTATCATCTTTGTCCTCATCATCAACCATTAATGCAAATTACCTACCTTTCCTTCCTTGCATGAGTTAAGGTTTCTTCGTTTAACAAAATTGTCAACATTCAATACTTTGGGTCTAGATCTAGGGTTTTTTCCATAAACCCTAGGGTTTTCTAAGGTTTACAAACCCTAGGACTACTAGTTCTTCCAAGAAGGGGTCCATGTTATGACTTCTCGTGCTCTATGTGAGGGTACCTTTCTTCTCAACTCCATTAGCCTCTGGGGTAAATTTCTCGAATCAAATCAAATTGATCATATTGTAATTTTTTTGAAGGAAAACTCTTCCATATACTAATATGCTCTAAAAATAACTAGAATCAAACACTGACACCCTAGTAGCAACAACAAGTCTTAGCTAATAAATCATAATCACAATAGTACAATGCAAGACATCTTCTGCATACTTGAAAATAACCCTTAGTCATACAAGATATTTCCACTTTAGTACAAGGTATATGGCATTAGAGGCTTAGATCTTTGTAACTTCAAACTATGCTTTTGAACACCTATATTGTAGTATAATGTAACCAAAGGAAATGTCCCTACATTTCACATAATATTTCATGATACCAAATATTCTCTAACACAAGTGTATGGAACATGGTCCAAACCATTATCCAAATTCAAAACTATGAATATGTCAGATGGTTTATATGTTATAGAACAATTGTTGTTTATTCATTGGTTGTGAGGCAAAGACCTTACAACATATTCCTATAAGTACTTGAAAAAACCCTTATTGAAGACACATCCTTAAGGTATTTTAGGGTTTACAAATCCTAAGACAGAAGATTATCAAATCTGTCATGTGCAAATTTTTCTTTGTTGTAGGAAAAAGAGATGGGACAATTTGTCAAATTCATATATAACATAACCGAGTGTCCAATACTGTGAGTGGAAGAGAATGTGCCATCAAATCCTCAAGCCTCCACATATGTGATGAGTTTATCGACAAGGTAATTACCTCTTTAACTGTCATGTAATAATACGTGAACTCACTCTATCAATGGATCCTCAATATATAATAGCGAAGTGTTAAGAGCGCTCTCTTCAAACAAGGCAATGATCTCAATTTCAGTTTTGACTACATTGATGTGCAAAGAGTAGACTCTAGAATGAGATTCCAAACATACCTGCATTGTAGTGCTCTTGGATTGTGATGTGATCTTATTGCATATTGAAGTTATTGACTTCTAACCACGGTTGAGTTTACAAAGTCAAAGTCTCGAATTTTTCCAACAAGAATAGTTCTTCGTCAAGACCATTAAATGGAAGTCCTGCTTCTTTAGTATGATGGATGAAATAATCTTCTTTTAGCTTGATTATGTGACTTGGTATGAGGTTTTTTGTCCCTCTGAATTTGGAAATACAATTTTGGCTTTAAAGGCATTGGTCAAATCCCTCTTTCCATGAAATTTTTGCAAACAAAATTAAGTCGAGGAAAACTTTGCTGACTTTTCCATTTTCTAAGGCACTTTGGATTGAGGCACTCCAGACTGGAATGACTGAGGGATTTCAGGCCTTTAATAGATGGACTGAGACCCTTTTGACCAAGAACTTAGGGCTTCAACCCTCTTCCTATAATCTTCATCCTTCTTTCAAATTACAAGCAAAGATTGGACTAGAGCTTACTCCAGGGATGAGAAGGGCTAGGGCTTCTTCAAGGATGCACTTTCATCCCAACTCTGATACCACGCTGATTTTCAGGATCTTCTAGTTTGATAATTACTTCCAATGATTTCTTTATCAATTCATATTGTATCACTTTTGGCCCACCAACAACACCCCTACATTTTAGGGTAAAATGTAGGGGCCCCAACTATAGATTTGGAAAATTTTCCCCTTTCCTGGATTTGATTGGTCAGTGATTGCCTCTCTTATCCTCATTATCTAGCTTTCTAGCTTCTTAGATCTCCAAGGTTTGATCATGTCTTCATGCATTTATTGTTTCAATCCTTGATCTTATTGCTTTCGTTGCTTGGACCTGCGGTGATTTTCCATGTGATCTTTTTGGATTTGGATATTTAATGGTTCTCCATTTGGTTAGCCTATCCCACAACCCTTGATTGCACTAAGTTCATTTCACTTTATTTGATTATTCCTTTTGACATTTTTCCTATGAATTGATTTTAGCGCATTCCACTAACAATTTCAAGGTTTGACTTCTTTTATAATTTTAGTACCTTCACATAGCTTAATCCTTCAGATTGTCTAGGTTCGACATGGTTTTCACTTGGTGTTTTTCGATTCGTGCCCTTTCCAAATTATGTAATCATACGTGAAATAGATTTTATATAAATGATATAAACGAAGTATTTTGATATTATGAATTATAAATAAAGTTATTATAAAATCTTAATACTTTTTAAACCCATATGGTATACATACTATTTTATACCTTACGATAGTGTATATTTATAGCGTTGTTATATATACATTACCAAAAAAGGAAAACATATAATTGACATTTTACATAGTGCATCTTGAGTGGGCCTAATGGTTAAGAGCACACGTTTCCTCCTAAGAGGTCATAGGTTCAAAACTGGAGTGGGGTGGCAGTCAAATCCGTGTGCGGAGGGAAGTGAATCCTTTGTCCCACAAACAAAGAGATCTTATACACCAATTTAGTGTCTGACTTGACCATAACCTAAAAATTAAATTATTATTATAAATATAATATAAATATATATTAATATAGTGTGTATTATATATTTATAATTACGTTTCTCAACATGAAAGGTTCTCATAACAAAGTTCACCGTAACTGGAAAAATGATTTTGTTTTCAAAATGAGGTTTTAATAATTACGTAGTTTCGAGGCCAAATAGGGTCAAGTTATATATACGAATTGTGTGTAGTTAAATCACCCTCCACGTCTCACCAAAATTAATGCCGCACCAGCAGCTATTCAGCGCGAATACTGGCATACATGGAACGACTTTGGCCTGCCCAATTGACACTTTGGCAATCAATCTCAACTGCTGATATTTGATGCTCTGGATCCTCGGTAAGTTTGGGGGACCTAATCGATTTGCAAGATTCGATCTGTAACGATTTTGGGGGCAGACCCAAAAATCGATTAGGTCAAGCACAGGGGATTTGAATCCTCTCTGCATTTTTATTTTTCACTGTAAAATTCGTTTTCAAAGGGAATACGAGTAGGGATGCTTCCAGCAGTTAATTGATCAGGGTTTGTTAAGAAACACTGATGAGTGAATCTTGAGGACTGGCTTCAAATTTTGTATGAATTGTTTTTGCAGAGAATAAAGTCATTTTCATATTTTCTCATTATTGTCTTCTATAAGTTTGATTGAAGTTTGTAATTTAAGTCTTTGTGGAATTACTTTCCTAATATTATCATGATTTTATAATCTGATCTATTTGCTTGCTGTGAATAGATGCAGGTTAAACAATGCTTTTCGATAATCATGATTTACACATGATTCATATGCAAAAGCTTGAATGATTTTAATATAGAGCTAATTATATATTCGCAGCATTCAGAGTGGTACTTAAGTTGAATCAATTTCGGATCATTTTTCTCCTGTAGGATAAGTGTTTGATTTTTGTTTGCTTGTGGTTCTATAATTATTCGATTATGGTTATTGGATTACGTTTAGATTAGTCTTAGTTTAGCATCTTTTGTGTTTAGACTTAAATCACCTTGCAGATTTAGTCTTAGTTTAGTTTTTTTTTGTGTGTTTAGACTTAAATCACATTAGAGACTTAGTTGAGCAAAAAACAACACCTCTTTTCAAGAAACTAAATCATTTTTTTCCTTTAATCCCAATTACATAAGTTTCTTGACATCATCATCTTTGTATATATGTATAGTATGTTTCGATAATATATTATTTCTGCATTTTAGTATTCTTTTACTAATTCATTAATTTCATTTTGTAGCGAAATTCTTGTATTTTATTTCATAGTTTTAATTCCAATTTATGAGATTGTAGTATAGCATGGTTTTTTTATGATGAAACATACAATCCTTCATAGGCTTTTAGTCATAGCTAGTTTGTTTTTTTTTCTATTTTCACCTTAGTAGTTTTATTTTAACCATTAATTAGTATATAGTTAAACTAATCGTTAACTTGTAGTTTTACTTCAACCATAAATTACTATAGATTAGTTTGATAATAGTTTAGGATAACCATAGTGTAGATTAGAATTAGTCTTTTTGGATTCATTTTTTTTTTAAAGAGGAAAGGATTTGAGACCAACAAAGCCTATAAACCCGTAGCCATACCAAACAACTTGGGCTATTAAAGAGCCTCAATCTGGGCTATTCCTCCCTTGTTGAGTAGGGTGCATAAAACCCGTGTCAACAATCACATACATCATTAAAAAATTGTACATAGAAAATATCAATAGTAAAATGATAATGATCATAGAATCATGAAGAGATAACTAAACACAAGAGACACACAAATTTTACCATGGGAAAACCCAACTTTGGGAAAAAAAAACTAACAACCTTTTCGTAGAGAAATTTTCCAATTCAACAAGAGATACAATTTGATCTTTCAATAAAAAACAAATTCAACCAACCACAAGCATACCCAAGGAAAACCTGTTCAACCAGAGATAGATTCGACCAATTGAGATAGGCTTAGAAATTCAATCAACCGTGCCACAAAGAATTTTGTCCTCCTTAGAAAACTTGATCTTCATTAGAATAAAATTCGCTTTGCCTCAGATGACTTCGGTCTTACTTAGAAGAAACTTGGTTTTCTGCCTTAGAGAACTCCCACATGTGAATAGATAAGTAAGTGATACGATTTTTTTTTTTGTTCCAAGAGAAGGATGAATTTCCTTTATATAGTGAATTAATGAGCCCAAATGGGTGTGTCTCTATGCTTGTCCAACTTCACCTTTTGGAGGAGCTGACTTGATTTTTGGAGGGAAAAAAATAAATTTTAAATTTTCTTCTTTTCTTTTACCTTTTAGGGGCCAACTTAGAGTAGTCATGAATACTGACATGTAAAGTTTTGTAGATGTTCTATGCTAGTTGGACCATGCGTTGACCAAAGTGAACGCTGGTCAAACTTTTCAAACCCCAAGAAAGGTAAAAAATCAGATTTCTGCCAAATTTCAGACGGCTCCCCGTCTCTCTCTCTCACACTGTGGCTTGTGTGCCTTGTGTTCCACCTAGGGGATACCATTTATTGATGAGAGAGGAAGATGTGAGTTGTGATGATGATGAAATGCTCTTCAACTTTTCCTGTATTTATATCCATCATGGAGGGTGTGTGACACATCTATTGGGCATGTGAGCCTACATTACAAAACTGGCCGACCTTGCACATGTGGAAAATAAATTCAAAATATATGTTCTGCTCATCGGATTAAGACATATTATATATGGATTTTACACCTCACTGAAAGAGGATTCCAACAAAAATATTAGTTTCTTAATCTGAGCATTACAACATGGATTTTGGACCTAGTTGTCCAAATTTAACATGACAGCTACCTAAAAAATCAACAAATACAATGATGTATTTTTGGAAGAAGCAATGGGATTGCCACCCAAAATGGAATTTGACTTCTCCATTGAGATGATTCTTGATTCAGTGCCAATACCTAAGGCCCCATAGTGTATGGGCATGACATAATTGGTAGAGCTAAAATTATAGCTAAAAGAGATGTTGGATAAGGGGTATATCAGACCCAACATGTTTCTCTAGGGAGCCCAACATTGTTTGTAAAGAAATAGGATGGCATGCTATGGTCGTACATTGATTATCAATAGTTGAATAATGCCACAATGAAAATAAATACATGTTTCCCAGAATTGATGATTTATTTGATCAACCGAGAGGAGCCAAAATAGTTTCTGAGATAGAGTTGAGATTTGGCTATCATCAAGTCACAAATAAAGACGAATATATGCACAAGACAATATTTAGAATGAGGTGTGAGCATTATGAATTTGTGGTGGAGCCATTTAGGCTCACAAATGCCCCAATCACATTTATGTGCATAATGAACAACATCCTTAAACAATATTTGGAAAAGTTCATTCTTTTTTTTGTATGATATCATGGTCTACTAAAAAACTAGAGAAGAACAAGAAGAGCACTTGATGGTAGTCTTACAGTTGCTGAGGGAACACAAGTTGTATGCGAAAATCAAAAAATATGACTTCTTCCAATCACAAGTTCAATATGTGGGACACATCGTTCAAGGGAAGGAGTAGCTATGGATCCTGAAAAGATCAAGGCCATAATGGAGTGGCCTACTCCTCGAAATTCCATAGAGATTAGATCCTTAATGGGACTGATTGGATATTACCAGCTATTTATTCAATATTTTTCAAAGATTGGACATCCAATCACAAATAAACAAAATAAATGGATCAAATTCCAATGGACATCAGAATGCACAACTAGTTTTGAGGTGGTTTTGAGTAGCTTAAGAAATTTCTCTCACATGAACCTACTTTGAGAATAACAAACCCAAAGAAGGATTTCCTAGTTTTCACGCATGCTTGAAAGGACGGACTAGGTGGAGTCTTGATGGAAGAATGACATGTAATCAAGGGAACTAAATAAGTATGAGAAGAACTATGTCACTCATGACATGGAGCTAGTAGCAATTGTGCATGCACTAAAAATGTGGATGCACTACTTGCTTGGGAGAATATTTGTGTCAATGCTAGATCATGGAGTGTTGAGATACTTGTTTGATCAAATTCAAATTAAATGTTATTCAAGGTAGAAGGTTGGCTCTAATTAGTGAATTTGATTTTAAGATCAAGCATATTAAGGGCAAGGAAAATTGGGTAGCAGATGCACTTAGTAGAAGTATACAAGTAGCTCACTTGGAAGTAATGAAAACTTGTGAAATTGAGACCAAAGAAAGTATCATTGAGACATTGAAACATGATGATAATTTAGAGTTTGTGAAGAAATTATTACAGTAGGATCCAAAGGGGACAATGAGAAACAATTATAAGCTCGCCGATGATGGTATGTTGCTATTAAAAGCCAGATGGTATGTGCCTTGTGCGACTAACTTGAGGAAGCTCATAATGGATGAGTTTCATATAAAACATATTCAGGTCATTCTAGTTATTAGAAAATGATAAAAACAAAAAGAAATTGTATTATTGGCCAAGAATGGAAAATGAGATAACCAAGTATACTGCCAGGTGCCTAGAATTCCAACAAGTCAAAATAGAATGCTGACACCTAGTGGGATTGTTATAACCAATTCCAATCCCTCTGTGGAAATGGGAAGTCGTATCTATGGAATTCATCACAATATTTCCAAAGACATTCAAATAACATGATTCCATTATGGTGGTATTGGAAAAATTGAGCAAGGTTGTTCACTTTATAGTTGTAAAATCCACCTACAAAGCTATTGACATAGCCAATATTTTTATGAAAGAAATATTTGGAATGCATGGCATACCAAGGACGATAATTTCATATTGGGAGTCCAAGTTCACATCCAATTTTTGGAAGGAATTGTTTGTTGACTTTGGGACTTAACTCACTTTTAGTACAACATATAATCCTCAGATAGATGGAAAAACTGAAAGGGTGAACAAGATTTTAGAAGACATGATAAGGATGTATTTCATGAATCATCTACAGAGGTGGGAAGAATTCATACCATTAGTTTATTTTTCATATAAAAATGGATATCAGGAGTCACTGAAGATGAGTCCTTTTGAGGCATTGTATGAAAGAAAATGTAGCAATCCCATTAGATGGGATGACCCAATGAATATAGTGGTTCTTGGACCTGACATAATGAGAGAAATAGAGGAAGAAGTGCTTAACATTAGGCAAAAATTAAAAGAAACATAGGATAAGAAAAAGAGTTATGCAAACCAATAGAGAAAGCACAAAGAATTCCAAGTGGGAGAGATGTAGGTTTTAACCCTGCACAGAAATTATCTGCAAACGAATCTTAAAAATATAAAATAAACAGTAGCAAGAGCATAAAACATAATACAGATAAACACACAAATTTTCCCTTGAATCCCAAATCGGGACGACCAGCTTGATTTTTCATCATATTCCTTTTAGTGTTACAACACATATATATACATGCCGAAGCATACATAAACCCCAATCCATTAACCCTGGATTAGAACATAGTCGTAGTTCCCTTGACCGAATCTACAAAATACCAGGGGCCGAAAACCATCGTACCCCAAAACCATGTGTAAAACCATGCATAAAACCATGGGCGGATCTGCCCACCGAAAAATAAGGACCAACAGGGGGGGCTACTGACCCCCCTGTGACCCCCCCGACGTTACACCCAACTCAACGTACAAGGGGGGCTATCACCCCCCCACGCAACATACAGGGGGGCTATTGCCCCCCCTGTTACCCCCCCACGCGTGATTAGTCGTGGAAAGAATATAACACAAACCCAACATTCCCCCACTTGTTGTTTTCTTTCCGTAGGGGGCCACAGGAGAGCTGGGTCATTAGCCCAGCTTTGCAACACCCATTATTTCTCTACACCAAGAGAACTTCTGAGTGCTCATAGACTTTGCCAATGCATCTGCAACATTCTTCAAAGTGTCCACCTTTACCAGCAACACCCTTTTAGCTTCAACCATATATCTCACAAAGTGATATTGAACATTAGTGTGCTTTGTCTTTGAATGATAAGCAGGGTTCTTAGCCAAGAAAATTGCACTTTTGCTATCACAGTCTATCCTTATAGCTTGCTGCACCAACCCCATACTTAAACACAATCTCTGCAACCAAACTGATTCCTTTCTTGCATGACTGGCTGCCATGTATTCTGCCTCTGTAGTTGAAAGAGCCACTACAGAATGTCTTCTACTCATCCAACTGACTGCACCTCCAAATAGGATAAACACATACCCACTTGTAGGTCTTCTTTGGTCCAGATCTCTAGCCCAGTCTGCATCAAAGAAACCACGAATGTCCAACACTATTTCCAATCCTCGTCTTCCCTAGTAGCACAAGCCATAATCACTAGTGCCACACAAATATCTGAAAACCCGCTTCACTTCTGTCCAATTCTCCTTCCCTGGGTTTGACATAAACCTGCTCAATACTCCCACTGCATGTGTAATGTCTGGTCTAGTACAAACCATTGCATACATCAGGCTACCCATTGCACTTGCATAAGGAACACGGGACATATCCTCCTCTTATTCTTGTGCCTTGGGACACTGTTCAGCAGACAGCTTTGTACCTATAGGAATCAGAACATTCACCAGTTTACTATCCTGCATATTGAACCTCTTCAATATAGTCTCGACATACTTCTTTGATTTAACCAAAGCTTCCTCTTTGCCCGATATCTCTTAATTTCCATGCCCAAAATATAGTTTGCAGCACCAAGATCCTTCATGTCGAATTTGGAGAATAGTTGGGTCTTCAAATCTTGGTTAATTTCTTTGTCATTTCCAATAAAAAAAATATCATCCACATACAAGACCAAATAAATAACACGGTCACCAATTAATTTAAAATAAACATAATGATCCTCCTTGCTTCTGGTGAAGCCAAGTTCCTGTATATAGGTACCAAATTTCTGATACCACATCCTTGGTGATTGTTTTAACCCATACAGAGACTTCTTTAACCTGCATACTAGTTCTTTCTTCCCCTTCACCATAAAGCCTTCAATTTGTTTCATGTATATTTTCTCTTCCAGATCCCCGTGAAGAAATGCTGCCTTCACATCCATCTATTCTACCTTAAAATCAAATGCAACAACAACATATAAAAGTAACCTAATAGAAGTAACTTTGGCAACAGGAGAAAAAATATCACCAAAATCAATTCCCGGCACCTGGGAATAACCTTTTGCTACTAACCGAGCTTTGTATTTCTCCACCTTGCCTTCTACACTCATCTTCTTCTTAAACACCCATTTGCTCCTGATGGGCTTCCTTCCAGCCGACAACTCCACTAGATCCCATGCCTCATTTTTATGCAAGGATGCCATTTCATCAACCATGGCCTCCTCCTAGAGTTTTCCATCCTCTGAATCTACTGCCTCCCTGACAGTTCTGGGATCATCATCAGTTATAGTTAAAGCAAAATTTGAACAGAAAGCAGATGGAATATACCTTTCTAGTTGTCTTCTTTCCCGAGATGATCTTCTCACAGCTGGAGTTTGTGGCTCTTCCTCTTCTGAGTCTTCTTCTGTTGTAGAGTCTGATTCATCCTCCTTTAGCTCAAACTCTATCTTCTCAGGTTCCTTTGGTAGGACTTCATGTGTAACAACATCTTTCACCTCTCTAAACACCACATCTCTATTGTACACAACCTTCCTTGTTTCTTGGTTACAAAGCTTGTAACCCTTTAAGCCATCCTTATACCCAATAAAGATGCACCTTTCAGATTTATTATCCAACTTGGTCCTTTTCTCCTTTGGAACATGTACATATGCATCACATCCAAATACCCTTAGATGTGAAAGAGAGGGTTTCTTACCAGTCCATACCTCATGTGGGGTTTTATCCTCCAACGCTGATGAAGGTGATCTGTTAACTAAGTAACATGCAGTCTCCACTGCCTCTGCCCAGAATTCTTGTCCTAACCCGGTACCACTGAGCATGCTTCTTGCCTTTTCCATAAGTGTTCTATTCATTCTTTCTGCAACTCCATTTTGCTGAGGTGTGTATGGAGTAGTCTTCTGCCGTGCTATACCACACTTCTTACAGAACTCTTCAAATTCCTTCTTGCAGAACTCCCCACCATTATCTGTCCTCAGCGCCTTTATCTTCTTCTTTGTTTGGTTTTCCACCAGAGCCTTAAATTCTTTAAATTTGTCAAAGACTTCAGATTTCTTCCTCAAGAAATATATCCATGTATTCCTTGAGAATTCATCTATGAATGAAACATAGTACACAGACTTACCTAGTGATGGAACCGACACAGGTCCAAACACATCATTGTGCACAAGCTCTAATATCTTGTTCGCCCTCTTAGCACCAGAAGGAAAACTCACCCGATTCTGCTTCCCATATACACAATGTTCACAGAAATCGAAATCCAGAGAGTTATTAGACATACCTTCTACCATACCATTTCCATACGTTATTGAGAAGGCCCTTCTCTCAATATGTCTCCAAAGCCTTTGATGCCATAGCATGGTCTTTTCTCCTAGAGACCACTACATTCCTAATCCACTTTCGAGACCACCAGGCCATTGCACCGGCAATAACGGTCTTTCGCCACCGGCTGTCTGATTCAAAATCCAAACTCCCCACATTAATACCAGTGCTCCTCGAACCATCTTACAGGTATCTTTATCGAACATCGTTTTTACACCTACATCATCCATATTGCTTACAAAAATCAGATTTTTGGCCAATGCAGGAATGTGCAAAACACTAAGAAGTGTTCTAATTCTTCCACCTTGTAGCTTCAACTTTAATTTTCCACGTTCGCGATTGCGCGACTTAGCAACCGTGTGACCTACCGCCATCATATTTCTCATACTTGAAGCACTCCCTATGGGGAGTGAAGTGAAAGGATGCACCTGAGTCAATCAACCATGACTCATGATCTACATGTTTATTTGAAGAAGAAGTCAAATACACATCCCCACCTTCATCTGAGGTGGTTTTTGCCTCTACAGAAGGAGCATCATCAGATCCCTTTCCTTTCTCAGGAGCTTTAGATTAGCAATCCTTTTTGTAGTGCCCTTCCTTTTCACATTTCCAACATACCTTTACAAACTTTCCAGGAGATTTAGATCTCCCTCTAGATTTGGATCTCCCACTTGAAACCTTATTCTTGTTTCTTCTTTGGGACCTTCCTCGTACCGATAAGGCATCCCCATTCTGGCCCTCCATATTTCTCCGTCTCATTTCCTCTGACAGCAAGGCTGAGACAATGTCATCAAAATTCAAGGTAGTTGTATTGCTACCTATTGCAATAACCAGACTATCTCATGAGTCTGGTAGAGAGCACAACAAACTGATGCACTTATCTTCATCTGAGATTTTAATATCAACAGAGATGAAGCACAGCCGACTTACCCACACAGTATTGAAGGTGTTCATATGCTCTGTCACCGAGTCTACATCCTTCATCCTCAGGTTACACAGCTTTTTCTGCAGGAACAATTTATTCACCAGAGACTTATATTGGTACAAAGTCCCTAGCTTGTCCCACAAGGTCTTCGCCGTAGCTTCCCCAGATACATTAAACAATACTGAATCTGAGACACACAATCGTATTGTGCTCTTTGCCTTCCGATCCAGCTTCTTCCAGTCTTCATCTAACATTTCCGTTGGTTTAGTACCCGGATCTACCACGATCCACTAATCTTTATCCACCAACAGATCCTCCATCTTGAGCTTCCACAACTCAAAACTCTGACCATTAAATTTCTCGATCTCTATCTTCCCGTCGCTTGCCATCTTCTTTCACCGCAAGAATTGATCCCGCAGATCTCCCACTGAATAGGGTCTACCTCAGGCCCAAGCAAAAAACCCCTCAGCAGCAAAGGCATCCCCTTGAAGCCGAAACCTTGCTCTAATACCAAATGTAGGTTTTAACCCTGTACATAAATTATCTACAAACGAATCTTAAAAATAGAAAATAAACCATAGCAAGAGCATAAAACATAACACAGATAAACACAGAGATTTTCCCCTAGATCCCAAATCGGGATGACCAACTTGATTTTTCATTATATTCCTTTTAGTGTTACAACACATATATATACATGCCGAAGCATACATAAACCACAATCCATTAACCTTGGATTAGAACATAACCGTAGTTCCCTTGACTGGATCTACAAAATACCAGGGGCCGAAAACTATCGTACCCCAAAACCATGTGCAAATCCATGCACAAAACCATGGGCAGATCCACCCACTAGAAAATAAGGACCAAAATTTTTTCCAGGGCGCTGCCCTAGACCCCGCACGTGATTAGTCTGGAAAGAATATAACACAAACCCAACAAGAGAATGTATATCTCCACATTAGATTAAGGAAGAGCTCACTAAAATTAGGATCTTGTGCTAAACTAGTAGCCAGATTTTGTGGACCATCTCAAATTTTGGAAAGAGTGGGATCAATAGCTTGTAGATTAGCCTTATCATCCATAGTGAAAGCACATGATGTAATTAACATTTATTTTCTTAAAAATTATGTACATGACCCTAATCATGTGGTTGATTGCTCTATAATATAGGTGGAAAACGAGGGAGGATTCCAACCAAAAACCCTACACATCATATATTGGAGACAAACCACACTCTAGAATTAGTTAATATAGTAGGTCAAGGTGTAGCGGAAGCAGTTTCCACTCGATGAAGCAACCTGGAAAATTAAGATCAAATGAGGGCATTCTACTTGTTTTAATAGATGTAAGAGATGTAAATAGAAAGCTTAACTTTTGTTTTTTGTTTTTACTTTCTATTTATAGAACCCTAAGGATGGTGTTCCTTTAAGGGGGTTGGGTTTGTAACAATCCTTGCCTTGTCCCTACTTTTGTATATTTAATTATGATCATGAAAGCTAGCATGGAAGCCTTGATTGGTAGAGGAAAAATGTTATGAACAATGAAAATTAAATGTTAATTTTAATACTGGCCTAAAGGAAGGGATGCCATAAATCGATAATATGAGGGGAAAAATTTGTGCATGCCTTGAGAAGTCACAAATCATCATGGATTAAATTCTTGAAGTAGTTGTTGACCAACTAAGCCAATCGACCTGACATGCATTAATGAGGTGCTATTAGGGTTTTGGGGAGAGAGGACAATGCCCATTCCCCCTCACAAATCTAGGAGATGACCAACTGACCTCTTAGAGTCATAAGAGAGGTAGGGAAGGGGGATGGCTTCTCAAGGAAAAGGGAGACAACAAAAAAGTAGTATGTTACAAAATATTTTGAGAGGATGGACATACAATGAGAGACAAAAGAATAAAACACAAAAATGAGAACTCTCATGCTAGTTCTTGTGCGTTAACTCTCTCTTATCCATTAAGCCTTTAAATACGATCCATTATAAAAATATCCTAGAGAAATACCATAGGCTTATGCAATACCATGTGATTGTAAACCACCATTAGCAAACCCATAAAATTAATAACTAAAAGTTATCTTAACTAGTCTATGACCTGAACATTTAATGGGAACCTCGCCATATCCTAGTAAACATTGACATTTGCAGGTGTAAATGTTTACACAGGGTCCTTCCATACTAGGCTGTATAATGCCTCTCGATGCAATCACTATATTAACTTAAGATAAGATAAGACAAAAATATTTTTAGTTATGTCACACCAATTAGTGATCATAAAACATGGGACTGCTAGGTGCAACCATATCAATACACATTAGGGGCGTGACAACAATTTTTTGTAAGAATCACTTGAATCATATTAGTATGTCTAACATCAAAGAAATATATTATAGTTATGGATAATATACTAGATTCCTTGATGTCTAATTTTTTTGTGTAACGAATCTCACCCCTAAGTTTCCCACAACCCAGGGGGACTTGTTGACCAACAATGTAGCAAATTTTGCATTGAAACTAGCCTACTAAAAAGTTACTAAGTAAAATATGTTTTTATGCTTATTTTTCCAAGTCCCTTTGGTGCCTTTGGAAAACACCAAGAGGAGGTTCATACCACTTACCCCACTTAGAAATAATTATCAAATAATCATAATTTTTTAAAGACCGTTTATGATTAATTATCAATTAATCATAATTTGTAAAAAAATGTCATAATACTAGTGAAAAAAGTCTAAAAATTTATTTGTGACCCTTCTCTTGATTGGGCTTGGAAAATTCACTTAACACTCATTATTATTTAATTATTCCATGTTTTATTAGAAACATCTCTCTATTTTACATGGAGTTTTATTTCAAAAACAACAATGTCACATCTATACACTTATATTAAACCACATGATAGGAAAATATAAGTAAATAATTGACTTCTGACTTATTGACTCGTATGAGATTATTGCAAATACGAGTTTTGTTTTTGTTTTTTTGTAATCTTGGCAGGACTACATCTTAATCATGTCCAATATAGCACCCCGATCGGGGCGGGGAATTGAATTAGTAACTTCACATCAAGGAGTACCTCAACAAAGCACCTAATCACCGTCTATCCAAGACCCTATGGACATTTCAAATACGCGTTATTTATTTAAGAATATATAGAAAAAATTATATATTAAAAATAAAATTAGACCATTTAAAATATATTATCAATTAACTCTAACTTATTTATTTTGTAAAATTTGTAGATTTACTTGCATTCATAGCATTATTTCAATAATACATTACATTTATAAACATATATTATGGAAGCATATAACTAAATAGTATTCAATAAGTAGCTTCATGCTTTTCCAACTTCCATGAGATTTTATTAACTAAAAATAGAGTGTTTAAAAATTGAAATTTACAAAATGTTAATATTGATGGGAAAATCAAATATCATATTATGGTGCAAAATATTTAAATACATCCATTTATGGCTCATATTTTGAATGAGCCTGAATAGTCCATTTAAGACTCATTATCAATTAATTATTCCACGTTTTATTAGGAAAATAATTTTCTTTTACATGAAGTTTTATTTCAAAAACAACAATGTCACATTTATGCATTGATATCAAACCACATGATAGACATATACAAGTGAATAAATGGCTTCATAATTTATTCACTTATATGAGATGATTGCATATATAAGTAATTGATTTAGTAATACATAGTTATAAAAAGTTATGGAATTTTGTAAAAAATATATTTTTACTTACATTAAAATATTAAATAATTTCAAAAGTGCAATACATTAATAAACTTGTGTCAATGCATTTAACTAAGTAGAATTCAATAAATAAGATTATGTGTTGTTGACTTCTATCACGTTATTTCTATTAGAAATAATTTCTTTAAGAATTGAACTTTACAATGGGTTAATGTGGATGTGTAAATTATAGTTGTTTCACATTTGTTCGCTTGTGGTTAAATAGTTGTTCGATTATAGTTATTGGATTAAGTTTAGATTAGTCTTAGTTTAGCTTCTTTTGTGTTTAGACTTAAATCACCTTAGAGACTTAGTTGCACAACAAACAACGCCTCCTTTCAAGGAACTACATCATTCTTTTTTCTTGATCCCAATTACATAAGTTTCTTGGCATCATCATCCTTTGTATATATGTATATTTGTGTAGTATGTTTCGATAATATATTATCATTAACTTAGATTAAATAGGATCTTTATTTCTGCATTTTAGTATTCTTTTACTAATTCATTAATTTGAGTTTGTAGCAGAATTCTTGTATTTTATTTCATAGTTTTAACTCTAATTTATGAAATCTTAGTATAGCACGGTTTCTTTATGATGAAACATACAATCCTTCATCCTTTTAGTCATAGCTAGTTTAAGTTTTTCTATTTTCACCTTATAGCTAAACTAATAATTAACTTGTAGTTTTATTTTAATCATAAATTAATATATAGTTAAACTAATCGTTAACTTGTAGTTTTATTTTAACCATAAATTAGTATAGATTAGTTTGATAATAGTTTAGGATAACCATAGTGTAGATTAGAATTAGTTTTTTCAGATTCATTTTTTTTGAAAGAGGAAAGGATCTGAGACCAACGAAGCCTATAAACCCGTCAAGGGTAGCCATACCAAACAACTTGGGCTATTAAAGAGCCTCAGTTTGGGCTATTTCTCCCTTGTGAGTAGGGTGCATAAAACTCGTGTCAATAGTCACATACATCATTAAAAAATTATACATAGAAAATATCAACAGTAAAATGATAATGATCATAGAATCATGAAGAGATAACTAAACACAAGAGACACACAAATCTTACAATTGGAAAACCCAACTTTGGGAAAAAAAACCTAACAACCTTTTCTTAGAGAAATTGTCCAATATAACAAGAGATACAATTTGATCTTCCAATAAAAAACAAATTCAACCAACCAAAAACATACCCAAGGAAAACCTGTTCAACCAGAGACAAATTCGACCAATTGAGATAGCCTCAGAAATTCAATCAACTGTGCCACCAAGAATTTTGTCTTACCTTAGAAAAATCGATCTTCATTAGAATAAAATTCACTATGCCTCAGATGACTTCAGTCTTATTTAGAAGAAACTTGGTTTGCTGCCTTAGAGAACTCCCACGTGTGAATAGAAGATAAGTAAGTGATTCGATTTTTTTTTGTTCCAAGAGAAGGATGAATTTCCTTTATATAGTGAATTAATGAGCCCAAATGGGTGTGTCTCTATGCTCGTCCAACTTGACCTTTTAGAGGAGCCGACTTGATTTTTGGAGGCAAAAATATGAATTTTAAATTTTCTTCTTTTCATTTTCCTTTTAGGGGCCAACTTGGAGTAGTCATGAATACTGACTGCAACTACCCAAAAAATCAACAAATACAATGATGTATTTTTGGAAGAACTACTGGGATTGCCACCCAAAATGGAATTTGACTTCTCCATTGAGATGATTCTTGATTCAGTGCCAATATCTAAGGCCCCATAGTGTATGAGCATGCCAAAATTGGTAGAGCTAAAATTATAGCTAAAAGATATGTTGGATAAGGGGTATATCAGACCCAACATGTTGCTCTAGGGAGCCCAACATTGTTTGTAAAGAAATAGGATGACATGTTATGGTTGTAGATTGATTGTCAACAATTGAATAATGCCATAATGAAAATAAATACCCATTTCCTAAAATTGATGATTTATTTGATCAACTAAGAGGAGCCACAATATTTTCTGAGATAGACTTGAGATTTGGCTATCATCAAGTCATAAATAAATATGAATATATTCACAAGGCAATATTTAGAATGAGGTATGAGCATTACAATTTTGTGGTGGTTCCATTTAGGTTCACAAATTCCCCAATCACATTTATGTGCATAATGAACAACATCCTTAGACACTATTTGGACAAATTTATGCTCTTTTTTTTGTATGATATCATGGTCTACTCAAAGACCAGAGAAGAACAAGAAGATCACTTGATGGTAGTGTTACAGTTGTTGAGGGGACACAATTTATATGCAAAACTCAACAAATGTGACTTCTTCCAATCACGAGTTCAATATGTGGGACACATCATTCAAGGGAAGGAGTAGCTATGGATCTTGAAAAGATCAAGGCAATAATAGAGTGGCCTACTCCCCGAAATTCCATAAAGATTAGATCCTTCATGGGATTGATTGGATATTACTAGCTATTTATGGAAATATTTTTCAAAGATTGGACATCCAATCAAAAATATACAAAATAAATGGATCAAATTCCAATGGACATCAGAATACATAACTGGTTTTGAGCATCTTAAGAAATTGCTCTCACATGAACCTACTTTGAGAATAAAAATCCCAGAGAAGGATTTCCTAGTTTGCACAGATGCTTGAAAGGAAGGACTAGGTGGAGTCTTGATGCAACAATGACATGTAATCAAGGGAACTAAATGAGCATGAGAAGAACTATGTCACTCATGATATGGAGCTAGTGGCAATTGTGCATGCACTAAAAATGTGGATGCACTACTTGCTTGGGAGAAGATTTCTGTCGATGCTAGATCATGGAGCGTTGAGATACTTGTTTGATCAATCCAAATTAAATGTTAGACAAACTATAAGGTTGGCTCTAATTAGTGAATTTTATTTTGAAATCAAGCATATTAAGGGCAAGGAAAATTGGGTAGCAGATGCACTTAGTAGAAGTCTACAAGTAGCTCACTTGGAAGTAATGAGAACTTGTGAAATTAAGAGCAAAGAAAGTATCAATGAGACATTGCAACATGATGATAATTTATAGTATGTGAAGAAATTCTTACAGTAGGAATCAAAGGGGACAATGAGAAAAAATTATAGGTTCACTGATGATGGTATGTTGCTATTAAAAACCACATGGTATGTGCCTTGTGTGACTGACTTGAAGAAGCTCCTAATGGATGTGTTTCATATAAAACCATATTCATGTCATTCTAGTTATTAGAAAATGATAACAACCAAAAGAAATTTTATTATTGGGCAAGAATGGAAAATGAGATAACTAAGTATACTGTCAAGTGCCTATAATTGCAACAATTCAAAGTAAAATGCAGGAACCTAGTAGGATTGTTATAACCAATTCCAATATCTCAATGGAAATGGGAAGTCATATCTATGGAATCAATCATAGTATTTCCAAAAACATTCAAATAACATAATGTTGTTATGGTGGTATTAGAAAAATTGAGCAAGGTTGTTCACTTTATAGTTGTAAATTCCACTTACAAAGCTATTGACATAGCCCATATTTTTATGAAAGAAATATTTAGAATTCATGACATACCAAAGAATATAATTTCATATTGGGATTCCAAGTTCACATCCAATTTTTGGAAGGAATTGTTTGTTGAATTTAGGACTCAGCTCGGTTTTAGTACAACATATAATCCGTAGACAGATGGCCAAACTGAAAGGGTGAACAAGATTTTAGAAAACATGGTAAGGATGTATTTCATGAATCATCTAAAGAGGTGGGAAGAATTCCTACCCTTAGTTGAATTTTCATATAAAAATGGATATCAGGGGTCACTGAAGATGAGTCCTTTTGAGGCATTGTATGAAAGAAAATGCAACAATCCCATTAGTTGGGATGACCTAATGAATATAGTGGTTCTTGGACCTGACATGATGAGAGAAATGGAGGAATAAGTGCTCAATATTAGGCAGAAATTAAAAGAAACATAGGATAGGAAATAGAGTTAAGAAAACCAATACAAAAAGAAAAAGTAATTCCAAGTGGGAGAGAATGTATATCTCCACATCAAACCAAGGGAGAGCTCACTAAAAGTAGGATCTTGTGCTAAACTAGTAGCCAGATTTTGTGGACCATCATAGATTTTGGAAAGAATGGGATCAATAGCTTATAGATAGGCCTTATCACCCATAGTGAAAGCACATGATGTAATTAAAATTTTTTTGCTTAAAAAGTATGTACATGACACTAATCATGTGGTTGATTGGTCTATGATATAGGTGGAACACGAGGGAAAATTCCAACCAAAAACCCTATGCATACTATTTGGAGACAAACCACTCTTTAGAATCAGTTAATATAGTAGGTCAAGGTGTAGCAGAAGAACTTTGCACTCGATGAAGAAACCTGGAAAATTAAGATCAAATAAGGGTATTCTACCTATTTTAATAGATGTAAGAGATGTAAATAGAAAGCTCAACTTTTGTTTTTATTTTATTTATTTTTATTTATAGAACCCTAAGGATGGTGTTCCTTTAAGGGGGTGGGGTTTGTAACAACCCTTTCTTTGCCCCTAATTTTGTATATTTAATTATGACCGTGAAAGCTAGCATGGAAGGCTTGAGTGGGTGAGGAAAAATCTTATGAACAGTGAGAATAAATTTTAATTTTAATAATGGTCTAAAGGAAGGGATGCCATCGATCGATAATATGAGGGGAAATATTTGTGCATGCCTTGAGAATTCATAAATCATCCTGGATTAAATTATTGAAGTTAGTTGTTGACCAACTGAGCCAATCGACCTGACATGCATTAATGAGATGCTATTAGGGTAGTGGGGAGAGAGGACAATGCCCATTCTACCTCACAAATCTATGATATGACCAAGTGACCTCTTAGAGTCATAAGGAAGGCAAGGAAGGGGGATGGATTCTCAAGGAAAAGGGAGACATCAAAAGAGTAGTATGCTGCAAAATATTTTGAGAGGATGGACATACAATGAGGGATAAAAGAAGAAGACACACAAATGATAACTCTTAGTTCTTGTGCGTTAACTCTCTCTCATGTCTTTGCTAGAGGATAAAGGCCAGTCAAGGCAAATTGTGGATTGTGTGGAGCAGTGATAGTATTAAACAAAGCAAGAGTGGAGCTTATTGCAAAGCCCATTGTTTGGATTGAACTATTGTGAATTGGGTGATATTTCCTATGAATTTGTTTAATGCCACTAGATGGGTAGTATGATCTTGTGTGGTTATTGGGTGGCTCATTGGATGACCAAATCACTATGGTGATTTTTGTATATCTAATAAACCACTTGGACAAGGAAATATGAGTCACTGTGGTGCTTGCTATGAAAATGCAACTAATAAACTACCTAGATAGTGGATTGTTAGATGATCCAAAATAAATTTTATCATAGGTTATAGTGTTTGAATAAAATAATTATTAATTTAAGATATTAAATTAATAATTATTATTCTAGAATATTTAATAAATCTTTGAGATATTTAGAAATAGAAATTTGTTATTAAAAATTAGGACTCTAGAAAAGAGTCTTTTCCTAGGCTCTGATACCACATGTAAATGCAGAAGTGTCCTCAGACACATAACTTTATTGATCATGCAAAAAGATTACATAGCAAATTACAGGAGTTTACACACGTAAACTCACACTCTCACATTCTCTCATTACACACTACAATGAAAATAGGAAACTAACCTATTTATAAGCTCTATTTTCTAACTTAATCTAGTTATGGATCACTTGGAAAATAAACAAGTGTCCATTTACAATAAATGAGCTTCTAACCACTCTACTAACTTCACTCCTAACTTAGAGCCTAGGAAACGACTATTTTCTAGAGTCCTAATTTTTAATAACAAATTTCTATTTCTAAATATCTCAAAGATTTATTAAATATTCTAGAATAATTATTAATTTAATATCTTAAATTAATAATTATTTTATTCAAACTTTATATCCTATGATAATATTTATTTTGGATCATCTAACATTCCCCCCTATGATCCAAAGATACATTACAACAGATACCAAGTTCATCCCTGAACTTAGTAAACTTTATTCTGCCAAGAGGTTTTGTAAAAATGTCGGAGGTCTGTTCTTTTGAAGGGAAAAACACTGGCTTGATGACGTCCTTTGCAATGAGAGATCTGATATGATGATACTTGGTGTCCACATGCTTTTTCTTTGGATGGAAAATTGGATTCTTGGCAAGCTTTATTGCTGATTGATTGTTGATGAATAATGAAGTAGCTTCTGCTGGAGGAATTCCCAAGTCCTGTAAAACTCGATGTAACCAAACAATCTCACATGCTACTTCCCATGCTGAAATGTACTCTACTTCTGCTGAAGAAGTGGCCACTGTAGTTTGCTTCTTGCAACTCCAGGAAACTACAGCTGACCCCATGTTCATTAAGTAACTTGAGGTTGATGCCCTGTCATCAATACTGCCAGCAAAGTTGGCATCTGAAAATCCACCAAGTACAAAATTTTTAGTCTTTTTGTAAAGAAGACCAAAATATTTTGTTCCTTGGATATATCGAAGAACTCTTTTGGCTGCATTCCAGTGGCTGTCTAGTGGTTCCTGCATAAAACGTGAAAGACTACTGACTGCATAAGATAGATCAGGATGAGTGGTTGTCAAATAAATCAAGCTACCAATCAACTGTCTGTAAGTCGTGCTGTCCACTTTCTCCCCCCCTTAAAATTTTGAAAGTTTTAAGTTTTGTTCCATAGGGGTAAGGACAGGCTTACAATCCTGCATTCCAAATCGCTGAAGAATTTCTGCTGCATATTTACTCTGGGAAATGAAGATCTGATGTGGACGTTGGAATACTTCAACTCCAAGATAGTAGTGAAGTAGTCCCAAATCTTTCATCTTAAAACCTGCATGTAACTCCTTTTTCACCTGTTCAACGTGATCATCATTTTTGCCCGTGATGATCAAATCATCGACATACATAATGAGAATGACTAGATATTTTCCTTGTTGGTGCACATACAAAGTATCATCAGATTCACTACGATGAAAACCAACTTTGCGAAGGTATTCATCCATTTTGGCATACCAAGCGCGGGGAGCTTGTTTTAATCCATATAAAGCCTTGATTAATTTGCAGACTTTATGTTCTTGCCCTTCAACTTCAAACCCTGGTGGTTGTGTCATATATACATCTTCCTGTAAGTCCCCATTGAGAAAAGCACTTTTGACATCCATTTGATGAACTTCCCACCCTTTCTGAGCTGCTAAGGAAAGTGTGAGGCGGATGGTGTTCCATTTAGCTATGGGAGAAAAGGTCTCCTCATAATTGATCCCATCCTGCTGCGAAAAACCTTTAGCAACAAGTCATGCTTTATACTTGTCAATATCACCATTTTGCTTGTACTTAATTCGATAAACCCATTTGCATCCAATAGGTTTAACATGCTGAGGACAATCAACAAGTTGCCAAGTGTTGTTGTCTTGAACTGCCTGATATTCATCAACCATTTCTTGTTGCCATGCTTTATGTTTTACTGTCTCTTGAAAAGAAGAAGGTTCAGTAAAATCATTTGCTATCAAAGCAAAATTGCCTTCATTCCGTTTTGATGCCCTTGTTCCTGTTTTGTTTTGTTCATTAGGCCTTACATCTTTCAATAGTTGAACTGCCCATTTTGGAAGTTGTTGCTCACTTGTTTGAGGTGCTGAGAAGTCCCCATCATTGTAAAGGGGATTAATCTAAACTGATGTTCGTCGTTCAGGTGGTGAATCTAGAGAATCACTGTCAGAAGAACTGCTGCTGCTTGGGGACACTAATGAACTGCTAGAAGACCCAGATGATTTTGTTGAAGTAGATGGACTGGATGACTCATCTTCAGAGGAAGGAAAATCAAGTTCATACCAATTTGGTGAAGTTGGTTGACTTTGCATATTTCCTTTCCTTTTACTGCCCTTAGTTTCTAACTTGTGAAGAAGAATTTCGATTTCTTCAGCACTCTTACTCTCTGTTTCATCAAAAATGACATCCCTGCTCACAAAAAAATTTCCATTTTTCAAAAGATGATACCCTTTATTTTCATCTGAATAGCCAATCATGGTGCATTTCAAACTTCTTGAATCAAGCTTAGTTCTCTTTTCTTTGGGAACTAAGGCATAACAGATGGATCCAAAAACTCGAAGATGTTTAACTTTAGGTTTGAAACCAAACCAAGCTTCATAAGGGGTGATTCCTTCTAAAGAAGAATTTGGAGATCTGTTTCTTAGATAGACAACTGTATGGATTTCGTCTGCCCAATATGTTGGACTTAACCCTTTGAAAGTTATCATGGATCTCGCCATGCCTAACAATGTGCGATTCATCCTTTCTACGACTCCATTTTGCTGTGGAGTGTAAACATTTGTAAGATGCCTCTTGATTCCATTTTCACTGCAATAAGTTTTGAATTCATTTGAATTGAATTCTCCCCCATTATCTGTCCTGAGAGTACCTATCTTTTCTTTGACCTCATTTTCAACAAGTTTTCGAAAAATTTTAAATTTCTGAAATGCTTCTGACTTGTTTTTCAAGAAGTAAACCCAAGTCATTCTACTGAAATCATTAATAAAGAGCAAGAAATATTTTCAACCACCTAATGAAGTTTGTAGTGGACCACACACATCACTGTGAACTAGTTGCAGCAGCCTGTTTGCGCGCCATGTACTTGTTGGAAAACTTTCTCGACTCTGTTTGCCATAAATGCAGGCTTCACATTTTGCATTTTCCTTGTTGAAAGTTGGAAGTCCTTTAACCATCCCTTGTTTCTGCAATTGAGAAAGACTATCAAAATTCAAATTTCCATATCTTACATGCCATAATCTTATAGGTGAAATTCCTGTAGTAACTGCCCCTGCAAAATCAGAATGCCTTGGAATAACTGTTCCTTTCATCCTTAACAATTTTCTGTCTTCATGGATTCAATCTCTTGGACTAAGAAATACCCCATCTAAACCTTGGGTGAAGTTATTTGAATGAGCTCGGAGGAGTTAGTGGTTTATTGTCGTGCTTACTGCCAGAGAGAAGTTGATAAACCATCTGGATAGTGGACTCCATTTCTTGAGTGTATGACCAAGCCGTTGAACACATATTTTATTAAAAATTGGAAAAATTCTATTACAAGGACTTCAACAACAAAGACATTCCATTAAATTTGGTGTAGAGCCTCATCATTGCCTCATTTTTTACACTTCCTTTAGCTCATATTTCCTTCTTTTTGTCATCGCCATTACCTCAAACAAGTGTTAAACTACAAGTTTTGATTGGTAAGGTATTTTAATGACCTATTTTTTATATTTTGAAATGTTCCATCTTATTAGATTAAAATTTGTATTTAGCTACAGAATTAATGCAATTCTGCAGCTGATCCATGTTTCTGTAGCCACCGCCATGGTTCGATGTGTTCTAAGGTACCAAATGAGAAGAAAAGTATGTAGACAAGTGGAGAATGATACTCCCATGGATTTAATCCTATCCATCTGACCCAAATCAAGCAGGAAATTGCTCAGATGTGCAGTCAAAGGAACGGTCAACCGAAAGCTGGACAAGCGAGTGGAGAGTTCGAAGCAATCATGCTTCATGATTTGCTTTTCCAAATAGAAAATCGTGAAGCAACACAATCTTATTTTCTATTAGAGGTTTAATTTTTTAGTCAAAATAGGCGTAAAAGCCTCAAAACAATTAACGAAGAAGATTTTATAAATACAGTACCAACAAATATATTGACAGTGCGAATGATGATACGACCGTGAATTCATAAAAACTCTGTTTTATTCTTTGCTTGAATGAATAAGTATTTTGGAGAATCGATGTGCAACTATTGTTGGGTTAGGTTCGAAACCATCTATTGTGGAGGGCCCCTGCAATAGAGAAGGTTATATTTTGTTTATGTTTTTCATTTATATGTTTTTCCACAACTTTGTTTTTATCAATTGATGTAGTTTTAGTTCATGCTTTCACTCTGTTAAATGTTGTAGTTATTTCTAGAATTTCATATTTTTATTTAGAATAGATTCTTATATAGTTTGTTTTTTTTTTCATTTGATATAGATTCATCTTCATTTTTGAATGGTTAAATTTCAGAAGTAATCATAGTTTCTTTCCATGCAACAATGGTTTATTGCAGAATAGTATTTCCTGTGTGATACATTTGAAGAACATTAGAAGATTTCCTTTTCATTTTTCGATGAATTCCTTTTAAAATTTCAAGTGGTTTCTTTTCAAGAAATAGTGATTTAGTGATTTAATAGTGTGAATATTTTCTAGTTTAGAGTAAATTATTTATTTCTTTGCGTAGTTTCATTTGCATAAAATTTCATTTCTAAAAGAACATAAGTTTTTTTATCAGAGTTCCTTCTTTTTCTAGAGTTTGATTTTCTTACATTAGATTCTCAGAATTATTAGATACTAACAGATAAATTAGTTAGGACTTCTCCATAATATAATTTTGTTATAGTTCTTGAAAACATAATTGATTTAGGACTGAATTTAATCTTTGATTTTAATTAGAACTGATTGATAATTCAATTCATCAATTTCATTAAGGACATGCAAAATAAAAACATCTTTAAAAATAACCTTCACAAATAAAATCGTCATGATAAACTAAGTTTTACACAACAATTTGTCACTGACCCTATACTCCCTATTCCCGAATCCTGGAGGACCTTCAACAATGACCCCTATTTCTATTTTCCATCATGAAAATGTGCCATTATATCCCTTACAGTATACTGAACAAACTCTGTTAATAATTCCTGGAGGAGCTCCTTAAAAACATGCTAATTTGGAGCAATGCGCCCCTTTTTTGTCTCCCTCGTGTCGATGCCTCATCTTAAGACTGGAGAAACAATGATTGACACTGGAATGGAGATCATACCCACACTGATCCACTTCTGGAATGTTTTTAAAAATGGAAACAAAGCTTCAAGATCTAGAAGCTTCATGGGTGGAGAGTTGGTTGTTTGTTCATGGGGATAGGTCCGAGCTTCTCGCTTTGGGCTTCTTGTTCCTACAAATGAGGAACCACCCAAGGAGATCAACCATTTCTGCACCTTAAGTGGATCCATGTCCCCAGTAGAGTCACCAATTCGTTATGAAAGAAAATCCTCTCCACCGACAGAGACGATCCCTCTAGCCCTAGGGTGGGTCTAGTAACAACAATGAACAATCTAATGCCTACTTTCCTAGATTGTAAATGGACATAGATCATATATAGATGACCTACCTCAATATGATGCTTCTCTTCGCTTGAGTCCTTTGATCCTTTTCTGTTCTTAGTCAGATCCTCGCTGTCACTAGCGCTTAGTTACCTGCAGAAGAGATCAAACAACAAAAAACGTGAAGTTGAAGCAGTCAAAAAAGTATTAGTTACTATGCTTCAGCACACTATTGGGATGCACAAGTCGAACTGGAATCTCATGCTTTTTTCAGCTCTTTGGGCTTACCGAACCTCAGATAAAAGTGCTACTGGATTCAATCCTTTTCAGTTAGTATATGGCCTTGAAGAAACATTTCTTATTGAATGTGAAATTCCTTCACTCAAATTAGCTGTTGAATTTCTTTCGAATACCTCACTAGAAGAGGAACGTCTCTTGTATTTGGAAAGGCTTGATGAAACTCGTCACTTTGCCGCTTTAGTTGCTGAAGCTCAGAAGAAATGGGTCAAAGACTAGTTTGTTCAAAATTTTTCTCCACGTACCTTCTCTGAATGAGACTTGGTTCTTCTCTATGACCAAGCACACGATAAGTTGGGGGCGGGAAAATTAAAACCAATGCGGCATGGGACATACATCGAAAAACATGTTTTGCAAAAAGGGGCATATGAGCTAGTTGATTATGAAGGTAACCCTTTGGATAAGCCCCGGAACAGGATTTATCTGAAGAAGTATTATTCGTGTTTTTTCTCGTGTAATTACTTTTGTACATTAGTCTGCTTTTCATTTTTGTACAGTTTTGGTTTGGGTGCATTTGCAAGAAGTTTTCCTACTTATCTTGTTTTACTTGGTTTGCAGATGTCTTTAACTCCTTATGTTGGTTTCGTTGATGGTGCCTGCCATAGTACTCAAAATTTATCTTCTGCGGCATGGGTTATTTATGACCCTAATGCTAAATTAGTAGATCTGAAAGGTACATGTTTAGGTCATACAACCAACAATATTACTGAGTACAGTGCCGTCATTGAACTTTTGTCAGAAGCAATCACTCTTGGCATTAGAGAATTGGTTGTAAACATGGATTCAAAACTTGTTGTCCTACAGTTCAATGGGAAATATTCCGTCAGACACCCTCAAATTTTGAGAATGTATCTGCATGTTCGTATTTTAGAAAGGAATTTTGAGTACATTACATATCAACACATTCCATGACACATGAATAAATTAACAGATGCATTGGCTAATTATGTTCTAGATAGAAATTTGTGAAATTTATAAAACAATGATCATCATTACACCATGTATAAAAATAAGAAAATATATCATATATATATATATATATATATTCCGATTTGGTTTGAAAAAGTTTTCAAGTACATCATAACCCCAAAAAAATCTGTTTTGGTACATAACGAGACTCGTAGGTCTCAAAAAGATTACAACTGCAGAAATTAAAAATAGACTAATCAGCATTGTGGTCGCGGTAGCAGGCCTCTGCTTGAATGACTCGAGTTAGTAGTCTGTGAATGCGATCAAAGACCCTTACGGTATGCCTCTAGTAATGACAGGGTATATATTGAACACGAGTGTATTCCGGAATCCCGGTAGTGAAAGCATCCAAATTTCAGGCAATCTCTTCTTCAGCATATGCTCCCTCCTTCTATGGAGAAGCCTCAAACTCCCTCGCCACTCTTCTGGTGATAGGGGACATCCCAGCTGGTATCTGAGGTTTGAAATCTATGACACATAAGTTTCAATATCAGAAAATATATATGAAAAAAATATAAACATGCAAAAGTTAACAAAAAAACATGTTTTACCTTTGTCATCCCAATGCTCGCCCTCTAGAAGTGGTATATCTGGATCACCCTGAAAATCAATCCTGGAGTACGACCAGTCCTCCATGAAAATAAGCTGACACCTCAGCCATACAAAGAAGGTAGGTTTGTATGACATCTGCTGCCCACCTCCTGCATGAGGCATCATCTCAGGCCATCTGATTAGATGTGGATCCTGTGGTGCCAACGCAAGCTACTTCCTCCTGCTGGAATTGGAACAACAGTACTCGTTCCAAGAAGATTTGTGTTAAGATCGATCCATATCCAAACTGCTTCAGTCGACCATTTTTACACTTTTAGATTTGTTTCTTCATGTTTTCCAGCAAAACTTCTACCCTGTTAAAAATGGTAGGCGACATACAGTCCACCGCAGTTTGCAACTGAGACTTGGTAGTCTCATGCAGCACTTGTGCCCCGGAGGCACATGTGATGGTGTATAAGATTACTTTGAGTGGAAAACTATTAAAACTACTTATATCAATCTTCCTAATGGAATATTTCACCACCTCTGAACATCCCCTCCCTATGTGCATATCCATGCTTTCGCCCATCATTTGGGCCCCAGTCAGACGTGCCCACGCTCATCTACATGATAGGACGCTGTTGAAGTAAATATCGACCACTTTGATTTCGAGCTCTTGGTCACCATGGATGAATCTCTCCTGTCTTGTATCCCAAGTGCTTACTAAGTACTGCAATAATTTTGGCTGTGCTCTTAAGTCAGAGGTCATGAAGAATTTGAGGAGCCTGCAGTTCCTCAAGGCGACAAGGCAATCTCGGTTTTCTATAGCTGCTCTGTCTATTTCATCGTGATCTATATCTCTCCACTCAATAACCATGATTTCTCATTTTTTTCCTTCCTGTCATAACATTTACACGACCTCTTGTTAGTGTCCATGCTCGAAAATTGATTTTAAATAGGAATTTTTGGAGAATTTTCAGTGTTTTTTCACACTCTGCGATCAGTGTGGCCATTTTAAAAACACTAGCACTGATAGGCCCTCAGTTCATTTTTAAAATAGCAGACTTGCATGATCCCGATATGGGGTCCCTGTGCTAATCCACCCTGACACTATGTTCAAATATCTTCTCCAAAAATTACTATGTTGTGTAAAAAATACTAAAACATGTATGAAAAGGGAGAGGATGAGTGCAACTATTACCTGGTTTTGACAGCTCGTCAATTAGTCTCCTGGATCGCCCACGATCTGCTCCTAAAGAACTGAGGTAAATAAGGGTAAAAACCTCTTCCAAAACTTGTGAAGGTAAAAAGTAAAAATGTTTTTACTTTCCTCATTTTTTATAAGTGTTCAAGTCACTTTTATGGTTTTTATCGTATTTTAATATATTTTAATGAATTTTACCTCGAAAACAGATAATGGGTTTATTATTATGCAACAACAGGGTTAATTTCTTCATGAATGACATGTACACGAGTTCAAGTTTATTACTTTTTTAGACTCGATAAAAAATAAATGAAAAAGTCACCCCCTGGAGTCATCTCTCAGCTATTTTCTGACTCTCTAAACGTGAAAATATTGTCAATTTCTTATCATTTTGAGCTTGCTAAAGTGCACAAAACGTTATTTACCCAGTATATGTTTACCCCTTTTTTGGGCTGGGATAAATTATTTATGAAAAATGAATACCTTAGTCGATTGCGGCTAAGAGGTTCTCTCAAAATTTGTTTTCTATCTTTATGGGATCGAGGGACTATTTACGAAAAGGGCCATCTGGAGTTTTATTTTCACCTCTTTTCAAATTATCTAAACATGAAAAGGCACCGAGTTACACCTTTGTTAGACTCGTTAAAATTTAATGGCATTGGACCCGTCACCATTACGACACCGAATTCCTCCTTCCTAGGGCTCGTAAAATGTACTAGGATGGATTTGTCTGAAGGTTGAACTTATATGACAAGCATATGCTATCCCCTTTAAGATTGTATTAAAAAATAATTTGGGTACTCGCAAAAAATGGCAGGGGAAAATGAAGGTATTTATCAGTTGCGTCGGCAATATGTCGCTCTTGAACATGACACATCCTCTGTTTTGTGTCGGGTTGGGGACATCCTACATTCGTCACTTTTCCTCCATGGGTTTGGGAAATTTGTTTGCCTCTCATTCAATTATCGAATTTCGTCAACATGACCTCTGATTCCATTTGAGTCAAATACTACCAAGCTCCAGTGTCGCTGATATGTTCAAGATAAGTTCCTTCTGCTTCTTATTCATTGCCTGGTTCTTTTTTCAGTTTCATCATTATCTTTTTTCCTCTGTCTCGGGTTGATGATGTGGGACGCATTATGGCCCTCCTTTGGTAGATTTCTTTTTGTTGACTTCAACTCATTATCCAGGAAGTAGATCTAGAGATCCCTTTTTAGTACCTTAGAGTCTGCATGCCCTAATGGAAGGTTGTTCACGTCCGATGAAAGGTTCACATCATTGGCCTTTGATCAGATGATTTCACGAGTGTTCAACATAAACTCCTTATTCACGTCTCGTGGATTGTACTGGTAGTACCTTGAGGGCCATTGTCATTATTGGTGGTCTCTCTCGTGCATGTTAACAATTTACATCATTAACTAGTAATCATGCGATTTTCTTGCATGTTCGACTTCAACTCATTCATTCACATGCCTGAATTTGTACTTGGTCGGGCCGTGACAGAGCACAAGCCCCTGGGTTTTGTCTGATAAAGTCCAGGTTGCGAGGTGATAACTCTTTTATATGGATGGCTGAGATTCTACCTGAGTCCATATTTGTGGTCCTCTTTATTGCTGGGTGGCTACGACGATACCACTAGATCCTATTTCATGATCTCTTTTATCGATGGCTGCGTCCATACCTCATGTCATGTGTTTATCTTAGATATTTCAGTTATGTATATATATGTGCTTAATTTCACATGTTTTCCAACAATGAAATATTGGTCCTGGCACGTACTTGTAAAGAATTTCACCCCTCACTCTTGTTTTACCTTCATGCTTTAGGGGGCATTTGTTACAAATTTTTTTTTCACTGTCCCTGTACTCCATATTCCATAATCTTGGAGGACCTTCAACAATGACCCCTAAGTCTATTTTCCATCATGAAAATGTGCCATTATATCCCTTACAGTATACTGAACAAACTCTATGTTAATAAATCCTAGAGTAGCTCCTTAAAAACATGTTAATTTGGAGCAGCACGCCTTTTGTTTGTCTCACTCGCGCCGATGCCTCATCTTAAGACTGGAGCAGCGTCGATTGGTGCTAGAATGGAGATCATACTCAGGTTGATCCACTTCTGGAAGGTTTTTAAAAATGGAAACGAAGCTTCGGGATCTAGAAGCTTCGTGGGCAGAGAGCTGGTTATTTGTTCATGGGGATAGGGCTGAGCTTCTCCCTTTGGGGTTCTTGTTCCTAAAAAAGAGGAACCACCCAAGGAGATAAAATATTTCCCCACCTTAAGTGGATCCACGTTCCCTCTCCCTTCACTATAAAATGGATATCCTCCCATACCTCTTCTAGTTTGAATAGAGATAAAAGAAAAACAAAGAGAGAATTGTTGCTATACGCATTGAAGGAGAGTTGAGACCTTTTTCCTTTTTGTACCAAGTTGAAACGAGCGGTTTGGAGACGTGCCTGGATCCATACCTGTTGAAGGAGAGATGCGACATCAAGGCACAGCTTGTAACTCCCTCTCTTATATTAATATGATACAACTGATTCTTAGTTTCCACTCTTGTCTACAACACATGATTTGATTTCTAGTATTCCTTGATCAACTAGATAGATTTTTTATGTGAAATACATGTTGTCCTTTCACGTTTTGTGTTTTTTGATCTCTTGTGTAGGTAACTGAGCGCTGGTGACAGTGAGGATCTGACTAAGAAGAGAAAATGATCAAAGGAATCGAGTGAGGAGCAGCATCAGATCGAGGTAGGTAATCTATATACGATTTGTGTCCATTTAAAATCTAGGAAAGTAGGCATTAGATTATTCCCTGTTGTTACTATACCCATCCTAGGGCTAGAGGGATCGTCTTTGACCGCATAGAGGATTTTCCTGCATAATACTAAGTAAGAAATGCTTCTAGCATATATAGTGCACTTGCACTTCACAAGATTACCAACCCCAGTCGATAATTTATGATAGCAATTTAAGAACATTAAATTGACTAAAAATTTTGGCGTTGTTACTGGGGAAGTGTAAATAGGAGCCTTTTTCTCTCTTGAAAAAAAAAATCATAAATATAGAAAAATGATATGCATCGAGAAAGAGATTCTAGTGGTAGATTTGTAGCTAGAGGTAGAAGCTTAATTCCAACAACACCACTCACCCCATCTAGACCTCGTAGTGCCACACCATCCACCCAAAATCGTATACCATCCTTTGCAGGCAGAAATAGACTTATTGAGGTATTAAGATCTGAAATTCTACCTATAAAATCACCAATTCATCAACTGAAGCAGTTGTGGAAGAACAATATCCTACATCCCCAACAAAAGGAGTAATCTTCCAAAGTACAACTGGGGAACACATTTTAGCTCAAGAACTAGAAATCCCTAGTGAAGAAGAGGAAGAAGAAATATATTATAATATACCATTGATAGAGGAACCGAAAGAATTAGAAGAGGAACAAAAAAATTCAATTTTGGAACCTTATATTAGTTATGAGGAGCCTACAATGGCTAGGGAAGGAGAATGGGAAGTAGAAAATGTGAATGATGAACATTTAAGAATTGGAGGAGGTTGATCTAGGATTGGAGGTGGAGGTGGAGGTAGAGGAAGAGGTGGAGGTAGAGGAAGGGGAAGAGGAGGAGAAGAAAGAGTAGAACTAGATCCTGTTGGATTTCCTATCCTTGATGAAGACACTACTTCCAAAATGAAGGGTATCTCACCCTCTATCCTTCCTAACTTCCATGTATTAAGAAATAAGGATCCTGAAACATTTCTTTTTGAATTCAAAGTTTTATGTAGATCATATGATTACTTACTGAATTCTCAAAAATTGAAATTGTTTCCAGCAACCCTTAAGGATGCAACATTGAAATGGTTCATGGGCTTAATATAACACTCTATTAGAACATGGTAAGAGATGAAAAATGCATTCTTATTAAAATACAAGGACTACTACATGCCTCATAATTTAAAGGATGAAGTATTTAAAATGGTGCAAAGAGAAGATTAAAATATTGAGGATTTAATTGAAAGATTCAGTTATAATCTTAAAAGGGATAAAATGGAAAATTTGGATCAAGATAGTTTGAAATATCTCCTACTAAAATTAATTAGAGATGAATGGATATATATATCCTTAACATGATGGGAAAATGATATATTTCTTTGTTATCATTACCTGAAATTTCTGAATTATGCATACATAGTTCAAGAGGTAAGTCAAGAGTTGGAAAGAATTCAAGAGACCATGTTATCTCTAGAATTAATAAATCCACAAATGGAATAGTAAGCAGGGCCGAAATAGGAAATTTTCTTGATGACTTTAAAACATACATTTTAGGGAGTCTTAGTGAACAAATAGACACCTTGAAACTACAAAAAAAGCAAAGAGTTGAAAGTAATGCCTTATCTATATTTTGTCCTAAGTGCAAAAAGAAGCATGCTTTGAGAGAATTCCCTCTTGATTAAAAAAGTGTAGAAACTTGTGTTATATGTATAGAAAATCATGATAAAAAAAATGTCCTTCAATTCTAGGTATTAAAGCTATCTACCAAGAGAAAGTGGTTCCAAATGAAATGGATCCTCTTTGTTTTGTTGCTAGAAGACCATGGCAAGGATCACAACCTCAAGGTTTCAACACTCAGATGTATACTCAACCCCCACAAAATAACCAGACTGCACAAATGCTATAGAAGCCTTGGTCTCAATCCGAACCTTGGAAACAAGGATGGAAAAATCCTTATGGTAGATATTCTCAATATCCCCAATATCCACAACCTTATCCAAAATTTCCACCACAACATTTTCCTCTATCTAGTCAACAACCTCAACCTCAGTTTCAAAATCAAAATCAACCACTTTCATTACCATTTCCACAACGACCAAATCAATTACCCGCTCAACCACTTCCAAACCCAAACAACAAAAATGCTTAACCTATTTACAACATGGGCGGAAACAATTTTCATACTTATATGATAACTCCATTAGATCTTAATAATGTCCAACTTAGATTTGGTAGAGTATTATAAAATAAATTACCATATGTTGTTATTCAGAAAAAAGGAAAAGGATGATAATTCTTATGAAGAGACATCTCTTCATCAAAATGAAAATCCTTAAAGGAAAAAATAGTTATTATAAAGAAGAGAAATATCTTCAACAGAAAGAAAATCTTCAAAAACAAACCACTCTTACACATGATAATCCAATAAACTCAACTCCCATTATAGAACAACCTTCATTATCTGTCTCAAAACCACATTTCCTTGAAAGATTACAAATTGATAAAGGGTTGGAAAAACAAATCATGATGCCTGATTATGATATGTTAGATGAGCTAAAGAATGTTTTCAGAAAAATACCTTTTCTACAATTTATCAAAGAAATTCCAATCCTTGCAAAGACAATAAGGGAATTATGTATAAAGAAACAGAGAAGAAAAATAAAAGAAGTGAAAAGAATACAGTTAGTTGGAAAAATTGCAGACATCATGATGGGAAAAACAACAATACAAAAATATTTAGATCCAGGAAGTCCTAGTGTGAAAACAGATATCAATGGTGTTGAAATTCCAAACACACTGATCGACTTAGGAGTAGTCATAAACATTATGATTAAACAAACCATGGATTAGATAAGGCTTCCAAATCTTCAATATACACCAACATTGTTACAGCTAGCATATAGGTCTGTAATTAAACCTGATGGTTTATTAGAAGACATTTATGTATCCTTAGATTCTTGGGAATATCCAGTTGATTTTATGATCTTAACACCCAAGAATAACGTAGGAGGATATCCATTAATTTTAGGAAGACCTTGGTTAGCTACAACTGATGCTTTTATCAGTTGTAGATTTGGTGATATGATTATCTCTGATGGAAGTTAAATGAATAAATTCACATTATATCCACTTGCAAAAACAATGATAGAGGTAGAAAATCAAGAATGGATGGATGATGATGATATACAACCTATTTTTACTATCTCACAAATCAATGAAGAAGATCAAATTTTAAATTCAATAGAAAATAATGAATCATCTTCATACTGTGTGGTTAGTCAAAATTTTCAAGAATAGTGCAACATTGAATATTTATCATCCACACAAATGTCTTTATATTCTATGGAAGAATTTGGAAATTCTTTAATAGAAATCTTTCCAGGAAAAACATTAAATGTAAATAAAAATCTGGAAGAGTTTCAAAAGAATAAATTGATGGAAACATTACAAAAACACCCTTCTGCATATGCATGGGAATACACTAACATGAAAGGAATCAATACTAAAACTTGCATGCATCACATATATATTGAAGAAAATGCCAGAACAATCTGACACCCTCAGAGAAGAATTAATCCAAACTTAAGTGAAATTGTTAAGGAGGAACTATAGAAAATATTAAATGTCAATTTTATTTATCCAATATCAGACAACAAATGGGTTTCACCTTTAGTAATTTTCCCTAAAAAGAATGGAAAATGGAGAGTATGTATTGATTATAGGGAGCTGAATAAAGCTACTTTGAAAGATCATTTTCCACTTCCTTTCATAGATCAAGTTTTAGATACATTAGTAGGGGAGAAATATTTTTCATTTTTGGATGGATTTAGTGGATACAATCAAATTTAGGTAGCACTAGAAGATGAAGACAAAACCACTTTTACCTGTCCATAGGGGATCTATGCTTACCAAGTAATTCCTTTTGGATTATGCAATGCACCAACAACATTCCAAAGAGAAGTATTGGGTATTTTCTTTGATCTAATTCGTGATTGTGTGGAAATGTATATGGATGATTTTATAGTCTATGGAAATTCTTTTGAAGAAGCCCTTGAAAATTTGGAAAAATTTCTCATAATATGTAAGGAAGAAAATCTCTCTCTAAGTCATGAAAAATGTTTTATGATGTTTACTGAGGGGATTGTTTTAGGACGCCATATTCCAGGAAATGGAATTAAGGTGGACTCACATAAAGTAGAAGTTATTTCCAGATTAGCAGTTCCAACTTGTCAAAGATATGTTAGGAGTTTTCTTGGTTTCACAGGATACTATAAAATATTTATAGAAAAATTTACAAAAATTGCATCACCACTCTTCAAATTGCTTGCAAAAGATTGTGAATTCAGTTGAAATCGTGATTGCAAAAAAGCCTTTGAAACTTTGAAAGAAAATATTTCCGAAGCACCTATTTTAAGAGGACCAAATTGGAAATTGCCTTTCCATATTTCAACTGATGCTTCAAATACAACTCTGGGAGCTGTATTGGGACCAAAATACTTGACTCCTTATGCCATTTACTATACAAGTAAAAATTTGACTCCTGCAGAGTTAAATTATACTGTTACTGAAAAAGAGTTTTTAGGTGTTTTCCACACCATTAACAAATTCATATATTACATCAATGGCTATGAAAATTTCATTCATAAGATCATTACGTAATTAGATATTTAATGAATAAATCAATCACTAATGCTAGAATCCCAATATGGTTATTATTATTGCAAGAATTCGATATCACCATTTTAAATCGACCTAGAAAACAAAACACGTTTGCTAACTTTTTATATAGAATTAAAAATGATAATAATGATATACCTATAGAAGATATTTTTCCTTGTGAATATATTTTTTCAATATCTACTAAATTTCCATGGTTTGCAGATATTGCTAACTATTTGACCACAGGGAAGTTACCATCATATTTGTTTCCTAGAGAAAAAAGAAAGATAATTCAAATTAATACATCTTATTCATGGATAAATGAAGAATTGTATAAGACAGGTCCAGATCTCATCATCTGAAGATGTGTGAGAGAAGACAAAATACTTGAGATACTAAAAGAATATCATGATGAACCATGTGGAGGAAACTTCACTGACAAAATAACTACTTAAAAAATCATTCTCTTGGGATACTATTGGCCTTCCCTTTTTAAGGATGCCAAAGAATATGATAAGAGATGTGATAATTGTCAAAGATTGGGGAAACATATTCCTTCAGATGAAATTCCTTTACAACCTCAGGTACTTATTGAACCTTTTGAAAAATGGGCTTTGTATTTTTTCAAACCAATCAATCCACCATCAAGACAAAAGAGGTATATTCTTGTATGCACTGATTATGTCAGTAAATGGGTAGAAGCTAAAGCACTTTCTTTTGCTACTGAAAATGCTGTAGTTTCATTTCTTTTTTAGGATATTTTTACTCGTTTTGGTGTCCCAAGGGAAATTGTGATAGATAAGGGTACTCAATTCACATCCAAGATAGTTCAGAAGATAGTAGAAGAATATAAAATCAAGCATAGAAAGTCTACTCCATATCATCCACAAGAAAATGGACAAGTAGAATCTACTAACAAAGTGATTGAAGCAATCCTTACCAAGACTGTACATTTGCATAGAAGGGACTGGGTAGAAAAGCTACCTGAAACTTTATGGGCCTACCACACCACATGGAGAAGAAAAACATGACACACTCCCTATGAACTTGTTTATGGGAAGCAAGTCCTATTTCCAATTGAGTTCCAAATAAAAACTTTCAAGACAACAGTTAAGTTGGGACTTGACCTGTCAGAAGCACAAAAGCATAGAATGGAACAACTCAATGAGCTAATCCAACAAAAAATATCCAAATGACATGATAAATATATCAAAGAAAGTAAATTTCAAGCAGGAGATTGGGCACTACTCTTTGATTAGAAGTTCAAGGATTTTCAAGGAAAATTTCAAACTCACTGGCTTGGGCCTTATGATATTGGGAGAGTCTTTGATAATGGAGTAGTTAGGATCATAACCATTGATCAAGAAAAAATTCCTCTCCTTGTAAATGGACATTGAATAAGAATCTATCATAAGCCATTGACAAAGGAGGAATTTGTTAATATTTTTCAAGACAACTATGATATAAAGTTTGTTAAGAAGAATCTTTCTTCTTCTTCGACTTAGAAGCCTTCTTTTATTTTATTACTTCAAAAAAAAAATTATATATATATATATATATATATTAGCATGAAAACCAACAATTGTTGGCATGCTTATACAAAAAATCTAAGGTGAAAACTAAGATTTTTGGCTCCTTAAATTTTCTTTATTCCTATTCTAAAATCCCATTTTCTTTGCATCCATTTTTTTTTTCAACCAATAAAGTTAGTTACTAGGATTTTGTAGCTTTGATGGATTTCTGCAGCTAATATGTGACATGACCTTTTTTTTCACTGAAGCAATTGAAGCATTAATTGAAGAGAACCTGAAGATAATACAAAGAGAAACAATTAAGGGTTAGAAACATCAATTCAAGGTTTGCAAATGAAAACAAAATTAATTAATAATAAGGATTTAAACATTGGCATATGAATTATATACCACCAATTCAAAAACATTGTTAATATGAGATGATCATGTAAAATCAAATCAAATCTAATACTTCACCATTTAACCCGTCATCATTACAGAAACACCCCAACATCAAATCCTGATTTCATTGTTGAAATCACCCAACTCATACTCTAACGGTCAGTTCATCCTGACCTCACTCACACTTTCGTTAAACCCGAAGCGTCAATCACTTACACTATCATTAATTTTGAAGCTCTCGTTCATACCATCAATCGAAACCCTCATACCCTGTCAAAGAGATAGTCTTAAGGAAAAACTTCTCAAACCATGGGAGTAATAGTAAGGACAGAATCAGAAGGATGAAATTTCATGGAAGGTTACCCACAGGTAAAAGAAGTGCTACAGAAAGCATAGTGGCTCAGTTTCATGGATAAGTTATAAGGTTTTAATAAGGAGGTAACTAAATCATTTTCCAGAGCTTTCGATGGAATGGATGTCAAAATCAGAGATGTCAAATTTGCAATAACAAAGTCTTTCATTACTAAAGCCACCAAACTGCCAAGAACTGGAGAGAATTGGTTCAAAAACAGAGGAATTGAAGGTGAATAATGGAAAGTCTTTCTGAAAAATCTAGGTATGGATACAATCATCTTTAAAAAGGGGATACCTATGTTAGGTCCCTATATTACTAGTATAGTTCCTTATTGTTATTAGTGTAACCCCCTTATTGTTATTATTGTACCCTTGTAACCCCCATTTTGTTATTATTGTGCCCTTAAATTATTATTGTTAGGTCGGCTAGGATTACATTGTGGCCCACTAGGATTACATTATGACCCCATGGACTCCTATATATAGAAAGGAGGTTTTGTAAATTGTATCATCCAAGAATTGTTCATTTATGTAATGTATTGGAGGTTTCCCCCTCGAAGTGGCTTATTTCTAAGGCGTTTATATCTCTTTTCTTCTATTTTTGAAGCTGGTTACACAACATTTGGTATCGGAGCTTTGGATTCTAGGGTTTCGCTGCTCCAAACAGGTCATCGTGGAATTTTCGCTATAACTTTTTTTCTACGAAGTTTCAGAAGCTGAAAGTTTTAGGGTACGAAGCCAAAATCTTGAGGAAGCTTGTATAAAAATTTCAGAGTTTGGTTCGCAATAATTTCGGAGATATGATCTGTGGAAGTCAGGTATTTTTTCAGGCTCCTAAACAGGTCATCGTGGCATTTGCGCTATAAATTGTTTTCTACGAAGGTTCAGAATCTGAAATTCATATGGTGCGAAGCTGAAATCCTGAGGAAATTCATCAAAAAATTTCAGAGCTTGGTTCGCAATATTTTGGGAGATATGATCTGTGGAAGGTAGTGCTTTTTCAGGCTCCTGAATTTCATCTCAAAGAGGTGATCGTGGGAAAAGTTCAATAACTCTCTCTCTGGGCATCGGATTGGAGTGCCGTAAAAATTGGTCGTAAGCACATGGAATGTAGTTTCTTGGCTATCAATTTTAGAGACAAAGAACGAAACAATGACACGTGGCAAGTCATAAAAGTTTGCTCTACTGAACCAGTCCATAATTAGGTCATTGTGGGAGATTGGACACAACTTTGTCTTGGAGAATCCAAATCATATCATACCTGTGGCATTTTGAAAGAAGCTTCAGAGGGCTACTACAGGGCTGAGTTTCAGATGTTGAAGAATTTCAATTACGGAGATAATTCAATTTCAATATCAGGCTCACTCAAAGCAAGTAAAGAATAGATATCAATATTGGATTCTAAAATGGACCCTAAAAGAATTCAACACCCATCAAGCCTTCAGAAGGCTCTACCATGACTCATGAAGATGAAGAATTTCAACATGATCTATCAAAATTACAAGAACAAGTGCAACAAATTTCACTCTCGCAAAGAGCAGCAAAAAATGAAATGGAAGTTTTGAAGAAAGGTGTGGAAGTGAAGATGGATGGTTTGAAGAAAGGCATGGAAGCTAAGATGGATGGAGTGGAAGTGAAGATGGAAGGTTTGAAGAAAGGCGTGGAAGCTAAGATGGATGGTGTGCAAGCTTACAGGCGCGGCGTGCAAACTTCAAGATGGATCAAGTGGAAGCTAAGATGGATGGCATGGAATCTAAGATGGATGACATGGAAGCTAAGATTGATGAGAAAATGGAAAACATGAAGAATTTTCTAAGCAGACATGGAAGGTTTGACAAAGTTGATACAAGAAAAGGTTTCCTAATGGTGAAAATATAGTAGAGGAAACTCATGATGAGGACAAAATAAATGTTAATCGTGATTTCATAAACTCTAATGTTGGAGGGAAGAACCACCATATTCCAAAAATGAATATGAGGAATTTTGATGGAAAGGATCCTATAACATGGATACTACAGATTGAGCAATATTTTGATCTCAATAATGTGAAACACACACAAAAGGTATGCATTGTAGCTTTACATTTAGAAAAAAATACATTTGTATGGTATCGATGGCTTTTCTCTCACCAAAAAAATTTCACTTGGTCAATTTTTACGGAAGAAATGATAGCACATTATGAGGATACAAAGAGAAACACTTTCTTTAGCCAATTGATAAATCTCAAACAAAACGGTTTAGTGGGGGAGCACATTGAGGACTTCCAAAAATTGAATATAAGGGTAACTGATATTCCAGAGGAACACATGATTGATCTCTTCATATGTACTTTAAAGGATAACATCCAACATTAAGTTCGTGTTTTGGAACTTGATTCATTGGAGAAGGAATTTAGGTTGGCAAGAAAAATTGAATGTAAAATTATGGCGACAAGGAAACCTACCACTCACTTCTATAACGAAGGAAGTGTTGCTATGCCTAGATTTCCACAACCTACAAAATTGACACCACAAAAATTGGAAGAAGAAAGGGCATTAGGGCTTTGCTACAGTTGTGATAGCAAATAAATAAAGTTCATAGGTGTTCTGAGAAGAACTTGTTTTACATAGATTGTGAAGAGGAAGAAGAAAATGAACAAGAAGAGGATATACACCACAAACCAATCCTAAAAAAAGAAGAAATGAGTATGACCATATCATGTAATGCAGCGGCAGGATACCACTCCTCCAAACTCTCAAGATAGCGAGACGGATCAAGAAGAAAAGGGTAATAGTGTTGATTGATTCGGGTAGCACCCATAATTTTATTCATTGTAAGGTAGCCAAGGAATTAAATTGTTTCCTATACCCGACACCGAATGTCAAGTGATGGTTGCAAATGGAGGAACTATAAATTGCTGCGGAAAATGCCATAAAATCAAGATAACCATGGGGGAATATGTGTTGACTATTCCGATGCTTTCCATTCCTATGGGAGGTGGCGATGTTGTACTAGGGTCTGATGGTTACAATCTTTGGGGACGGTAGCTTTTATTTTTCAAGAAATTTTCTTGAAATTTTTTCGGAAAGGAAGTCGAATTACGGGGTATTGAAGGGAAGCCGGGAAGGATAATAAGCTCTAATGTCATGACAAAGATTCTAAAGAAAGAACAACAAGGCGTAATTGCACAATTATGCTCACTAGAAGTTCCGACATCAAAATCATCTATTTCTGCAGATCTCCAACAAGTCTTGAACAATCATTCCAAGGTGTTTGAAACTCCCAAATGACTCCCACCTATTCGTGATCATGATCATGCTATTCATTTGATTCTAGGAAGTGTTCCTCCAAACATCAGGCCTTATAGATATCCTTACTTCCAAAGAGCGAAATTGAACGTATGATTGCAGAAATGTTAGAGGCAGGTATAATTCAACCTAGTCAAAGTTCTTTCTCTACTCCTGTAGTATTGGTACACAAGAAGGATGGATCATGGGAAGACACTTCAAGGTAAAACTGATCATGATAGTCTTAAACACTTTTTGGAACAAAGACTATCTTCAGAAGAGCAGCAAAAATGGGTCACAAAGATGTTGGGTTATGACTTTGAAATAGTCTACAAAAAAGGAAAGCTTAATGTTGTTGCAGATGCACTCTCAAGAAAGAATGAAGAGGTGGAAGCATTGCTTTGTGCCATTTATATTATCCAACCAGATTGGATAAACGAAGCAAGAGATGAATGGAAGAAGGACAAAGATGTATGGACACTCATTCAAAAGTTGCAGCCAGATCCTAGTACATCTGATACATTTAGTTGGAAAAATGATTCCTTATGGTACAAAGATCGCTTATATCTTTGTAAGAATTCCCAACTAAAACAAAAGATTCTTCTGGAATTGCACACTTCTCCTTTAGGAGGACACTCAGGATTTTTAAAAACTTACCACAGGGTGAAGAAAGATTTTTTTGGGATGGCCTTAAATCTGATATTCAAAATTTTGTGGCGGAATGTTTGGTTTTCCAGCAGAATAAAGTGGAGACAATTAAGACCCCAGGACTTCTACAACCTTTATCCATTCCAAGTCAACGTTGGGAGGAGATTTCAATGGATTTTATCACAGGTTTACCTAAGTCTGAAGGAAAGAATGTCATCATGGAGGTAGTTGATAGACTTACCAAGTATGCACACTTTTGTGCATTATCTCATCCATTTAAAGCAAGTACAGTTGCTACTACATTTGTGGACAGAATTCAAAAGCTACATGGAAGCCCAAGGGTTATTGTGAGCGATAGAGATCCCATTTTTACGGGGAAATTTTTGGACGGAGTTATTTTCTTGTTTGGGTACTCAATTAGCTCATAGCTCATCTTATCATCCTCAATCTGATGGTCAAACTGAGATAGTAAATAAATGTTTGGAAGGATATCTTCGTTGTTTTGTATACGATAAACAAACACAATGGGTCAAGTGGTTACCTCTCGCTGAATGGTGGTATAACACTTCCTTCCATACTACAGCAAAAATGACCCCATTTATGGCACTTTATGGATATCATCCACCATCAATCACATCATATTTAAGGGAAAATTCGAAGGTTCAAGCAGTGGAAGATCACATCGAGCATCAGCAAGAAGTTCTCCAACTCTTAAAGGATAACCTGAATTTGGCACAAAATCGAATGAAACAATAGGCAGATCAACATCGCAGCGAGAGAAGTTTTGATTTAGGAGATTGGGTATTTTTACGGCTACAACCATACAAACAAATGTCCCTCAAGCAAGCTAAGAAGGATAATAAATTATCGCCAAAGTACTATGGTCCTTACGAGGTGTTGCAAAAGATTGGTACTATGGCATACAAATTGGAGCTTCCTGCTTCTTCACGAGTGCATCCAATTTTCCATGTTTCATGCTTAAAGAAGGTTATAGGTGAAAATCTTCAAGTTCAAACAATATTGCCAGAACTTGATGAGGAAGGAAAAATCATATTGGAACCTGAAGCGGTCACGGAAACAAGAACTCGACAACTGCGGAATCGATCAATTTCAGAGTATCTCATCAAGTGGAAGAACTTACCCACTGAAGATTCTACATGGGAGGATGAGAATTTTATACAAAAGCACCCAGAGCTACTCAAGCGTTGAGGACAACACTTTTTTTTAAGGAGAGGGGCATGTTAGGTCCCTATATTACTAGTATAGTCCCTTATTATTGTTAGTGTAACCCCCTTATTGTTATTATTGTACCCTTGTAACCCCCATTTTGTTATTATTGTGCCCTTAAATTATTATTGTTAGGTCGGCTAGGATTACATTGTGGCCCACTAGGATTCCATTATGGCCCCATGGACTCCTATATATAGAAAGGAGGTTTTGTAAATTGTATCATCCAAGAATTGTTCATTTATGTAATGTATTGGAGGTTGCCCCCTCGAAGTGGCTTATTTCTAAGGCGTTGATATCCCTTTTCTTCTATTTCTGGAGCTGGTTACACAACAACCTAGCACAACTCTTAAAGGAAAATGCAGGAATTTTCTATTAATAATTCAAAAATTTGTCACCTGCGAGGGAAGATTTGGATGCATATTCTTTTATCATGTTAGATTGTTGATGAATTTTCTTGAAGGCAGTAAGTTAAATATTCCATACTTCTTGTTGAATAGCTTAAGAAAAATGTCAGGAAATGTTCAAAGGAGAATCTAGTTTATAGAAAACACAATGTATCATCATGGGTTTATTAAAATTCTCATTGAATTTCACCTTAAAATTCTAGGGGATATTTGGGAAAATTTCCTAATTCAGAATCATTTCAAAGAGGGAAATCAAGAACAACCTAGCAGTAGCAAAAGAAAAAGGGGGGAGGAATAGAAAAATTGAAGACCCTATTGAAAGTGAACAACAACCATATCAGGAACAGTCAGAAGATGAGGTTCCCATTGCAGAAATTTTAGGGAAACTTAAGAAGCAAACTATTAAGAAGAGGGAATTCAACACAAAAGAAAAGGGTACATCCACAAAAATAGAGGGTTCCAAGATAAGGAAGAAAATGGCAAAAATTCAAAACCATCCTCCATTAGTAAGAAGAAGTGCTAGGCTCAGCCAAGCAGTAAAAGAACCATCTCCAAAAGATACATAATTTGTTGAATTAGAAGAGGAACCTTGTTGTGTAGCTTGACTCCAAAAAGAGAAGAAAAGAGATATCAACGCCTTAGAAATGAGCCACTTCGGGGGCAGCCTCGATACATTACATAAATGAACAATTCTTGGATGATTCAATTTACAAAACCTCCTTTCTATATATATAGGAGTCCATGGGGCCATAATGTAATCCCAGTGGGCCACAATGTAATCCTAGCCGACCTAACAATAATAATTTAGGGGCACAATAATAACAGAATGGGGATTACAAGGGTACAATAATAACAATAAAGGGGTTACACTAACAACAATAAGGTACTATACTAGTAATATAGGGACCTAACATGCCCCTCTCCTTCAAAAAAGCGTTGTCCTCAACGCTTGAGTAGCTCTGGGTGCTTCTGTATAAATTTTTCATCCTCCCATGTAGAATCTTCAGTGTATAAATTCTTCCACTTGATGAGATACTCTGAAATTGATCGATTCCGTAGTTGTCGAGTTCTTGTTTCCATGACCGCTTCTGGTTCCAATATGATTTTTCCTTCCTCATCAAGTTCTGGCAATATTGTTTGAATTGGAAGATTTTCTCCTATAACCTTCTTTAAGCATGAAACATGGAAAACTGGATGTACTCGCGAAGAAGCAGGAAGCTCCAATTTGTATGCCATAGTACCAATCTTTTGCAACACCTTGTAAGGACCATAGTACTTTGGCGATAATTTATTATCCTTCTTAGCTTGCTTGAGGGACATTTGTTTGTATGGTTGTAGCCGTAAAATACCCAATCTCCTACATCAAAACTTCTCTCGCTGCGATGTTGATCTGCCTGTTGTTTCATTCGATTTTGTGCCAAATTCGGGTTATCCTTTAAGAGTTGGAGAACTTCTTGCTGATGCTCGATGTGATCTTCCACTGCTTGAACCTTCAAATTTTCCCTTAAAGATGATGTGATCGATGGTGGATGATATCCATAAAGTGCCATAAATGGGGTCATTTTTGCTGCGGTATGGAAGGAAGTGTTATACCACCATTCAGCGAGAGGTAACCACTTGACCCATTGTGTTTGTTTATCAGATACAAAACAACGAAGATATGCTTCCAAACATTTATTTACTATCTTAGTTTGACCATCAGATTGAGGATGATAAGATGAGCTATGAGCTAATTGAGTACCCAAACAAGAAAATAACTCCGTCCAAAAATTTCCAGTAAAAATGGGATCTCTGTCGCTCACAATAACCCTTGGGCTTCCATGTAACTTTTGAATTCTGTCCATAAATGTAGTAGCAACTGTACTTGCTTTAAATGGATGAGATAATGCACAAAAGTATCCATACTTGGTAAGCCTATCAACTACCACCATGATGACACTCTTTCCTTCGGACTTAGGTAAACCTGTGATAAAATCCATTGAAATCTCCTCCCAACGTTGACTTGGAATGGATAAAGGTTGTAGAAGTCCTGGGGTCTTAATTGTTTCCACTTTATTCTGCTGGCAGACCAAACATTCCGCCACAAACTTTCGAATATCAGATTTAAGGCCATCCCAAAAAAATTCTTTCTTCACCCTGTGGTAAGTTTTTAAAAATCTGAGTGTCCTCCTAAAGGAGAAGTGTGCAATTCCAGAAGAATCTTTTGTTTTAGTTGGGAATTCTTACAAAGATATAAGCGATCTTTGTACCATAGGGAATCATTTTTCCAACTAAATGTATCAGATGTACTAGGATCTTGCTGCAACTTTTGAATGAGTGTCCATACATCTTTGTCCTTCTTCCATTCATCTCTTGCTTCGGTTATCCAATCTGGTTGGATAATAGAAATGGCACAAAGCGATGCTTCCACCTCTTCATTCTTTCTTGAGAGTGCATCTGCAACAACATTAAGCTTTCTTTTTTTGTAGATTATTTCAAAGTCATAACCCAACATCTTTGTGACCCATTTTTGTTGCTCTTCTGAAGATAGTCTTTGTTCCAAAAAGTGTTTGAGACTATCATGATCAGTTTTTACCTTGAAGTGTCTTCCCATTAGGTAAGTTCTCCATTTCTTTAGTGCATGCGGTATTGCTAACATTTCCTTCTCATAAATAGGTTTCTGTAAATACTTTCCTTTGATTGGATGACTTTCAAAAGCAATGGGTCTTCCTTCTTGCATTAAAACAACACCAATTCCATTTCCTGAGGCATCACATTCCACAATAAAGGGTTTTGTGAAGTCTGGCGTAGATAAGGTCGGTGCTAGGCACATTGCCTCTTTAAGATGTTCGAAGGCCTTAGTTGCTTCAGGAGTCCATGAAAATGCATCTTTCTTCAATAATGTTGTTAGAGGTGCTGCTATTCTCCCATAATTCTTAACAAACTTGCGATAATACCCTGTTAACCCGAGAAATCCTCGCAACTGCTTTATGGTTGTGGGAACTTTCCATTCCTTAATGGCTTTAATTTTGTTAGGTCCACTTTAACACCCTCGTGAGATACAATATGACCCAGATATTCCACCTCTTGTACTCCAAAGAAACATTTGGATTTTTTTGCATATAATTGTTTCTCATGCAATAGTTTGAGCACCCTGTCAACATGTTCAACATGATCCTTCCAAGACCTGCTGTAGATTAGTATATCATCAAAAAATACTAGCACAAATTTTCTAAGGAAGGGTTTGAAAATGGAATTCATCGACCCTTGAAATGTAGAAGGTGCATTGGTAAGGCCAAAAGGCATGACCAAAAATTCATAATGACCCTCATGAGTTCGAAATGTTGTTTTTGGAATATCTTCGGTCTTCATTCTAATTTGATGATATCCTGAACGAAGATCCAACTTGATAAAATAAATTGCTCCATGTAATTCATCCAATAATTCATCAATCACAGGAATGGGAAATTTGTCTTTAATGGTGAGCTTATTGAGCTCCCTATAATCCGGACACAATCGCCATGATCCATCCTTCTTGTGTACCAACACTACAGGAGCAGAGAAAGAACTTTGACTGGGTTGAATTATACCCGCCTCTAACATTTCTGCAATCATACGTTCAATTTCGCTCTTTTGGAAGTAAGGATATCTATAAGGCCTGATGTTTGGAGGAACACTTCCTGGAATCAAATGAATAGCATGATCATGATCACGAATAGGTGGGAGTGCTTTGGGAGTTTCAAACACCTTGGAATGATTGTCCAAGACTTGTTGGAGATCTGCAGAAATAGATGATTTTGATGTTGGAACTTCTAGTGAGCATAATTGTGCAATTACGCCTCGTTGTTCTTTCTTTAGAAGCTTTGTCATGAAATTAGAGCTTATTATCCTTCCTGGCTTCCCTGCAATACCTCGTAATTCAACTTCCTTTCCTTCTGAAAAAAATTTCAAGAAAATTTCTTGAAAATTAAAAGCTACCGTCCCCAAAGATTGTAACCATTGTACTCCTAGTACAACATCGGCACCTCCCATAGGAATGGAAAGCATTGGACTAGTCAATACATATTCCCCCATGGTTAGCTTGATATTATGGCATTTTCCAGAGAAATTTATAGTTCCTCCATTTGCAACAATCACTTGACATTCTGGTGCTGGGTATAGGAAACAATTTAATTCCTTGGCTACCTTACAATGAATAAAATTATGGGTGCTACATGAATCAATCAACACTATTACCTTTTTCTTCTTGATTTGTCCTTCTATCTTGAGAGTTTGAGGAGTGGTAATTCCTGCCAGTGCATTACACGATATGGTCGGATTCATTTCTTCCTCTTCTAGGGGTGGTTTCTGGTGTATATCCTCTTCTTGTTCATTTTCTTCTTCTTCTTCACAATCTATGTAAAATAATTTCTTCTCAGCACACTTATGACCTTTAGTGTATTTGCTATCACAACTGTAGCAAAGTCCTTTTGCTCTTTTTTCTTCCAATTGTTGTGGTGTCAACCTTGTAGGTTGTGGAAATCTAGATGTAGCCACACTTCCTTCTTTATAGAATTGAGTAGTAGACTTCCTTGTTGCCATAATTTTACATTCAACTTTTCTTGCCAACCTGAATGCCTTCTCTAATGAATCAGGTTCCAGAACACGAACTGCATGTTGAATGTTATCCTTTAAACTGCCTAAGAAGAGATCAATCCTGTGGTCCTCTGAAATATCAGTTACCCTTATACTCAATTTTTGGAAGTCCTCAATGTGCTGCCCCACTAAACCCTTTGTTTGAGATTTATCAATTGGGTAAAGAAGGTGTTGCTCTTTGTATCCTCATAATGTGCTATCATTTCCTCCGTAAAAATTGACCAAGTGACAATTTTTTTACGGGAGCAAAGCCATTGATACAATACAAATGTATTTTGTTCTAAATGTAAAGTTGCAATGCGTACCTTTTGTGTGTTTTGCACGTTATGGAGATCAAAATATTGCTCCATCTGTAGTATCCATGTTACAGGATCCTTTCCATCAAACTTCCTCATATCCATTTTGGAATATGGTGGTTCTTCCCACCAACATTCGAGTTTATGAAATCACGATTAACATTTATTTTGTTCTCATCATGAGGTTCTTCTCCTATATTTCCGCCATTAGGAATCATTTCTGGTTTTAAGCTTGTCATCAAGCCTTCCATGTATGATTTTAGATCATTCTTCATGTTTTCTATGTTGTCTTTCATGTCATCCATCTTAGCTTCCATGCACACTTCCATGCCATCCATCTTAGCTTCCATTCCATTCATCTTAGCTTCCACGCCATCCATCTTAGCTTGCACACCATCCATTTTAGCTTCCACGCCTTTCTTCAAACCTTCCATCTTTACTTCCACGCCATCCATCTTAGCTTCCATGCCTTTCTTCAAACCATCCATCTTCACTTCCCCACCTTTCTTCAAAACTTCCATTTCATTTTTTGCTGCTCTTTGCGAGAGTGAAATTTGTTGCACTTGTTCTTGTAATTTTGATAGATCATGTTGCAATTCTTCATCTTCATGAGTCATGGTAGAGCCTTTTGAAGGCTTGATGGGTGTTGAATTCTTTTTAGGGGCCATTTTAGAATCCAATATTGATATCTATTCTACAAGATGCCCTTGGAATCAATTCAACTTGATTCTTCAAACAAGACTTATGCAATTCGGAAAAAAATACACACCTTTTACTAGCTTTTAGGAGCTCGATATTGAAATTGAATTATCTCTGTAGTTGAAAATTTTTGATATCTGAAATTCAGCCCTGTAGTAGATCTCTGAAGCTTCTTTAAAATGCCACAGGTCTGACCTGATTTGGATTCTCCAAGACAAATTTGTGTCCAATCTCCCACAATGACCTAATTCTGGACTGGTTCAGTAGAGCGAACTTGTACGACTTGCCACGTGTCACTGTTTTGTCCTTTGTCTCTGAAATTGATAGCGAAGAAACTTCAGTCTGTGTACTTGCAACCACTTTTTACGGCACTTCAATCCAATGCCCAGAGAGAGAGTTATTGAAGTTTTCCCACGATCACCTCTTTGAGATGAAATTCAGGAGCCTGAAAAAGCACTACCTTCCAGAGATCATATCTCCAAAAATATTGCGAACCAAGCTCTGAAATTTTTTGACGAATTTCCTCAGGATTTCAGCTTCGCACCATATGAATTTCAGACTCTGAAACTTGGTACAAAAAAATTTATAGCGCAATTGCCACGATGACCTGTTTATGAGCCTGAAAAAATACCTAACTTCCACAGATGATATCTCCTCAAATATTGCGAACCAAGATCTGAAATTTTTAGACAACCTTCCGCAAGATTTCAGCTTCGCACCCTAGAAATTTCAGCTTCTGAAGCTTCGTAGAAAAAAAGTTATAGCGAAAATGCCACGATGACCTGTTTGGAGCAGCGAAACCCTAGAATCCCAAAGCTCCGATACCAAATGTTGTGTAACCAGCTCCAAAAAGAGAAGAAAAGAGATATCAACGCCTTAGAAATGAGCCACTTCGAGGGGGCAACCTCCAATACATTACATAAATGAACAATTCTTGGATGATACAATTCACAAAACCTCCTTTCTATATATAGGAGACCATGGGGCCATAATGTAATCCTAGTGGGCCACAATGTAATCCTAGCCGACCTAACAATAATAATTTAAGGGCACAATAATAACAAAATGGGGGTTACAAGGGTACAATAATAACAATAAAGGGGGTTACACTAACAACAATAAGGGACTATACTAGTAATATAGGGACCTAATATAATTACAAGTTCCATCACCTTCTATTATTTCCTTCTAGCAAGTCATAGTCCAGTGAAGATTATTTGATCTAATATCTCTAGGAGAATTACGACTACATTGAATCTCTAGAGAGAGGAGATATAGGGAAGAAATCAATCTTAGTTTAGAGGGAAGAAGCTCAGCCTCATAGTCAACAAGAACCTCCAGCTAAGAACACCTTAAGAAAATAAATATTTGAGCTAGAGATACTAAACAAGCATATAAAATAGGAGCATGATGCCTTAAAGTTGCAAAACAAGATTGAGAAAACTAAAATGACAATATCCTTTTGCATTTGGGTTTATGGTACAAGAAAAACAAAGAATTAAAGAAAAAAAATAAAGATCTTAAAAGACAAGTCATAAACTTGAAGTACAAAATTCTGATGAGAAAGCCAAGGATGGCTGTGACTAGAAAGAACGTAAAGAAGTTAAAATTGGATGTTTTAGCATAAGTTTCAGGGAAAATGTAGTAGCATGTCAAGGACCATAAATTTTGTGTTTTTGCGTGAGGACATGCAATGACCTCCTCATGGGGGAGTGTAGAGCCTCATGATTGCCTCATTTTTGACACTTCCTTTCGCTCATCTTTCCTTCTTTTTGCCATCACCATCAACTCAAAGAAGTGTTAAAATGCAAGTTTTAACTTGGTAAGGTATTTTAATGACTTATTAATCATATTTTGAAATGTTCCTTATTATTAGATAAATTTTTTTATTTAGCTAAAAAATTAATGCAATTCTGCAGTTGATCCACGTTTCTGTAGTGTAATATTCCAAATAGGAAATGACAACAATACAAAGCATACAAAGACTAAATCTACAATAGTATGGAAAACACATTAAAAACACCATGAAAAGAGCTAGAACTGCTGAGCCATTTTATTAAAATAATGGACATGAAATATAAGTACAACAATGCTAAAAAAGATATAACTTTGGCTGGCTAAGCTCGTTGGAATGTCCCTCAGATTCTCCCACCCAAAACACTGCTCTACTGCTGCTCTGTTGGACTCTCCCTCTACACTGCCCTGCTAGAAATGTTGCTGATGAATAAATAGGGCTGCGTAGATGAGGCTGATCTAGTGCTCAGAAAATGTTGGGATTTTGACATCAGACTCTACTCCAAAAACCCAGAATAACCCAGAGAGGATTTCTGGAAAGGTTGACCCTGGAAAATCATCCTCCCAGGGTTTGAAAACACACAACTATTGGGTATGCAGAGATATGGGTTGAACTAAAAAATAAACTAGTGCAAATTATCCCCAAAGGTCAAATATTGAAGGGCTTTTCCCCTCACTCAATATGAAGCGTAAATTCCTTTGAATTTCTCCCTCTCCAGAACCCCTCTGCTGTTAGACTGCGTAAATCACTGGGTGATTGCGATGTTATAGGAGGGCTTGCATGTGGCTTGATGCTAAGATACTTAGTCTTCTCTCGTCGAACAATAAAACTCGTCTCCTGAGCGGGAACTCGAAGTCCCTCAAAGATGAGGTTGGGATCTTCGCTCGGAGACACCCGTGTGCTAAACAACACTGTAGGCTCAACTAAACAGCTCAAGCATGCTCAAGTCGTAAAGACCAGAAATTCAGAATATGCAAGAATGATTTCCATGGCTGCCCTCACCCCCTTCTTATTCTTGTGAAACCCTAAAAAACTTGGGTCCACTCATTAACTGCACTGCTACTTTTCCCCTTAGCTTTCAGACTTGTTGCGTTGGCCTCTTGACCTCTTGGCCCCCCAAGAGCTATTGTTAGAGTGGGGTCCCCTGAATGAAATTTTGATATAAATTTGTAATATCTTGAGTATTTTTAGTCATGCGTAGCACACATTAAGGGACTTTGGGGCGGGTAAAAGTCCCTCATTCATTGTAATGGGAAAAAAGGGGTAGATCTAGGGGTTGAAAACCATGATTTGCGGACCCTAGGTTAGCGCAGGATAAAAGTATAAGTAAGAGTCTAGGATGAGTCAAAGAGTTAGTCTTTTGAGATGTCTATGGCACGTTGTTAATGATAGATCTGTTCTGAAGATTTTGTGCGAACTTGTCTGGGTAAGGGATCCTGCTGGTTGTGTTTGTGGAGACCTTAAGTCCTGCTGTGTGTAGACCCTGTTGGCTGTGTGCACGGGCTGGTGAAAGAATATGTAAGGATCTGAAGTATTAATAAATAAAAGGATGTTTTTCTCATATCGATTGTCTCTATGATATGTTATGCTGCAAGTTATTTCCTCTGTTATCTCTGTAGTGTTGAATATTTCTAGCTAATTGATTGCGCACGTGGATGTGATGCTTTAAAGAGTAATGGATGCATAGTTTTGGTGATTTTTAGTCATATAACTCTTGTTAATTGATTATATGATAAGTTACGAGCTGCGTGCAAGTTATTATGTCTAGTATATTGTTAAGGGTTTCTGGTTAGGGATTTTTCAGTGCAGGCCTGTTATATATCTAAGGGCACCCCCTTCATTAAATCTCTCTCTCTCTCTCTCTCTCTCTCTCAGGGTGTGGAAACCTGGTTCCAACACCCTCCCATACTACTTCGGGTGAGACCTTGGAATAAGCAAGTGGGTCATTGCCGAAAGGGCTAGTAGTACAAGGGTTTGTTGGTTAACCTCAAATTTGAACCTGGGTCAAGACCCCTCAAACCAACAAATGGTTCCCCTCACTAGCTGTGTGCACGGGCTGGTGAAATAATATGTAAGGATTTGAAGTATTAATAAGTAAAAGGATGTTTTGTTTATATCGATTGTCTCTATGATATGTTACGCTACAAGTTATTTCCTCTGTTATCTCTGTAGTGTTGAATATTGCTAGCTAATTGATTGCGCACGTGGATGTGATGCTTTAAAGAGCAATGGGGGCATAGATCTGGTGATTTTTAGTGATATCACTCATGTTAATTGATTTTATGATAAGTTACGGGTTGCGCACAAGTTATTTTATCTAGTATATTGTTAAGGGTTTTTGGTTACGGATTTTTCAGCGTAGGCCTGTTATAGATCTAAGGGCACCCCCTTCATTAAATCTCTCTATCTCTCAGGGTGTGGAAACCTGGTTCCAACACCCTCCAATACTACTTAGGGTGAGACCTTGGCTTGCGTAAGTGGGTAATTTCCGAAAGGGCCAGTAGTACATGGGTTTTTTGGTTAACCTAAAATCAGAACCTGGGTCAAAACCTCTCAAACCAACAGCTGTGCTATCCACATTAGCTCTAGGAAAGTGGTTTTATTCTAATTGATGGGTTTATCGGTCCCTTCACCCTTTTATTTACCTACTTAACCTAAGAAAAACAAAATTGGAAAAATTTAATATTTCTAATTAGATGTCAACTAATTAGGAATATTACAGTCCTCCTCGCCAAAACATTGCTTGTCCTCAAGCAATTATAAAGATGGATGCTGCAGAATTTTCTACCCATTCCAAGTAGCATCCTCATCTAGAAGGTTTCTCCATCTGATTAGATATTCTTTGACTAACCTGCTCCTTAGCTGCCTCTCCCGGGTGTCTAAAATGGCCTCCAATTGTAAAACTAGATGCCCCTCATCATCAATAGGCAGAAGTTCCCCAGTGGCAACCACCTGCTGCCCAAGAGCCTTCTTTAGGAATGAGACATGAAAAATGTTGTGGATCCTGCTCCCAGTTGGAAACTCCAACTCATATGCCAGCTCCCCAACATGTCAGATCACTCTGTATGGCCCATAAAAGTGGGGTTTTAGCTTCTCAGCTCCCTTATGCTTCAGCGCAGACTACTTGTACGACTGAAGATAAAGGTAGACTAGATCATCTACCTCAAACTGCCTCTCCATGTGGCCTTAATCTGCATACAGCTTCTTCTGGTTTTGCACTATATCCAGGTTGTCCTTGAGAGCATAAATTATGTCCTGGCTCTCCTGGATCGAGTCATTGGCCTTGGGGACCTTGCTTGCTCCAAGCATCACATCAACAAAGGTTAAAGCATCATAACCATATAAAGCATAAAACATAGACTTACCGATTGACATGTGAAATGTCATTATGTAGTAGTATTCTTCCAAGTGAAGCCAACGTAGCCATTCCTTATGTTGCCATAAGACATAGTTCCTCAAGTAGCCTTCCAGCCACTTGTTTACTATCTCTACCTGTCCATCCATCTGTGGGTGATAACTAGTACTGGGTGTCAACTCAGTACCCACCAAATGGAAAATATCCATCCAAAAGCTTCCCATGAAACGAATGTCCCTATCACTGAATATGGTCTTGAGAAAACCATGAAGCCTGAAGACATCCCAAAAAAATAATCCCGCCACCTGTGAAGAAGTGTACCACGCGGAGATGGAAAAGAAGTGTGAATACTTCATTAGCCAATCAACACCCACATAAATACAATCCTTGCCCTACACCATAGGCAAACCCATGATGAAATCCATGGAAATGCTCTCCCACTTCCCCTTCAGAATGGGAAGTGGATGTAACAACCCCACGGGTTTTCTAAACTCCCCTTTGTTCTGCTGACAAAATTTTCACTCCTTGACATGTTGGAGTATGTCCTCCTTGTGGCCTCTCCATCAGAACCTCTCCCTGATGTCTCGGTATGTTTTGGTGAACCCTTGATGCCCTGAAAGTGGTGAGTCATGTGCTGCGTGCAAGATATTCTCCTTGAGCCGAGAGGCCCTTGTCAAGAAATCTTGTCCCAGTAATAGATGACCTCATCCATCACCCGATACCAGTCATCTGTCACCTGTCCATCCAACACCTCACAAGCAAAGCGGTCCTTGGAATAATCCACCAATAGCTGAGCCCTCCAATCTACATCAAGGCTCATCAAAGACAACGCTGCTCGCCTCTAAGAAAAGGCATCCGCCACCACATTATTCTTCCCTTTGACATACTCGATGTCAAAATCGTAGGCCTGGATTTTTCTGACCCACTTCTACTGTATCTCCTGCAACTTTTTCTGCTCAAGGAAGAATCAGAGACTGTTGTGGTCCGTCCTTACCCAAAATCTGTTACCCACCAAATATTGTTGGAACTTGGCCAACACATGCATGATGGCCAACATCCCTTTGTCGTATATAGAATACAACCTCTCATGTGGAAATAACTTCTGACTCTCGAAAGCTATAGGATGCCCCCCTGCATCAGAATTTTGCCAGCTCCCTCTCCTGAAGCATCATATTATAGCATAAAGGGCTGCGTAAAATATGGGGATGCCAACACTGGAAAACTTCTCATCACATCCTTGAGCCTGTCAAATTCCCTCTGCGTAGTGTATTTCCAACAAAAGGCTCCTTTCTTGGTGAGGTCCATAAGGGGTGATGCAAGTTGTGAAAACCCCTTGAAAAAATTCCTATAATAGGTGCAAATTCCTACAAAACCCTGAAGTTCTGTCACATTATTTGGTTCTGACTAATCTCGAATGGATCAGATGTTATCCTCATGGACCTTACTCCATCCACTCCAATGATATTCCCTAGGTAGAGCATCTCTGTAAGTCCAAATTCGCACTTTGATAGCTTGGAATAGAAATGATGCTCCTCCAAGGTACACAATATAGCCTCAATATGCTGCAAGTGTTCCTTCCATGTGCGGCTATAGGGGATAATTTCGTCGAAGAATACCAACAAAAAATTCCTCAACTGACCACGGAAGATGTGGTTCATACAATACTGGAAAGTGGACGGAGCATTGGTCATTCCAAAGGGCATCACCAAGAACTTGAAGTGGCCATAGTGGCATCTGAACGCAGTCTTGGGGACATCCTGGTCCCTCACCTTAATATGATGGTACCCTGACCTCAGATCGATCTTGGAAAAGAAATTAGATCCTCTTAACTCATCCATTAGCTCATAATCCTGGCAATGGGGTATGGTTATTCATGATTTTATTATTCAGAGCCCTGTAGTCAATGCACATCCATAAGGTGTCGTCCTTATTCTTCACCAACAATACGAAAGAAGCAGAGGGGATAGTGTTGGGTCGGATGTGTCCTAATTCCAAGAGCTCATGGATGGCTCTCTCAATCTCATCCATGTAGGCCTTAGGGTGCCTATAGGGAGTGGTGATCACTGCCTAGATCCCTTTCTCCAACTCAATAGTGTGCTCGAACCCTTGGTATGGTGGTCGCCTCGGTGGTATGTCCCTAAAGACTGTGGGGTAGCGGTCCAATATAGATTTCACATCAAGGTGTACAGACTACCATGTGACTCTTGCCTCTGAAACATGCAGCTCCACTCCCTGCTATATGTTCCCCTTCTAGAAATATGCCTCCATCAAGTGTGCTGAGACTATCTAGGGTGGATATGTGTGCATGTCTCTAATCATCTGGCGCTTCCCGCTCTTCTTGTCCGTCCACTCCATCTCCAATGTCTCCCAATATGTAGTGACTTTTCCCAGCGTAATGAGCCACTGCACACCCAATATCACATTGGTGTCTAGGATTTCAACCAAAAAAAATGATCCGTCACCGTATATGTTCCCATGGTTACAACTAACGCTGGAACATATCTCAAACACTGCATGGTCTTGGCATCTGGAACCAATACAGAGAATTCATCAAAACTCTCGGTTGGTATGCCCCTCCTTTGCACTAGTTGAGTATCTATGAAATTATGTGTGGCCCCATTTTCCGCAATACCGTAACACGATGTCCTTGGATCGTGTCTCAGACTCTCAGTTGTCCTTGGATCGTGTCTCAGACTCTCAGTGTCAAAAACTTGGGGACTCCTTGCAAGAATGCAAGGACTCCTCCAATTGGTGAAAATGCTACTCCTCCTGGTGGTGGTGGTGGTGATGGTGGATCTCCTCCTGGTGCATCAACATTGACATCTCCTTCCAACTCCTCATATGCCTCTTCTTCTCCCTCACTGTCGGAGAAGACCTCAATGTAGTGTGCCTTCCTCGTGGCACAACGATGACCTGATTCCCATGGTTCCTGGTAAGTGAAGCATAGCTTCCTTCATCTCAAATCCCTCTGGGTATCATCATCTAAAGGTCCTCGGCCCTGGTTCCCCTTTGGGGGTGGAACCCTCGTGTCTTTCCCCTGGCTGAAATGCTGGTTTATGGGGAAATAAAGCTCTCGTCCTTGGAAAGGTATCTTGTAGATCCCTGGTCCTCCCAACTTCATCCTGAAGTGTAGCCAGTCTAGTGGATCTGACTAACCTACTCAGAGGCTTCGACAGTCTGTCGATAAACATATACACCCTCTTGACCATAGACATATTTGGAACCATCACTAAGAGCTTCAGGAACTCAGAGATATAAGTATCCGAGTGCCCTGCCTATTTGAGCTTGCACAACTCGACAACCTGTTCTTTTGGGTCCTTCCGGTCAAACCTCTCCACTATTATCTGGGTTAACTTTTCATACGCAGTAACCCTTGCATGACCCAATGTGGTCATCCCATGGAACCACCAATCATGAACTTCCCCTTCAAGGTGCAGTGCTGCCACCTTGATGGCCTCTACCTCCGCCATTTGGTTCAGCTGAAAATAGATGTCTAGCTTCTCCGCCCAAGCCTTTGCCGTAATATTCATAATGATCCTCCCCTAGTCCCTGAGGTCCTCCTTCTCCTGTCTCTGTGGCTAAGAAAGTGGGCATGGTAGAGCATTGTGAGGTATGTGGCACTACCACTTGTTCAGGCCAATGGTGAGAGGTGCCCTATCCTTCTCCATTTTGAAACCCCCACAAGATTTCCCTTTGTCTGCTTTCTCCAGCAACTCTTTGACCCATCTCTTCTATTTTCTTGGTGAGATCCTGCACAAATTTGAGGAGGAGGTTTCCAAACTGATTCTCATCATCCTCTTCTGCCATTGGTGTCTTCCATTTATCCTCCTCCACTTAAATGCAGTCTCCTTTGCTGGATGTGATCTCAAGCCTATGTTCTCTATCTATGTACCGCCTTGTCTAGTCCAAAATGTATTCTCTATCTCCGGGTGTCATAGACTGGATGCTCCACAGGCTGAGCCAAGTCTATGAGCTCTGATACCATTATAATATTCTAAATAGGAAAATGACAACTATACAAAGCATACAAAGACTAAATTTATAGTAGTATGGAAAAAACATTAAAAACACCATGAAAAGAGCCAGAACTATTGAGCCATTTTATTAAAATACTAGAGATGAAAAATAAGTACAACAGTGATAAAAAATATAACACTCTAGCCAGCTAAGCTTGTTGGAATGGCCCTCAGATTCGCCCACCCAAAACATTGCTCTACTGCTGCTCTGTTGGACTCTCCCTCTGCACTGCCCTACTGTAAATGTTGCTGCTGGATGAACAGGGCTGTGTAGATGAGGCTGATCTAGTGCTTAGAAAATGCTAGGATTTGGACACCAGAATCTACTCCAGAAACCCACAATAACCCAAAAAGGATTTTTGTAAAGGCTAACCTCGGAAAATCACCCTCCTAGGGTTTGAAAACACACGACTGTTGGGTATGTAGAGCTATGGGCTGAACCGAAAAATAAACTGGCTGCAACTACTCCCAAGAGCTCAAATATTAAGGGTTGATCACCTCACTGGATTCCAAGGGGAAATCTCTTGGAATTTCTCCCTCTCCAGAACCCCTCTGCTGTTGGACTGTGTAAATCACTGGGTGACTGCACTGCTATAGGAGGGAATGCATGTGGCTTGATGCCAAGATACTAAATCTGCTGCTGTCGAACAATAAAACTTCTCTCCTGAGTGGGCACTCAAAGTCCCCTTAGGATGAGGTTGGGATCTCCACTCGGAGACACCCATGTGCTAAACAGAACTGTAGACTCAGCTAAACAGCTCAAGTGTGCTCAAGTCATAAAGACCAAAAAATTAGAATATGAAAGAATGATTTCCATGGCTTCCCTCACCCCCTTCTTATTCTTGTGAAACCCTAACAACCTTGGGTCCACTCATTAACTGTGCTACTACTTGGCCCCTTAGCTTTCACACTTGCTGCGTTGCCGTCTTGGCCTCTTGGCCCCACAAGAGCTGCGTTGTCCACATTAGCTCTAGGAAAGTGATTTTATTCTAACTGTTGTGTTTATCTGTCCCTTCACCCTTTTATTTACCTACTGAACTTAAGAAAACAAAAATTGGCAAAAATTAATATTTCTAATTAGCTGTCATATAATGAGGAATATTACATGTAGCCACTGCCGTGGTTTGCAATTTCCATGGTTTGATGTACCTCAACAGAGAACCCAATCACGGTTTATCCAAGACCCATTGGACATTGCAAATACGAGTTATTTATTTAAGAATACATAGAAAACTTTATATATTAAAAATCAAATTAGACCATTTAAAATATATTATCAATTAACTCTAAATTATTTATTTTGTAAAATTTTTAGATTCACTTGCATTCAGAGCATTATTTCAATAATACATTACATTTATAAACATGTATTATGGAAGCATATAACTAAATAATATTCAATAAGTAGCTTAATGCTTTGTCAACTTCTATGAGATTATATTAACTAAAAATAGTGTGTTTAAAAATTGAAATTTACAAAATGTTAATATGGATGGGAAAATCAAATATCATATTACAGTGCAAAATATTTAAATACATCCATTTATGGCTCATATTTTGAATGAGCCTGAATATTCCACTTAAGGCTCATTATCAATTAATTATTCCACGTTTTATTAGGAAAATCATTTTCTTTTACATGGAGTTTTATTTCAAAAACAACAATGTCACATTTATGAATTGATATTAAACCACATGATAGAAATATACAAGTGAATAAATGGATTCATGAATTATTCACTTATATGAGGTGATTGCATATATAAGTAATTGATTTAGTAATACATAGTTATAACAAGTTATGGAATTTTCTAAAAAATATATTCTTACTTACATTAAAATCTGAAATAATTTCAAAAGTGCAATACATTTATAAACTTGTGCCAATGCATATAACTAAATAGAATTCAATAAATAGGATAATGTGTTGTTGACTTCTATCACATTATTTCTATTATAAATAATTTCTTTAATAATTGAACTTTACAAATTGTGAATGTGGATGGGTAAATCAAATGCCAAATGATGCAAATTGTTTAACGACATCCATTTATGACCCATCTCTTGAATAATGCTAAAGATTCCACTTAACATTCAATATTAATTAATCATTCCATGTTTTAATATTAAAAACATATTGTTTTAGATTGAGTTTGATTTCAAAAACAACAATGTACCATTTATACACTCTTATTAAAGCATACGATAGGAAAGTAAAAGTCAATACATGGCTTCCTGATTTATTGACTAATATGAGATGATTGCATAAAAAATAATCGATTTAAGAGCATATTTAAGTTAGAAAGAATTACGGATTGAAAATCCAATGCCTTAATATTTAAAGAATTTGAATTCACTAATCTATGTCCCATTTTCCCCTAGCCTAAATAGTTTTCTTAACACTTATTATCAAGCAATTTTAATATATATTTTTGGAAGAAATGATTTATAGTTTATATCTATTATATATCACATTAATGCACTCATATTAATTAATATAAATAAGTAATATTTGATAACATAGATTTGTGCCTTGCTCATATGCTATGATTTATTTTTATTTAAAAATATAAATTTATAAAAAGTTATCATTGGAAAATGAAATAAAATTCCTTACAATTTAAAAACTTCAGAAATATAAATGATCTATGGTACATGTTCAATGAAACCTAATACTCCATTTAGCATTCATTGCGACTTAATTATACGTCTTTTTTAAGAATTGAAAATTTATTTAGAATGGAGTTTTATTTTAAAAATTATATCACATTTGTACATTCCTATTAATGCATTTTATAGGCATTTAAAAGTCAACACGTGAATTTGTGCCTTGTTGATTTCCAATAGGAGATTAATGCAATAAAGAATATTAATTTATTTAAGTATATACAAATTTACCAAAAAATATGGATTGAGAACTCAAATATCTTCTACTTCAAAAAGTTCAAATAATTCGCGTATGCCCCATTACCTATGCCATGTTTCCTATTAGCTTGAATAGTGCATGTATCATTTATCAACTAAATTATCTATAGTTTATTATTAAGAGTTATACTTTTATTTACATTGAGTGTTATTTCAAAATGTACTTTTCACATATAAGTATTAGTGAATATAAGTAAATAGAAATAAATAAAAAATAAATGTTTGTCTTAACCAGTCATATAAAATGATTTTAATGACAAATAATTCATTTAAAATGAAAATTAAAATACACATACATTAGAAAAATAAATCCTTGGTAAAATAAATTCAATGCAAAAATGATTATAAATAATAATAATAATAATAATAATAATAATGTATATTAATATAATTTTCAATTCCCATATATTAAAAAAAAAAAAAATCATACAAATTGATTCAGAAAAGGTATGTCCAAGTTGCATCGAAAAATTGGAATCCTCTTATGAGAAAATTTATTAAAAAAATTGTCTTAATCCATTACAATGAAGTACATGTTGTATTGAACATTTGAATGCAATCACATTTCTCTTTGATATGATGAAGTGTCTTAAGAAACATAAATAAAATCTGCATAAGCCACGTATCTTGTTGTTGTCTTGTATAGGATTTTATTAAGATGCGGTTTGACCGATATCCAATGAATTGAGAAGGATGCTTTGATGTATCAATTATAAATACATTTTATTATTCATATTTATCTCTATATTGTAACCACACATCAGTCAATATTTTCTCATAGAATTGTATTGTTTTTCCCTCTTTCACTTTTGTTTGAAAATGGAAACAACCTGTCCTATATGAATTTAAAGTCCCCTATATCAATATTTAATTTTTGAATTATTTGTCGAATGTACTTGTTAGTGACATATAATGTCCATATTACAACACCATACAATTTTCTATAATATTTTAATACTTTCGACTAGGAATCAATAAAACAATATGACCTATCACCAAACTACCAATATGGTTCTCTTTGAATATGACAACTTAGTTCATCTCGAGTGTATGATTGGGAGAATACTCCTTCCATTTCAAAGGTAAAAAACATCTTTTGACTTAAATTAATGCCATTCTGCATTTGCATTGCAACAACCATATATATGATATTAACATATCTCCAATTCAATACTTCATTACTTAAGGAAATCAAAACATAACACTTCAAAACATTTAAAAAATGATAGTATATATTATGATTTTTTTCCATTTGTAACAAAGAAAATTTTACAAGGAGTTAAATGGCAATAAAAAAATATTGTTACAATGGTCCCATTCAAGTGAACAAATTAACGATATGTCTAGTTTATACATACAACCTAATGCATTTGTTTATTTATATGTAACAAGTAAGTATTACATGGATAGATTGACCCACTATTTAAATGGTTTATTTTTAGAATTATTTTTTTTAATCTGATTTGAAATGGATTGGATAACTTGTTATGCTTTTCAAGAACCTCCCACTCAGTTAAACAAATTAAGATTTAGCTTATTCTTAACTTTTGCGGAAATGAATACTTGAAACAGGTGTATGTTTTTTTTAACTATTTAAGTGCTTTAAGAACATTTGTTTTTGCTGATGTTAAGCATGTGTAGCAACCATATAATGCAGAAAATAAACATCAACACATAACAACAAATTTAATAAAGGAGTTAACCCAAATATTGTGGCTACGTCTCCTTGAGCCTTTGTCAACGAACTTGGCTCTTTGGGATTAGGATGGAAAATTTCTTTTACAAGTTACAAAATCAACTCCAATGGTTATCTGAACTGAACCTATGGGTTAGAATACCATTTATATCCCTAGAATGGCTGAAATCTCTCTGAAGATGAACCTCAACTCCCTTAGACTTGTCTCCTTGATTCAGTGCCCGTAAGCTTCCTTGACTTTCTCTGTGGCACTAAATCCCTTAGAAATCCTTTTCTTTCCCTGAAAATTTTTATACTATCTCTAGCATACATCAAACATATCCAAAATAGGCTGATCATTTTCTCAAAATGAGCTTTGGCTTCCCAATCTAGTCCTCCATCCACCGATGGTCCTAGGCTGACCAAAAATTCCCTATGGCTCTTCGACCTTCAAAGTATTAAAATGGATCTGAAAATCCTTTCATTGGATTCAAAATGTCAAAAATACTCAGAATAGACTATTCACTTGCAGAAATTGGCCTCCGCCTGCTCCGGTTTTGCCTCCAACACCTAGTGGCACCCCTTGGCTATAGGTTCACTGAAAACTTCTCTGAAGCATATCAGCCTTCAAAAGTCTTAAAAGATTATGTAAATCCCTCCATTGGATTCATAAGGCTTAAAATAGTCAGAATATAATACTGGTTTGTTGAGAATGGATATTGACTACTCTTGATAGGCCTCATTCTCCTAGTGGCACCTAGTGGCCCTAGTGACATTTGGAACTTACCTGTAGAATCTATGCCTTAAAAATTCCTCTACTGGTTCTGAAAACCTCACCATTAGTTCCAAAATTTCTGAGACATCTAAATTTTACTATTGGATTCCTGAATAAGGCCTCTAGCTGTCCTGGCTAGGTCTCAAACTGCTGCTGGCCCCTGGTGGCCCTAGTGCCCCATAGAACTTATCTGAAAAAAATTCCCGCCCAAAATTCCTCTGGTGGCTTTGTAACCCTCACCAATAAGTCTGTAATGTCTAAGATACTCTAAAATGACTATTCACACTCTCAGAATGGTCGAATCTAGCTCAAGATAGAGCCTAATCAATTTTTGTCCAGTTACACCTAAATCAGCTCCAATAAAAATGGAGCAATTGCAGTTAAACTCCAAAAATAGCATTTCCCCCTAAACCTGGGGCACACTCCAAATGATCCACCAATACTAACTGCCAGATTAATTGCGCATGTGACACCTGCATAAACTGCGGAGTTTGCGGACGGTGGGTGTTTACGAAACCGCTGGAAATATCAAACCATAGCATGTGATAGGTTTAATAAAAAACTTTAAAGTTTGCGAAGACTATGGGTTTGAAAATGTCATGGCTATTGCATGTGAACACTCCACATTGCAGATGTTTAAAGGTTTATGTGCCAGTTCTTAGCCCTGGGTTCATAGGGTATGGCTATATGGGGAGGGTCTGGCCCCTTCGAACCCCCAAATGCACATTCACCACACGTTAAATAAAAATTGTCAGCTATATTAGTTAAGAAATATTGTGTAGCCTAAGTGTTAAGGCATGGGAAATCTCGGTGGTAGGTTGCACGTTTGACTCTGATGGAGTCCAAACAACTTTTACACAACCATTCCTGGGCCATGTGGCGGCCTCTGATTGGCTGATCAAAACCCTTCGACGAATAATAACATGCCACTTGTCATGATCTGACTGACCTGAAAGGAATATTATAAGGAATATTCTTATTAATATTCCTTGGAATATTCTCTTTTTTTTTACTTTGCAAATACCCAGTCAAACTTGGTCAAAAGCCAAAAATTGCAGTTTACTAGACTTTTCAAATCACGATAACTTCTTCATATGGTGTCGGTTTTTCGAACCGTTCGTGGCACTGGAATCAGGAAGATGAAATCTATTCGGTCGCTCAGGTTCGGCACACTTATGAACATTTTGAATTTTGAGCTATCACTTAGGTCCATGATCCAAATCTGATCACACCTCCCCATTAGGAATATTTTGGACCCCAAAAGACGGATTACCTGTTCTGTTCAGTAGATGAGAGTACAACACCCTCAATTTTTAGCCTCCATAATTTTCCCTGCTTGGCTTAGTGCCTTTGAACCCAAACTTGAAGGTAGTCAATACTTTCCTTCCTGAATGCTCTTGTCCTCCTATCAAGAACTGTAGCTTCCTTGAACTTGCCCATAAATTTTTGGCGAGAATTCTTCAATTGAAGGTCGCTGAAAATCATGTACTTGATCATCGATCCAAGGTGACTAAAAAAAATGTAAGTTTCCAACAGAAGTACATGCATACATAACTAAAATTTGCATATATACAAATGAATGTATGTCTTACTGAGTTAAGAAGTCAAACCACTTCTTGCCAAGCCACTTCCATGGCGATTTTTGCTGTTGAAAATATTCTTCATGTGAAACATCTGTTCTCACATCAATGATGGAATCTTTGGTTCCACTCTCGCCAGTCTCTTTATCCTCTTGCTTCAAATGCTTGGGATGATTATTTGGATGCAATGTCCAACATTGAGAAACAAAATGTCCCTTCTTCTGGCAATGTGTGCAAGTCTTTTGCACCTTCTTTGCAAGTTTCCTTTGCTTCAACTGTTTCGTGCATGCCTTCAATATTTTCCAGCACTTTGAAACATCATGGTTACACAGACCAAAATAGGAACTAAAAATATTTCTTCCATTCTTGCATGCAGAATTTCCATGCTTATCATAAACGTAATCAACTTGACTACGGGAAGAATTATACCTCAAATGCTGCTTTACATGTCTATCTTTTTTACCTTCTTGAGGAGATGAACTTGTAGATGTTCCAACTTTCTTTTGAAGATTAACATCAGTGTTCTTGTCATGATAGCTGTCCGAACTCTCTTACTCGCAATAAGTTGCAAGTCTACAAACTTCTTGCTGCAACGTAGGCTTCAAACAATGAAAATCAACTTGAAAACAAACTTGACATGTTTGTGGTTTATAACTTGTAACAAAAGTTCTTTTTGAAGTTGTCTCAAATGCCTTCATGGCTGTAGATTTTTCGCCATAAGATTGAACATAGCCTAGACCAAAATTCTTAGGTCTTTCCTCAACCAAAATAGGATCAATCATGCCTTGTGCATGTTTGCCTAAACCCTTACCTTCATAGCCCATTTTTTACATCAACTTGGACCCTACACCTCTAGTGTTATTTTCAAATGAACCTACACATCTATCTGAAGAGGAAATCAAAGACAAATTTGAGTGTTTTACCTATTCTTCAAGCATGTTCTTTGTTAAGGCCTCTTGGGTATGATGGAGCTGCATATCCATCTCATGAATTATTTGGAGAAGTCCTTCTTTCTCTTCCTTCATAGCAACCAATTTCTCATGAAGTCTAGTGCATTCACTTCTATCTTCATACAAAATTTGCACCATATCCTTCAGGGTGTAGAAGTATCGCTTCATGTATTCATCGAAGAATATTGTGAAGGAGGAGGATTTTGAAACCTCACTTGATGAAGTTGTCATCTTATGAAAATGAACTAAATAAATTCAATAAAAATTCACAAATATTTCAAAAATAATTGACAAAGATTTTGAACAAAATGGCTATAGAGTCAAGATCTTCTTCAAGTATCCTTTTGCAAACAAAAGCTCTTGTGCTTCAAGGGTTTCCTTGAGGTCCTTTGGGTAAGGAAAATGATTTTAGCCTTTCATCCTTCTTGTCCTCTTCTAGACTTAGCTATCATTAGCTCTCCCTTCACCTCTAGCAAACTCAAACTTGTAAGCAACAATCAATTTGCAAGCAATTAAATTCTTTGCACTGTTAAACACTTTTCATGTCAAACAAGCAACCTTGTGCTCTGTCAAGAAAGAAACATAGTGCTATGATACCAACCTGACCTAAAAATTGGTTGGATAAATTGTTATGATTTTCAAGAACCTCCCACTGAGTTAAACAAATTAAGATCTAGCTCATTCTTGACTTGTGTGGAAATGAATACTTGAAACAAGTGTATGTTTTTTTAAATTATTTACGTGATTTAAGAACATTTTTTTTTTCTTCTGATATTAAGCATGTGCAGAAACCATATAATGCAGAAAATAAACATCAACACATAACAAAAAATTTAATAAATGATTTCACCCGAATATCGTGGGCTACGTCTCCTTAAGCCTTTGTCAACTAACTTGGCTCTTTGGGATTAGGATGGAAAATTTAGTTTAAAAGTTAAAAAATCAACTCCAATGGTTATATGAACTGAACCAATGGTTTTAGAATACCATTTATATCCCTGGAATGGCCGAAATCTCTTTGAAGATGAACCTCGGCTCCCTTAGACTTGTCTCCTTGAGTCGGTGCCCTTAAGCTTCCCTGAGCTTCTTTGTGGCACTAACTCCCTCAAAAATCCTTTTCTATCCCTGAAAAATTTTCTACTATCTCTAGCATACATCATACATCCAAAATAGGCTAATCATTTGCTCAAAATGAGCTCTGGCTTCCCAATCTAGGCCTTCATCCACTAATGACCCTGGGCTGCCCAAAAATTACCTGTGGCTCTTCGACCTTCAGAATTCTTAAAATGGATCTGAAAATCATTTCATTAGATTCCAAATGTCCAAAATAGTCATAATATACTATTCACTTGCAGAAATTGGCATCTGGCTGCTCCGGTTTCGCCTCCAACACATGGTGGTACCCCTTGGCTCTAGGTTCACTGAAAACTTCTCTGAAGCATCTCGTCCTTCAAAATTATTCAAAAGATTCTATAAATCCTTCCATTGGATTCAAAAGGCTCAAAATAGTTAGAATAGACTACTGGTTTGCTGAAAATGGATATTGGCTGCTCTGGATAGGCCTCATTCTCCTGTTGGCACCTAGTGGCCCTGGTGACCCTTGGAACTTCTCTGTAGGATCTCAGCCTTCATAAGTCATCTACGGGTTCTTAAAACCTCACCATTAGTTATATAATGTCTGAAACATCCAAAATTGACTATTGGATTTTTGAATAAGGCCTCTAGCTGCCTTGGCTAGGACTGAAACTGCTGCTGGCCCCTGGCGGCCCTTGCGGCCCCTAGAACTTATCTGAAGAAAAAAAATATTCAAAAGTTCTCTGATGGCTCTTCATCTGTCATCAATGACTTTGGAATGTATGATATAGTCGAAAATGACTATTCACACTCTCAGAATGGTCGAATCTAGCTCAAGATAGAGCCTAATCAATTTTTTTCTAGCTACCACTAAATCAACTCCACTAAAAATGGAGCAACTGCAGTTAAAATCCAAAAATAGTATTTCCCCCCTAAATTTGGGGTGCTCTCCAAATTCTCTGCCACTAATAACCACCGGATTAACCTCACATGTGACACCTGCATAAAATACGGAGTTTGCAGACGATTGGTGTTTACAAAACCGCCAAAAATATCAAACCATAGCATGTGATAGGTTTAATAACAAACTTTAAATTTTGCGGAGACTGTGGGTTTGAAACCGTCGTGGTTATTGCATGTGAACACTCCACGTTGCGGATGGTTAAAGGTTTATGCACTGGTGCTTAACCCTGGTTTCATAGGGTATGGCCATATGGGGAAGGGTTGGCTCAAGGGGTTGGCCCCTCCGAACCCCCAAATGCACATTCACCACACATTAAATAAAACTTGTCTACTATAGTAGTTAAGAACTACTATGTAGCTCGACCAGTAAGGTGTGGGCACTCTCAGCGGTAGGTTGCATGTTCAACTCTGGCGGAGTCCAAACAACTTTTACATAACCACTCCTGGGCCACGTGGTGGCCTCTGGGCCTGCCACGTGGCGGCCTTTGATTGGACGATCAAAACCCTTCGAAGAATAATAACCTGCCACTTGTCATTATCTGATTGACCTGAAAGGAATATTCCAAGGATATTCCCTGGAATATTCTCTCTTTTTTTTTTTTAATTTGCAAATACCTAGTCAAACTTGGTCAAAAGCCAAAAATTGCAGTTTACTGGACTTTTCAAATCGTGATAACTTCTTCATACGGTGTCGATTTTTCGAACCGTCCATGGCACCAAAATAAAAAAGACGAGATCTATTTGGTAGCTCAGGTTCAACACACTTCCGAACACTTTGAATTTTGAGCTATCACTTAGGTCCATGATCCAAATCTGATCATAATCACAATTTCCAAATATAAGTACAATGAACCAATTCAAGTAAACAAAATAATTCTATGTTAATTTTGACATAAAATCTAATATACTTTTTAATTTTCTAAACAAAATAATTAAATATATATTATTTTCTAGAGTATATCCCTTGGTTGCCTTTGGTGCTTATTTTAATGCAAGGTGTACTTCTATTGTTGGTGCTATATACAACTTAATATAGTTTTTTAAATTTTATGGAAAAAGAGAAGTTATAATAACACAATGAAGCATCCTTCAAACCAATAATTTTTAAGAGGACTAATGAAAAGGTATACCACAACTAAAAAAATAACCAAAATGGTCCAAATCAAGCAAATATACCAATTATCTAATAATTCCTATAAAAAACCTGTTCCATTTTTTAAAGTTATATAAAATAAGAGTTTTTGATAAGAAAACATTAAATAACTATTCAAATTAATAATTGTCCTTAACCAATAAATTACTAGCAAAAAAAATATATTTTATTTCTACTAATGTATTGGTGTCATGAAATACAAATCAACTTAAATTAATAAAGGATACAAAAATACAATAATAATTCGTGATTTCTTTGGAATCTCACTTGCACCATAGTCCTTAGAATCTGAAAGCATTTGTACGTAAATATATGACAATTTAAAATGAATTCAAAAAAATCACTAGTTAAAAGATATTATGAAATCGTCTTTACAGCATCTCATTTCACACATATGCATAATAACAAGGAATTTCAAACCACATGTAAGTTCACTACAAGAAAATACTATATCAAACTTTATTAATCAACATTCACTTATTCACTTAATGACTGACCATTTGCAACAAAGTATAAACTAAATTTGAAAATTCCATACCATTTAATGAAGATTTTGGTGGTAGATTTCTTGAACTTTCTTCTCCCTTACATGTTTCCTTTGAATTTTCTTTGGCTTCATAGTCCATGATTTCTAAAAATAAAATTAAGAAACTATTACAATTGTTTTTGACACTAAGGAGTAGTTTTTATATTAATTATGTGCCTCGATGCAACAAAATACCCGAGAAATGTTTACATTGATTTCCAAGCTTTAGGTTCTTCAAAAAGAACAGGAGGGAAGCTCAAAAATTATTATCTAGGAAACCATTGCTAACATACATTCTACCAACCAAACAAAAACTATGTACTTTGCAAAATTGTCCAGACAAATAAATGACTTTACAATATGAAATCATAATCTAGGAGGTGATCACAAATTGGTGGCATGTTAACAATTGACAACCTTTTAGTATGGCATCTAAATGTAATGCTTGTAGTGCTATGTTGTTCGTCAACAATCCTCTGAGTTTGTAACTTAACCAGGTGGAAATGCAAGGCATCAATTTCACCTTCTTGTTAATTCACTCGAGTTTTGAGCATTTGCAACTCCTTAATAAAAAAGATGATTGTGTTTGGTTGTTGATGATTTTTCCATTAGAGGTGTAGGTTCTCAACTTCATATTAGAAATTTTTTGTAGATGCTTGCTTTAGGCATGGGTTCCACTTTAATCAGCTAAAGGCTTCATGTCATGCACCATAAGAGACTTGCTAAAGGAAGGGAGACAAAGTCCAAGGAGTACTAAGAGCCAGATAGGCCTGGAGCTTGAACCAAGGGTGTGAGAAAGATTTAGGAAGCCAAGTGAAGGAACACCCAAAGAGGTTGATGGAAGGACGCGGGGAGGACCAAGGTGCTTGAGGTACAAGAAAATCAACAAACAAGAAGGAGGAAAGGGATATATCCACCAAAAAAAATGAGAGGAATGTGAAGAGTAGTACTTGACCAAGTAAAAGACATCACCTGAATTAACAACAATATAGATGGAGAGGTACCTTCGAAGAATATTAAAGCCAAGAATTAACTTGAAATATCTTGTGAGGCCGCCTCCTTAGGCCAGAACCACAATTACCCAAAATATGGAGGGATAAATGTGCTCAATCCCGTAGAGGGGCCCTTATAAAAAGTATTACTTGGAAAAAATATATGAATTGAACACAAAGAACACATGTTTATAACAAATAATAACTTACAAAGGAAACTTAAATGAGGATAAATATATAATATTCTACCCAAAGGATATGATATAATATCATAATATTAGGGTAATTAGATATAACTTATGTTGAGAAAGATTTAAATTCTATATTCTAAGATCATGTGGTAGGAAAAGAAAACTATGAAGAATATGTTAGCACTCCACCAGTTCTCCGAAGGTTGGAAAGGAGACTGACAATGGTAATTGCATACCACTTTGACCTAGTAGCTAGCCCTACTAGGCTAAGAGAGCTATCTCAATGAGATCACAACCAAGGATTGAATGTGACATGAAATTTGTTAGGCTACATATGATAGGCTCAGGTAGGTTTTGAGAAATTTAGGGTTTGATGTTGGATCATGGATGAAACCAAGTAGCTAGGTCTAGGTATCAAAGGGCTTAAAGCTGCAAAAATATAAAGGAGAAAGGTAGAAGTGGATCTATGATGGCTTTAGGGGTTTTTAGGTATAGTGGAGAGTCTGAAAAGGTAGAGGGATTTAATGAGCATGTTTATTCATGAATTCATTAAATTGGAAGCATGAAACACAAAATGAGATTTCCATATAAACAGAGCTAAATTAATAGAATTATTCCTATGAACTGTAAGGAAAGCTAGTGAAGATATAAGATATGAAAGAGGAGCTATATATAATTCAACAAATACTATGATAGAGAAGATACATGATCATAAACTCACTGCACAATAATTCCAAGATAATAGCTGCAATTGCATCCTTTTGATTTATGAATATGAAGTGAAAGTACAAGCTACAATAGTTACAATCCTATGATGTACAACCGGCCAAATGACTCTGAAAATGATAGATATAGACCAAAACTACCTCTCCCCTCTCTTAGGGGTCGAATTGCCTCCAATAAAACTAAATTCATGCACCTATTCAATGTCTACTATAAGCAAGGGAGGGTACCAAACTGACTTCCTCTTTTTTTGAACCACTTGAGCTAATTCCTCAAAGCCTTTAATACATGATAAAACACTTAACTAACTCAAGTTAACCACAATTACATTTAATTTTGACCATTTAACCTATATCATTCACATCTCAACTTTTTATCACAGGAAATTTACAAATTAGAGAATTACAATTTAAAATCTAGAAATTTAGCAGGTTTTTTGCAGATGCGTAGCGAGATGTTGGAGGAAGTTTTTGTGTGACTTCTTGAAGTCCAAATTGAAACTAAGACCTATTCTGGATATCTTGGAGAGTTTAGTTGTATTTAGCCTATTTAATAATGCAAAATGACCTTTTCTAGGCTGAGATATGCTCATTTTCCCAAGACTGCTCTAGGTTTGTAGCGAGGGATCCAAAACAGTGGCATAAATATGTTTTTTGGGCACTTTTTTTGCATTTTCCTTGAAATCTGTGTAGGAGATCAGAAAACCAAGGAAATGGGTTTGAAGTAGAGGTCATTATGTTTCAAAAAATGCTAAGTTTTGGTCATTTGGATGCTCTGAGTAAATGTGCAGTGTGAGCTCACTACACATCTTAGATGACTAGAATTGCCAAAAACCTCAAAAATTCACAAAATTGCAAAAATTCTTCAAAAATCTTCAAAATTTGTCCATAGATGCCCAAAAAGTTGTATTATGACACTAGGGAAGCATTAGAAATTATCTCCAATTTTTCCTTCTCCTTTTGACTTTTTAGGGTTTCCTCTAGCTTTTCTTGTAATTGTTTGACTTTGGCATTGCAAATCTGATTTCTTGCATAGTAGTGGTCAACCATGTGTGTTGGAATCTTGTTGTCCTTTTTGGCCTTGTCAAGGAGCGTCTCCCTCCTTGTTTTCATTGATTTCCATAGCTATTCTTTCTTCAAAAGTAAACTCCTCATCTGGTGGATTTGTCTCTCTTTCCTTCTGAAGTGGTCTTCTAAGACCCATGGTCCTTGGCCTCTTCCTTGTCACCTGCTCTTCATGCTTCTCTAGTCATTCACTATAAACCATTTCTTTTCCTTTCACATTATGCATACTAGCTTGAAACTGAATTTTCTCTAAAGACAACTGTATTGCCTTCAACTGATTGTTTTCTTTCTCTAGGAAGGAAATGATGAAATTATCCCTTGCCAAGTTGTCTTGGAGTTCTTTGATCTGTGCATATTTTTCCTTTATGATCCTCTCTAGGTTTCATGCTCTTCACTAGCCTCCAAGTCTACTAAGTCAAATTCACGCTCCTCATCATGCCTAGATGTCTCATGATGTAATGTTGTTTCCTGCTCTGCTGATGTGGGCTTGGCCCCTTCCTCAATTTGAGGAGAAAACACAAGCCTTTTGCCTCTTTTGTATGTTTTGGTCACTTCTTCTTTGGTCTTATTTGTAACTGATTCCTTTGGTGATTGATCTTCCAACCTATTTGATGAACCCACCTCTTGACATGTTGGTGATAGGGTTTGCTGCTTGCTAGGTGGACTAACAACAGACATGAGCAAGGCTGCCTCAATGAAAGTATCACTTGTCATGTTATTTTCTGCCAGTTGATGGAGAACCATGAAATTTATCAAACTATGATAAAAAAGGCTACGAAGATGTTTTTTTTTCACTTGCACTTTTTTAAACATTTTACTTATGCTCCTATATAAGAAATTACATAAATTTAGAGATTTAGCAGTTGTGAAGTGCATGAGTAGATTTATGTGATAATGGCTGAGTCTTGAGAACCTTCCTTCACATGTGAATTATTTTATGATCACTCTCATAAATGGAGAATACTTCTCAAGTAAGAATCTAAATCGAAAAACATGTGAAGGATCATTTATGTATTGTGATTTTAGGTAGGGTTTGTACTCCTCAATGTCAAAATACATACCCTTGAACCAGTTATCTCCATGATTAGGTATGCCTGTGGCTTGAGAGATGGCATCCACTGAAACTATAAAGTATACCCCTGCTAAGGTAAAATTTTCTCTCTTCAATGTAGTGGAAAATAGTCCAGTGAGTTTCTCATGATAGCCAATCTCTTGGATCTTCCTTGAAAACTCGAGAGAGTTCACATCTTCAAAACATTTCATGATGAAGGGGGAAGAGATGATTTCTGTGACATTTGAAGGTTCAAATCTCAAAACCATGCCTCCCTTGTTATACTTTTTCTTTTCTGAAGGTGAGGTATCAGTTTCCATAATGAAACCCTAGATGATAAGAGGGGAAAACAGGGGAAAGGAGTAAAGTGATAGGATGAAGGGGTTAGGGAAGGGATATGGGAGTAGGAAAATTTAGGGAGGTGGATAGGGGTATTAGGAAACTTTAGGAAGTTAAATGGAGAGAAATGGGTAAGGGAACTAAGCTAGGAAATTTTCCACAGTCCTAGCTAGGAAAACTGCCCAAAATTGCAGAATTAGGCTAGGGTTTAGGGTTTTGAGGTTGAGGAATTGGAAATGAGGGGATATGAAGGTTTATGGAGATGGTCTTGGTTGTGAGGGAGGGTAGAAAACTATGGGAGATTTTTTTACCTTGGAAAATGAAATGTGGTGACTAGGAGACTGAAAAAGCAAGACAAACCCTAGAGAAGGAATTAGCTTTAATGTTAGGAAAATTTGATGCAAGGGCTAAGATGAATAATATTACCTACTTATTTTAAGCTGGTAGAACCTTCCTCAAGAGAATAAAACCTTGGGAAATAGCTATGCTTCACCCCACAAGAAAATGTGTGTTTTCACCAAGATGCGTACCATAGTCTTCTCGTGTGCAGTGAAGATGTGTAGCGTGAAGCTTCTGTGTGCAATGTTTTCGGCCAGATGCGTAGCGCAATGTTTTTGTTCGTAGCATAGTCTTCCTGTGCGTAGTGCCTTGTCCTAGTGGGTATATAAACGATGAAAATTTCCAATGAGAGGCAAAACATCAATTTTATTGGCAATGGGAGAGGGGCGCTTGATGATAGGAGGATAGGTAAGTGAAAATGAAATATATCCTTTGTCTTTTTGGCCCTTTTATAAACTGAATTGACTTCTTTTGAGTGAGGATGGGCCCCACATGTCATTTTCCAAGAATAAATTTCATTTTTTGAACATGGTAACTTTGGAAATTTGTAAACTTTGGAACGTTCAATTGCAACTTTAGGAAAATGATGAACTTATTATATATTACAAACATAAATTACATTTGAAACCAAATTCATAGAACAAATTTACCTATTACCACTCCTCCATTGCCAGATTTTATGCATGGATGACATATTTGGTGACTGAAACCCTAATGACCTAATGGAGACATTGAACTGAATGAAATCACGATGATGACGACTGAAGTGATAATGATGACCTTTTATTTGATGGTACACTCAACTGAATGATGACAAGGAATGACATGTAAATTTTTTTAAAAGGAGTGGAAATAGCCCTAGACACACTAGTGACTGACCAAATTTTTACTTGAAGACCTAATGAAATGAAAAAATTTGACTATGAGAACCTAAAAAGACATGATAAGAGCCCATGTGGTAGCTCCTTGGAGGTGTCAAGAACACCATATACCAAGTAGCCTAACCATTGGGCATGGAGTCAAAATCAAAATACAAGAATAAATAATGAAAACTGACTAAAAACTAGACTGACTTGACTCTTACTTAACTTAGAAAATAAAATAAAATCAAGGGAGCATTATGGCCTTCACTTCGGGCTCCAAACTCCGTTGATTCTCTATTTCACACTTTGGAAGAAGTATTAAACTGATATGTACAATGAGATAAGGAAACTTCAGAAATATGCTCAGAAAAGGTAGTGCTTGAGAAGCCTACCATTGAATGGTCCTCCTATGCAATCTTCTCCATTCATTTCCTCCAATAGATAAGCATGTTTTCCTCTTGAGGTTGAAATTTTGTATGGTACCTTCCATAAGTTTTCAAATTTACTGTGTTTTCCTTTCTCTTTGTTTCTAGCATCCCAACGGAGGACCACATCACCAATTTTGAAATCATTTGCCTTTTTCTTGTAGTCATATACCTTCTTTATTCTCTCTTAAAGCATAGAGGTGTTTTGAAACACCTCATCTCTGGTTTTCTGAAGATGGATCATCTGATTGATTCGACGCTGCACATCATTCATTTCACTACTTGCTTCCTGTAATAGTTTCATAACTGGGGAAAAAAGTGATGTAGGGAAAACTCTGTCGACTCCATATACCAATTGGAAAGGAGACATACCTATTGAATTTTTGCTACTCACTATGTCCGCCCACAAGGCACTAACAAGATTCTTATGCTAGTTTTTCTTGTTCAGCTCCAACATATTTTTTATAATGTTGACCAAAGATTTGTTTGAATATTCAGCCAATCCATTACCTTGCGGATAATATGCAGTTGAGGGACCCAATTTGATGTTGTATTTCTCGTAAAACTCAACCATTCTCTTGGAATTGAATGCATCCACATTATCTGTAATGATTTTGTGGGGAAAACCAAACCGAGACAAAATATTAGTTTCCAAAAAATGAATAATGACTAAATCAATAGCTTGCCTCATTGGGATTGCTTCAATCCATTTGGAGAAGTAGTCGGTAGCTTTCAAGATCCACTTATGTTGGGGAAAAATATTGAGGGTGGATTTATCCAATGAAATCGAGGCCCCATTTATGAAATGGTGCTTGCACGAATATAGGCTGCAAAGGCAGCGGGAGAAAATTCCTCTTACCTTGAAATATTTGACATTTGTGATAGCTCATCACAGTTTTATACAAATATGAAAAGATATTAGGCCAATAATAACTATCCCTCAACACCTTATTCGCTGTGGTTTTCCAAAATAAATGACCTCCACAATCTCCCTTGTGGAAATCAGTCATTACCTCCTTGGCTTCATTTTTTACCCGACAATTTAGTACGACACCTCCCGTGTGTTTCCAATATAGAGCATAGTCCAAAATGAAGTACTTGGAAGCTTTTAAATTTAATGATCTACCCTTACTTTTAAACATTTTTGGAGGAGGATTAAGATTCTGAAGAACATAAATGATGTCGGCATACCAAGGAGATGAGAGAAAAATTTATGATACCTGCATGAGTGAGCCATCTTCTTCTTCTTCTTCAGATAAAACTGAAATGAGATTGATATCAAGTGCATGTAAATTATATTCAACCATCAGCTTGGCTAATCCCTGACCTTTGATAAGATTTGTAGGCTTGATTGCTAGGTCATACTATAACATAGCTACTATCCACTTTCCTCTTTTGCCTTACGGATAAGTTTTCATTAGGACATCCTTTACTATTGCATTAGGGGCATAGGCTATAATGTGTGAATGAAGGATATACACTCGAAAGTCCTTCAATGCCTTTACTAGGGCCAAGGCTTGCTTCTCAATAATGTTATATCTAAGGGAAACATCTCTAATGGTACGATTGAAGAATGCAATGGACTACTCGGTCCTATCCTTATTTTGCATCAAAACAACAGCCAAAGTATGTTCGAGGGAAAATTAAAATATGATGAAATTAATGGAATAGTCAGGGCTAATAAAAATAGGAGCTATTGTCAAGGAAAACTTAACTGAATTAAATGACTTTTTAGCATCCTCTGACCACCTTACCTCACTGTCATTTTTGAGCATATTGGTCATCTCTCGAAGATGCTTGACAAGATTTGGGATAAATATTCTCAAGAAATTCATCTTACCATTAAAGGCTTGGATCTCCTTCTTGTTGCGTGGAAAAAATATTTACTCAATGGCATGAATTTGGGAGGGATCAATACAGATACCATCTTTGGAGATGATATGGCCAAGAAGCTTGCCCTCCTCCATGGAAAAAATACTCTTTTTGGGATTGAGTGAAATCCCGAATTTCCTGCACTTAGGAAATACAACTCTCAAATGATATAAATGTTCATCATCGGAATGGGAGAAAATAGTCAAATAATCAAGGTACACTACTAGAAAACATCCTTTTCATTTTGAAGGCAATGTCCATCACCCGCTGAAAAGTGGCTCCTACATTCTTGAGCCCAAATGATAGTTTGGCATACTTGAATGTGCCCCAAGGTGTCATGAAAGCAGTTTTGTCTTGGTCATCCTTATGCACTAAGATTTGATTATATCCCAAATATCCATCAAGAAGTGACATTCGAGAGGACCCAACCACTCTCTGTAGGATATGGTCCATCTTAGGAATGGGATAGTTATCTTTTAAAGATACCTTATTCAAGTTTCTGAAATAAATATAAAGACGGATTTCTCTCGTTTTCTTTCTCACCAGAATAAGATTTGGCGTCCATTTCTGAAAGTTTAATGGGAAGAATGATACCAAATTTAAAGAGTCTATTTACCTCTTTCTCTATTGATGGTAACAATCTTGTATTAATTCTTCTCAAATTTTTTCGGAAGGGCTTTTGATCAGGCTTGACCGGAATTGTATGTTCGATGATATTTTTGTCATATAATTTAAGATCTACATAGTCCCAAGCAAATACATCAGAAAATTTAGATAGCTATGTATTTATCTTTCATCTCTGTAGATAAGGACTTCGACAACTTAACCATTTTGGGATTGTCTGCTGTTCCAATAATCACATCTTCGAAACCTTTCTCGGTAGGAACCATGGTCGAAATTATAGCAACATCATCTTGATCGAACAACTCTTCCAAAGGTACAAGACCCCTTGGAATGTTATCATCTTTCAGCTGTAACACATCAAATTGAGTAGCCTCAATCACTTGGTCATATTTATCATATACTTCATCAATATAAGAATTTTCAAACTCACCTTCCATCCATAGAAAATTATTCACCTGTTTCTCATCCTAGAACACTTGCCAATACCTCAAGTTGTCAGGGACAACTGATCAGTGTTTGACATGAATTTAAAACTTTCTATTAGAGAATATTGGGAACTTAAAGTTACTTGTTGTTGTAGCAAGTGAATCTTCCATAAGATTCTAACTTCTTGGTACAACCGACAATGTATATTTAGGAAACATTTTGATAATGTAAAGTAAAACATTTCTATATGCTCTGATGCTTGGATTCTTTGCCTGGTATTCCCCTTTTATCTGCGTAATTACAAGCTTGGAGTCGCCATAAACACTGATTCTTTTTTCACCTAAATTTTTCAAAATTTCGAGGCTAGTGATCAATGCCTCATACTCAGCTTCATTATTGGAACAATCAAAAGCTAACTTATAGGAACACAATCTCAATTTTTTTGGAATTTTACCTGATTGATTAATTGGACTACAGATCCAGATTCCGATGCCTGCCCCATAGTTTCCTAAGGCACCATTTAAATCCATGGTCCAAATACCATTCTCATCATTAGGAAGTTGGAATTCTGAAGTCTGATTTGCTTCTTCCTTTTGGGCCACTTTTTCAACCTGTTCAGTTCCTTTATCTGATTTTCTGATATCTACAATGAAGTACTAGGATGATTTCCTTGTCTTTCATCCAAAACTTCTCGGACACTATTTGAAATTTATGGAATTTCCTTAACTTCTATAATATGACTATATAAATCTTCAAAACCACTATCATTAAAAAAAATAAAGGACTCAAGATCAGTATGTACAGAATTGATAGGGTAATTGTTTGGTTTCTCTTTACTGGTGCTCATATACTTCATTTTTGTCTGTCGGTACAACTTCCTTAGTTGCCCAAAAATGGGGATGGTGATATAAGAGAAATCCAACTGCAGAGTACCTCTTAACGTTTCTCCCCATGACCTTGACAACAACATGCCATACCACAGAAGTATATCAACCACTACCACATCCATTAAGACATATTTAGCAAGAATTTGCTAAAGTGAAACTACCAAGTCTTTTATAAGACTGTGACAACGTACTCTACCAGAATCAAAAGAGTAAAGATCATGGTAGTGTTAGGTTATGTCCAAGCCCAATTTTTCCATTATGGCCTTTGGCAGCAAGTTATGAGAAGCTCCTTAGTCAAGCATGGCATTATGGAGGATACATTGATGAACTCTCAAATTGAGATAATATGGGGGAACCTCACTATCTTCTAGTTGACCATCTATGGCTGGACCAAAAAGGAGTTCAGGTTGATCATCTTCAACATTAACCATATTTGACATAGGGTCTACTTTCAACATTTTAGCAACATGATATTTTTTTTTGTTATTTTTCACAAGCTCCGTCAAGGGGATAGAAACTTTCAAGGTAGACAGTTCATTTTCTAATCTAAATAGATTGGATTGTTTATCTACCTCTTTTACAACAATGTCCCTCTTGTTGGGCTGGTCCTTTATTGAAGATTCCTTCTTTCTCTTTGTTTGGTGCACTTGTATGTGGTTGGTTGTTCTTGCTCTGATTTGTAGCTGGAGTCTCCTTTCCCTTGTTTTGCCTAGCTTGGGGATTTTGCTTGGGCTGAGTATATTTTTGCTGAGTTGTCCTCTTCTGGATAGGAGTGATAGGAACATCTAGGTTTATAAATAAAAATTTCCTTTGTTGTGAGCTGAGAGCACTAAGATAACCCTGTTGATAGTCATTGGACTGAACCTCCAACTCATCATCATCTGCAAGCATGTAGTCCTCATCTTTCAGTAATTCTATTTTCTCAATGTATTCTTCATCCTCTGTCAGGAAAATAAGATTTCCATCTTCTGTGAAGAAATGATTCTCTTCCACAATCTCTTCTTCCTCTTCAACCCCTTGAGCATAATTCTACTACAAAGGAGTGCGAATCTGCTGTTGTGCTGGCTTCTCTGGAGCTCTTTGTTCCCCCTGTTTAATCCTAAACTGAGGCTGCTTTTGCTGGCCTCAGAAATTATGATTATGAACCTGTGTTTCTGGTTGTCTTTCAGTGATAGACATTATATCCACCATTCTATCCACATTCTTAATCAAAGTATCCAATTTGGAATCATAGGATGTGGATGGTTCTTCCTTGATTTTCATCTTCCTTTCACCTTTGGTATTTGGATTTTTTATCATCAAATTTTCTTCGACACTAACTGCGTTTTTCTACATCTCCTCAAGTGTTGCAGGGCTTATTTCTCAGAGTTGATATTCCATATCTGGATCAAAAGCATCCGGATAGTGCAAGAGAGCCAAATCCGGAGGAGACTTGATATCATTGGGGATTGAGTTATATATCTGGTTAAAGCGAGTAGTAAAATCCTAAAAAAAATTATTAGGATTTCTCTTTTAGTTTTCAAACTCAGAAAGAATTTGAAGTGGATTATTTTTTACTTCCCACCTAGTTATAAATGCATTAGTTAATTGCTCCATATTTTCTATGGAATTGGTAGTCAAAGAACGTGTTAGCCATCCATAATTTTGACATATGCAAAGATGGCTAGAAAAGGTCTTTAGTCTTCAAGAAACAAATTTCATGCAAAATATGTGACTTCTTGAAGCCTCTAATGTGTTCCTTATCCTTCAAAGAATCCACCTATTTGATCTCTTCACTCAAAACCCTCGAAGAAGCTTGCTGATATACAGGGATTGTTTCAAAAAACCTCTTCTCTATAATTTCCCTCCTAATTCCCATTTTTCCCTGTATTATTCCTCCATTCCCTCAAAAATCCCTTTAAACCTTGTAAAATCCCCCTTATAAGGTTTAAAACCATTTTTTCTAACTTATCGAAACTTCTGAAAAACCTCAAAAATCCCCATTTTGGCTTGAAAATCTAACTTTTCCATATGCGACCTTTAAGCCCCCATGGGCTTAAGATCTCAGCTCCTTTTCCTCCATGAGACCAGGACCCGTAACCATCGACCTCAGTCCTTAAGCCCCTTTCGCACTATCAGGCATCGTTTCCGCCCCTTTTCCTTTATTTCTTCATTTTTTTCCTTCGCGTGATGGTTTTGCCACCGATGGGATCTAAGCCGTCGATCTCATAGATCTGATGGTCCTAGTTTCATCGCACTACTAGCATTCCTCCTGATCGACACTTACCAAGACCTCCCCGCCGATGCATTTTGGACCGTTGATCTGGCTCCCCCAAATCCAACGGTAGGCACTGATTCACAGTTCCTCGTTTCCTTTTTCCCCTTGCACTTTCTTCCGTCAATGGCCGATCCCCGAGCAGATCTAGATCGTTCATTTCTTCTAAGATCCGAAAGCCATCGCGCCACTCCATCGCATTGCATCAGACCTCACCCTTTTCCCTTCCTCTACCGATGCGATCCCCCGATTTAATCCGCACCGTTGATTTCGTCCCTGATCCAACGGATCTCTTCCATCAGCCATCGCACTGACCTTTCCCATCGGCCATCGGCCATTGCAACTTCCAAACTCTTCCTCCCCAGACCTTTTCCCCATCGATTGCCGATCTGCCGAGTAAATCTCTGCCTTCCATCTCACAGATTCGACGGCCCGCATTGATTCACCCCTTCTTCCACTCGCGGGCACTTTCAACATGCGGAATAACCTTTTGAGTGCCCCTGAAGTTGACTCTTTTGACCACAGAAGATCTTTATCCAACGGTCCAAATTTGCTGTGGAGGGACCCGGCCTGCAGATTCGTCCGTACCTCAAGTGTCCCCGCAATACATATTTTCTTCCATTTTCCCTTATAATCCCACTGGTGCCACCTGACCACACTGGGGCCTTTCCATCGTGTTTCCTCGTGATCTCCACCATTGATCTGCCCCCCCCCCCCCCAGATCCAACGGCCCACAGGCATTTTTGCACCCATTCCTCCATAACGCTCTAAAACCCATTTTTAAAGCGAAAAAGGCTGTTTTTCTCCCTGGACACGCATTAGCCCGGCCCCACCATCTCCTCCCGCCATGATAATCTCATCCCTTCACGTTCATTCTCAACCATAGATCTGCACCCCCCAGATCTCGTTTCGCGTCCATTTTTCTCCCCTCCCCATCCGAGCTATTTGCACATGAAATGGGCGGTTTTCAGGAGCATACATGTCAGACATTGACGTGTATTGCGTTCCCCCTGCCCAATACCATTTACCACCTAAAATCAGTGTGAAAATGACTCGCGATTTTTTGCAAAATCGCCTACCCATATTTTCGCGCCAAAAGCAGATTTAAACCCTGTTTTTTGTGTTTTTGCCATGCAAAGCTCCTCCACCTCCACCAAAGCCCTCTGAAGCAGTTAAGCCCCCACGCAGGTTTTATATAACAGGTTTTATGTCTTGTGCAGGTTTAACGGCGGTCCTAAGATAAAGAGCTGTCCCACAACAATTTTGTTGCAGAGGCCGAGGATGACGATCCTCTGTGGCCGAAATTCAGTGCAGAAAAGGGACATGAGGGTCGAATTTCCAAGTTTTAAATCAATGCGTCATGGGCATTGATTACACAGTGAGCCCTCTAGCGTAGCCACCTGTACACAGCAATCAGATAAAGACCGAAGACAACATGAAAGTCTAATGAAGCCTAAAAGAACAGATCAAAGCCTAAATCAGTGTTGACAACATCACATACAGAGAGATCAGCAAAAGACCGCCTCCAAAGGACACATCAGCGAGGCCAATTACTTCTTAGAGACCCGTAAGGACACCTGTAGTCTACTTCTCCTTTCAAAGACACCGTGACAACCATCCTAATGGCAGAAAATATTTAAAACTATCAGAACAGTTATTGCATAGTCAAACAGAGTACTTCAGGCCACGGTTAGTTTCAAAGAACACACTTCGGAGTTATTACTAGCCTACCAGATATGCCTCAAAGACAGAAAAACTACTAAAATGGTACAATCAGTTAATGTAATGGTTATTAAGCAAAATGGGCATTCGAATACCTCTCCCACTCTGTCTTAACTGATATTTATGATTTTTCCTGCAACAATTTTCTTCATTCACCTATAAGTATTCACAGAAAATTCATTGTAAAGGGTTGGAAAATTGTTAATTGTTTGAATTGTTATTGAGTTAGAGTTGCTGAGTAGTTGTAATATAGTAGGCTGGGAAGAGAAGCATTGGACTGTAAAAAGTTATTGGACTCAAAGTATGTAACTGGTTTTGCACATCAATACACAAGCAGATTCACTGGATCCTGATCTAAATCATTGGTGATGTTATTCTTACCATAATTGTTATTCTCCTTATCTTTCCACTGTGTTCATATTATCTGATAAATAATAGCAAATATAGATTAGGATTTACCTTTAAAGTACCCTATTTCTAACTGATAAGCTCTATCTCTATGTATTCCTCTAAATGTGTGTTTGGGAATTATTTCAATAGAGTATAACCAGTCAAGGAATGTTGGTGAGCCCATGTCTTGCTGAGTAGAACTTGAGATGTTGTTCTTGAATGATATTTTCACTGCATGCTAAGTAGAGTCATAATCAAGGAAGTTTATGGTTAGCCCTATCCCTTGTTTAGTCTTTTGAAGAATTCCCTTAAGAGTATGCCAAAAGCAGGCTAGGTTCAAAGTCCTTACCTGATCTTAGGTTACTATGTTTATCTTAAATGTTTTCCTTTGAGAGTATGCCAAAAGGAGGATAGGTTCAAAGTCCTTACCTGTTCCTAGGCTGCCCTTTGTTTCTTCATCATTTCTTAATGTTCCATACCCCAAATTCAACTTAAAATATATTCTGATATAGATGACTTGCCCTTTGAAAACCCTTGAATAGTTTATGTGCAAGTAAACCCCTTTTATGACTCCATAGCCCAATGGTTTAGCACTGTTTTTTGACCTATATTCCCGTGCTGAAACATCCTTCCGCTTATTTCCTCCTTCACTTCACATGACCTTCTCAGTTAATGTTTCCCAACCAAAAACAAACAAATCCCTTGTACTTCATAACTAGCCTAATATGATATCATAAGCCTTAAAGCATATCATTCTAAACACATATAGAGAGATCCCTCTCTGAATCAAAGAGGGCTAGATCCTAGGATTCCAAAGTGGTTCTGATGTTGCCTTGTCATTTGGTATGCCAATCTGCCAAATCAAAGGACCCCAACATAATGGCGACTCCACTGGGGAACTTCTGAGTAAATTGCTTTTTATACATCCTTTAGAGCTCAGAAAAAACCCACAACAACCTTAGATTGGTAGTTAATTACTGATGGTGGACAACAAATCATCTTAAAACATTTGAAATCATCCACTTGGTGACTCCACAACTCCTAAAAGATCAAAAGGCTCCACTGGGGCAGCCCACACTACCATTAAAACATAGTGCACACCCATGATTAGGAAATTTTGAGGAATAAGTTTTCTTTGTTAGAGACTAGTTTTCCTCTAAAGATTGTCATATCTGGCTAACTTTATTTTCTTTGGGTCTGAAATATTAACATATTAGCTTCAAGAAGAATTCACACCAGAGCTTATCCTGACCCAAGTCCTCTTGAAATAGTTGATAATCTAGAAATCATTCTTTGGAAGTCTCCCGTGTGTAGGTTTTAACCCTGAACAAAAATTATCTACACACGAATCTTATAACAGAAAATAAACAATAGCGAGAGCATAAAACATAAAACAGATAAACACAGAGATTTTCCCCTGGATCCCAAATTGGGACGACCAGCTTGATTTTTCATTCTATTCCTTTTAGTGTTACAACACATATATATACATGCCGAAGCATACATAAACCCCAATCCATAAACCCTGGATTAGAACATAACCGTAGTTCCCTTGACCGGATCTACAAAAATACCAGGGGCCGAAAACCATCGTGCCCCAATACCATGTGCAAAACCATGCACAAAACCATGGACGCGGACTACCCACTGGAAATTAAGGACCCAAAATTCGTGGAAAGAATATAACACATACCCAACATTCTCCCACTTGTTGTTTTCTTTCCATAGGGGGCCACAGGAGAGCTTAGTCATTGGCCCAATTCTTCAACACCCATTGTTTCTCTACACCAAGAGAAATTTTGAGTGCTCACAGACTTTTTCAATGCATCTGCAACATTCTTCAAAGTGTCCACCTTTACCAGCAACACCCTTTTAGCCTCAACCATATCTCTAACAAAGTGATATTGAACATAAATGTGCTTTGTCTTTGAATGATAAGTAGGGTTCTTAGCCAAGAAAATTGCACTTTGGCTATCACAGTCTATCCTTATAGCTTGCTGTACCAACCCCATACTTGAACACAATCTATGCAACCAAATTGCTTCCTTGCTTGCATGAGTGGCTGCTATGTATTCTGCCTCTGTAGTTGAAAGAGCCACTACAGACTGTCTTTTACTCATCCAACTGACTACGCCTCCAAATAGGCTAAACACATACCCACTTGTAGATCTTCTTTGGTCCAGATCTCCAGCCCAGTCTGCATCAACAAAGAATGTCCAACATTTTTTCCAATCCTGGTCTTCCCTGGTAGCACAAGCCATAATCACTAGTGCCACGTAAATATATGAAAACCCGCTTCACTGCTGTCCAATGCTCCTTCCCTGGGTTTGACATAAACCTGCTCAATACTCCCACTGCATGTGCAATGTCTGGTCTAGTACAGACCATTGCATACATCAGGCTACCCACTGCACTTGCATATGGAACACGGAACATATACTCCTCTTCTTCTTGTGTCTTGGGACACTGTTCAGCAGACAGCTTTACACCTACAGGAATAGGAACATTCACCGGTTTACTATCCTGCATATTGAACCTCCGCAATATAGTCTCGACATACTTCCTCTGGTTTAACTAGAGCTTCCTCTTTTCCAGATCTCTCTTAATTTCCATGCCCAAAATATAGTTTGCAGCACCAAGATACTTCATGTCGAATTTGGAGAGCAGTTGGGTCTTCAAATCTTGGATAATTTCTTTGTCATTTCCAATCAACAACATATCATCCACATACAAGACCAAATAAATAACACGGTCACAAATTAATTTAAAATAAACACAGTGATCCTCCTTGCTTCTGGTGAAGCCAAGTCCCCGTATATAGGTATCAAATTTCTGATACCACATCCTTAGTGACTGTTTTAACCCATACAGAGACTTCTTCAACCTGCATACCAGTTCTTTCTTACCCTTCACCATAAAGCCTTCAGGTTGCTTCATGTAGATCTCCTCTTCTAGATCCCCGTGAAGAAATGCTGTCTTCACATCCATCTGTTCTATCTCAAAATCAAATGCGGCAGCAACAGATAAAAGTA